>CM040126.1:413167595-413767595 GCA_022559845.1 Amorphophallus konjac
GTGCAAGCCACCCTTAAAGGGAAGTCAGTCCCTTCCTCTTCTTCTAATCCTCCTCAGGCCGCAGGTGGCCTTCAGATTCATGTCACTAATGACCAGGCGGTCTCTCAAAGGGTCCCATCCCGTCCAAGGACCCCTGTCATGATTACGCCAGCCTACTTGGCAAGTCATTCCGTGGCTAGGCCACAACCAACCCCACCTCACCAGCTCTTTAAGCGGCCCATGCCGAATCCTTTCCCTGAACGACTGGCTCCAGTCGAGTCAAATGCAAGTACGATGCTGCTCCAAAAGATTGCTAGTATGGAAGAACAAATCAGAAAGATGTCAGTTTCTAAGGATGCGCCAGAAGTCGTTGTACCCATCATGCCACTCTTTCATTTGCCACCTTCAAAAATGCCGACCTTCCACCGTTATAATGGAACGGGCAACCCGTTCATTCATTTAAAAGACTTTCTGTACGAAACATCCTTTTGGTAAAATAATAAAGCTTTGTTGGCTTATTTGTTTAGAAGGTCCTTGGATGGTCCAGCTCTGGAGTGGTTTTACTCATTGGAACCTACTGAGGCCAGAGATTTCGATGTGGTGAAGAGAAAATTTTTGCAAAAGTACCGGGACCACATTGGCCCGTCTTTGTCGGTCACCGATCTTGTTGCCGAGAAAATGAGGTCCGGTGAGGATTTCGTACAGTTTGTTGATAGATGGAGGGCTATGGCCGAGAAATTAAAAGATACATTGTTAGAGCCAGAGTAAGTAAAGATGATAATCTCTAACGCCACACCACAGTTCTGACACATTTTGGCTATGAACAAGCTCAGTATAATGGAGGAATTATATGAAAGAGCCAGGTACATCCAGACTCAAATGAAAGATTCACCTATTATCGCATGTTTGAACCAAGGCCAAAGCTAATAAGGAAGAGCAATAATGTCAACCCCAATGGTGCCACAACCGAGGGTATTGTCACCAACGAGCAGGTAGGAGCAGTTTGGCCACCCCGCACCCTTCTGTAATTCATCAAACCCCAGACCTACGCAACCACTTCAACCACAACCTTCTCTTCTCCCTCAAGCTCCGCCTCAATAGAACACTCACATTCACCCCTTTCGGCCACCACCTCCTCCACCAAACCAAAATGCACCCCACAATCCCCCTGCTCCCCAGCAATACCATAATGTACCCCCACCTGCTACTTATGACCCCAACAACCCAGAAGGCCTGTAGGCCCTAAAAGAATCAAATACCCTCCATTACCCGAAAGCCTTCTAGATATCTTTAACGCCCTAATGGCCGCCATCTGCTTGTCCTGCCGAGATAAAGAATGGCTTGGCCGCAAAATGTTTGATACTTTCCCGATATTGTGTTTCCATAGGTAGCCGAGTCACAGCATAAACCCACTGCTTTCACTTTAAAGATTATTATATGATCTTGAACACCAAGGAGTGTATAGACTGGGATGAAATGAGGAAGGTTGTGGCCTCGATGAAAGCACGAAGTGCCTCCTCGTCAGTAACAAGGTCCACAGCATCAGCCACAACAAGGTCAGCAAAACAACATCAAGCTCCCACACCCCAGCCAAATATGGGGATCGTCAATAATCCACTCCGAGCACCCGGCTCCAAATCACAAGTGAACCATGTTCCCTCTATCCAGGAAGTGGAGAGAGGACAGGGATTGGCATGAAGAGAGCGCCTCTATCGGGGCCATCAATCAAACCAATCAACCACCACAATTGCTAGAACAACCCTCCAACCCTCTTCCCAACCACACGTCCCCTTATACGCCATGCCACTCAAGGCCCCACTACTACCAACCACGTTCCTTCATGACCTCTCCTCATCCGTACAAATGCACCTTCTCACCCAAATCCACCACCAAGTAGAAGACCTCTACTCATTCGCCCCTCGCCTGTCAACCGTTCCACCACAACCTACACCGTCGCCCCCAACATGCTTCCCAGGGCCGCTCCTCATCCAGTTACTCAGGCCGCACCATGCCCTGTTATCCTCGCACCAGTCGAACCCACCTACCTCCAACCCACTTCCTACCAATCCTCCACCATGTCCAACATACCTTTCACATCCTCTAACCCTCCACCTACCCCACAACCCGACAGAGGGCGCGGTCATCGCAAATCACGTGCTCCGCAGTGGATGGATGTTCCATCGTGTGTTTCCACAAAGGGAGCTAGAGCCCACGCATGGGTAAGAAGAGCAAGAGCCAGAACAAGAATCCATACCGGGCACACAATATGACTTGCTAAAGCACTTGGACAAAACCCCGGCAAGGATTTCCATTCTAGAGTTGATAAAGAGATCCACCGTTCACCAGCAAGCTTTGAAAGAATATTTACAAAAGGTGATGGTTAATGAAGATATCCCAGCTGAACAAATTACAACAGTTTTAACGCCGACATGTGATCAGCCAGCTATTACTTTCCATGAGCATGAGTTAGCTCCCCAGCCGGCCAGAAAATATGCATTGTGCATTACCGTCAACATTAACAAGGTGGCAGTTAAACAATGCTTGGTGGATACGGGAGCGTCCATTAATGTGTTGCCGTCGAGCACTTTGAAGATGTGTGGCATTCCGGATAGCCAAATCCGATCATCTACTATTACCGTCACTACTTATGATAATACCAAGAAACCTCCCCTGGGGATGATTACTCTGAAAGTTGGTTTGGGTCCGGTCTTAATCACAGCAGATTTCCATATTCTGGACATGGATCCAACCTTCAATGGCATTTTGGGCTCCCCCTACATTCAAGAGCTTGATGCTGTGCCCTCCACTAATCAGCAATGCATAAAGTTTCCTCATAAAGGGTGCATCGTCAAAGTCACTAGCATGCCCATTTTGCCGTCAGAGGATATACATTCCACAACATCAGTACCTTCCATATGGCCTTCCAATAGGCCTTTGCTCTCAGTGTTAGATGTTGCCGACCCGTGGCAGGATTTGTTAAGGCCTCCAGTCACAACACTTGCATCAGCTTTAATGACACCTCTACCTTCCAAGGGGAAAAAGAAGAAGAACACGATGAATACCCCGGGGTGGAGTATTTTAATGAAAATGGGGTACAGAACTGGCAAAGGCCTAGGTGTTAACCTCCAGGGCAGAGTCAAGCCCGTTAAGCACCAGAAACAGATTCCCCGAGGCGGCTTAGGATACAAAGGGCCGAGCAAAGATGAAAGGGAACCATGGGCTGTTATGACTTCCACTCTCAAGATAGATCGACAGCCTCTCACATGGACCCTGCGAACACACTTTATAAAAGGGGGTACTCAATATGATGAGCAGACCACATTAGTTACTTCCATGTTAGATCATCAAGATGTACATGCACGATAATTTACTCGCCATATAGCTCTGTTGGTCACATACAAAGCTCTGGAATCTTTGAGGCCGGACAAACGAAGAAAGATGGATGACCCGGAATGTGACTGTATAGATGGTTTGACATGAATGACATTACCATCGCTTTAAGCCGTCTATTCATGCCGACTGATCCAGAATGGCCACCACTTATTCATGAGCTAATTGAAAAGCCAGCAGTAATTACTGATAAGAGGCAGTTGTTGAGCAATTATATAGATACTAGGGAGCCGGATGTATCGTATGAAGAAGGTTTCACCGTGGATAGGCTGTGGGCCAGCCTTTTTTCTCTAAATTCTATACACCCATCACTTATTACTTTCTGGTGCTCCAAGATGTTATTCCCTAATATTCTCAGACCGCCTGCGGTCTTAATTACTCTTTCTCTAGATTTCTTTCGAGTTTCTACAATTCCTCCTTTGCTCCTCGAGCAGTTTTCCCAACTCTCTATTGCGCCCCCGCGTGGGCAATCTCTCATTCAATCCTTCTCTAATCTTTCAACCTCAACATCACCTCCTATTCCTTCCTCCCATTGCTTTATTCTTGAAAACAAAAAAATTGCCAAAATTCAAACTTTCCAATCTTCCATCTCTATTGAAGAGACCTCCTATCTTGCTCCAGGAGTGTGCCCCGATCCAAGGGCCTCTCTTCAAGGTTCGTTAGCGGACCTTCTTTTCTCCTCCGATGAGGAGGCTCCTCCTGTAACTTCTCCTGTATCCACTGCGTCTTCCTCTTCTTCTCCCTCCCCTTTTCTAGATCAGGATAGTTTGTCTAGTTTGTCATCTTGTTCTTCTCCCTCTTCTTCTAATAAGAGTCTTGGGGTAGCCTCTCATAAGAAAGCCAAGGGTAAGCAGATTCCCCGTAGGTTCTTGCTAGATCTAGCTAGAAGATGCAGGGCATGTTTGGCTCTTCCCGAGTTTTTAGAGGATCCGATACTCCTGCCAGATATAGAATGTGAGGATGTGTGCTCTTTAGATGAAGGGTTTGGTGTTTACGAGGTTATGAATGATGAAGACCCTATTGAAGAGGGGGATGAAGAATACGAAGAATATGAGGACGAGACTGATGCTTTTACTAGTGGCATGAGGAGATTCGACGAACCATCAGTCTCAATAGAAGAACCCACCAAAGAAATTAATCTGGGTACCGAGGAAAACCCTAAGATTGTTCTCATCAGTAAAAAATTTGCTACCTTCCGAAGAAGAGACGCTCATTCAGGTTCTTTGAGAATATAAGGACACGTTTGCATGGAGTTACGAAGATATGCCGGGTCTGAACCATGCGCTTGTTGAACACCGTCTCACACTTAAGCCAGGATCCGTCCCGGTCAAACAGCGGTTAAGACGTTTCCATCCGCACATGACATTAAAGATGAAAGAAGAGGTCGACAAGCTTCATAAGGCTAGATTTATTAGAGTCATCCTCTATCCCAATTGGGTGGCTAACATCGTCCCGATTATGAAAAAGGACGGAAGAGTCAGAATTTGCATAGACTTCCAGGACCTTAATCGCGCGTGTCCTAAAGATGATTTCTCCCTCCCTCACATAGATGTGCTAATTGACAACATGGCAGGGTACGAGACCCTCTCTTTTATGGATGGCTTCTCTGGTTACAATCAAATCCGCTTGGCTGAGGAGGATCAGGATAAGACCTCATTTACTACACCTTGGGATACTTCTTGTTATGTGGTCATGCCGTTTGGGATCAAGAATGCCGGAGCCACTTACCAAAGGGCCATGATGGCTATTTTTCATGACATGATCCACATCTTTATACAGGTGTACGTAGATGATCTGGTAGTGAAATAAAGGACAAGGATTGAGCATCCCGGGATTCTGGCCCAGGTCTTGCAAAGAGCACGGGAGTATCAGTTGAAGATGAA
This sequence comes from Amorphophallus konjac, assembly GCA_022559845.1. NCBI lineage: Eukaryota > Viridiplantae > Streptophyta > Magnoliopsida > Alismatales > Araceae > Amorphophallus > Amorphophallus konjac. The sequence continues at coordinate 413,172,848 of CM040126.1, forward strand.
CCCCAAGAAGTGCCTGTTTGGCGTTTCATCAGGAAAATTACTTGGATTCATAGACAGCAAGAGGGGTATTGAGATTGATCCCAATAAGACAAGGGCAATAAGAGATATGCCTCCTCCCAGGAGTTTGAAGGAAGTTCGAGGACTGATCAGGAGGTTGCAGTTTATTCACCGGTTTGTCTCCCAACATTCATAAAGGTGTAGGCTATTTTACGAGCTTACTAAACCGGGAGTCAAATTTAATTGGGACGACAAGTGTCAGGCAGCTTTTGACAGACTAAAGGATTATTTGGCCAATCCCCCTGTCCTGAGGCCGCCGATTCCAGGTAAGCCACTTGTTCTTTATGTTTCTATCCTGGATGACTCTGTAGGTGCTATCCTGGCGCAAGTTGATGAAGAAGGAAAAGAGAGGGCAGCCTACTACTTGTCTAAGCTCCTCAACCCCTGTGAGCAGAAGTACTCAGCCATGGAGAAGACTTGTGCTGCTTTGGTCTGGGTAGTGCAGAAGTTGAAGCATTATTTCTTAGCGCATGAGGTTCATCTTATTGCTCGCATGAATCCTATCAAGTTTCTCCTTGAAAAATCTATCCTCACCAACCGATTAGCACGATGGCAAAGCTTCCTTTCTCAGTTTGATATCATCTACATTCAGCAAAAAATAATTAAAGGCTATGCCATAGTAGAACATCTTGCCCATCACCCTCTCCCAAGATTTGATCCTGTTCGCTCGGAGTTTCCAGATGAGGAACTAATGTCCGTCAATCATTCCGATTCGATGTGGACGTTGCATTTTGATGGAGCTCTGAATTCGCAAGGAAATGGGATCGGCATTGTTCTCCTATCACCTGAGGGTATCACTATTCCGCTTGCCTCTCAGCTTGCATTTCCAGTTACAAATAACATGGCTGAATATGAGGCTCTTCTGGTTGGTCAGCAGGCCGCTCATCAATTCGGTGTTACCCAATTATGGATTGTAGGTGACAGTCAGCTTATTCTTCGCCAAGTACTTACCAAATGTCGCACGCTCAATCCTAAACTTAAGCCCTATCAGGAACTGGCTTCTGCTTATGCCAAGCTTTTCACCAAACCAATCTCCGTCCATGTTCCTCGAGATCAAAACATTCTAGCCGATGCTCTTGCTACTCTTGCATCCTCTTTGGTTTTCCTTTCCGAAAGGGACTTCCACTCGGTCATTGTTCACAAGCATCTCACTCCTGCTATTAAAGATCCAACGTTCCTTAGTGTTAAGGAGGAGGTGCTCAAGAAGTTTAAGGAAGGAGGAATCATCGAGAATAAGGAGATCATGTTGTTAGATCTAGAGGAAGAGCTGGATGATGAAGAGAAGCAGTGGTATTATGAAATTGCAAAGTATTGCCAGGATCAATATTATCCTAAAGAGGCCACGGCTGAAGAGAAGAAGGCCATTAGAAGAGTTGCTCAGAGATACACCTTGGTTGGAGGTATGCTCTATAGAAGAGGTCTCACTGGACTCTTGCTTAGATGTCTCGACGATGACGAATCTTGGAAAGTCGTGGAAGAGGCGCATTCGTGAGTGTGTGGTGGTCATGTCAATAGCCAGATGTTAGCTAAGAAAATCCTTAGAATAGGCTTCTATTGGCCCACTCTAGAAGAGAATTGCTCTATTTATGTTTGAAGGTGTGTTAAGTGCCAACTGCACGCTGATAAAATTCATTCTCCTGCTTCTTCACTCCATCCTATGTCTTCCCCATGGCCTTTCTCAACGTGGACTTTTGATATCATTGGACCTCTTGGTGATTCAAACCTCCTCACAAAACCAAAATCATTTATACTCACGGCCACGGAGTACTTCACCAAGTGGGCGGAAGCAGAAGCATACGCGGAGATCAAAGCGTCAACCGTCTGTAAGTTCATAATGAAGAATATTATTGCCAGATTCGGCATCCCAAGTACCATCGTCACCGATAATGGACCGCAATTCATCTCTCAGGAGCTTCAGGACCTCTACAACAGGTACAACATTACATTGCATCATTCGTCTCCTTACTATCCGCAGGGCAATGGCCAAGCAGAGGCAACAAATAAAACCTTGATTAAAATCATCAAGAAAACGTGTGAGGCTAATAAATTCGTGGATTGGCCAGAAAAGCTGGTAGAAGCTCTTTGGGCCTACCGCACTTCCATTCGTACCCCTACTGGGCAAACTCCTTTCGCCCTCACTTATGGAATGGAGGCGATAGTTCCTTATGAGATTCTTATCCCTTCTCTTAGAGTACAGTTGGGCAATGAGCTCACTATTAATGAACGTCGTGAATCTCTCCTTGCTCAGTTGGAACTCTTAGATGAGAAGCGTTTGGCCGCCGCTGAGCATACGCGTGTTTACCAAAATAGGCTTTCACGTTTTTATCAAAAGAAAGTGATTGAGAGAAAATTTAAAGTTGGTGAAATGATAATCAAAAGAATTTTTATAAAACCAGGTGGACCTCGTTCAAAACTCCAACCGAATTGGGAAGGGCCTTACGTAATTAAAGAAGCTTATCTTGGCAACGCTTACAAATTGGTTAATGCTGAGGGGGAAGAACTGGCTCACCCTTGGAATGGTCTATATCTGAAAAAGTATTACCCTTAAGTCTTGAAAGAAAAAGAAAAAAGAGTAAAAACAAACAAAAATGGCAAAATGAAAATTGTAGGCTGGCATGGTGCATAGGTCGCGTGACCTGAAAAATCAAAATCATTAATTCATTTCTCAGTCTTGATGGTTTAACTGGGAGTCAATACCTGCACACACTACACGTTTTGCTCTTAAAACTCGAGCAGCTCAAAATTCGAGGAAGGTCAGAGCCAGACTAAGAGTGTAAAAACTTCACATATTCTCTTCTCTTCGGTTCACGAGAGGGAGTACGAGTCAAGGAATGTTAACCATACCTACCCGCCGCCCTAGTAGGTGAAAGTCAGGGCCCAAAGGGAACAAAATGCTATAAAGCTCAAGTACAATTAGGTTTTTATTTATTTTCAAAAAAAAGAATAGAAAAGAAGTGTGAAGGTCACAAAAGAAAAGCATGACAAGAGGGCAAAGTCCCCGCAAGGAAAACCCTGGTCGTGAGCATGCATGAATAAGGGCAAAAGGCAAGAAAAATTTCCCTAAGCCGAAGACCGAACCCCAACAGGCACTAGGGTAGGGGAGGGAAACTTCCCAGTACTCCGAAACCTCTCGTGAGCTTCCTTAACTTATTCTTCATTTCCCCCTCTATGGTATGTTATAAGATCAAAGGATGGCAAAGACCGACTAAGAAAGATGGGCCGCAAGAGGATATGAGTAAAAGCGTAAGTCATTTAGCATGTTGACCCTTTGTTAAATCATTTAAGAATGATTAATGAATTTAAGATGGTGATTGTGTAAGGTTTCAAGATCTTTTGTACCATGTTAAGCCTCATAACAAAAAAAATGTTTTTTTAATTAAACGCCTCCATACAGGGGCGTCATTTCAATAATTAACATCCGTTCACATGTCGTCATTTTTATAATAAATACAAACAAAAAATGGTTTTTTAGTTAACGCCTTCATGCAGGGGTGTCATTTATTATTTCAGCATCTTAAAATGAAAATAAAATGAAAAATATTTTTCAATTAATGCCCGTGTATTAGGGTGTCAATTCCCTGTTTGACATCTTGTGTAGGATCGTCATTTTAAAAGAAAAACTGAAAAGAAAAAAAGAAGAAAAAAGAAGAAAAAAGAAAGAAAGAAAAAAGAGAGAGAGGAATTAAGCCCACTGCTTTCTCTTTTGCCACGTCATGTGCTTGGTTGCATTCTTGTGTGGGTATCCTTTATTTTGAGTTTGCATTTGCTTGTTGCGTGTTGCATTATCCTACATCTTCGTTATTTGCCTTGATTAATTGAAGGCTTGGCCCCTTGACCCATCATCAAGGTCAAAATAGCGACAATCCCTTGCTTATTGAGCAAGGGGCCAAGCCGAACAGATGAATTAATCTGTTTGTTTAAGTGTGAACTACAGACACAGGGCAAGGAAGAGAAGAAAGAAAGGAAGAGACAACGCGAGTGCTCAGGTCGACAAACTCAGGTAACATCAAAATCTCTCTCTATATATATATATCTAGGTACAAGATATGCAGGTGGAGGAGTAGAACAAGTCTCTCTCTAGCTCTCACCTCCACCCTCCTATCTCCTACTCTCTACCTCACCGTCGTCCTGGCGACGGGCCTGTGGAGGGGGCATGGACCCCCGGGAAGCCGCTGGAGCACGAGCCTGCTCCTCTGCCTCATTCCTCTATTGCGTCGAGGAATTGGCCAAGTAAGTGGTGCTGGCGAAAGCGCTCGAGTGTCCCGCAGCTTGCGCCTGCTCTCTGCCCCTCTGGAGGCGCTCCTCTGTCAATCAGAACCGCTCTTGTACGATGCCCAGCTGCATCCTCAGGTCCGCGAGCTCGTGCTCGGGTGCTATCTACTCCTTTCTCTCACCAGCCCGCTCCGCCGTCCGTTCCTCTCGCTCGCGGGCACGCTCCCTCCGCTCCTTGTCTAGAAGGACTCTCAGGTCCACGACGTCGCTGGGTAGCGCCTCTCGTCGCCTCAATGCCTCCTCCAGCTCCGCAACTCGCTGGTCGTGAAAAGTGAGCTCGGCACCAGCTAATGTAGCTTGCTCAACAGTGTCATGTAGCTGTGCACCCTACAGCACCCAACGGCATCATTAGCATCTTAAAGAAAGCATAAGGACCAAAGAAGAAGAAGTAAGAAAAACGCTAGCATTACTCACATCTATCGCACGCTGTCTCCCCTCCTCCTCCAGTTCCGCGATCCGGCGATCGCGGTCTATCGTCTGAGCGAGGGCCGCCTATTGCTCGGTCACCTGCAATGTTCCACATTCATAGTTGCATAACTCAACTCATTATCATAAGTTAAAATTAACTTCAAAATCATTTAAGCTTACCCGCCCGGTGAGATCGCGCTATGTCGCCTCAGCTCGTGCCACTACTCCCGCTAGCCTCTCCTCTAGCACTATAACCTCGGCCGTCAGCCCCTGCGAGCTAGACGCTCCTCGAGCACCTCCTGCTGTCGCTCCCTGCTGGGCACGCTGCATTCATTGATACCGTCAGTCGCTGAACATCACAATAATCAAAAGAAGGAAAGGGCATATAGATAGGGTAACTCACCAGGACCTCTAGGTCTGCACGAGTGGTCGCCAGCTGGGCCTCTAGGGTGTGGAGGTAAGCGTGCAAGTCCACTGCCGCTCTATCTCGTGCACCTGCATAACACATTCATTAGTAACATATCTCAGATGCATGTAAGGACAACTAGAAATAAAATTTTCATACATACCCCGATCGGCCTCATCTGGTCTCGCCTCCCTTAAGTCTCCCAATAATGCCGGAGGTAGGCTGAGATGTCCGGGGCGTAAGAGATGACTGGAACCCCGTGCCGCTGCCAGTCCGCGTACTGCTCCGGGAACCGCAGCCTCCAGTCAATCTCCTTGGTCCGCCCGCGGGTCTTCCGCCCAATCCCACGAGGCTCCTCCACGTCGACCCACTCCTGGTGGAAGCCAAGAGTCCTCATGACCAACCGAAGCCGTAGCGGCTCGATCTCGTTTAGGCAGTGAACCCAGATGTAATGCCCAAAATGAGGTCGGCCCACTACGACCCACGGCTGGCCCTCATCGGGAATCCCCTCGTAGGGTCTCCAGACAACCTGCATGTCACAAATCATAAGCATCATATATAGCAGGAAACTAAAAGGCAGGAAATTAAAAGCAATGCATCAAACTCATTTACGTACCAGTGAAGGGGGGAAGTCTCGCAGCTCCCGCCTCGTGACCAATAGCTCGTAGTCGTGAGGCGCTCCGGACAGGTACGGCACCCACCGTCGGGCTAGAGGGTAGGCAGCCTCCTCTCCTGGTCGAGCCTCGACTCGGTCCATTGAAAAGTAAAGGTGACTCCACACCTGTAGTCATCAGCATTCATCAGTCACATTCATAAACGTAATCATAAGCATAATCACAAAATTAATTGAACAGGAATTAAAAGAAAGTGCATACCTATAGAAAGGGTGAGAAGCCACTGACGGTCGTCTCTCGATCGGTCCCCGTAGAAAGATCTGTTATCAGGTGTGCCAACAGGGCGGCTCCCCAAGCGTACCTCCCTACTCCCTCCAGATCCTCCAAAACTCCCAGGAACTTGCAATTTATGTCATCTCCCTTCGTCCCCAAAAGCAACCTCCTGAGCATCAGAAATAGAAACCTCCTCAGATCTATGTCAGCCCTCACTCTATCGGCTGGGTCCTGGCAATAGGCGGCTCAGGCACTCGCTGTCAAATGGGCTACGTAGGCTACCAAGGACTCCCCCGACCTCTGTCTAGCATCCCCTAATCCCATGGCCCTCGTCAGGTCAGTGCGGGCGATCGTCCTATAGGGGGGCTCGTAGACTGTGTCAATGCCTAGAAGTCTCACAGCTAGCTCGCTATAATCTGGGAGGGTAATCCCACTAACTGCCTCTCCATCTACCCCGAGCCTAGTGATCCTAGTGACATCCTCTAAGGTCGGCACCATGTGCCCCCAGGGCATCAGAAATGCCCGACTCGCTCTGTCCCATCGCTCCCTCAAAACCTGAATGAGAATAAGACCGGGACGTATCGGCTCAATGCTAAGAAAGGGCCCGAAGTCCATCGCCTCTAGCCTCGCCCTCTGGAAGCCGGGCAAACCGTCATAAGCCGCTATCACCTGCATCTAGGAGATGCGGGTCTGGATCAGTCCCTACAATGCATGAGAAGAACATTATCAGCCATGGAATATCAATTTATAACAAAGAAAAAGGAAATTGCATTCAATTTTAATAGACGACTGTCCTCTGGTCGCTTTTTCTTAAGACACGCCCTGACCCAGGGCGCCTCTTCCCAGGGGTATTTCTGTCTGCCTAAATCACTATTTTTTTTGGTGCGACCGGGGACCGGTCGCGTTTTCTTAAGACGCGCCAGTGGTCTGGTCGCGTATTAGGGAACGGCGCCCCGGTGGGGGTCGCCATTTCCCTGAGTTCTCTAACACCGTCCTCCACCCCTCCCGAGAAGAAAAAAATAATAATATAAATAAAAAATAAAAAAACTACCCTTACCTTTTTCTTCACCGGAGCGGCGGGAACCACCGGTTGAGGAGGAGGGGGCGGCAGGGCGCCACCATCGTCTTCACCGCCGGCGGCATCTCCGGTGCTGTCGCTGCCGTCATCATCTTCTCCGACGTCGTCGCCATCTTCGCCGTCGCCGTCCTCCTCGCCTTCTTCTTCCTCGTCTTCGTGTCCACTGGCGTGCTCCGCCATCGTCGGAGGGGCTTCCTCCATTGCCGCCACGGGAGGGGCTTCCTCCACGGTCGCACCCTCTTCCTCCAAGAGGACCATGACGGGGGCGGTCGTCCATCGCCGTTTCAACGAGCTAGGACCAGTGGGATCCATCGACAGAACGGAGGGCGGTGGTCGATGGTCGCCGGCAATGGTTGCAGGTTGAGAGAGAGAGAGTTGCAGAGGGAGGAGAGAGATGAGAGAGAATGAGAGAGAACACGAGAGTGAGAAAGAAGATGAGAGGAAGATGGAGGGACAAGGGTTAACGTGCATTTTTCATTTTCAATTTTGAACTTAAATCGCGACTGTGTCAGGGGCGCGTTAACTTTGACAACGACTGTAGCGGAGGTGCGTATTCAGGGTATGCGTCTGACGCCAGGGCACATTTATCTTTGCATGAGAATGAGCAAGATGTCATGATTAGGGCTGTCATTCGAGATTTTTGATAGGCGACTTATTCTTGGGCGTTGGCTTGCAGTAGGCTTCTAGGTCATGGGCGTGTCTTTGTAATTTTGATTGAAGGAATAATTTTTAAAAGTAAAGAATTCTCTGGTAGGTGACTTGGGTCTGGGCGCTATTTCATGGCAAATGCCCTTGTCTAAGGCGCATTCTTCAAACACTTCAAAATCCAAAAAGATTGATAATTTGGTAAGCACCTTTGTCCAGACGTTTGTCATTGAATAGCGCCTTCCATCAGGGCGCGATATCAGTAAATTTCAAACAGAACCTTCTTCTTTTGCAGAAATAAGGCTGAAAATGACTTTGATTCCATATTCTCATTGCATAAGAACAAAGTTTTGACAATCAAGAAGGACTTTTATTCAAGAAACAAAATTATTACATGGCTAATGGACCACCATGGGCCTCAATTTCTTGAGAGCTATTACATATGATTTGCATTTCTCTTCTTCTTCTTCAACATATTGCTTGGACCGATGAAGAAGTCCAACCCTCCATTGTGCCATGATTGTCTTGATCTCTTCTTGGTAACCACTTGAGCCTAATTCTCTCCTTTTGAGTGGTGGAAGGTGAGAAGCTTCTTCAAATATGTGCCGAGGAAGACCGAGTTGTGGGAGGCATCGGTGAGCGTTGTATAGCACGAAGTCGGTCCTGCCAACTAATCTTAGTTCTATGCCGGAGGAGAGTCTTGAATGGAGCTCTTGGGTCTTGAGAAACCCCGGTGAGCATGTGAAACCATCCTTAGGCATGCTCTTAAAATAATTTCTCCAATCCACCCGTTTCTTGAGCTTTGGGACCCGATTTGTAACTCTTCACATAATCCCAAAGAATCCGTCATATACCGGAGAGGGCTTTTAGAGAAGATCCTTGAGGCCGTTTGAGTTTCATTGCATGGGTCAAATTTTAGGTGGAGGTCCACCCAACTAGAGAGAAGGAGCATTGCCCGTATAAAGGACGCCCCATGGAAGCGGAGGTTAGCCCATTATAGAGATTGGCTAGCACCACTGGCCCAATCCTTTTGCCCTCCCAAATGCTAGCAATTGCATTAAGTGGCTCTCTTCCAAGAAATCCTCCGTTGAAGGGAAGAGAAGCACTCCCGCAAGACATATGACAAAACCCTTCATCACTTTCTCCAATTCATCATCTTTTGGGCTTGACTCATCCTTTTGTAAACCCATGATGCAAGTTTCAAGAGATTGATCCCCTTGTTGGCCTTGATTTGGCTTACTAAGTTAGAACTAGGTATAAGGCTAGATAGCATTTCATGAGCACTTATTTGTCTTGTCAAGCTAGCCATCTTGGTCTCATCCCCTTGTTTCATCATTTTCAACCCAAGGAGCAATTCCACTTCTTCTAGGAGAATCGTGGCCTCAAATGTGGGAAAAAGAAAGGTATGAGTGTTTGGGTGCCATAATTCCACAAGAGCTCCAATGGAGGCCCAATCAAGGCGGATGTCATTATAATGGGTGGCATGGGTCATTAGGCCAAGAAGGTGCCATCTAGAAAGGAAAGATCTCATGTCCAAGGACAATCTTGAAGAAGTAGAGGAAGCCACTTGATCTTCAAAAATCTCCAGGACCCGAAATAATTGGGAAATCCTAAAAAGAGACAAGGAAAAGAAGAAAGAATTCAAAGAATTAAGAGAAAAGAAGAAAAGGAAAAGTGAGATTAGAAGAGAAGAAGAAATAAAGAAGAAAACTTCAACACTTACTTAGTTTGCCATAATTCTTCCACTAATGTGCCCACCAATTTCATTGATCCTTGGGAAGCTCCTCTTACTTCTCTTTAAGGGTCTTTGAATAACTCTATCCATGCCTCTTTGTTGAAAGATTCTAACTTTCTGCTGAAATTCCCTGTAAACTCTACAATGCCATGGTCGAATTCCAAGTCTATTGTTGAAAGCCCATGGCCCTCCATTTATAACCACAAGACCCCCCAAATACTCTATGGACTCAAATTCAAGTTTTAATGCAGCTAAGATACCCTCTAGAGAATAGTTTCCGAGCAGAACTTGGAGCTTTGGAAGGTTCAGTGAAATAGCACCCGCCATACTGCCATTATTCTCTGAACCGCGCTCATGGCTGTGTCGTGACTTACAAAGAAACGCCCCTTGGTCAGGCGCCATTTCAAGGAACAGTTCGAGTTTGGTATGGATTCGGCTTCAAAAGAGCGCCTTCACCAAGGTCGCGACTTAAAAGAAGCGCCCATGCACCGGTCGCTATTTCATAAAATTATTTCTTATTCATTGCCCTAATGTTTTTTATATATTGCGCATTATGATGGTAATGATCTTTTGAGCACAGGCAATGCAGGTAGCTACGAAGTGACGTTTCACACTGTATCCTTTTTGTATGCATTGTTACTATATGGTACATACTTAATATAGCATATCAAGGACCTTGTAGTTCTGATGAATCGGGAATTTGAGTTCCCCTTCATCAAAAATAGTGATAATTCCAAGGGAATCCTGATCACACGGATAGGCAGTTGAGTCGTCTAAGGTTTGGGACGATGGTTCCTATTTTTAAGTTGATGCGTGGATAAACGAGCTTCGGCTTAGTGTCAACTTATAAATATGGATTCTTGACTAAGTCTGGATAGCTTAGCAATATTATCCTTGATTATTTTCTATTTTAAACTTGTTTTTATTTTTCCTTTAGCCCAGCACGCATCATGTAGGACTTTGAACTTCAATGATGAGAGATCTCTTTATTAAAACAACGATGAAATTCACTCGTTTCAAGCTGAGTTAGCATGAAATATTCCATCCAAATCAAGCACTACGTTCTCTTTGGAGCCGCTAAGGCTGGTTTCTTGAAAGCGTCTTTATGAGGATTTGTACCTTACTTCACTTTACCTTTTTGCAAATCCACCTTGGTTGTAGCATGTCCACTGACTGGTAATCGCTCTCCAATGGTGTCTCCTTCTTGTGCCCGCGCGCACACCCCTTTCAGATAGTTTAAGTTTTTCGTCCAGATATTGTTGCTTTCTCGAAGTTAATCTAAGTTGTTTCATCGAGAGCTGTGGAAAGATTTTCATCGCTTAGTGTCCAAGGCACGTCACATCACACCTTGGCATCTACTTTTCAGTCCGTTTCACCTTCATTTCACTCTGCTCCATTACGTCTCACTCCCCTACAAAGCAGACGCCAAGGCGGGACAGCTGTAGACACGCCAAATTTGACACTATGTTGAGTAAATTTCATGTTACAATATAATGCCCCAAGTGGACTTCATCATTGGTTTAATAAACAAGTTTTTATTATTTTTATTATTTTCTTGGAAATCGTGACTGACCCGTGGTCGCTTCTTAAAACACGCCCTTCGTGATGTCGCCTCTTAGTGAATGGCGCCCGCATCTCAGGCGTGTTCATCGAGCCTTACGAATCCGATTGAAAATCAACTTTATGAAAGTAACGCCATTGCTTAGGACGCCAATTGAGAAACTCGGCCAGTCCCTTGGACGACGTATCACGTTTATAAATATGGAAAGTCTGAATTTTCAACCCTAATAGGCAGCTGACCCAGGGGCGCTGTTCAAGAATAGCGGTCGTGGCCTGGTCGCGATTTCGGTTTCGTGTCCAAATTGCATTCTACCTTCCCAGATAGGGCATTGCTATTATTTAACCCTGTGTTCATCTTTGGAAGGGGCTCTCTGGCCCTTCCTCCCTTTGATCTCCCTTAAACCACTATAAATACTCCCCCTGTGTCCTCACGCGTGAGAAGAGGACACATGAGCAACCTGAGAACCGAATGCACAACAGAGCACCTTGATCCCCTTGAGAATAACATAAAGCTTCCTTGCACATTTCGTCCCTTTGAGAGCAACTCAACCTGAGATATTAGCCTGAGAAACCTACGGTTGAGTGCCATACGCTTGGTGCTGCTGCTGCTGTTGGCCCCCATTAAATTGTTCTCACCTTTCGTGGTTTTCCCCCTCGGTTCTGCTTACAGGGGCAGAAGAGGGGGGGGGGGGGGGCTCTTTTAATCTACTTTTGATTTCTTTTTTGCATATTCTCATCACCTTCATCATCACATTACCCATCGTGCTAGCTTCACATTAATCGCATTAGATAGTTCCTTGCATTCATAATCTTCCCCTCATACTCCTCCTAGGGGTTTAAGACAAAACCCAAAAAGGTGTGTTCACACCCAATTGCATATTTTTTCATACATTTAGAATTTGATACTACACATTGGCTAATCCAGTTTATTTCTTTATCTGTGATTTCTTCTCAGGTAATCAAAAGTAAAGACCCACTTCATCGGCCGGCCGATTGAAGGAGAAGGAAGAACCTAAAATCTCACCTGCTTACCCAGGTACTTCCTCGCGATCATTCTTCTTTTGAGGGGATATCATACCCTCTGGCGATCACACTCCTTTAGAGTATCACATGCTCCCTTCCCTTAGTTACTTCCCTTTATCATCATATCTCCTTGAATTGCATTTTTTTGAATTGAACTCCCTTTAAAACTTGTCTATTTGACACGTTCCATAGTGTCTCCAGCAGTGACAACATTAGCAGTCAAGGCCATCAAGGCTTCTTCAGGGGCAGTCTCCTCAACGCGAGCTTGCATAACTTCGCTCGCTGCTCTCCTTCTTCTGGTAAAAGGGCCCTGCCTTTCGGCGAGCCTAGCCACTTCTTCGGGCTCAGTGGGAAGAGCCCCATATCGGTCGAATATTCCGGCCATGTTACAAGTGTAGACCAGCATGTCTCTACCCTTCCTTGCCGCCCTTCTTGACGGCCTGTTGGGGAAAGTCAGCTTGTCAAAGATGGATCTTCGTGCCTGCGCCTCTCTCTGGGGTGGAGACCGGTAGTGATCTTTTGGAACATTCCTCGATTCCACACTCGGTAGAGATTAGGCTTCTTGCTCTTCCAGGGCAGCGGCCACTGCCTGCAACAACCTTTGGCGACCCAACGGAGTGCTTCCCGGGCCATACAAATAACCTCTCATAACTTCATTCACTCCCTCTTGCGGCTGTGCGGAGGGGAAGACAGGTGATGTCGCCCTGGCTTCAGCAAAGGGCTTGTAAATTGAGTACCCTACGCGGGCAACCTTGCGGTGGTGTCGGGGACGTCGATGACGGACATACCTTGGTGGAACCGGGGCAGCAGATGCTGGTTGATAGTCCAAGACAGCTGGCTCAGCCTGGTTCTCTCTCTTCTGCCTCTTATAACGGGCCTTCTCTGACCCTACTTGAGATGGTAGGGTAAGTCGGGTACCCTTGGGCACCCAGACTTGCTTGCCTTTTGCCGGCGGCTGGTTCCTCGGTCTTTTGGCCTTGCTTGGCCTTCTCCTTTCAACTTCCTCCGGTGGTTGGAAAGAATTCCGTACCGGCACATTACGGACAATCCATTCTGGGATCATTTCGGCTCGTTGTCCGTTCAAGTGGACTCGGACACTTTCGATAACAACAGATCTGCCAGTGTTGGAAACCCGGCTTCTGACGGTTGCAGCATCAGCATGGCTCCTCCGGAGCCTCCTTCTGTGAGACGCCGACCCTTGGTTGGATGGGACGGCAGGCGAGTGCACATGGCAGCTTAGCGTCTTCACCGGGATGCGCTCAGTGATCTTTACCGGTGATCCACCAACAGCAAGCTTGGTTGTGACGACCCGGATCCCGGATACCAGATATACCCGATAAGATAATCGAATACACCTGATACCACTTGGAACCCGCGAGGCCTCCCAAGAGCGGTAAAGCTCCGAAGGGGAAAAAGGATTATCGTGTAGTACATTGAACTGACAGATATAGCAGTAAGCAATTAAATTTCATTAGATCAGGTTGCTCAAATAATGGAAATAAAATTACTTTTTAATTAACAGATTACAATTAACAATTATATACCCAGAGTCAAGTCCAAATGAAGGACAACAACTCTACCAAGTACAGTTGACAGAGAAGAAAGACGTACCAGAAAGTCGGGGAAAGCCCGACGAGGGTACCAGCTGGCCACAACAGCACGCAGATCCAGGAGCCACGGAAGCAGAACGAACACCACCCCACCTGAAAAGCAGGGGTGAGCCTCGTGTCACTGGCTCAGTAGGGGTCACGCAGATCCCCACTGAAAAACACGCAGTAACACACTAAAATTACAGGGTAAACAACAACAGTAGCCAAATAGGAAAGCTACACTAGAAAGCTGTAAGTCTACACTAGAACGTAGTAAAGGAACAGACGGGTAGCAGGAGTAGGGAGCAAGCTAAGGAAGAGGGGGAGGGAGCCCGTGCCAAACAACGGCTACCGAACTAACCTCGGCACCCCAAACTACTCCACGCAATAGCAGGAAGGCGACTCAGAGCTGACACGGTCAGGAGTTGCCGATCTGCCGACAAAACGCCAGGCCTAAAGTGAAGACCCACAAGGACAACAAGAAAGCCTAGGAGAACCTAGACCGACAACCGACAACCAACAACACGACCAGGACGTCATGCACACTACCCCACGCACGACCAGAACGTCGCGGAGGTGACAGAACACTGACCTCGAGTACAGTCACGGAAAGGCTAACTCGGGAAGGTCGCGACACACAGAAATACTGAGAGTCACGTGTCACGTGACGGGAGTGCCTCTCCATAGCCAGCTGCATCCACTGACATCTTATGCTGCGCTCCACGCACCGAGTCTAACAACGCCTAACCAAACAGGCGGAGACTCCAGTACACGTTGACCGGACCCAAACCAGAACAGCAACCAAATTCGAGTAACTAGTCAGGGGAACGCCCGTCGGTGCCTCGTCCACAAGCCCCTAACCATGCGTGCACACACTGTCTCTCGCCTAAGCCAGGCCTCTTGTGACGACCCGAGGATCCGAGTACCGGAAAGGAACCGACGCGTCTCGAATCTCGGTCCGCCAACCCACGAGCCAAAAGACTCGGAAGGGTAGAAAGGAGTGGTGTGGGGGTACAAGAGAAGTTGCAACGACCACAGAGATAGCACAATAATCTAAAATAAAATGCACATAATAATATAAATAAATAAACTGCTACAAGGTCCACAGTGTCTCATGTCCAAAGGAAAGTACAGTCAACGGGAAAGAAAGTAAAACAACACGGGGCATCCCCCGGAGTACAACTACACGGGGCATCCCCCGGCTCTGGCAGACTGGCGACTAACCCTGGCTAGAAGAACCACGCTGAAACTCGGCCGCGCCTCCCGTCGACCCCGCCTCACCTGAAGAGCAGGGGTGAGCCTCATCTCATTGGCCCAGTAGGGATCCCGCGAATCCCCACCTCGCACGGAAAATGAGAAAGAGAAGATAACCCTACCAAACAAGAGTACGGTAGAACCGACAAGCTAAAGTAAATAAACGGAAAAAGCCGACTACTCTAACAGTACCGCACTACGGAACCTCGGTCCAACAAAACGCGAGTCCACACCTGCCAGTGAACAGGAGCACCACCCACTAGAAGAACGACCGGATGCGTCCCCTGACGTCTTATACCGCGTCACAAGTGTCTAGCTACTACGCCCCTGGCGTGAGACTCAGACACACTCAGTAACCAGAAGTAACTGCAAAACAAGGACTAGCTGAGGTCACGCTCGTCAGCGCGGGTCCGAACCCTCAGCCTCGTGTGCACACTCAGACCGTACGCCCTAGGCCTGTCCTCTAGCTGGTATTTCCCCCTAAACCCGGACTCGGAAGTACGCGGGGGCCCTGCGGTAACCAGCCTACTCACCGCCTCTCTCGGGTACGCCGCTCAGCCACTCCCAGGCGAGCCAGCACACGCGTGCCATGGGAAAGCTACGACTAGTGGTAGGGTCACTGGAAGTAAGGACTAATCCACGGAAACCACCGACCAAACACTAGCACAGACTCTCGATGACCATACGATAGGCACGGATGCCGGGGACACGCATGAGGTCCAACCGTCCCTCAAGTCACGCGGCACCCCTACCGAGGTAACTGATTCTCCGGAAAACCCCGGGCACCCCTGTGGCTCTCACTGGGTGCCCACGGCATCCCTAGGGCCACACGCCACAACCGGGTCCATAACTCACCCAACCGGAGGTCACGCTACCCGCAAGAACACGGTTCGGGGGAGGGGGATGGTCGCGCTAGGTACCCCTAGCGCGACACCGAAGAACGCGCTAGCTATGGCTAGCGCGATCTTCCATGTCACGCTGCCCAAAGCTAGCGCGTTCACACCTGAACGCGCTAGTCTTGGATAGCGCGATCTGGAGATCGCGCTACCAGAACCAGGCGCGTTCTCCACCGCCTTACTGTTCGTCTTCTCAGACGGACACGCTCGGACGACACGGCGCGTTCATCAAGAACGCGCCACTGGACTATAGCGCGACAACGGGCCGAGCCCGGTTCGCGAAATACGCCCAGAAAAAGCAAAACCACGCCCATCCACCTCCCATGGTGAAGGGAAAACAACGGGGGATCACCCCACAACGTCCTAGCATGCATCTAGAGCCCCCAAATCGATCAAAAACTCCACGAATCGACGGATCCGGCGCTCAAACCCCAAGCATGAAAACGACCCTCCCGGCATGGATTTAACCCCACTCGGCCTCTCCACGGCCTAGAAATCACGGGGAATGCTATGAAGAGGGCAAGGATCCGTCCCCCTACCTCAAGGAAGCTCGAAATCCACC
This sequence comes from Amorphophallus konjac, assembly GCA_022559845.1. Lineage (NCBI taxonomy): Eukaryota > Viridiplantae > Streptophyta > Magnoliopsida > Alismatales > Araceae > Amorphophallus > Amorphophallus konjac. The sequence goes on from CM040126.1 coordinate 413,189,220, forward strand.
GAATCACCGCCGAAATCAAGGATGAAGCTTTTACTCCCACGAACGCCCCGCCTCTCGCCGCGAAAAGCACGCCACCGGGACCGCCTCGCCGCCGCCGCCGCTGCCACGCCGTTGCCGGAGTGAGAGGGGCCGCGTCTCGGTCGCCCGGGGAGAAGAAGATCGGCCGCGGGGGAGGGGGAGCTCTCACGGTTGAAGGAAGGAGGAAGAAGAAGAAAAGAAAAAGGTAAAAAGAAAAGAAAAAGAATTGATATATATAGAAAATCCAGAAAATCAGAAAAATCCTGAAAAATAGAAAAATACACCTCCTCGACCGTCTCGACGCGCTGATCGCAACGGCACCACTCGCGGGTTGGTGAACGACCCAGTTCACCCGCTACAGGGTTCCGAAGGATTCGCCGAAACCCGTACGCGGAAATCGGAAAACACGCACGGAAAAGCCGCGGACACACTCCGGGCCTCCGAAACGACTCCGGATCGCGCCGATCCGAACACGAAAGATGTCCGAAACAAAATTTCAGACACAACAGGGTCAGACACTCCGATAAACCAGATCCGGGACCCACAAGGAAGGATCCGAAAGATCCGGGACACTACAGCCCTCCCCCCTTAAACGAATTTCGTCCTCGAAATTCAAGGACAAGGCACAAGGACGGGGGAAAGACTCACACAAACAAATAAGGATACAGCTCCCGCATCTCATCCTCGCGCTCCCAAGACGCCTCGCCGCCAGAATGACGCTGCCAGACCACCTTAACCAAAGGAATAACCTTGTTCCGCAGGCGCTGCTCCCGCCGATCCTCAATGCGAACAGGAAACTCTGGAAGGGACAGATCTGGGGTCACCTCAGGCCAAACGGCATCCTCGAGAACATGAGAATCATCGGGCATGTACTTCCGAAGCATCGACACGTGGAACACATCATGCACGGCGGAAAGCTCCGGAGGTAGCTGCAACCGATAAGCAACTTCCCCAACACGCTCAACGATGGGAAAGGGACCAATGTAGCGGGGACTCAGCTTCCCACGCCTACCGAAGCGCATCACGCCCTTCATGGGAGACACTCTCAAGAAAACTCGATCTCCCACAGCAAAGCTGAGAGGTCGCCTCCTCCGATCGGCATAACTCTTCTGCCGGCTCTGAGCTGCCAACATCTTCTGCCGAACGAGATGCACCACCTCAACGCACTGCTGCACCAAATCGGTCCGGTCAAGGCACGTTCGCCCACCTCGAACCAATCAAGCAGAGTCTGAAAAGGTCGCCCATACAACGCCTCATAGGGAGCCATACCGATGCTCGAATGATAGCTGTTGTTGTAGGCAAACTCCACTAATGGCAAATGGTGGGTCCAACTCCCCTGCCATTCCAAGCAACATGCTCGCAACATGTCCTCTAAAGTCTGAATGGTCCGCTCAGACTGACCATCCGACTGAGGATGATAGGCCGAGCTGAATGCCAACTCAGTGCCTAGAGCCCTCTGGAAACTCCTCCAGAATCCAGAAGTGAAACGGGGGTCACGATCGGACACGATGGAGATAGGAACTCCATGCAACGGGACGATCCGCTCCACGTACAGACGAGCCAAACGCTGCACGCTCCAACTGACCTTGACTGGCAGCAACCGCGCCGTCTTCGTCAGTCTATCCACTAGCAACCAGATACTATCCTCCCCGCTGGACGTCCTCGGCAATCCGACCACAAAATCAGTGGTCACGTGGTCCCACTTCCACGCGGGAATGTCCAAGGGCTGAAGTGTGCCTCCTGGTCGCTGGTGCTCAGCCTTCACCTGCTGACAGGTCAAACACCTGGCCACAAATTCCGCAACATCTCTCTTCATGCCAGGCCACCAAAACTGCCTCTTCAGGTTCTGGTACATCTTGGCCGATCCGGGGTGCACGGCATACCGACTCCCATGAGCCTCACGCAATACATTACGCCGCACCTGCCCCTCGGCTGGCACATACAATCTACCTCTGAACCTCACAGCTCCATCCTCGCCAAACTCCACCTCGGCCATCGACAAAATACGAGGTAGCTCGGGGTCCGCTCGCTGGGCCTCAGTCACCTGTCGACGCACCGCGGGCGTGACAGTCAGACTCGCAAGGACAGCCGAACCCTGGTCCTGAGGGACCTTGAGCCTAAAAGTCATGGCCGGGACCTGCTCCCAAAGCCTCCACTTCCTCAACAACATCTGACTGACCGTTACCCTCCTGCTCAGAGCATCAGCCACGACGTTCATCCTGCCAGGCTGATAAGACAGAGTAAATCATAATCCTTCATGTACTCCATCCATCTCCTCTGCCTGAGGTTAAGGTCCTTCTGCGTAAACACATACCTCAAACTCTGATGGTCAGTGAAAAGCTCAAACCTCTCGCCGTACAAATAATGCCTCCAGATCTTCAGAGCGAAGATCACCGCTGCCAACTCAAGATCATGAGTAGGGTAGTTCGCCTCATGTGGCTTCAACTGCCGCGACGCATACGCCACAACTCTCCCATGCTGCATCAACACAGCACCGAGGCCTACCCCGGAAGCATCTGTACACACCACGAAACCACCCGAGCCAGATGGCAACACCAAAACCGGAGCAGTGGTAAGCAATCTCTTCAGCTCCATGAAGCTCCGCTCACACTCCTCCGTCCAGACGAACGGCACCTCTTTCCGCGTAAGCCTGGTCATCGGGGCCGCAATACGAGAGAAATCCTGAATAAACCTCCGATAATAGCCTGCAAGCCCCAAGAAACTCCGAATCTCCGTGACAGAACTCGGCCTCGGCCACTGCACCACCGCCTCGACCTTGGCCGGGTCCACGGAAACACCATCACCAGAAATAACATGCCCCAGAAAGTGCACCTCTCGGAGCCAGAACTCGCACTTGCTGTACTTGGCATACAACTGGTGATCGCGCAGGGTCTGCAATACCGCTCTCAAATGCTGCACATGCTCCTCAGCAGACCGCGAATACACAAGGATATCGTCCACAAACACGACCACAAACTGGTCCAAGTACGGACGAAACACCCTATGCATCAAATCCATGAATGCTGCGGGGGCATTGGTGAGCCCGAACGGCATCACCAAGAACTCATAATGCCCATACCTCGACCGAAACGCCGTCTTCTCCACGTCCGACTCTCGGATCCGCAGCTGGTAATAACCCGATCTCAAATCGATCCTCGAAAACACCTGGGCCGACTGAAGCTGATCGAACAAGTCATCAATCCGCGGCAACGGATACTTGTTCTTAACAGTCACCTGGTTCAACTGACGGTAGTCGATGCACAGTCTCAAACTACCATCCTTCTTCTTCACAAACAACACCGGCGCACCCCACGGGGAATAACTAGGACGAATATACCCCTTGGCCAGCAACTCCTGTAATTGCGCCTTCAGCTCTCGCAACTCGGCAGGCGCCATCCGATAAGGGGCCTTCGACATAGGCGCCGTACCTGGCACCACCTCAACCACGAAATCAATCTCTCGTTGCGGTGGCAACCCTGGCAACTCCTCAGGAAAAACGTCGGGGAACTCGCACACGACAGGAACATCCTCTACCTCAGGACCCTGCCGCTCGACCAAAACCACGGATGCGAGAAAGCCCTGACAACCTGCATCAAGCAAACGACGCGCACGGATAGCCGAAATAAGCAAGCGGGAAGAGGAAGACCGAATACCTTGGAAATAGAAGGTGGGTCCACGAAGCTGTCGGAAGTAGACCTTCTTCGAGCCGCAATCCACCAAGGCATGATGAGCCTCGAGCCAATCCATGCCCAAAATCACATCGAAGTCCTGAAGCGGTAACGCATAGAGTCTAGCCGGCAAACTCCGCCCTTCCACCCACACAGGTACCTTCTCAAAGCAGTACGGGGTGATCATGAAGTCACCGGTAGGCAACTCTACCGCCAAGTCACAGGACACCTCGGTCACCGGGTCCTCCACGCTCTGGGCAAAATCTTCCGAGATGAACGAATGGGAAGCACCTGAATCAAACAAAACACGAGCCGCACAACCCAAAATCGAAAGAGTACCTTCCACCAAATGCGATGCCTCAGCCTCCGCCCTGGTCATGTGAGTCACTCTGCCTCCCCACAGTAGCTGACCGTGACAACTGAGGAAACTGTCCCTGCTGATGGTACTGCTGCGGCTGTGCTGATGACTGCTGGGGCCGAAACTGCTGCTGCTGCTGCTGAAACTCGTGCGGCTGGCGTGGTCTCTGCGGACAGTCACGTGCCATGTGCCCTGGCTGGTCGCACCTGAAGCAAATCACGGGCGCCGAACACGGTCTGCCTGGATGAGAACCACCGCACTTGGGACAACCGCCCCGAGCACCTGACACCGAACCCTGACGCTGCAAAGCCACGGACTGCTGATCACTGGCCGACGACTCCTGCTGTGACTGCCCCTTCTTACCCCGGCGTCTCCCGCCGAGGCCCGCCTCCTTGAGTAACTTCTTGAGCCTCGAGCCAAAGGACGAAGACTCTGGCACAGGAGCCACAGACTGCGTCGCCACTGAACCACCTGCCGAGAGCTGGACGGTACTCTGCTGCTGCACTGCTGACGGCTGGCCAAAACCTGCCTGCACCTGACTAGCACTGCCCTGCCCTCGAACCTTCTGCAAATCTCTCTCCAGTGCCGATGCTGCCTTGCACGCCGCATCCAAAGTGGTCAATCCTGACGCAAGAAGATGATGCCTCAACTCCAGCCTCAAACCACCCACAAACTGATCGGTCCTGACCTCCTCATCTGCCACGATATGAGGAGCATAACGGCCCAACTCGATAAACCTGGCACGGTACTGCATCACCGTCATGTCACCCTGAGTCAACTCCATAAACTCACGCAACCTCTGCGACCTGACAAAAGACGGGCAGAAGGCACGCTCGAAAGCCGTGACGAACTCCTGCCAAGTAATCTGTCGAAGAGGACGAGATCGGAACGCTGAACCCCACTCTGACGTCCACCAAGTACGGGCCGATCCCTGAAGACGATGAGTAGCCAGCGCCACCTGCTCCTCCTCGGGACACTCCATCGCACTGAAAATCCGCTGAACATCATCCAGCCACTCTCTGGCCACCTCAGGATCTGGCTGCCCACTGAAAGAAGGAGGCTGAAATAGCAAGAACTCCTTCAGCATGCGACCATGACCACCACGAGCCTGATCCTCACCAGTATCGCCACCCTGCTACTGATGATCTCCCTGCTGCTGACCTCCCTGCTGCCGCTGAAACACATACTCAAACATGCCTCGGAAGAAGTCGTCCATCCCTGGAGCTCTCGCATCTCCAGATACTCCCTCGGAAACTGAAGCCCTGCTCTGCTCCTCTGGACCACCACTAGACTCTCCCTGCTGGGCACGAGTCCTCCTCCGTGGCGCCATAACACACCTGGCATCAAAGAAAAGCAATCGAAAATCAATAAAACACACGACCCTAAGCCAGTCGCCGACCGTACAGGACATTCATGGACCTTCTGGACCACTGCAATTCGTTCCAAGTTCCGATGCACCTCCACAACCTACGCTCTGATACCAGTTGTGACGACCCGAGGATCCGAGTACCGGAAAGGAACCGGCGCGTCTCGAATCTCGGTCCGCCAACCCACGAGCCGAAGACTCGGAAGGGTAGAAAGGAGTGGTGTGGGGGTACAAGAGAAGTTGCAACGACCACAGAGATAGCACAATAATCTAAAATAAAATGCACATAATAATATAAATAAATAAACTGCTACAAGGTCCACAGTGTCTCATGTCCAAAGGAAAGTACAGTCAACGGGAAAGAAAGTACAACAACACGGGGCATCCCCCGGAGTACAACTATACGGGGCATCCCCCGGCTCTGGCAGACTGGCGACTAACCCTGGCTAGAAGAACCACGTTGAAACTCGGCCGCGCCTCCCGTCGACCCCACCTCACCTGAAGAGCAGGGGTGAGCCTCATCTCATTGGCCCAGTAGGGATCCAGCGAATCCCCACCTCGCACGGAAAACGAGAAAGAGGAAGATAACCCTACCAAACAAGAGTACGGTATAACCGACAAGCTAAAATAAATAAACGAAAAAGCCGACTACTCTAACAGTACCGCACTACGGGACCTCGATCCAACAAAACACGAGTCCACACCTGCCAGTGAACAGGAGCACCACCCACTAGAAGAACGACCGGATGCGTCCCCTGACGTCTTATACCGCGTCACAAGTGTCTAGCTACTACGCCCCTGGCGTGAGACTCAGACACACTCAGTAACCAGAAGTAACCGCAAAACAAGGACTAGCTGAGGTCACGCTCGTCAGCGCGGGTCCGAACCCTCAGCCTCGTGTGCACACTCAGACCGTACGCCCTAGGCCTGTCCTCTAGCTGGTATTTCCCCCTAAACCCGGACTCGGAAGTACCTGCGGTAACCAGCCTACTCACCGCCTCTCTCGGGTACGCCGCTCAGCCACTCCCAGGCGAGCCAGCACACGCGTGCCGTGGGAAAGCTACGACTAGTGGTAGGGTCACTGGAAGTAAGGACTAATCCACGGAAACCACCGACCAAACACTAGCACAGACTCTCGATGACCAGACGATAGGTACGGATGCCGGGGACACGCATGAGGTCCAACCGTCCCTCAAGTCACGCGGCACCCCTACCGAGGTAACTGATTCTCTGGGAACCCCGGGCGCCCCTGCGGCTCTCACTGGGTGCCCACGGCATCCCTAGGGCCACACGCCACAACCGGGTCCATAACTCACCCAACCGGAGGTCACGCTACCCGCAAGAACACGGTTCGGGGGAGGGGGATGGTCGCGCTAGGTATCCCTAGCGTGACACCGAAGAACGTGCTATCTATGGCTAGCGCGATCTTCCATGTCGCACTGCCCAAAGCTAGCGCGTTCACACCTGAACGCGCTAGTCTTGGATAGCGCGATCTGGAGATCGCGCTACCAGAACCAGGCGCGTTCCCCACCGCCTTACTATTCATCTTCTCAGACAGACACGCTCGGACGACACGGTGCGTTCATCAAGAACGCGCCACTGGACTATAGCGCGACAACGGGCCGAGCCCGGTTCGCGAAATACGCCCAGAAAACGCAAAACCACGCCCATCCACCTCCCATGGTGAAGGGAAAACAACGGGGGATCACCCCACAACGTCCTAGCATGCATCTAGAGCCCCCAAATCGATCAAAAACTCCACGAATCGACGGATCCGGCGCTCAAACCCCAAGCATGGAAATGACCCTCCCGGCATAGATTTAACCCCACTCGGCCTCTCCACGGCCCAGAAATCACGGGGAATGCTATGAAGAGGGCAAGGATCCGTCCCCCTACCTCAAGGAAGCTCGAGATCCACCGAATCACTAGCGAAATCAAGGATGAAGCTTTTACTCCCACAAACGCCCCGCCTCTCGCCGCGAAAAGCACGCCACTGGGACCGCCTCGCCATCGCCGCCGCTGCCACGCCGTTGCCGGAGTGAGAGGGGCCGCGTCTCGGTCGCCCGGGGAGAAGAAGATCGGCCGCGGGGGTGCGGGAGCTCTCACGGTTGAAGGAAGGAGGAAGAAGAAGAAAAGAAAAAGGTAAAAAGAAAAGAAAAAGAATTGATATATATAGAAAATCCAAAAAATCAAAAAAATCCCAAAAAATAGAAAAATACACCTCCTCAACCGTCTCGACGCGCTGATCGCAACGGCACCACTCGCGGGTTGGTGAACGACCCGGTTCCCCCGCTACAGGGTTCCGAAGGATTCGCCGAAACCCGTACGCGGAAATCGGAAAATGCGCACGGAAAAGTCGCGGACACACTCCGGGCCTCCGAAACAACTCCGGATCATGCCGATCCGAACACGAAAGATGTCCGAAACAAAATTTTGGACACAACATGGTCGGACACTCCGAAAAATCAGATCCGGGACCCACAAGGAAGGATCCGAAAGATCCGGGACACTACACCTCTAGCTAGTATTCTCCCCCCGTAGGACGCTACGGTAACCAAGCCGGGAGCCCACGAAACTAGCTTAGGAACCGTTTAACGGGAACACCCCTCCCACCACTCCTGAGGTGGGTCGACAACTGAAAGTCGAGGGTAACATAAGGTGGAGGCTCACGAACACGGAGACCCAAAACACAAGTGCCAAAGTACAGACAGGTTAAACAAACACTGTAACCCGTACTTCCAAGCACCCATGGCAGCACTGACAACTGCCGACCGACTCAGGGCTGGGAAACTAGACCTACCAGCACAACGATCCTTGAGTCAGACGACTCAAAGGTAAGATCGTCACGAACAGTGGAACAAGCCGCCAATCGGTCTAACTCCTAAGCCAGGGAAAGCAACACACTCCGCAAGAAAGCGACGCAGGGAGACCTGAGGGAACACCGAGAATCCTCAGCACGTCTGGACACACGGACCGAGGTAGGATGACACCTCGAGGTATCCAGAACCAATGTCTCGAGCTGGACAGAACCGCCGAGACACACAAAGCCACCTGTCAACCCCTGGGTAACCCCCGGTTGACCGGAGCCAGACAACACCGACACAAGCAACCGACGCACAGACCCACACGCAGCAAGCACAAGCATTCCTGGCTGTCCCATCATTGTTACTGCCCTCATAGGACGTCAACAGACACCCACGGGTCACGGGCAAATCACGAGACCAAGCCAAGACAAGCAGAAACCGAAACGGCAATAACCACGCTCTGGCAAAACGGACCGTCATTCAACCACTAGGTAGACCCAGCAGTCAAGGAACAGCCGCCACGCAACCAGAGGCAAGGGCATTAGCAGTTCTAGATTGCGTCGTTAGGGAACTATCGCAGTCAGAAAAAAGACCGCACCCAGTCACCTAACCTGACTGATCCAGAAGACCACTGCCACACAAACAAAGCCCTAGAACACAAACCTACGACTGCCCAACACACGGGCGAACACCGAACCACCCAACGGCCATCACGACCACAACAGGGCTATAACAGCCTAGCACAGGCGCGTTACACGCTCTGATGCACCCAACTAGGGCCGTCAGGGCAACCAGGCCAACGACCACGACTCGAACCACGTAATGCACCTAGCCAGGCGCTTTACAGCGGCCTAACGCACCAGGATAGGTGCGTCAGAGCCAACATCCCGACACCACAACACGGACGAACGACATGTGACGGACCAGGCCACGTCCATCACAGACACCTGGCGCAGGGGGCTCGGTGCGTTACACCAACCGCCACAGCCAGACGTCCACCGGTCAAACGCCAAGTAACGGACTCGCACAGGGGCATTACACCGAACGTAACGCACCGGGAGAGGTCCGTCAGAGCGAACCGATCGACACGATCTTCGAGGAACACACGATCGTCGAGGGACTGACAGCCACAGTCCTTAAAATAACCAGAGCGTAACGCACCTCCCTTGGTGCGTCACAAGCATGTGACGGTCCATGATAGACGCGTCACAGTCCGCTAACCCCGAAAGACCCGAAACAACAGATGGATGTAACGGTCCATCGGGGGACCGTCACAGCGTGTGACGGCCCCTGAAATGACCGTTACACCGATCCGATGCGGAGAACAGAGGAACAGCCAAATCGACCCGTTCCATGCCCCATACACGCCGAAGCGCAGGGGAAACAGAGCTAAACGACGAAAAATAACGTCCGGAGGCTAAAAAGCCCACATGCACGCGCTAAAACGCAAGAACGGGGCGATTCTGACGAATCGACCCAAAACGGGTCACCGGGGTTCTCGGACTCCTACCGGCCCCGAATGACAACCGATCGACACGAAACTAACGTGAATGGGATCCAGACATCCCAGCGGTCATTTTGACACTAACCACGCCGCAAATGGTTGCCGTTTTTCGGCGAACCCTGAAAACCCCAAACACTAGGGTTTTCATTAAACCGACCTGATCTCCCCCGATCGAGCACCAAACTACGCACAAAAGCAGGGAAAATGTGCGGAATGAAGTGGCGGTCCATCTCCCTACCTCCACCGAAGAAACCGAGCGCCGAAGCGACTAAACCACGCCGAAAACCACATCGCGAACCGAACCATCGGCTTTGAATCCACCGTTCGGGATCGCGCGCAAACTGCATCGATCCTCGCTCAATCACGCGCCTCAACAGCTCCCCAGCGTCGTCACCTCGCCCACGGCCGCCTCCGTCCGCAGCCGGAGCTGAGAGGGTGAGAGAACGAGAGAGAACAGGAGAGAGAGAGAGTGAGAGCGTTAGTGAGATGAGAGAGAGAGAGGTGGGTTAGAAAAGGAGAAATTAGAAATTTTATCTAATTTTCAAAAATCCGTAAAATGCGTCAAAAATGCATTAATTCAGAAAAATATGCAAAAATAGTCAAAATGATCGACTCGAAGAGTACATCGCAACTGCGGCGTCCACGAGTCGATGAATTGAGAAATAAACTCACCGTAGGGTTCCGTAACCAGTACGAGGAAAAAACTCACACGGATCGTAAAACTTAACTCGGGAGCTACACAAGTGATCTGAAACTCTCCAAAAAGGATCCGATGGACCTAATAGAGATCCGACAAAGATCCACTAAGGATCCAGCAAAGATCCGGGGCATTACATCTCCCCCTCCTTCAAGAAATTTCATCCTCGAAATTAAGGACTAACAAGAAGGAAGAAGCAGGGACGGACAACCCAACGGATACAACCACGAACCAACATAAATCTCGAGAAACACAGCTCAGAGGAACACAGTCAGACTACCATCACAAGCACACGCTCTGGGCAGAGCACAGTGCAAGTGAACACAAGTTCGACACCTCCAAAACAGGGCAACGTTGTTCACGTCTCACCAGAAATGGAGACACGACTGCCATAACCACAGACAACCAAAACCGAGGAACACAACGATAGCACGACAAGCAGCGGCTCACACAAGGAAACACAGTCCTCTCAGCTGTAAGCTCGACCACATCATCGGCTCCAGTGCCAAAGGTAACCGGGAATACCTGGCACACAAGACACCAATGACGAACAACACCACTGGACCACAAGCGCAACCAAGTCAGTCCTCATCAGACAACACAATCCGATCGAGTCGCGAGCTACTCTACCAGGAAAGAAGATGGCAAGCTACTGACAAGACAATGGTCCAAGGCAGAAACACAAAATCATACGGAAACAGCACTCACAAAACAACACAGCGGCGATACTCGCAGGATTCCGGCTCCGTATAGCACACAGGACCACGGAACTCGACTGCAAGCAGGGTCACATCAAGGCACAACGGTAGCTGATCACACGACTATAGAGAACAAGTCACGCATCGAGCAGCTTACCAAGGAAGACCCACAACAACGAGAAAATGACACGGAAAGCCACAATCTCGGGGAACGCATCTCAAGGACTAGCGACATGCCTCAAGAACACAACACCCACTAGAAGAAATGCAGAGTAGAGGGTACTCAATCAGCAGGAATGCCAATAAATTCCCCAACACTCACAGAGGCCAATACCGATAGCAGAAAATCACCAGCAACAGCACGGCAACAGACAAAGTCAAGGCACAAGAAGCCAAGATGAAGTCACATCGAGAAGAAACAAATCTCTCGACCGGCCAGAATCTAACAACAACGATCCTGGACCAATGGGTAGCCAACCCACACGCTTCCGCCGCGCACACAAGGAACGCACATAGGCAACAGAACAACCTCGGCAATCGCATCTCAGCACACACCAGGCGCCATCGTAATCTATGAAGATCGCGAATAACATGCCACGAGCACTGATCCAGCGAACAACCGATCACAAGTGCCTAAGTGCAACGGGAGAAGAGTAGCAGCTTCAGCACAAGGCCTAGGGAAAAATGCTAATCTTAGCTTACCTCCACGTCCTGAAACGATAAATGAGCCCTCACAATACATCGGTCACTAGACACGACACGACAGAACACGGCACGCGACAGCTCTCGACACAAGGATTAGGTCCAAAGCCAAGCAACTGTAAAATGACGAACAAATCAGGCTCAGAGTAAAGCTGTCCACACTTAAGTAGACACAGGACAAAGACATCACTAAGACAGCAATTCTAAGGCAAACCTCGAAAAGACTCCACCAGACGGGATGAGAAGCATCAAGCTCAACAACGAAAGCTCACCAGGAAGGGAAAATCCTAGCTCTCCTGAGCAACTTCTCAATCACGGAATCTAGTCGAACACTTCAACAGAAGCAGGACACATCAGGAGCTGAACAGACTTAAGCCGGGATGACCAAAATAACGTGGAAACGTGTACGGTCATCAGACCAAGGCCAAAGGTCAACAGCAACTTGAACAACTTACAAAGAAACCCTCGAACAATGTACCGCAGATTCAAGTCTTCCAACGAACACTGCCAAGTACGACATGATCGAGACAAACATCACAACGGTAAAGAGGCACCTCGCCACTTCCTGACGAGAGCAAAACCACCACGCACAGTGCTAGAACAGCACACACAAGACAATACACGAAAACCAAGCGACACTGAACCACAAAACCGAAGCCAGCTGAAGACTGTACTGGACTTTAACGACTCTGGTAACTACATATCTGAGATTCCCATGTACTTTACACGACAACGCTCTGATAGCTCAGAAAAGAACTCCGAACATCTCAGAACACCGCTCTGATACCAACTGTGATGACCCGGATCCCGGATACAAGATATACCCGATAGGATAATCGAATACACCTGATACCACTTGGAGCCCGCGAGGCCTCCCAAGAGCGGTAAAGCTCCGAAGGAAAAAAAGGATTGTCGTGTAGTATATTGAACTGAAAGATATAGCAGTAAGCAATTAAATTTCATTAGATCAGGTTACTAAAATAGCGGAAATAAAATTACTTTTTAATTAACAGATTACAATTAACAATTATATACCCAGAGTCAAGTCCAAAGGAAGGACAGCAAGTCTACCAAGTACAGTCGACAGAGATGAAAGACGTACCAGAAAGTCGGGGAAAGCCTGACGAGGGTACCAGCTGGCCACAACAGCACGTAGATCCAGGAGCCACGGAAGCAGAAGGAACATCACCCCACCTAAAAAGCAGGGGTGAGCCTCGTGTCACTGGGTCAGTAGGGGTCACGTGGATCCCCACTGAAAAACACGCAGTAACACACTAAAATTACAGGGTAAACAACAACAGTAGCCAAATAGGTAAGCTACACTAGAAAGCTACAAGTCTACACTAGAACGTAGTAAAGGAACAGACGGGTAGCAGGAGTAGGGAGCAAGCTTAGGAAGAAGGGGAGGGAGCCCGGGCCAAACAACGGCTACCGAACTAACCTCGGCACCCCAAACTACTCCACGCAATAGTAGGAAGGCGACTTAGAGCTGACACGGTCAGGAGTTACCGATCTGTCGACAAAATACCAGGCCTAAAGCGAAGACCCGCAAGGACAACAAGAAAGCCTAGGAGAACCTAGACCGACAACCGACAACATGACCAGGACGTCGTGCACACTGCCCCACGCACGACCAGAACGTCGCGGAGGCGACAGAATACTGACCTCGAGTACAGCCACAGAAAGGCTAACTCGGGAAGGTCGCGACGCACAGAAACACCGAGAGTCACGTGTCACGTGACGGGAGTGCCTCTCCATAGCCAGCTGCGTCCACTGACGTCTTATGCTGCGCACCACGTACCGAGTCTAACAATGCCTAACCAAACAGGCGGAGACTCCAGTACACGCTGACCGGACCCAAACCAGAACAACAACCGAATTTGAGTAACTAGTCAAGGGAACGCCCGTCGACGCCTCGTCCACAAGCCCCTAACCACGCTTGCACTCACTGGCTCTCGCCTAAGCTAGGCCTCTAGCTAGTATTCTCCCCCCGTAGGACGCTACGGTAACCGAGCCGGGAGCCCACGTAACTAGCTTAGGAACCGTTTAACGGGAACACCCCTCCCACCACTCCTGAGGTGGGTTGACAACTGAAAGTTGAGGGTAACAGAAGGTGGAGGCTCACGAACGCGGAGACCCAAAACATAAGTGCCGAAGTACAGATAGGTTAAACAAACATTGTCACCCGTACTTCCAAGCACCCATGGCAGCACTGACAACTGCCGACCGACTCAGGGCAGGGCAACTAGACCTACCAGTGCAAGGATCCTTGAGTCGGACGACTCAAAGGCAAGATCGTCATGAACAGCGGAACAAGCCGACAATCAGTCTAACTCCTAAGCCAGGGAAAGCAACACACTCCGCAAGAAAGCGACGCACAGAGACCTGAGGGAACACCGAGAATCCTCAGCACGCCTGGACACAAGGACCGAGGTAGGATGACACGTCAAGGTATCCAGAACCAATGTCTCGAGCTGGACAGAACCGCCGAGACACACAAAGCCACCTGTCAACCCCTGGGTAACCCCCGGTTGACCGGAGCCAGACAACACCGACACAAGCAACCGACGCACAGACTCACACGCAGCAAGCACAAGCATTCCTGGCTGTCCCATCATGGTTACTGCCCTCATAGGACGTCAACAGATACCCATGGGTCACGGGCAAACCACGAGACCAAGACAAGACAAGCAGAAACCAAAACGGCAATAACCACGCTCTGGCAAAACGGACCGTCATTCAACCACTAGGCAGACCCAGCAGTCAAGGAACAGCCGCCACGCAACCAGAGGCAAGGGCATTGGTAGTTCTAGATTGCGTCGTTAGGGAACTGTCGCAGTCAGGAAAAAGACCGCACCCAGTCACCTAACCCGACCGATCCAGAAGACCACTGCCACACAAACAAAGCCATAGAACACAAACCTACGACTGCCCAACATACGGGCGAACATCGAACCACCCAACAGCCATCACGACCACAACATGGCTGTAACGGCCTAGCACAGGCACGTTACACGCTCTAACGCACCCAACTAGGGCCGTCAGGGCAACCAGGCCAACAACCACGACTCGAACCACGTAACGCACCAGGCCAGGCGCGTTACAGCGGCCTAACACACTAGGATAGGTGCGTCAGAGCCAACAGCCCGACACCACAACACGGACGAACGACATGTGACGGACCAGGCCACGTCCATCACAGACACCTGGCGCAGGGGGCTCGGTGCGTTACACCAACCGCCACAGCCAGACGTCCACCGGTCAAACGCCAAGTAACGGACTCACACAGGGGCATTACACCAAACATAACGCACTGGGAGAGGTCCGTCAGAGCGAACCGATCGACACGGTCTTCGAGTATCACACGGTCATCGAGGGACTGACAGCTACAGTCCTCGAAATAACCAGAGCGTAACGCACCTCCCTTGGTGCGTCACAAGCATGTGACGGTCCATGATAGACGCGTCACAGCCAACTCACCCCGAAAGACCCGAAACAACAAACGGATGTAACGGTCCATCGGGGAACCGTCACAGTGTGTGACGGCCCCTGAAACGACCGTTACATCGATCCGACGTGGAGAACAGAGGAACGGCCGAATCGGACCCTTCCACGCCCCATACACGCCGAAGCGCAGGGTAAACAGAGCTAAACGACAAAAAACAACGTCCGGAGGCTAAAAAGCCCACATGCACGCGCTAAAACGCAAGAACGGGGCGATTCTGACGAATCGACCCAAAACGGGTCACCAGGGTTCCCGGACTCCTACCGGCCCCGAATGACAGCCCATCAACACGAAACTGACCTGAATGGGATCCAGACATCCCAGCGGTCATTTTGACACTAACCATGCCGCAAATGGTTGCCGTTTTTCGGCGAACCCTGAAAACCCCAAAAACTACGATTTTCATTAAACCGGCCTGATCTCCCCCAATCGAGCACCAAACTACGCACAAAAGCAGGGAAAACGTGCAGAATGAAGTGGCGGTCCATCTCCCTACCTCCACCGAAGAAACCGAGCGCCGAAGCGACTAAACCACGCCGAAAACCACATCACGAACCGAACCATCGGCTTTGAATCCACCGTTCGGGATCGCGCCCAAACTGCATCGATCCTCGCTCAATCACGCGCCTCAACAGCTCCCCAGCGTCGTCACCTCGCCCACGGCCGCCTCCGTCCGCAGCCGGAGCTGAGAGGGTGAGAGAACGAGAGAGAACAGGAGAGAGAGAGAGAGTGAGAGCGTTAGTGAGATGAGAGAGAGAGAGGTGGGTTAGAAAAGGAGAAATTAGAAATTTTATCTAATTTCCAAAAATCCGTAAAATGTGTAGAAAATGCACTAATTCAGAAAAATACGCAAAAATAGTCGAAATGATCGACTCGAAGAGTACATCGCAACTGCGGTGTCCACGAGTCGATGAATTGAGAAATAAACTCACCGTAGGGTTCCGTAACTAGTACGGGGGAAAAATCCACACGGATCGTAAAACTCAACTCGGGAGCTACACAAGCGATCCGAAACTCTCCAAAAAGGATCCGAAAGACCTAATGGAGATCTGACAAAGATCCACTAAGTATCCAGCAAAGATCCGGGGCATTACATTGGTAGTAGTGGCTCCCTGGATGGGAGCATTGATTCCTTCGGCGTCAGACGCCTTCACGTCCAACATGTTCACAAAGGCAACCCCAAGGAAGTTGGGGAAGCCTATGACGGGAGGGAAGCTCTCGAAACGGATAGGGACGGCGAGGTAGCCATTCTTCTCGTGGCTCTCCACGACGAGTGGGCCGATGGTGACTGCCATTGTCATTGTTAGGATGCGACCTGCATTTGCAAATCACACAATTAATATTTCAAGTAGGGCTCACAGGGCCCTCAGTCCCGGTGAAGAGATGAAGGGTGAAGAAGTCCCACCAGGCATGTCAGACTTGTGGATGCACTTTTTAACACGTCTATTTATTTATTCGTTTGTTGGTCTATTGAGTGAGCTTATTTGTCTATTAAGTGCGTGGGCATGCCAGTCACGAAGTGACGGTTAATTCGGGCTTTAAGGAAGCCCTTAGTGCTCGCCGTCTGACCGATCAGACGATTGTGTGTGTCGTGTCGGGACCAAAACCCGTCATGCCATAAAGGTCACGGCATTAATTATATCTCCCCGGAGGGGAGAACTCCCATGATTAAACGTCAGGGGAAAAGGCCCTACGGTCTAGAGGATTAGGCTAATTGAATGAGATGATGAAAGTCTAGATTTATATTAAAGGCTCCATACTACCGGTATGAATATTCAAACCATGTCGGTTGCTCATTGACCATTTTATGTTCGGACGAAAATCTGTGTTGAAAGCGAGATGAAGACAGTGATAAACCCGTGCAAATGTCTGCCAAGCCAATAGCAATTTTAATAAGAATACGGCATTAAAACCCAATAGAGAAGGGGCAATTTTAGTGGGATATTGGCCCAAAACAAAAGTCGAGTGACGACCATGGCGGGGATGGTCCCTGTGAGTGACGTCACGCGGTTCGGAGATGAAGAAGGAGAGAGCGGAGCGCGCGGGCTCCTCTTTTGCTTTTATCCTGGTGCTTTAAGCTGCAACACAAAGAGATCAAGAGAGAAGAGAGAAGGGGCCACCACGGGAGATTGCTCCGGCGGAGCGAGCGGGACAGATATAATGCAAAAATCAAATAACGGAAATTGAAACGGCCATTGCGGGAAGCAACTCGCCACGGCCTCAAGAATATAACAGTTGGAAGAATAACACGTAATATAATGGCGGGAATTTAAACGGCCATTGAGGGAGATGACCCTCCGCGGCCTCGAGAATATAACAGATATAAGAGACAGATATGAAGAATAACACGTAATATAATGACAGAAATTTAAACGGCCATTGCGGGAGATGACCCTCCGCGGCCTCGAGAATATAACAGATATAAGAGACAGATACGAGAGTGATGCAGATTATGAAGAACAAAATTTAAACGGCCATTGCGGGAAGTAACTCGCCACGGCCTCGAGAATATGGCAATTATAAAAGACAAATGTGAGAAAGAGGCAGAATATGAATGACAAAAATTAAACGGCCATGGCGGGAAGTAACTCTCCGCGGCCTCGAGAATATAAGGTGATCGCCAGGGGTCGTGGACCCCAAAATAGAAAGAGATCGCGCCTACCTCAAGAGCGGGAGACGGTGGGTTGCTTCTTCCAATCCTACCGGCCGGCCGACGGAGAGGGCTTTCCTCGGTTACCCTTGCAAAACAATAGACAATAAACGAACGGAATTAGAAAACAGCAGTGTAGTAACAATTCCTTGCAATAAAAGTAACGAGATCGTGACCTGACACACACCTGGTTGGTGTGGTTTTAAACCCCTCTCGGACTCAAGTAGGAGGAAAATGCGATGACGAATGCAAGAAGTATGCAAGAGGCGACGCCCTTATGAAGGGAGATAGAGGATGCGGTATGATGAATGTAAAGAACTATAGGGAAAAAGGGGAAGAAATGGCTTATTGGATGAGCCGATGGTGAGATCCGGCGGAGCATCGGCAGCGTGGGGACGACGTGGAAGCGCGGTGGACGAAGACAGCCTTCCTCTCGCGAGCCTGGACACCCGAGAAGCCGGCAGGACCTCCTCCTACAAAAAGACCCCACGGGTTAGAAAAATGACTCCAGCAGCCTCTGGACTCCGGCAGCCTATCGGATCGCTTCTTAGCTCCCTCAGAACTGAGGGGGTGGGTCTCTATTTATAGGGCTCCGGAGGGTGGAGGCGTCCAGGACCCTGGACACCTCCATCAGGACCGAAGTAATATTTTATTTTATTTTTATTCATTTTTCTTGAATATTTTCGTGGAGGCGTCCAAGGTCCTGGACGCCTCAATAAGGTCCACCGAACTCCACCGAAAGCCGCACGCAGTTTGACACAACGCGTGGTTTTGTGAGCGGCGCCTCGTGATTCGGAAATGGGCGCGTCCAGTTGTCTGGACGCTTCCACAATTGGCTTTTTTCACACACGACAAACCGTTGGTCGGTGGACGGGGCCCGGTGGGCAAGTTGATGGAGGCGTCCAGAGTCCTGGACGCCTCCAAAAAAATAAATTTTTTATTTTTGTTTTGTTTTTATGCCAAAGCTGGCATTTTTGTATTTTTTATATTTGTTTTCATGGAGGCGTCCAGGGGCCTGGACGCCTCCATAAATATATATATATTTTATGTATTTTTTTGTCTTAAAAAATAAATTAAAGTAATGGAGGTGTCCAGGGGCCTGGACGCCTCCATTAAGACCCCCGGTCGCTGAAGGTCGGCAGCTCCCCGGCGGGCACCCTTCCTGGTTCCGGAATTCTTTGGCGTGTCTGAATGGTGTTGATGCCGTCCGAATGCTGCAACGAGACGATTCCGGATGCCGAAAAGGGCGGAAGAAGATTCAAGAAAAGGAAGCACTCAAGTGATTCAAAAATGCGTAAGCCGTCGCGGGGCGTCGTACAGTAATATGAGACTTTCTCAGGAGACGTCAGGAAAGGCGTGTCTACAGCTGTCCCGCCTTGGCGTCTGCTTTGCAAGGGAGTGACACGTAATGGAAGGGTATCGAAGTGAAATGGAATGAAGTGGGAGCGGACTGATAAGTTGATGCCAAGGTGTGATGAGACGCGCTTTTGACGTTACTGTTTGGAATCTTTCCTGAAGTTTCAATGAGGCGACCTTGAAGGAGGTCTTTCAAATTTTGACGATTTGCTTGGACGGAGATCAAATAAGGGAGGGTGAGATGTGCGCTCAGGCAGGAAACAAAAAGAGACCAACTTCTCGGTGTGGAAGTACCTGGGTCATAAACCTGCAGGTTTCACCTTCGGTGAGCGGTTACCAGCCAATGTGGAAGTGCTGCGGCCAAGGTGGGTCAAACAAAGTAAAAGTAAAGAAATATCTGAGAGTCTGTCCAAACAAGGGTCTCCTTTGGAAGAGCAGCGTAGGGACGTTTCAAGGAAACTCAATATTTCATTCGGAGTGGAATATCTCATATTTGTAGGAATTGAAACACAACGGCTTTCACAATCGAATCACTTGAATGATCTTCCGCAATAAATCAAAGTCCTACATGAATGCATGCTGGGTTTAAATAAAAATTTAAAACAAACTAAAATAGAAAATAGCCAAGGATAATATTGTCAACTTGTTAAGAATGGGTCAGGATACCGATCCGGTGAGCCGACACTGGGCTGGGGCCCGTTTATCCGCGCACCAACTCACTGAATGGAACCGTCGTCCCCATGCTATCACAAGTTAACGGCCTATCCGTACAACCCAAATTCTTCTGGGATCATCACTGTTTTTGTTGAAGGGGAACTCAAATCCCAGATTCGTTCGGGCCGCGAGGTCCTTGACATGTTCTAGTAGCGTAGGTATCATATACTACGATGCATGACATGGTGGGACCAACCATTGAAAGGTGGGACAGGAGATAGGACAAAGACGTCCGTTAGTAAAACCTGCACAGGCCAGCATGGATTAATAACATCAGAAAGTAACAGAATCGTAACATAATCGCACCACAATGGAAAGGAGATCTAGCCAAAATTCTGACACTGACCGCTGATGTGACATGTTCTGTCCTGTAGCGATCTTCCCTTCCTATAAGAACTCCCCTTAGGCTAGTTCATTCAAATGCACCAAGGTGGGTTTTGGAAGCTCAGGAGAGGAAGGAGAGGAGAATCTAGAGATCTCAGGATGGAAGGAGAGTCTTCCCGTGTTATGAAGAGGAGCAGGCCTGGCAGCGAGATTAGGCGACTCTCCGACCTCGAGGGTCATCTCAGCGGGATGATCATGTCGCATATGGTAAGCTGATTCATTTCAACTTTTCTCCTCTTGAACCTTCTTCTCACTTGCTCCCTTCCTCCTTCTTTCTTTTCCTTTTTCAGCCATATCCACTCTTCCCGGGCCCGAGGAAGTTTTCCAAATTGCCATGGCTTTCAAAGTTAACTTCCAACATATCCATCGGCATGAGGGCCATACTCTCGAAGTGGCATCTGCAGGGGCTCCTTATTCACGCCAAACACTACGAGAAGATTCGTATGGACTGGGCGGCTATGGGCGCACTAGTGGAGATCTGGCATCCCCAGACCCACACTTTTATCTTCCCGACCTTCGAGGCGACCATCCTCCTCGAGGAGGTGGAACTTCTGCTCGGATTGAAGAAATTCAAGAGTGACGGGAAGGTGAAGGCTATGCGGATGCTGACACGGGGGACTTCCGAAAGCGTCCTTGGAAGCTTCATGCCGCCCGACGCAGCCCGAAAGGTTCGTACTCAAAAGGGAATTGATTTGCAAAAGCTCGCGGAATGGGTCATGGAGGCCCTGAGAGGGTTACCAGACGATGACTATTTGGAGGGAATCATGAAAGGGTTCACCATTTGTCTGGCGGGTGCTCTCTTGTTTCCTTATACCGACAACATGGTGGAGGAAGACCAACTGAGTGCTATCTGCGGGATCTGGCGTGGAAAGAGGGTGGGACCCGCTGTCCTTGCCTACCTGTATAGTGGCCTTACTGCCTCGAGCATGGGTAAGCCTCCTTTTGGTTGCGCACTTGTCCTGAATTGCTGGCTGGATTTGCATTTCAAGTTTGATCACCGTGAGGGAATGCCAACCGCTTCGAAGCTCTTCCAACAAAGCCCCCTTTATCACATAGCCGACGTGTTAGGCTTTGGTGGCACCGTGGCGAACCGTGTTCCGTGGCTAAAGAGACGTGAAGACTGGCAGTCTCACTTTCGAACCGTGACACAAAGCTTCTTCTCTTGCGCACCGGCATGTTTACTCCTGCTTGAGCTCCTCATGAGGTCTTCTTGTGAAGTTGATCTCCAACTGATTGGTGCGACCGAGTTTGTCCCTTACAACGCGCATCGGTGCTGCCTCCAGATCGGCATTCCACGTCATTCGTTCCCACTACCGATTGGCATCGTTCCTTTGAAGAAGAGAGAGTTGGGCACTGAAGCGGATGCGAAGGAAGCGAAGGCCGTCAAAGCACCCTGGAAGACAAGTGTTGCGGGAAAGGTCTTAGCACATGTGGGGGAAGAATGCGAGCTGTGGAGGGCTTATGTAACTGAACTGGGGAAGTTAAGGCCTAAGGCGCCTAAGCCCCTGATGTAACTCGTCCTGCTTTCTGATGGAATAAAATCTGGAATTTGGATGTTTCGGGCCCCCGTCCCCCTAATTATTATTTTTTTGTGATTTATTTTTCTTTGTGTTTTTTTTATTTTAGTTACGCTTATTTGGAATGATTTTTCTTTTTATTATTATTTTTTTTTCTTCTCTTTTCTCTTCTTTTTTTTTTTGAAATTTTTATTATGGGGGCGTCGAGAGTCCTGGACGCCCCTAAGCTTTTATTTTTATTTTTAAAATTTTTATTTTTTGGGGGGCGTCCAGGGTCTTGGACGCCCCTATAATAATTTTTTTTAATTTTTGGAATTTTTTGTTTGGGGGCGTCCAGTCGCCTGGACGCCCCTACTTTTTTTGAATTTTTGAAAAAAAAGAAAAAAGTGGGGGCCTCCAGGCGCCTGGACGCCCCAAAAAAGGGTGATTCCTTATATAAAGGGGGGCCTCACCCCTCCTTCCACTTCTACTGTTCATTCTGACGACTTGTTCACTCTAAACGACCTATTCCCAGTTCCAATGGAGCAAGGAGGCCCGAGCCAGGGTGGAGAGAAGCGGAAACGACGGGCTCGTCGTCCGAGGAGGTCGAGGGATCATGCAGAGGAGGCTGCCGCAGGAGAGGAGATCGCTACGGAAGAGGAGATAGCCGCGGAAAAGGAGGCGCCTCCTTTGGCCAGGGAGGGCCCTGCGGGGGCTGGCGACGCGGGAGAGGACGAGCACGATCCGGTAAGCCCCTTAGACTTCCATTCTATTGGTTCACTAGGCTAAACGGGCGGACGAGAGGCTGTGTGGAGAAGGCCGAGGAATGAGGGAAGGAGGCGTCCAAGGGCCTGGACGCCTCCAAAAAATTTTATTTTTATTTTTATTATTTGTTTTTTTGGGTTATTACGTAAATAAAATAAATAAATAAATAAAAAATAAGGAGGCGTCCACGGCGGTGGACGCCTCCACGATAATATATATTATTTATTTATTTATTTTTGTTTTGATTTTTGTTAAAAAAAGAAATAAAAAAATAGGAAGGAGGCGTCCAGAAGGTTGGACGCCTCTAAAAATATATATATAATAAATATTATGTACAGTGTTATTATTTATTATTATCTATGATTCTGATGTGTTGCCCTGTTGGTTTTGTGGTGTGTAGGGCGTGATGAAGGGCCGGATCAGCTGGTCTCTAGTGGTGGCAGCGTACCGTGGGCTGCCAGACTTCCAGAGGGCGCGTGTGGACGCCATGGGCTTTGGAGCCTTCCTCAGGATCGAGCCCTTCCGGCTCGACCTTCCTCTTATCCAGGCATTGAGGGAGCGGTGGCATGCGCCGAGTCGGGCGTTTCTGATGCCCTGGGGGCACATGGTGCCGACACTTGAAGATGTAGCTCGGATCACCGGGCTACGAGTTGACGGAGAGGCGGTCAGCGGGGTCACCTACCCCGACTACCGAGAGAGTGCCCTGGACCTGTTGTGGTTAGAGACGAGCGTGACCGACAGAGACAGCAGGGTAGTCGGCCGAGTGGAGATTATGGAGGCGCTCGGATTCGTCGACCCGCGCCAGCGGGTTAGCGAGACTGGAGTGGAGTTTCTGGCACGACTGGAGGGAGATGCCCGTGCAGCTTTCACCCAGGACCCGAGCGAGCGGGAGCTGGTGGATCTAGACCTCCGGAGGTTTCTTTTCTTCTTCCTGGGCCACCTTCTGCTGGGGACGAAGGGGGATGGCATCCACTGTCGCTTCCTCGGGATCTTGGCAGACCTGGATAGAGTGGGACACTATGCGTGGGGAGCGGCTCTCCTTGCTCATCTGATCGCCGATCTCTCCCAGACTTCGGAGAAGGAGACGACAGTCAGTGGCTTCGCACCTTTTCTCCAGGTAAACATTTTTTTATGCATTCTATCGTAGTTAAATATGCAATTATTGTACTAATGATGTATGATGGATGCAGGTGTGGAGCTATTACTATTTCCCGATGGGGAGGGCTAGGCATGGGAACAGGAGAGCCGTGCCTCTGGCGCGGCGGTGGAGGCCGGTCGTGGTTGCGGCACCCCACGGCTACCAGCTGGCGTCGCTTCGTCGGGAGCTGAGCAAGTATCCCGAGGCCATGGTATGATGCGTATATATTTTTTTTTGGTGTTTTTATACATGTGACTGAATGGCAACTAACATGATGTATGTATGGTGATGCAGGTGGTGTGGAGACCCTACCTGGGCATGGGCGACGCTGGCCAGCCTTGGGTTGTAGCGGGTCTTCCTCGTTTCGGGCGGGACGTGTGGGTCCATTGCCTGAACGAGATCGAGCCGTTGCGGCTCAGACTGGTTATGAGGACGTTGGGGCTAGCCCAGGAGTGGGTTGATGTAAATGAGCCGACCCGCATCGGGCGAAAGACCAAGGGGAAGGCAAAGATTGTGGACTGGCGTACGGGCTTCCCAGCACAGTACCAGGACTGGCTGCAGGGCGGGACCCCAGTGGTGTCCCATGTACAGGGCAGCACTGATTACATAAGACGGTATCGAGCTACGTACGGGGACTGCCTCTCCCTCGGTGGTATGGCAGGGGTAAGTGTGAAATGAAAATGCTTCATTCTTCTATGTGTATATGCATGTGATACTAACTTATATGCCATGCAGGATGCTCGTGACGACATGATCGCCAACCTGCGGGCCCAGTTGGCGGACGCCAGGCGGCAGTTGGTGGCCATCCGACAGGAGTTGGAGATCCTGGTGAGTCTATGCAATGCATTTTTTGTGACCTGGATTTCGATGCTTAGCCTCTGACTGTCGTTTGCCCCGTGTTTCAGCGGGCCCACCAGGCAGCAGCAGCGCGGACGGCTGGTGGAGCGGGTTCCAGTTCGTGGGGCCCTCCCCCGGAGATCTCTGCCCTTCAGGAGCTGCTGGCGTATGCGGTGGCTCGGGCTGAGGAGGCCGAGCGTGACCGCGAGGCTCGAGTGAGTGCTTGCTTGGCCCTGTCCCTCTTCTAGCTACTTTCCTTTTATCACTGCTCTCTTACGGTGCATGCGTGTTTGGACAGGTGGCCGAGATTCGGGAGGCCCTGGCCCGTGCTGTTCGTGTCGAGCAGGAGCGCGATGCTCGGGTGGCGGAGCGTGACGCCCGGATTGTGGAGCTGGAGGAGGAGCGGCGACGGGAGGCTAAGGAGCTCCCTCGTGACGTGTTGGATCTGCGGATTGCCCTCGAGCTGTCGAGGAGAGAGGCGATGAGAGAGAGAGAGGAGAGGGAGAGGGATAGGGAGAGCGTAGAGAGAGAGGGGAAGAGGGAGAGGGAGATCCTAGAGAGAGAGAGGGAGAGGGATAGGAAGATCATAGAGAAAGAGAGGGAGTATAGGAGGGCAGAGCGACATCGAGATTGGGACGGGAGGAGGGCTCTGGTGGCCCTGCTGTCGGAGCTCCGACTGAGTCTTGGCACGGCGGAGGGGAGACTTCGGGAGAGTGAGGAGCGGTATCAGAGGGTGAAGGAGCGCGGGGCGCGAATTCGTCAGTCTGATTCCTTTTCCGTGGGCAGCTTTCTAGTTTCTTCGGCCGAGGAGCGTCGCCGCACCTTGGAGGCTGGCATGGTGCCACCTGGGGAGGCGAGCACGGCTTCTCAGGGTTCGCAGAGGCCCCCTAGGGATCCCCGTCAGAGGAGGGAGGAGAGAGATGACCAGGAGGGTGATGGCGAGAGTTAGAGAGTTGCTTGTACACTCCACCCTCCTTACTGCATGATGTACTTTCGACTATTATATGAAATGAAAATGGCTTTCTTGTGTTGTGTGTACCTTTCCTCTCTCACTTTTCTGCTGCACCGAGTTGTTTCGAGGCATGCCTTACGAGACTTTGCCCTGAACAGCGGGGAACTGCGCTTTGCACGGGGGGATTCTGTTTCCTTTCTCCCTTTTTTGGGCGCGTCCAAGCGCGAGGACGCGTCTTAATCCTCGAATTCAAATTTAAAGCGCCGGGTGGCCTTTCTTCTCACGTGCCTTACCCGCAAACGAGCCCGCCTTCCGCTGAAACTCGCTCACCCGTCTTTGTCTTCTTCCCCTCGATCGATGGAGTTCGGCGGTCTGGACCACGACGAAGGTGGAGAGGGACGCGGGACCCCTCGCCCAAGGAGGGACGCGCCAGAGCACGGAACGGCGTCCATGGAGGAGGAAGGGCCGCTTCGGGCCCCCGAGGGACCCAAGGGGCCCAATGGCGCGGAAGGAGGTGAACACGGCTCGGTGAGTGCTTCGGTTTCCCCTTCTTTGATCTATTTTGAGTTTTGAAGCGAGGCGTGCGAGGGGGGAAAGGGTTCGGCGAGTGTTGCACTCAAATGATGGACGCGTCCTAGACAGGGGACGTGTTCTTTGTTATGATGCGAGGCCCTTCTTTCTTGGTGCAGGACATGGCGAGGACCCTGGGCCTGGCCGATGAGTGGGCGAGTGCAGATGAGCCGAGCCGCGTCAGGAAGGAGAGTCGCGGCAAGGCGAAGCTTGAAGACTGGCGCATACGTCTCCCTGGACAGCAAGGGAGCGTACTGGTGCAGGATAGTGCCGACTTCCTGCGGCAGCAGAGAGAGAGTTACGTGGGTCTTCCCCGAGCCGGGGATACGCGCGACGTCAACGGCTCGCGTGCCCAATTAGCCGAGGTCAGGCGGCAGCTGGCCGCCACTCAACAGGAACTGTCGCTCCTGGTAAGCTAAGTGCTGCATTTTCTATTTTTAAATGTGGAGCTTAGCTGACGGCTGTTGTTTGTTCGTTCCAGCATGCCCAGCAGACAGCGATGGTGGGACTGGCTGGCGGCGCATCTTCCAGTTCCTCGGCCCCTTTTCTTGAGATTGCCTCCCTCTGGGAGCAACTTGCCGGTGCGGTGGCTCGGGCTAACCGGGCGGAAGAGGAGCGTGATGCCTGGGTGGCGACTGTAGCAGAGCTGCGACATCGCGGTGAGGAGAGACCTTCTCCATACATCTTGGAGTTAAGGGTTCTTCTGCAGATGATGAGGAGAGAAGCAGAGAGAGAGAAAGCCGAGAGAAGGTCCGAGCGACCGCGAGATCAGGCCGAGAGGAGGGCCTTGGAGGCCCAGGTGAGGGAGCTCCAGCTGGGCCTTCAGGTCGCGGTGCAGAGGCTAGGAGCGATGGAGACTCGCTACGAGAGAGCGCGAGAGTTCGGGGAGCGACTGCGCCAGTCTGGTCTCTTTGCTGCTAGTGGCTTCTTCGCCACGCCAGGGGAGGAGCAGCGAGTCATTACTGTGGAGCCGGCGCCACGAGGCGAGGCGGGTGCTACTGCACGGGGATCCAGGAGGCTTCTGAGGGACCCTCACCTCAGGGGAGAGGAGAGGGACGCCTAGAGGGACGAGCATGAAGATAATGGCAAGAGTTGGCGAGCTAGTGGACCCGCCTCCTCTCTATGATTGTGATGTTTATGATAGCTTATGTAGAATTATGAATGGAGTGATTTGATTTTCTGTTACTTGTTTGTTCTCTTGTGCGTTCCCTCTTCGCCATGCTTCCTTTGTACTGTTTCCATGTGATGTGCATGCCGAAACCTCGCCCTAGAACAGAAAAACGGGTCTCGCTCTGATCCCCTTTTACAGAAATCTACTGCGGGAGTCAACAAAGACGGCCCTAGCTTTTCTTCTCGGGCGGTTTGCCAGCCTTTGCAGATAACCTTCAAAAGGATAGGGCATCTTGTCCAATCAATCGCCTTGTGTGAGTGGTGAAGTAACACATGTGGGACCGTATGGCAGGTGCCTTACCACAAGGGCTATTGGAGGGATCTTGCTCGGCACTCCTCCCTTTTTCTATAAATATCCGCTCTTTTGTTCTCCCAGGGTCCTTGAGAGCCAACTCGAGGAGTACAGATTCCCACAGAAGAGGAGGGATTCAAACTCCTGAAGTCGAGATGGAGGGTGAATCTTCCCATTCCTCGAAGAGGAGCAGGTCCAGCGGTAGCAGTTCCAGGAAGCTCTCGGATCTCGAAGGGCACTTCAGCGAAAGGACCCGATCGCAACTCGTAAGCCAAGTTTTCCTGCCCTTTTTTCCATTCTTTTTTCTTCCTTTCTTTCTGACCAAACCTCCTCTCCATTCCCTGCATGCGTAGAGTGTGATGAAATCACAGATCTCATGGGAGTTGGTAGTGGCAGCATACCGAGGTCTCCCAGATTTTCAGAAGGCGAGACTAGACGTGATGGGATTTGGCACCTTTCTTCGGATCGAGCCGCTCGAGCTCGACCTGGTCCTGATCCAAGCCTTGTGTGAGAGATGGGACCCAGTGAGTCGGGCATTCCTGATGCCCTGGGGGCACATGGTGCCCAGCTTAGAGGATGTGGTCTAGATCACAAGCCTGAAGGTGGAGGGCGAGGCAGTGACCGGGGTCACTTATGCGGATTACCGAGAAGGTGCTCGGAAGCTACTGGGTTTGGACCTAGATGGTCGGAAAAATAGGTCGGTAGCTAGGGCGTCCCTCATGGATGCATTAGGGCTCACCAACACTCATCGGCGGGACGACGAATCCTCAGAAGAGTTCATGGAAAGGATGGAAATAGGATGCCGTGCCGTGTACTGCACAGATTTCGGCAACTGGGAAAGATGCAACATAGATTTGAGGAGATTTCTCCTCTTCCTTTTGGAGAGATTGGTACTGAGCTCGAAAGGGGACGGTATCCAATGTCACTTCCTGGAGCTGCTATCAGACCTTGAAAGAGTAGGATACTATGCCTGGGGAGCTGCCATGCTGGCACACTTATTTGCAAGCCTGTTCCAAGAAACGGATCATGAGATGGCTGTGAGTGGTTTCACACCATTCATCCAGGTATTTTTGGTTTTGCTTGTTTTGTATTTTTTTCTTATTTTTGCAAGGTACTGATGACCTGCGCCGAGCAGCTGTGGAGCTATTATTACCTCCCCATGGGGAGAGCTCGGCATTGGCGACCCGCGATGGTGTCGCTAGCCAGGCGGTGGGAACCCATCATGAGTGCGGCACCCCTAACCTACCAACTGATGGTGCTAAGGCGGGAGCTACAGGAGTTCCCTGCAGCGATGGTAAACTGGAGACCCTACTCAGACATGGTCGATGCCGACCAGTCATGGGTTCTAACAAGTTGTGCCCGGTTCGGACGGGAATTGTGGATGCACTGCCTGAATGAAATCGAACCGCTTCGGCTACGATTGGTTATGAGGTCCTTGGGTGGATTCAGCGGCGCCACCTCGCGTTGGGAGAGAGACGCGAGGACCGGCGACCTGCATTGACTGGCGTGTGCGATTCCCCGAACAGTACGAAGACTGGCAATGGGGTGGCATAATCGTGGAATCGCAGGCACGGGATAGCGAGGATTACCTGTGTCTATACAAGACAAGGTACGCAGAGCGGTTCCAACCCCGGGGACTTGCAGAGGTAGGTCTCCCCTTTTTCTCTTTTCTTCTTTCTCCCTTTTTTGGTTTTCTGGTGGAAATGCTGACTCGTATGGCTGCAGGATATCCGTGATACGATGATAGCGACTTTACGAACTCGCTTGGCAGAGATGGAGCAACGGTTGGGCGATGCCCGCGGAGCTACGAGCGCCTTGGTAGGTGTACAGTGCGTTCCTAATTAAAACCCCAGATTCCCGGTGTTGGCTGCTAATTCACGCGGTCGTAGCATGCCCAGATTGGCACGGCCTCCCCAGCGATGGGAGTAGGTGGTGCCTCTTCCAGCTTGTGGATTCCCACCTCAGAACTTGACTTGCTTCATGAGCAACTTGCTCACGCCACGCAGCGTGCTGCGGAGGCAGAAGGGATACTCTGTATACAGGTAAAAGTTTTAGTGTTGAGTTCTCTTTGTTTACGCCTTATCGCGTATCTGAGATGGTACACTCAACATGAAAAGGAGACGGAAGAAGCGCTTGCCCAAGCTACGCAGAGGGAGGCTAGGATAGCAGAACTAGAGAGGAAACTGCGGCGTCGTCCTGATGACGACTCCTCTAGGGATGCCGTGGAACTGAGGATCACTCTCCAGTTGGAGAGGGAAGACCGTGAGAGAGAACGTGCAGAGAGAGAAAGAGATGTAGAGAGAGAAAGAGCCAACAGATTGACTGAAAGGGAGGAACGAAGGGCCATGGAGGCCCAACTATTCGAACTCCGAACCAGCCTTGGTCTTGCTGAACAGTGGCTGAGAGATGGTGAGGAGCGCTACCGAAGAGCACGAGAGCGTGGCTTTCGTGTTGGTAGCTTCTCTGCTGTTTCCGTGGATCAACGCCGGTGTGTGGGAATAGGAAGGGGAATACAGAGCGGTAGGAGTACCGCTTTTCGTAGTTGGGTAGCACCCTTGAGAGCGTTTTGCCCAGAGAGTAGTGGGACGAGTGATGCAGAGAGAGAGGGCGGAACTTGATGTAATTTTTTGTTTTGGAAAGGAATAAAATACAAGGTTTGGTCTGTTTGGTTTTCACCTTTACTTTTGTCGCCTCGAATCCCTGCACACATCACTGAAACAAACAAATCAGAATTTCTGTTCTGACTTGGCCCCTTGCTCAATAAGTAAATGGTCACATTGACTGTCTTTGATAACTGGTCAAGGGGCCAAGCCTTTATTTAAGGAAGGCGAGAGAAAGATGCAGTGATGATAAATGCGACAGGCAAGCACACGAATGCAAGCGGTATTAAAAGTGAGATGCTGCACGCAAATGCAATCATGCAAAATTGATTTGTTTTCTTTTTTATATTTGGCATTTTTTTTGTTTTATCATAAAAAAGATTTTTTTTATTTGCAAATATGTATATTTTCTCTTTTCCATTTTTTTGGTTGCTTTTATTATAAAAATTTTTTGTTGCTAATGCCTGTCAAGCACCCAAATGGCACCCAACATATACGCGAACGGGGGTTTCTTACTAACCTCCCAAGTATCCTAAGTGCACATCTAGGTTGATTTGGGCCTCTAGACCCCTCGAATGATGATCTCGCCGGCTAAGACTTACCCTGATGACAATACCGTCATGCCATGCTTAGGCTCCCAGTCGCTTCCGACCACAGGGATTCACCCAAAAGGTGTTTGAGGTAAGAGATTTGCCCGACCCGGGTCTGTTTCCTCACAACTCTAGATGGTATATGATGGAACACCCTGGAACCCCAATGACCAACCGTGCGACGCTGACCCGGAATCAGACGACGTCGCACCCATAGGTGACGCGCTTGCATTGGCCTAAGCCCGAGGTTAAACAAGAAGACATCAAGGTGGTAAACAGGGGTCTTGACCAGCCAGAAACACGGAGACTCCTTCGCAGCGATAGCTTTTGCTTTTCAAAGTAGGCAACTAAATGTGTATATTAAAATAAGGTCGCAGACCCTGGGTAATTTTCACCCTTCAGAAACTCCATCGAACCTTCATCTTTAGAGGGAGAAGGAAGAGTATAGGGGATAAACCTCCTGAGAGGACCGGCAAAGCCGTTAACCCGGCGAGCGAATAAGGGCCCATTAACTCTTTTCTTTCGGATAACTTCGGACCAAATCTCGAGCATTTACATTCCATAGCCCCCCCCCCTTTTGTGGATTCGAACTTTTGCTTTGAGGGGTTCCATTTATCGCATCAGGCACGGTCACGACCATGCTCTTGATTTTGATTTTGTATTTCTTTTTGTGAGGGAGATATAGTCGTTTGACGTTTGTGGGCTCCCTTTCGTATGCCTGCGGGGACACTACCCTCTTCTCGTGCTCTGATCGATGCTCGAGGAAATGGATCCTACTCTTGCCCTTGGGGTTTGAGTTTCGGTTTCTCATGCTCAGCGTTTTAAGGGCGCCGACTGTCTCATTTGGTCGAAGAGAAAAGAATAAAGATTACAGCTTCCGAAGATCTTCTGGATGGGGCCCCACCGTAGGTGATGCTACCGACTTTTTTTTTGAATAAAATACATAAGTGAGCACATGTTAGCTTCCTTCGAGCGAGCATAGGCCGACGTGGCCGGACAGGGATCTCCACGGTTCTGGCAAATCAAGACCCGGTGCCTACCAAGCCTTAATGGGCCCTATCCTATCATGAAGGTTAGATGCAGTGACTTGACTACATGGTGACCACCAGGCATTGGCGTTTTGAATTTTCCATATTTTTAGTGGTTTTTAATATTTCTTTATTTTTGATGTTTTTTATCTTTTCATCATTTTTTTTATTTTGTGCTAAGGGTAGTATTTCTTAAGATAAAGTCCATTCCAAGGGTGGGATAACTCGATCCCTTCGGCGTTGACTAGCTTGTAGGCGTTGCCAGGGTATACGGCTTGAATTACAAATGGTCCTTCCCAATTGGGTTGGAGCTTAGAACGCGGCCCTCCAGGTTTGACAAAAATTCTTTTTACGACCATCTCACCGACTTTGAATTTTCTCTCAACGACTTTCTTTTGGTAAAAGCGAGCGAGTCTATTTTGATACACACGCGCGTGTTCGGCAGCGGCCAGTCGCTTCTCATCCAAGAGTTCCAACTGGGCGAGGAGTGAATTACGACGATCGTCGAGGGAAAATTTCTCGTCTAATTGTACCCTGAGAGAAGGGATCAGAGTTTCGTATGGGACTACCGCTTCCATACCATAAGTAAGGGAAAATGGAGTCTGCCCGGTGGGGGTACAGATTGAAGTGCGATAGGCCCATAGGGCTTCGATAAGTTTTTCTGGCCAGTCTGAAAACTTACTAGACTCGCAGGTTTTTTTGATGATTTTGAGCAATATTTTATTGGTGGCCTCCGCTTGGCCATTACCTTGTGGGTAATAAGGCGATGAATGATGCAATACAATTGCGTTCTTTTTGCAGAGGTCTTGAAGGTCTTGAGAAATGAATTGTGGCCCATTGTCGGTGACGATTGTGCTTGGGACGCCGAACCTGGCGAGGATGTTCTTCATGATGAACTTGCAAACTGTTGACGCCTTGATTTCCATGTAAGCTTCGGCTTCGGCCCATTTGGTGAAGTATTCCGTCGCAGTAAGGATGAAAGATTTCTGTTTGGTGAGGGAATTGTGATCACCTAGGGGACCGATGATGTCGAATGCCCACATGGAGAAAGGCCACGGGGAGGATATTGGTTGAAGTGAGGAAGATGGTAAATGGATTTTATCGGCGTGAAGTTGACACTTGACACACCTACGGACATAGACAACACAATCCTCTTCCATAGTGGGCCAATAAAAGCCTTGGCGAATGATCTTCTTGGCGAGCATCTGACTATTCACGTGGCCACCGCACACACCCAAGTGCGTCTCCTCTACACATTTCCAAACCTCATCGTCACCAAGACATCTTAACAAAATACCAGTAAGGCTCCTCCTATAGAGTAGACCTCCAACCAATGTGTATTTCTGAGCCACCCTTCTTATGGCTTTCTTGTCCTCTGTGGTGGCCCCTTCAGGATAAGACTGATCTTGGCAGTATTTGACGATTTCATAGAACCATGGTTTCTCTTCATCAGCCAGTTCTTCTTCGGCCTCTGCCAACATGATTTCCCTCTTCTCAAGGATATCTTCCTACAGGATCTTCCTTGCTATCCTGTCTTTGAAATTTACGTAGGAAGCATCATCGATTGCAGGGGCGTGAAGTTTGTAGATGGAAATGGACTCAAACCATCTTCCTAGAGGGAACCTTATGGATGATGCCAACGAGGCGAGGGCATCGGCGAGAATATTCTGATGACGAGGGACATGAACAAAGATTAGTTTGGTGAACAGTTTGGCAAAGGCAGCAGTGAGTTCTTGGTATGGCTTGAGTTTGGGATCGCGAGTGCGATATTTAGTGAGCACCTAGCGAAGGATGAGTTGACTATCACCTACGACTCGCAACTCAGTGATACGAAAAGAATGAGCGAGTTCTAGGCCAGCTAGAAGAGCTTCATATTTGGCTATATTGTTGGTAACTGGAAATTTGAGTTGGTATGCCAATGGGAATGTGAGGCCTTCAGGCGACAGGAGGGCGACGCCGATTCCTCTCCCTTGAGAATTCAGAGCTCCATCAAAATATAGCGTCCACATTGGCTCATCTGATTGGTTGACGGACATTAGTTCCTCATCTGGAAACTCTGATTGGACGGGATCGAACTTGGGAAGAGGATGGTGAGCGAGATGCTCGGCTATGGCATAGCCTTTAATCGCCTTTTGCTGGATGTAGGTGATGTCAAACTGAGAGAGAAAACTTTGCCAGCGTGCTAGCCTATCCGTAAGGACGGATTTCTCCATAAGGAATTTGATAGGATTCATTCGAGCAATCAAGTGGACCTCATGAGCCAAGAAGTAGTGCTTCAATTTCTGCACTACCCAAACGAGGGCAGCATAGGTTTTCTCCATGACGGTGTACTTCTGCTCACAGGGATTGAGAAGTTTGGACAAGTAATAGGTTGCCCGTTCCTTGCCTTCTTCATCAGCTTGTGCGAGGACGGCTCCCACGGAGTCATCCAAGACTGAGACGTAAAGGATCAGAGGTTTTTCTGGTTTGGGTGGAATGAGAACGGGTGGACTAGCCGGATATTCCTTCAACCCTTCAAAAGCTTTCTGACGTTTAGAATTCCAGTGGAATTCTACTCCTTGCTTGGTCAACTCGTAGAGAGGTCTACACCTTTGTGAATGTTAGGACACAAACCGACGAATAAACTGCAACCTCCAGATTAAACCTCAGACTTCCCTCAAATTCTTGGGAGGCGGCATATCCCTGATAGCCTTGGCTTTGTCGGGATCTATCTCGATCCTTCTTTTACTCACAATGAAACCCAGCAATTTACCCGACAACACACCAAACACACACTTCTTCGGGTTTATTTTCAATTGGAACTCCCTTGACCTCTGCAAGACCTTAGCCAAAACTTCTGGATGTTCCATCTTGGTCCTTGATTTCACCAACAAGTCATCCACATACACTTCCAGGTATATGTGCATCATGTCATGAAATATGGCCATCATAGCTCTTTGGTAAGTAGCTCTAGCATTCTTTAACCCAAACGGCATGACCACGTAACAATATGTTCCCCAAGGGGTAGTGAATGACGTCTTCTCCTGATCCTCTTCTGCCAAACGAATTTGATTATATCCTGAAAATCCATCCATGAATGAGAGGGTCTCATAACCTGCCGTGTTATCGATCAACACATCAATGTGAGGCAAGGGAAAATCATCCTTTCGACACGCGCGGTTAAGGTCCCAGAAGTTGATGTAAATCCTGACTTTCCCATCTTTTTTCGTGACCGGGACAATGTTCGCCACCCATTGAGGATAAAGGACGACTCTAATGAACCTGGCTTTGTGGAGCTTATCGACCTCTTCTTTCATTTTTAAAGCCATCTGAGGGTGAAAACGCCTTAACCTTTGTTTTACCGAGACGGACCCTGGTTTTAGGGTTAAACGGTGTTCGACCAAGGTTGAATCTAGACCCGGCATATCCTCGTAGCTCCATGCAAACGTGTCCTTATATTCCTTGAGAACTTCAATTAATGCCTTTTCTTCATAGGGTGGTAGATTGTCACTTATGAGGATGATCCTAGGGTCTTCCTCAGTTCCCAAGTTGACTTCTTTGGTGGATTCTTCTACGGCGGTTGACGGCTCGTCGAATCTCTTTATTCCACTAGCGTATGCGCCCGCCGCATCCTCATATTCTTCACCCTCATCGTCAGTGGGGCATTCTTCATCCGTGATCTCGTAGACTCCATACCCTTCATCAAATGCACAGTCGCCCTCACATTCTATTTCCGATAGCCGGATGGGATTTTCTAACAACTGGGGGATGGCAAGGAGGGCTTGACGCCTGGCGGCTAAATCCAGAAGGAATCGATGAGGGATCTGCCTACCCTTAGATTTCTTC
This sequence comes from Amorphophallus konjac, assembly GCA_022559845.1. Lineage (NCBI taxonomy): Eukaryota > Viridiplantae > Streptophyta > Magnoliopsida > Alismatales > Araceae > Amorphophallus > Amorphophallus konjac. The sequence goes on from CM040126.1 coordinate 413,224,907, forward strand.
CTAGGTAATACCCTTGACCTATCATTCCTAGATTGACTGACAATATTTACAGAAGAAGAGGAAGACGAAGAGGATGGTGTAGAATGTACAGGAGAAGTCCCCTCAGAGGAGGGGTAGAAAAGGTCGCTCATCGGACCTTGGACGGGTGGTCCGCAGGGCGGGATGCACCCGTGGGAGATGTAGGAGGTTTCCTCAACGAAGATGTGTTGTTGAGGAGTTTGAAAATTGACGTTTTTTTTTCGTTTTCATTTTTGATGACAAAACAGTGAAAAGAGATCGGAGGAGAGAGAAAAGTGGTTATGGCTAGAGGATTGCGAGACTCATAGAGCAGATCATGGTTGAAGACCTGGCACGGGTTAAAAAGCCCGCGTAGGTATGTAAGCAAAGAAGGGGACCTGGGAAGATCATCAGACAACTGTCTGGCCCAGGAAGAAAATATCAGCAAAGACTGAGACGAGTGGATGGAGAAGATGGCGGCTAATGAGCCGTCGACGGCAATGTTGAGGACGGATGAAGATCCGTCGATGACAGGGTCCTTCTGGCGAGGACGAGGATAGTTTGGAACCTTGGCAAGAGTGGTAATATTCTCTGGTATTCCGGAGATCAATGGTGGTCCTTCAAGCTGCGGAGATGAGAACATCCTTTCCAGTGCAACAGAAATGTCCCGTATGTCGAACCATTTGTTCCACTCGCATTCCGGATCTTTGATCTTGCCTCTTTTGGTGATCCTCGGATATTTTTCAGTCAAATATACAGCATGTGATCCCCCATATGCTTCTCGTGGGTAATCTCCCATCTGAACAACGGGCCCTCTGTTGAAGTGGTTTGATAGTGTCCATGTGAGGGGCTTCCAATCCGCCTTGAACGGTCCTTTGAAGCCTAGGCCAAACCTGCGGTTCGGCCTAATTTCCTTTGGTGGTTTGAGCCTTCTCTGTAACTGTGCGCCCATACCTTTACTTTGTTGGTAGCCGATGTTCCTCATAATCTCCCAACATTTAGAGTGAAAAGGGAGATATGATGTTGCAGTTGCCCTGACCGGCTCCTTTGGTGCTAGTGGAACGTGAGATAGATCATGCACGTCCAGCAATGACAATATGGGCCGATGAGATGGCCAAACAGAGGGCAGAGAGGTGTTGATAGCATCCACTGTGTGAAGGACAGGTGTGCTGACCACTTTAATAATCCTCCCATTGTAAGGAAACTTCAGGCACTGATGGTTGGTGGAAGGCATAACGTCCATGGCTTCAATGTAGGGGCGACCCAGTATAGCCTTGAATGTGGGGTCCATGTCGAGGACATGGAATTCCGTGAGAACTGACATAGGGCCTAGTTCTGCCTTCAGAATAATCATCCCCTGCGGCGGCCTTTTACTATTGTCATAAGCCGTGACCGTGATCGAGGAAGGTCTTATTTGTTCCTCGTTGACCCCACACAACTGAAGGGTGTCCATGGAGATCACATTTATGGACGCACCCGTGTCCACAAGACACGGGTTTATGGATACCCCATTAATTTTTATTGAAATGCACAATGCATATTTCCGAGCTTCGTTGGGAGCGAGCTCGTAGTTGTGGAACATGATGGCCGGTTGTGTGTCTGTTGGGGTCAGGACGGTCGAAATCTTCTCCACGGGGAGGTCTTCATTAACCATGACTTTTTGAAGATATTCAATCAAGGCCGCCTGGTGGGATGTGGATCTTTGAAGTAGCTCCAGGATGGATATCCGAGCAGGCGTCTTGTCCAAGTGTTTCAATAGATCATAGTGTGTTCTAGGGATAGCTCTTTCTGGTTGTTCTCCATCATCCTTCTCTGGCTGAGATTGCTCAGGATTCTGACTATTGTGGGGGAAAACCCTATGGAAAATCCTTCCACTCCGGAGCACCATTGCCTGCGGCTTTTGTACCTCTGTGGGGGTAGCTGTGGGTTTTAACAGGGATTTGAGGGGTAGTGGTGGAGGAATGGTTGATGAAGCAGGGGTGATGACGGGAGCAGGGATTCTGATGAGGGGTTTGTTAGGTGGAGGCATGGTGGAGATAGAGGGGATATCACACGGATTATGAAGGATAAGGGGTCTGGAAGGTGGAGGTGGAGACGAAGTAGAAGTGGGTAGGTGATGGGGCATCAAAGGCGATTTCCATACACGGGTGAAGTGTATTTGTGAGTTATGGCTTGTATGAGATTGTAATTGTGTATTTTCTTTCTTTTGGGCTCCTTGTAAGGCTTATATCAAGCCAATGGGCCATTTGTTATGTCAAGTCCAAGGCTAGGTTGCCATTAGTAGAGTCCATTAGGGAGCTTATGCCATATTGGGTCATTAGGTTGTTAATGGGTCATTAATGCACTTAAGGCCCAAATTGGGTTACACTCCTTCATGGGCCAACTAAGTTGGAAGAGTCTAGCATGGTTGGTGGGCTGGTTACATGGTCTTTAACCACACTTGGCCCAAGAAGAGGCCCATGAATGGGGCGCCCCCTCTTTTGGCCTTATTAGGCTTGGTAGGTGGTGTTTGAATAGCTTTAGTCCAAGGTTGAATAAGCATGGTCAAATTAGATTAAACTAATGTATTAAATGTGTGATTCACATTGTATCCCAGCCCTTCAATCCAAACCCCTAGATCCAAGGGTTGAGGTTGAGTTTGGTTGGCATCCTATATAAGGTTGTATTTTTCATATTGAATGAATTAATGAATGGAAAAAAAGGCATTTGCCCCCAAGTGAAGCTTGCGCCCCTCCCCTCTCTCTCCCTGGTTCCTCCACCCCCTCTCCCCTTTCTAGAGTGTAATCCCTTCCCCCTTGATCCCCTCCAGCATCTGAAGCAACTCCGGTGATCGCCGCCGCCATCGACTCGCCGCCGACGCGTCGTTGCCAACGGTTTCGGTGTTCTGTCCACTCAGGATAGATCCTTCTTCTCCGAATTCCTGCTATCACTCCCTTCATCTTCTGAAGCTCAAAATTTCAGGGTTGGTTCCCCTCTAGAACCCTTATCCCCACAAAAAAAATCACGTCAAAATTCATCCTTTAGCTATTTTTTGATTTTCGTCCAAGTCCAAGTTCCAGATCTGTCCTGGTTCTGTTTACTGTTCATCAGCTCTGAGTTTACCCCATTCGAACCATCTTTTTATTTTTGTTGGGTCGCCCAAATTTATTGGGAGTTCTGTCCACATATATCTACCACCAGGAATTGTCTTAATTTTTGGTTCACCCTCCAAGTATTTTTCAAATTTCGTCCAAGTTCCCAAGAACAGTCTGCCCACAGTTTCCCAGATCCGACCCAGGTCTAGTAAACAAATCCCAGAAAATGCATTTCTTCTCCAATCAAAAAACCAAAAATAGTCCCGGATTCCTCTCTCAGATACCTTCAACTTTTATGAAGAAATCATTGCCAGATTCAGAGGTCTTCTCTCCGGCCAATGTCGATCTTTAGAAAAGATAGATCCTGCCCCTGCAGTTCTGGCCCGAATTCAGCAAGATTGTAAATTCAACAATCAGAAATACAGATCTGATTATTTTTTCTGAAGACCCCTACGTCGAAGTATTTTGAGTCCTCTTTCCAACGGCTCTAATTTCGTCGCGTTCCGACGACGGGGCTGATCGCAGCAGCAGTTTCCTCCAAGTCACGCGCCTGCAAACAGAAGTTCAGGTTTGTGGCCGAGTTCCCCGCGAGCGTCGTCCGAGGGCCGCCCGGCGTCCGGTGGTCGTTCCAGCAGCTCGCCATCCCAGGGGAACGCTTCCCAAGTGTCTCCACAACAGAGGAGTCATCAGGCCCCACACGACCCCTCCGGTCAGCACGTGGGCCCCCACTAACACGAGTACGCGTGAAGCCGAAGCATCACCCGGAACCGCCCGTCAACCCGAAACTGGTCCTCCCGGGCCCGCTTGTGTCGCCCTTTACCTCCCTGCGTGGAGTGGGCTTAGTTGCATTGCTGTAACCATAATGTATTAAGTTCCCGGGGGTACGAGTTCCGGCCGGGTCCCATCTTCGCCACGCCGAGAGCGTGGAGGTATCGCCTTCACCCTTACACTTGGCATTAGCTCAATTCTTTATATGCTTTATATGCCGCTGCTAGAGAGCATGTGTAGGGATACCTAGCCCGCTTTCAATTTATAATATCACTGCTGCGAGAGAGAGCGAAGCCGTCCCGTGACCCGATCCGGGCACAAGTGAGAGCCGACCACCCTAGCTCCCAGCCGGTTTCTCAACCGCGCACATCCGACGCTTCCCTCGTTAAGGGACGATCGCGAGCTTGTCGTGTCCGTGGTCCCGTCCCGCATCAATTTGGTATCAGAGCGAGTTGAGTCTAGGGTGTCTAAAGTCAAAAAAAAAAGAAGAGTGTCATTTACGTCTAGTCATTAGTCGGTTTAAGTCGAGTCTAGGATCATCATATTTTCAAAACAACAAAAAGAGTCGTTTTTGGGTCGCATACATCCCTTTACTCGGTATATAAAAAGGTGTTGTCCGACCGTTAGGTTACGCCTATCGGGAAGGCCGCACACTTGTGCGAGTGACCTTCGGGTCGATTGTCTCCGCCGCGTACCGAGTTTTGGTTAAGTCTAGGTGCATCATTTTGCATTAGTGTGTTTTGCTTTAGTCGGTGTCTTCTAGTCGGTGTGTTTGCATGCCCACTCGTCGGGGTACTCAGTACTCACCCCCACCCCCACCTATGGCCAACCCACGGGATACCTCGGGAGACTTCCACTCCCTACAAGAGGCGATGATGGCCATTATGGCTAGGTTGGACCAATCCGATGCTAACTTTCGGACCTTCTCCGAGAATATGGATGGTCGCCTTAGGGCCATGGAGGGACGCATGGAGAACTCCGATAGGTCGGTCCAAGACCTCGTTGGGCGGTTAGATAGGATGTCACACGGGGACCCTCTTGGGGCAGCCCAAGGTCCACCCGCACCTCCTCCCGCGGGGGCCCAAGTCCAACCCGCTCCCATGGCCCAAGTCCAGGCCGCTCCCGCGGCCCAAAACCAGCCACCACTGGTTCCTCCACCCGCCCCTCCTCGGGTTCCCCAACTACCACACCGTGACCTTGGTCTCGAGGACTATGGGTCCGACAATGCCTACGAGGGGTATGGTCAACGCCGTCGTGGTTTTCAGCCACAACGAGATGAGGATGATGATCGGGTCCTTAAGACCGTGCGAGCGGATCCTCCCGCTTTTTACGGGTCTTTGGATCCGAAAGTCTACCTAGATTGGGAGTTTGGCATGGACCGTTATTTTGAATGGTATGATATGTCGGAGCGTCGAAGGGTCCGATTTGCCACCATGAAACTTATGGGGCAGGCACAAACTTATTGGAAGAATGTGGAGAGCCTGCTACTTCAGCGGCTAGAACCCCCGATCGACACATGGGCCGAGATGAAGAATAAACTTCGGCAAAAGTACCTTCCTCCCACATACCGCCAGCGACTCATCGATAGATGGCAAAGTCTTAGCCAGGGAGACCGGTCCGTCTCCGAATACATCGCGGAGTTTGATGAGTACTTTCTACGATGTGGTGTCACGGAGGAGAGTACCATGCCCGTGTCCCGCTTTCGACGTGGTTTGCGGCCACACTACCAGTATGAGCTTTTCCGCCGCAATGCCAAGACGTTGGAAGAGGCATACCAGGTTGCTCTCGAGATGGAGCAATTTGAGGGAGAGTTCGAGTCTAGCCATCGGTTGGGCCCCACCCCTCTCCGTAGTACCGAGCCCCGTCACTCTATAGGCCCACATCAGCGGCCTCCCATGGCTCGACCTCAGGAGCCCACCCGTCAGGAGCACTTCGCTCCACGGCCTCGCCCTCCTCCACCCCGGGATCTATTTCCATCCCAACCACCGGCACCCTTTGCCCGTCCCCCAGCTCCTATAGCCCGTCCTCTGGCACCGGCACCCCCTCCACTCTTGTCCAAGGCACCTACACCTCCCCCATTGTTGCCTACACCCCCTACCCGGCGGGATGATAAGGGTAAGGCCCCTCTTATCGGGGAGAGTAGTCGATCGCGAATACAGTGTTTCCACTGTCACGGGTATGGCCACATTGCTAGTGAGTGTCCCGCTCGCACCACCCTAGCCTTAGGTGTTGGCGGATCCGCACCTCCCGAGCTTGAGCATGTCGATTACGAGGCCGATGAGGCACTGGCCGATGAATACTATGCCATGGGGGAAGAGCTGGGCGACCCTTCGGCCGCCCAGGATGTCGCCACCTAGTGGGTTTGATGCTACCACCTTAGTCTAGAGTCGTGCATGAGTCAGTGTGCTTTCTTTGTGTGGTTTGTTTGTGTGGTGATTTTGAGTCGATTGTTTGCGTGGTTTGCATTCGTGTGTCTGTGCATGGTGAGTCTGCATGTGTCTTGTGCAAGCTCGTTGTCGGTCTCTTACGAGTAAGAGGCGAGTGGACTCACTTGATGAGTATGGGATCGGTTTTACTTCTATATCCGGATCAGTCACCTATAGGGACTCAGCGGTGATTCCTAGTGAGTCTTCGAGCTGTCTCCTTCCTTTTGAGAGTGCCCCTTCGGAGTGACCACCTTTAGCCATAGCAGTGCGCATATCGAGTATATATGGAATGAGCAGGTGCCGATCATTTGGAGTGGAGCATACCCACGTTACTTGGCACGGTGACAGATCCGCCGGAGTACCGGAGCAGCCATACCCCTACTCGACCGGGTCGAGTTCCTCCCACCCGGGGAGAATTGATGGGGCATCAAAGGCGATTTCCATACACGGGTGAAGTGTATTTGTGAGTTATGGCTTGTATGAGATTGTAATTGTGTATTTTCTTTCTTTTGGGCTCCTTGTAAGGCTTATATCAAGCCAATGGGCCATTTGTTATGTCAAGTCCAAGGCTAGGTTGCCATTAGTAGAGTCCATTAGGGAGCTTATGCCATATTGGGTCATTAGGTTGTTAATGGGTCATTAATGCACTTAAGGCCCAAATTGGGTTACACTCCTTCATGGGCCAACTAAGTTGGAAGAGTCTAGCATGGTTGGTGGGCTGGTTACATGGTTTTTAACCACACTTGGCCCAAGAAGAGGCCCATGAATGGGGCGCCCCCTCTTTTGGCCTTATTAGGCTTGGTAGGTGGTGTTTGAATAGCTTTAGTCCAAGGTTGAATAAGCATGGTCAAATTAGATTAAACTGATGTATTAAATGTGTGATTCACATTGTATCCCAGCCCTTCAATCCAAACCCCTAGATCCAAGGGTTGAGGTTGAGTTTGGTTGGCATCCTATATAAGGTTGTATTTTTCATATTGAATGAATTAATGAATGGAAAAAAAGGCATTTGCCCCCAAGTGAAGCTTGCGCCTCTCCCCTCTCTCTCCCTGGTTCCTCCACCCCCTCTCCCCTTTCTAGAGTGTAATCCCTTCCCCCTTGATCCCCTCCAGCATCTGAAGCAACTCCGGTGATCGCCGCCGCCATCGACTCGCCGCCGACGCGTCGTTGCCAACGGTTTCGGTGTTCTGTCCACTCAGGACAGATCCTTCTTCTCCGAATTCCTGCTATCACTCCCTTCATCTTCTGAAGCTCAAAATTTCAGGGTTGGTTCCCCTCTAGAACCCTTATCCCCACAAAAAACATAACGTCAAAATTCATCCTTTAGCTATTTTTTTATTTTCGTCCAAGTCCAAGTTCCAGATCTGTCCTGGTTCTGTTTACTGTTCATCAGCTCTGAGTTTACCCCATTCGAACCATCTTTTTATTTTTTTTGGGTCGCCCAAATTTATTGTGAGTTCTGTCCACATATATCTACCACCAGGAATTGTATTAATTTTTGGTTCGCCCTCCAAGTATTTTACAAAAACCCGTCCAAGTTCCCAAGAACAGTCTGCCCACAGTTTCCCAGATCCGACCCAGGTCAAGTAAAAAAATCCCAGAAAATCCATTTCTTCTCTAATCAAAAAACCAAAAATAGTCCCGGATTCATCTCTCAGATACCTTCAACTTTTCTGAAGAAATCATTGCCAGATTCAGAGGTCTTCTCTCCGGTCAACGTCGATCTTCAGAGAAGATAGATCCTGCCCCTGTAGTTCTGGCCCGAATTCAGCAAGATTGTAAATTCAACAATCAGAAATACAGATCTGATTATTTTTTTTGAAGACCCCTACGTCGAAGTATTTTGAGTCCTCTTTCCAACGGCTCTAATTTCGTCGCGTTCCGACGACGGGGCTGATCGCAGCAGCAGTTTCCTCCAAGTCGCGCGCCTGCAAACAGAAGTTCAGGTTTGTGGCCGAGTTCCCCGCGAGCGTCGTCCGAGGGCCGCCCGGCATCCGGTAGTCGTTCCAGCAGCTCGCCATCCCAGGGGAACGCTTCCCAAGTTTCTCCATAACAGAGGAGTCATCAGGCCCCACACGACCCCTCCGGTCAGCACGTGGGCCCCCACTAACACGAGTACGCGTGAAGCCGAAGCATCACCCGGAACCGCCCGTCAACCCGAAACTGGTCCTCCCGGGCCCGCTTGTGTCGCCCTTTACCTCCCTGCGTGGAGTGGGCTTAGTTGCATTGCTGTAACCATAATGTATTAAGTTCCCGGGGGTACGAGTTCCGGTCGGGTCCCATCTTCGCCACGCCGAGAGCGTGGAGGTATCGCCTTCACCCTTACACTTGGCATTAGCTCAATTCTTTATATGCTTTATATGCCGCTGCTAGAGAGCATGTGTAGGGATACCTAGCCCGCTTTCAATTTATAATATCACTGCTGCGAGAGAGAGCGAAGCCGTCCCGTGACCCGATCCGGGCACAAGTGAGAGCCGACCACCCTAGCTCCCAGCCGGTTTCTCAACCGCGCACATCCGACGCTTCCCTCGTTAAGGGACGATCGCGAGCTTGTCGTGTCCGTGGTCCCGTCCCGCATCAATTTGGTATCAGAGCGAGTTGAGTCTAGGGTGTCTAAAGTCAAAAAAAAAAAAGAAGAGTGTCATTTACGTCTAGTCATTAGTCGGTTTAAGTCGAGTCTAGGATCATCATATTTTCAAAACAACAAAAAGAGTCGTTTTTGGGTCGCATACATCCCTTTACTCGGTATATAAAAAGGTGTTGTCCGACCGTTAGGTTACGCCTATCGGGAAGGCCGCACACTTGTGCGAGTGACCTTCGGGTCGATTGTCTCCGCCGCGTACCGAGTTTGGGTTAAGTCTAGGTGCATCATTTGCATTAGTGTGTTTTGCTTTAGTCGGCGTCTTCTAGTCGGTGTGTTTGCATGCCCACTCGTCGGGGTACTCAGTACTCACCCCCACCACCCCCACCTATGGCCAACCCACGGGATACCTCGGGAGACTTCCACTCCCTACAAGAGGCGATGATGGCCATTATGGCTAGGTTGGACCAATCCGATGCTAACTTTCGGACCTTCTCCGAGAATATGGATGGTCGCCTTAGGGCCATGGAGGGACGCATGGAGAACTCCGATAGGTCGGTCCAAGACCTCGTTGGGCGGTTAGATAGGATGTCACACGGGGACCCTCTTGGGGCAGCCCAAGGTCCACCCGCACCTCCTCCCGCGGGGGCCCAAGTCCAACCCGCTCCCATGGCCCAAGTCCAGGCCGCTCCCGCGGCCCAAAACCAGCCACCACTGGTTCCTCCACCCGCCCCTCCTCGGGTTCCCCAACTACCACACCGTGACCTTGGTCTCGAGGACTATGGGTCCGACAATGCCTACGAGGGGTATGGTCAACGCCGTCGTGGTTTTCAGCCACAACGAGATGAGGATGATGATCGGGTCCTTAAGACCGTGCGAGCGGATCCTCCCGCTTTTTACGGGTCTTTGGATCGAAAGTCTACCTAGATTGGGAGTTTGGCATGGACCGTTATTTTGAATGGTATGATATGTCGGAGCGTCGAAGGGTCCGATTTGCCACCATGAAACTTATGGGGCAGGCACAAACTTATTGGAAGAATGTGGAGAGCCTGCTACTTCAGCGGCTAGAACCCCCGATCGACACATGGGCCGAGATGAAGAATAAACTTCGGCAAAAGTACCTTCCTCCCACATACCGCCAGCGACTCATCGATAGATGGCAAAGTCTTAGCCAGGGAGACCGGTCCGTCTCCGAATACATCGCGGAGTTTGATGAGTACTTTCTACGATGTGGTGTCACGGAGGAGAGTACCATGCCCGTGTCCCGCTTTCGACGTGGTTTGCGGCCACACTACCAGTATGAGCTTTTCCGCCGCAATGCCAAGACGTTGGAAGAGGCATACCAGGTTGCTCTCGAGATGGAGCAATTTGAGGGAGAGTTCGAGTCTAGCCATCGGTTGGGCCCCACCCCTCTCCGTAGTACCGAGCCCCGTCACTCTATAGGCCCACATCAGCGGCCTCCCATGGCTCGACCTCAGGAGCCCACCCGTCAGGAGCACTTCGCTCCACGGCCTCGCCCTCCTCCACCCCGGGATCTATTTCCATCCCAACCACCGGCACCCTTTGCCCGTCCCCCAGCTCCTATAGCCCGTCCTCTGGCACCGGCACCCCCTCCACTCTTGTCCAAGGCACCTACACCTCCCCCATTGTTGCCTACACCCCCTACCCGGCGGGATGATAAGGGTAAGGCCCCTCTTATCGGGGAGAGTAGTCGATCGCGAATACAGTGTTTCCACTGTCACGGGTATGGCCACATTGCTAGTGAGTGTCCCGCTCGCACCACCCTAGCCTTAGGTGTTGGCGGATCCGCACCTCCCGAGCTTGAGCATGTCGATTACGAGGCCGATGAGGCACTGGCCGATGAATACTATGCCATGGGGGAAGAGCTGGGCGACCCTTCGGCCGCCCAGGATGTCGCCACCTAGTGGGTTTGATGCTACCACCTTAGTCTAGAGTCGTGCATGAGTCAGTGTGCTTTCTTTGTGTGGTTTGTTTGTGTGGTGATTTTGAGTCGATTGTTTGCGTGGTTTGCATTCGTGTGTCTGTGCATGGTGAGTCTGCATGTGTCTTGTGCAAGCTCGTTGTCGGTCTCTTACGAGTAAGAGGCGAGTGGACTCACTTGATGAGTATGGGATCGGTTTTACTTCTATATCCGGATCAGTCACCTATAGGGACTCAGCGGTGATTCCTAGTGAGTCTTCGAGCTGTCTCCTTCCTTTTGAGAGTGCCCCTTCGGAGTGACCACCTTTAGCCATAGCAGTGCGCATATCGAGTATATATGGAATGAGCAGGTGCCGATCATTTGGAGTGGAGCATACCCACGTTACTTGGCACGGTGACAGATCCGCCGGAGTACCGGAGCAGCCATACCCCTACTCGACGGGGTCGAGTTCCTCCCACCCGGGGAGAATTGATGGGGCATCAAAGGCGATTTCCATACACGGGTGAAGTGTATTTGTGAGTTATGGCTTGTATGAGATTGTAATTGTGTATTTTCTTTCTTTTGGGCTCCTTGTAAGGCTTATATCAAGCCAATGGGTCATTTGTTATGTCAAGTCCAAGGCTAGGTTGCCATTAGTAGAGTCCATTAGGGAGCTTATGTCATATTGGGTCATTAGGTTGTTAATGGGTCATTAATGCACTTAAGGCCCAAATTGGGTTACACTCCTTCATGGGCCAACTAAGTTGGAAGAGTCTAGCATGGTTGGTGGGCTGGTTACATGGTCTTTAACCACACTTGGCCCAAGAAGAGGCCCATGAATGGGGCGCCCCCTCTTTTGGCCTTATTAGGCTTGGTAGGTGGTGTTTGAATAGCTTTAGTCCAAGGTTGAATAAGCATGGTCAAATTAGATTAAACTAATGTATTAAATGTGTGATTCACATTGTATCCCAGCCCTTCAATCCAAACCCCTAGATCCAAGGGTTGAGGTTGAGTTTGGTTGGCATCCTATATAAGGTTGTATTTTTCATATTGAATGAATTAATGAATGGAAAAAAAGGCATTTGCCCCCAAGTGAAGCTTGCGCCCCTCCCCTCTCTCTCCCTGGTTCCTCTACCCCCTCTCCCCTTTCTAGAGTGTAATCCCTTCCCCCTTGATCCCCTCCAGCATCTGAAGCAACTTCGGTGATCGCCGCCGCCATCGACTCGCCGCCGACGCGTCGTTGCCAACGGTTTTGGTGTTCTGTCCACTCAGGATAGATCCTTCTTCTACGAATTCCTACTATCACTCCCTTCATCTTCTGAAGCTCAAAATTTCAGGGTTGGTTCCCCTCTAGAACCCTTATCCCCACAAAAAACATCACGTCAAAATTCATCCTTTAGCTATTTTTTTATTTTCGTCCAAGTCCAAGTTCCAGATCTGTCCTGGTTCTGTTTACTGTTCATCAGCTCTGAGTTTACCCCATTCAAACCATCTTTTTATTTTTTTTGGGTCGCCCAAATTTATTGTGCGTTCTGTCCACATATATCTACCACCAGGAATTTTATTAATTTTTGGTTCGCCCTCCAAGTATTTTACAAAAATCGTCCAAGTTCCCAAGAACAGTCTGCCCATAGTTTCCTAGATCCGACCCAGGTCTAGTAAAAAACTCCCAGAAAATGCATTTCTTCTCCAATCAAAAAACTAAAAATAGTCCCGGATTTCTCTCTCAGATACCTTCAACTTTGCTGAAGAAATCATTGCCAGATTCAGAGGTCTTATCTCCGGTCAACGTCGATCTTCAGAGAAGATAGATCCTGCCCCTGCAGTTCTGGCCCGAATTCAGCAAGATTGTAAATTCAACAATCAGAAATACAGATCTGATTATTTTTTCTGAAGACCCCTACGTCGAAGTATTTTGAGTCCTCTTTCCAACGGCTCTAATTTCGTCACGTTCCGACGACGGGGCTGATCGCAGCAGCAGTTTCCTCCAAGTCGCGCGCCTGCAAACAGAAGTTCAGGTTTGTGGCCTAGTTCCCCGCGAGCGTCGTCCGAGGGCCGCCCGTCGTCCGGTGGTCGTTCCAGAAGCTCGCCATCCCAGGGGAACGCTTCCCAAGTGTCTCCATAACAGAGGAGTCATCAGGCCCCACACGACCCCTCCGGTCAGCACGTGGGCCCCCACTAACACGAGTACGCGTGAAGCCGAAGCATCACCCGGAACCGCCCGTCAACCCGAAACTGGTCCTCCCGGGCCCGCTTGTGTCGCCCTTTACCTCCCTGCGTGGAGTGGGCTTAGTTGCATTACTGTAACCATAATGTATTAAGTTCCCGGGGGTACGAGTTCCGGCCGGGTCCCATCTTCGCCACGCCGAGAGCGTGGAGGTATCGCCTTCACCCTTACACTTGGCATTAGCTCAATTCTTTATATGCTTTATATGCCGCTGCTAGAGAGCCTGTGTAGGGATACCTAGCCCGCTTTCAATTTGTAATATCACTGCTGCGAGAGAGAGCGAAGCCGTCCCGTGACCCGATCCGGGCACAAGTGAGAGCCGACCACCCTAGCTCCCAGCCGGTTTCTCAACCGCGCACATCCGACGCTTCCCTCGTTAAGGGACGATCGCGAGCTTGTCGTGTCCGTGGTCCCGTCCCGCATCAGTAGGGCTTGAAGCGGGCAATGATTTTGAGGTGGGTGATGTGTAATGAGTGGTTTTGAAGGTATTAGTGGTGATATGGTGGAGAAAGACGGGGTTATGTATGGTTGACGGATGATAAGGGGTTTAGAAGGCGTAGGGGTAAATGTGGTAGAGGTGGATGGTAAAGTGGGGGAGTGAGAGAAGATGAGAGGGTGTGAAGGCGTAGTGGAGAGTGTCGGTTGATAGGAGATCGGGGTGCGGATGAGAGGGCGTAATGGTAGTGGAAATGGTGAAGGTGATACTGACGCGGGTTGATGAGAGAGAGGTGCTACCCGGGCAAGGCAAGGGTGTTGCGTGATGATATGATTGGCGGTAGAAAGAATGGAGGTACTTTCCGGGTGCCACACTTGCTCTCTCCCGACTTCCGGGAAGGAGGAGATGGGGTTAACCTGATGATTGGGCTGTTGGTGCTCCGGTAATGGATTCTGGATTATGCCCATGTTGGGATGTTGTTGTGGGGCCTGCTGAGGCTACTGTTGTTGTTGTGGTTGCTACTGCTGCTGCTATTGTAACTGCTGCTGTAGCCTATGAGGAGGTCTCCTAGCCTTGAGAGCGGCGACGTATCATCTCATTTCATCTCAATCTATTTGATGTTCATCATTCATATCGTGGATGTAATCTTTGGAATGGAAGCAGTAATCTACTGTGTGTCCTGACTGCCTGTGGTAGACGCAGTATTTGGAGGTATCAACATTCGGGGGCCACACGGGCCTTTCCCTGGGTAGCACAAGTATGTTTGAGGCCATGAGGGCGTTGAAAATATCCGCCAGAGTTTCTGGCAACGGTGGATAATAGGCTCTCTTGGGACCGACCGGCCTCCTTTGTTGCTGTTGGGGACCATAATTCCCCGGGGGTGGAACTTGGTTGTACTGAAGTGGTGGTTGTTGTTGCTGAGGTTGTGGTTGTTGTTGCTGGGGTTGAAGTAATGGAGGCATATTATCCTGGGGTGGATTATTTTGGGGTGGAGGACGAAGAGGGAAAGGACCTGGTTGGAGGGGAAGTCGGGGCATTTGTGGAGGCCTTGGGTTGACTGCATAGTTGGCATTGTTGACCGCACCCACTTGCTCATTTGTCACCACCCCTTCTGTGGCTCCGTCCGGGACACCAGTGCCTGTCTTTCTGACCACTTTGGGCTTCGGCGACTCAAACATGTTCATAATGGGGGAGTCTTTTAACTGGGTTTGGATGTACCGGGCCCTTTCATAGAGTTCCTCCATTGTAGTAAGTTTATTCATGGCCAGGACGTGTCTGAACTGTGGGGTTGCATTAGACACAATCATCTTCACTTGTTCGGGCTCGGAGAGGGTATCCCTTATTCTTTCTGCCAGAGACCTCCATCTATCAGTATAGCGGATAAAATCCTCGTCGGGCTTCATCTTTTCGGCCACTAGGTCGGTAATGGAGAGTGATGGACCGACCCTATCCCTATATTTCTGCAAGAACCTTCTCTGGACTATTTCAAAATTATCGGCCTCGCGGGGCTCCAAAGAATAGAACCACTCTAGCGCGGGACCATCCAATGATCTCCGAAAGAGGTATGCCAGGGACCTCTGATCATTTTGCCAATAGGAGGACTCATACATGAAATCCTTGAGATGAATGAAGGGGTTGTCGGTACCATTGTATCTGCGGTACGTGGGCATTTCGGAGGGAGGAAGATGAATGACAGGAAGGATTGGCAAAGCAACCTCCGGGGTGGCTTTAACGTCCACCATTCTTCTCAGATTTTGAAACTGCTCGTCCATGCGATTGAACCTATTGAGGAACGATTGGGCGAGCTCCTCTGGAGGTGAAGGTGGCACTTGCCACTGGGGGAGAAATTGTCTCCCGGAGACTTGAGGGGGGAACCCCGAATGAGAGGGAGATTCCGGACCGCCGACAGTCGGCCCCGGCTGAAGCGGTATGTGGGGAACAACGGGAGTTTGAGATTGTGACGGGAACTGGAATGAGGGTGGTTGTTGGCTCGCATGTCCTTGAAGCGAGGGAGACTGGATGGCTTGCGCCAATGAAGGAGATGTAATGGCCTGCACGGACTCTTGGAGAGGTGCGATGGCCGGAGTTGATTCCTGGGGCGTGGGGGAAACAGATTTCCCCTTCAGAATGGCCTGGAAGGCCCGGAGCTGTTCAAAGGTAAGCTCCGTGTTGGCGAGGATGTCCAGTAAGGAAGAGATATCCTGTGGTGGGGATGTGTCCCCGGCAATAACCTGCACCTCATGCGAGGGCTCATGAGAAGGACCCGAGTGCATAGCATAGACTCGCGGGTCGGCTGACAAACCACGACTAGGGTGGTTCTCCTCAAAAGACTCGTGAGCCATGCTCACAGTTTTCCCTGAACGCAAAAACATACACTAGCAAGCAGGTAGCAGAGATTATCAAACAAGTGGATGCCTTTACGCCTTTTTTTGTGATTTGATTTTGATGATTTTTTTATGTTTTTAGGGAGATCCGAAGTTCACACAAAATAGGGACCCTAGTTTATTTTTGTTTCACCGCCGTGTCAGCTAGGGTCTCTCGTCTCACCACGAATGGGATGACTAACTCCGGGGAACTTCAATGGTACAACCAGCCCAGTGAACGAAGAGGAGATTCTTCGATGTCGGGGACTTACGGAGGTCCCAGTGGAGGAGATTCTAGTCCATTGAGAGGAATTCTCAAACGGAGAGTCCTTCCTTCACCGGGAAAGGGTGATCCTTAGAAAAAATGAAAAAGGATATAAAAGAGGGATGGATGTATGCAATGGAATGCTGACAGAGATATAGAGTAAGAAAATAACAGAAATAACAAATATATAATAAACACCCAACCAATCACAACTGACAGTGCTGCCGTGAGCACAACGGGGGCGCGCGAGGGCGCCAAGGTGGAGAGGCACGGACGGTGCCGAACTTGCAAGGGTAGCCAAAAGGAAGCAGTAGACGTCCTACCGTGATCGCCAATCTGTGAGCGACGTCACGCGGTTCGGAGATGAAGACGGAGAGAGCGGAGCGCGCGGGCTCCTCTTTTGCTTTTATCCTGGTGCTTTAAGCTGCAACACAAAGAGATCAAGAGAGAAGAGAGAAGGGGCCACCATGGGAGATTGCTCCGGCGGGGCGAGCGGGAGAGATATAATGCAAAAATCAAATAACGGAAATTGAAACGGCCATTACGGGAAGCAACTCGTCGCGGCCTCGAGAATATAACAGTTGGAAGAATAACACGTAATATAATGACGGGAATTTAAACGGCCATTGCGGGAGATGACCCTCCGCGGTCTCGAGAATATAACATATATAAGAGACAGATATGAAGAATGACACGCAATATAATGACAGAAATTTAAACGGCCATTGCGGGAGATGACCCTCCGCGGCCTCGAGAATATAACAGATATATGAGACAGATACGAGAGTGATGCAGATTATGAAGAACAAAATTTAAACTGCCATTGCGGGAAGTAACTCGCCGCCGCCTCGAGAATATGGCAATTATAAGAGACAAATGTGAGAAAGAGGCAGAATATGAATGACAAAAATTAAACGGCCATGGCGAGAAGTAACTCTCCGCGGCCTCGAGAATATAAGGTGATCGCCAGGGGTCGAGGACCCCAAAATAGAAAGAGGTCGCGCCTACCTCAAGAGCGGGAGACGGTGGGTTGCTTCTTCCTCTCCTACCGGCCGGCCGACGGAGAGGGCTTTCCTCGGTTACCCTTGCAAAACAATAGACAATAAACGAACGGAATTAGAAAACGGCAGTGTAGTAACAATTCCTTGCAATAAAAGTAACGAGATCGTGACCTGACACACACCCGGTTGGTGTGGTTTTAAACCCCTCTCGAACTCGAGTAGGAGGAAAATGCGATGACGAATGCAAGAAGTATGCAAGAGGCGACGCCCTTATGAAGGGAGATAGAGGATGCGGTATGATGAATGTAAAGAACTATAGGGAAAAAGGGGAAGAAATGGCTTATTGGATGAGCCGATGGTGAGATCCGGCGGAGCTTCGGCAGCGTGGGGACGACGTGGAAGCGCGGTGGATGAAGACAGCCTTCCTCTCGCGAGCCTGGACACCCGAGAAGCCGGCAGGACCTCCTCCTACAAAAAGACCCCACGGGTTAGAAAAATGACTCCGACAGCCTCTGGGCTCCGGTAGCCTATCGGATCGCTTCTTAGCTCCCTCAGAACTAAGGGGGTGGGCCACTATTTATAGGGCTCCGGAGGGTGGAGGCGTCCAGGACCCTGGACACCTCCATCAGGGCCGAAGTAATATTTTATTCATTTTTTTCGAATATTTTCGTGGAGGCGTCCAAGGTCCCGGACGCCTCAATAAGGTCCACCGAACTCCACCGAAAGCCGCACGCGGTTTGGCACAACGCGTGGTTTTGTGAGCGGCGCCTCGTGATTCGGAAATGGACGCGTCCAGTTGTCTGGACGCTTCCACAATTGACTATTTTCACACACGACAAACCGTCGGTCGGTGGACGGGGCCCGGTGGGCAAGTTGATGGAGGCGTCCAGAGTCCTGGACGCCTCCAAAAAATATATATTTTTTATTTTTGTTTTGTTTTTATGCCAAAGTTGGCATTTTTATATTTTTTATATTTATTTTCATGGAGGCATCTAGGGGCCTGGACGCCTCCATAAATATATATATTCTTTATGTATTTTTTTATCTTAAAAAGAAATTAAAGTAATGGAGGCGTCCAGGCCCCTGGACGCCTCCATTAAGACCCCCGGGTCGGTAGCTCCCCGGCGGGCACCCTTCCTGGTTCCGGAATTCTTTGGCGTGTCTGAATGGTGTTGATGCCGTCCGAATGCTGCAACGAGACGATTCCGGATGCCGAAAAGGGCGGAAGAAGATTCAAGAAAAGGAAGCACTCAAGTGATTCAAAAATGCATAAGCCGTCGCGGGGCGTCGTACAGTAATATGAGACTTTCTCAGGAGACGTCAGGAAAGGCGTGTCTACAGTCCCCAGGGTCGAAGTTCGGCCTGCGAGGGCGTCATCGGTATTCCCTTGTTCAGGGTCCAGAGGTGATGAGATCTTCCAAGATGCCCGCCAAGGCGTGTGCGTTCTTGCATTCTTTTATCTCATTAGCTAAATTTCACTTGTATGGAGATTTTTTTTTATTCCATTTGCATTTTACTTGTCATTTTTGTATTTGGATTGGGTATCCAAGGCCTTTTCTTCCGTATTATTGCCTATGTCTGTCTCCTTTTGTTTTATATTTGGTTTCCTTTCATTTTTTTGTTGTTTTCTTTTTTTGTTGAGGACAGGGAGTTGGTCGACCGAGTTGGTCGGTTGGTCGACCGAACCACCCAGGGGCCAAGCGCTTGCAACTGGGTCGACGCAACAGCACAGTGCGTCGACCCAGCTGGTGATCGGTCGACCGAACATCTGATTCGGTCAACTGAACCGACTGGCAGACCCAAACTTCAATTTTCTTAAGGTTAGGAGTGTGAATTGAGGTTGGGGTCTTAGGTTTATTCATGGAGTGCATGCATAGGGTTCAATTAGTTCATGCCAAATACAACAATCCCACGCACGAGTTCAAGCATGCACGTGGCTTAGTTGGGTTTATGAATTAATCCACAGTACGAGGCAGAGTGTCCCACTCACGCATAGTGGCGGCTTCCGATCGGACGTAATCCGATCTTTCACGCATCACCATTTTATATACCGCGGAGTCATGGCACACAAGCACTCATGAAATGCAACGATGCGATTACATCCATGAGGGGTGGTCTCTTTTATTCGTGGAATGCATACGAGTTTTAGTTAATTCCGTTCCTTATTTATGCAGCTGATGCTCATGCTCGTGGTTATGTTTGTCAGTTCGTCATAACAGTGTTCATGTTCAGTTCGTCGTGTCTTCCACAGTTCTCTTGTTTCGGCTAGAGCATTTATTTCATTTGTTTGTTGTTTCCTTTTGTATTTCAATATGTAAACTCCTGACGAAAATTTGGCAGCATCTCTCCCGGACCCAGATACTGGGGGGCGGGGTAAAGCGGGTGCACACCTCCGGACAAGTCCAAGATGGCCCCAAAAGTAGAGGTGCGCACGGAAGCGACAACACCTTGAGAAAACCGGGAGAAACCAAAAGCCAATGAACGGAGGACACGAGCTAAGACTTGTTGTCATCTATTAAGGCACAAAGGGGACAGAGTTCCACTGGATGAAGGCCAAAGGAGAAGGCCACTAGATCAGGGAGCAGGAGGCCACCGGATGGAGAAGGTCGAGGTGCCACCGAATCAAGAGAAGGGTGGCCGAGGTGCCACCGGATCAGGGCAGGAGGGTGGCGGAGCCACCGGATCACAAGGGCCAAAAGGCCACCGGATCAAGGGTTTGAAGATGCCACCGAATCAGGGGTGGCTGAGATACCACCGGATCAGAGGTGAAGGGAAACGCCACCAGATGGCATGGCTGGAGGTGGGCACTAGATGACATAGGTGGACGGAGCCATCGGATCACCTGCGGAGGAAGGCCACCAGATCAGGCCGCCAAGCGAGCCACCGGATCAGGCAGGCTGGCGGGTCACCGGATCGAGGGTGTTGAGGGGGGTTCACCGGATCACGGTGGTGACACAGCGGCAGGGCCATCGGATCAGGGGCGTGGCGAGCCCACCGGATCAAGGGCACGACCAGCCCACCGGATCACAGGCATGGCCCAACCACCAGATGAAGGGAAATAAGAACCATCGGATCAAGGATTGGGAGATTCCACTCACATAATAAAGGAGAGGTTCTGGGGCAAGAATTGCCCAGACCTCAACAGAGCAAGGGGGAATAGCAGCCAAGCAAACGAGGGAGCTGAAACCCGGTGGTGCGAGGAAGACAAGCTGGTCTACCCGAAGAGGCACGAGGGACCTCCACAGAGACCCAGAGGGGCCAATGCATGCAAGGTTGCTTCTAACTCCTCAGAGAGGTCGGACCTTGGCAAATCCTACCCGTAGACTCTCAAATGAAGGAGGGAGTGGCAAAAGACTTAGTGGAAACATGGTGTAACCTCCGAACGTGGGAAACCTCAAGTAAGATGTTCTTTGAGATGTGGGCCTCAGAGCTACACTCATCACGTTGAGCGGGCTACGAACCTCTAGTCAAACATAAACGGAAGACTTAAACGACCCAGACTATGACACATAGCTAATACAAGGGGAACAAAACAAGCTCTTTCTTTTGCTCATTTGAAATCATGAGAATAAATACATCATCCCCATTATGGGGCAAGAAAGAAAGGAGGGAAACACCTCCGAAGAAAAAATCAAACAGAAGACAACCTGGGAAAGAAAGGAAAAAAAGGCAGGGAGGAGAAGCAGGCGAACACCCTATTCCAACTCCTCTTTCCCCTCACCTTCAACACTCAAACTCACTTCTTCGGGCTGCTTCTCTTCTCTTCTTCCTCTTCTTTTTTTCTTTGCCCTGCTTCTTCTCGCTGGAAACTCATGCTCTCTTCTCGCTGGTCTTATTTATATGGGAGCGGTGCCCCGTTAGCGACGAAGAGGGGTCAACGTGATGATTTTGAACCTTCTCTCCCGTCTCTTCTCTCTGTCGTGTCTGCCATCCCATTTCCAGATATGGAGCCTGCAGGGTGTAGGTGGCCGGGAGAGGACACCGGATGAGGTTGCCTAAACTGTGATAGCTTGATTTGAGGCCATTGCGCGCCACGACAAAGCCCTCTGGGTAAAGGAAATGCCCATCAGTCCAGCAAAAAGTAAGGACTGTCATTTTTATTTAGCGTGCCGGAGCCACCGGATCAAGAAGACCCGTCGTGCCACCAGATGGGCTGCTGAAATGGGCCACCGGATGAAGAAGGGGAAATGAGCCACCTGATCGCTAGGCTGACAGTGCCACCGGCTCGAGGGCCCAGGGCGCCACCGGATGAGGTGTTGGAAGCGCCACCGGACCAAGGCGCTGGAAGCGCCATCAGATCAAAGAAGGGGGGAACGCCACCGATTCAGTGGTGCAAAGAGCTGTTGCCACCGGATCAAGTGGTTGGGAGCGAACGCCACCGGATCGGTGGGCGAGGGTGCCATCGGATCAGTAGGCGAGGGTGCCACCGGATCAGATGGGTGGTGTAGGCACGTCAAAATTGACATTATTTTGAGTACATCTCATATTACCTTATAATACCCCAATTTGACCCTCAAATTATCTTATTTGACTGATTTCTTAAATTTTGCTTAGATTTCTCACTTTTTCCTATTTTTCGAGATTTTTTTTGAAATTTTCTGAGATTTTTCTCTATTTATCTGGGCTCTAAAGAATTGGTGCCGAATACCGTGGACGCCATTTAATAAGCGATTGAGAACGTGGATACTATTTCTTTTTCTGAAAAATTACCAAAATTTTCAAAATTCATGAAATGCGCCGATTCTGAAGGACGCTATTTGTTTATCATTTCAGGAAAATCAAGAATGGGCGCCTTCCTATCTGGGGGCTATTTTGAAACCTTGTTTTGCTAATTTCTGAAAATTAAGAATGAGCGTCTTCCCATCGGGACGCTATTTGCTTAGCTTTTTTTGGTAATATTCAGCATTCCTAAAATAGATCAAGAATTAACGCCCACTGCCGCAGCCGTTATTTATTAATAACGTCCATTTCCACAGACGCTAATTTCCTTGCCATTTTGCGGAGATATTCTCGATCCATCCAAATTCAGAAACTTTGAATTTGCGTCCGGTATACCAAACGCGATTTATTCTTTAAATTTAGAAATTCCTAATTTTTTTAAAAATGTCTTGGAATTAACGTCGGTTATGGTGGACGCTAATTTAAATAGAGTCCAGAGTGCCGGACGTCATTTTTCTGAGACTTTCGAACTCGGCCGCAGCCCTTCCCTTTCCTCGTTTTGCTGCTTACTTCAACTGGGATTCTTACCTAATTTTATTCCTTTCCATATCCCAGCTTTCTCAAACCAATGCCCTTCGATTCTCCTTATAAATACCCTGCATTTCATGACTCGGAGGGGGGGGGGGGCAACTTTCAACAAAAGGGGATATGTTGCTCGACTGCTGGATCAAGGAGAAGCCCTCCTCGCGTTTACTGCTTCATCCCACTGGAGGCCTCCTTCCGAATGCTTGATCCAAGAGCCACGGTTTCTACAGGAGAAAATCCCAGGCTTCCCTCATTCCTCCCTATTTCTCCTTTCCTATTTCCTGTTCCTGCATATAGCACAATGCATGCATGCATCATTTCTTTTGGTCATCCATTTAATTTCTTTCCATCTCAACCATGTTGAGGCTCCTCCCACGGTGCAACACTTGCACATTTATTTTTATCATTCATCATTTCATCCACACCCATTGCATGGTGTTTAAAGGGCAACGCCCGACAGGTGTGTTCATCTCCATTATTTTCATGTCATATGCTTTCATTTGAATTTGATACTACACATTGGTTTGCTAATCCAATCCTTATTTGGTGTTGTTTCTTGCAAGGGTAATCAAAGAGAGACTCTCTCCATCGGTCGGCCGATCGGAAGAGAAGGAAGTCGTCCCACAATCTCCCACATACTTTTGAGGTAACCCCTCTGACGATCACCTTTCCCTCTTGCATCCGCGCATGCCCCCGTTTCTCCCCTTTTTCCCATTCTTATTGCTTACATTTTACATTTCTTTATATATCTTTAGTGGATATTTTCTATAATCTATAGATTGGCGATCACGGTGGGACTTCCTACCGTTTTATTTGATTACCCACGCATTTTGAATTGGCGTCCACTCTTCTGGACGCTTATTGCGTTTAGCGCCTCACCCAGCAGGCGCCATTTGTTTGTCATTTATTGATTAACTGAAATTTCTGTGATCTGCGTCCTGTTGGGAAGATGTTATTCATATTTTCATTTCTGACAATTTTGTTATCTGCGTCTCCCCCGACAGACGCTATTTCTGTTTACACATTTTTAAGAGAAAATCATTTTGAATCTGCATCCGGATTGTTAGACGCCATTTTATTTAGCGCCCTACACCATGGACGCCATTTGCCTATTTCTCAGCCATTTCCCGTCGTTGCATTGTGCGATTGGCTGCTTCTTGTTCCTGTTACTATCATACTGCCGCCTGTTTTCATTCACTGCTTGAACATACACTTGCCTTCACCTGCACTTTGAGTATGTATTGCTACTGACTGGACATACATTGTTGCATATCATTGTTGCATATCACTATTGCATATCGTTCATGTGGTTAGCTTGCTTAGTTGTTTTATTCTTCATGTAGCATTTGTATTCCCATCATTATGTGTGATTTGATTTTCTTTTATTTTGCATTAGCCAGCATTACAGGAGCATTTGCATCGGTTTGGGAGACCTCCTCTCCCCACACCTTCTAGGATCCACACCCCCTTCTTAGACTTATAGGCACCCTCCATTGAGCATTCCGTCTCATGGACTGGCACCTATTTGTCTAAGACCTCCGTAAGTCTCCGCACCCGTGGATTCTCTCACGGAAGCTTGGGCAGGTTGTACCTTCTGAAGTCCCCGGGTTTAGTTGGCCTAATATGTGGTGAGAATCAACCTAGTTGGCATTGGAGAAAATCACATTTGAAACTAGGTCCAAGACCTTGAGTGATCACATCAACTTTGTTAAAAATCATTTAATTCACCAAGATTCAAACAAAGAAATCAACGATAACCATTCCAACTTGTGTGCTTCTTTACAAATTATTTTGTTTGAACTTTGATTGCCTAATGGCTTACCTTGATAGATAAAATAACATGTTTAATCTTAATTATGTTCATGAGGATGCACAACCTAGCACATCCTATACTCCTCAATTTTAACATGTTCATCATAATTCTCACCATAATTTCTTCAAGGGATCGCATCCTCATTCCTATGGTATTGCCCAACCCATGGGCAATGTCCAATCCCATGGTCCCCCGCCTCAATCGTGAGCCACTATTCCTTCGGGACCGTCTCCTCCCAACGACGAGAATGTCTCCCAGATTTTGCATGCATTAGATTATCTCACCCCTCAGCAAATCCAGGCCCTTAAGGCCGTTGTTGAGGGTGTACCTCATTCTTCTCATTCTCCTTCTACTCCCATTCGGGTGGCCCATCACCCGCCTCCTTCCGCTCCCACTCGGGTAGCACATCTCCTCCTATTCACACTTCTCCTCGGGCAGCCCATCACCCGCCAAGGCCCCAAGGCCCATTTATTCATTGCAACCCAGCCCTACCGGGTCCTTCTATGGGTCATCCCATTACTTCCCCTCCATGGCCTTTTTATGCGGCCCCGCCTTCAAGGCCCTGCCAACCCTCTACTCCTCAAGTTACATCCCTCCATCAAACTCTTCTTGAAAAAGTCACTTCGTTGGAGGAACGATTGAAGATGGTTGCAAGCCCACTGTCCACTCCTCCTCCTCCTACTCCAGTCAATCCCCTTTATGCTGCTCTGAACGACATTACAAGGATGGAGAAAGATTGGAAGGATAGGAGAGACGATTACGGCGTCGGCATTTCAAGCAAGCAAGAGCCGACGGATTTCAACGCCCAAGTAGACACCGTCCGCCCTCCACCCATTCACCCCAGTCACTCATATGGCCCTCCGCCTCCGCATACGCAACACCATTACATTCCACCACCCACATATACTACTCCACTACGGTGTCCACTTGAATTTAACGATGAAGAACCAGCGATTGAAGAGTTCGAGAAGGCACATGATGAAGCTCTGCAAGCTCCCCTTCCGAGTTTCCTTCGCTTCCCTCTCCCTCCGCTACCACTTGATGAACCCTTTGCTCAGGACGAAGCCACCATCCACAATCCAACCCCCGTTTCTAAGACTTACTGGTGTTACGATGATGGGTCGATACTTCAATCACCCACACTGGTGCATCTTGAGTCTCCTTCTGCCCCTAACACCGTTCGCCCCGCTCGACGTTTCCTCCGCACCGAACCTTCCACTAAACCTCCACCCATTAAGCCATTAGCCTTCACAACACCGGCCTCTAGCAAACCCACCACCGAACCATCTCCAATTAACCCCCCATTACCGCCACCTCGGCCTTTCATTATACCCTTAACCCATAACCCAGCTACCCCTACTCCATCACTTAACCCTTCACCCACACCCATGGATAATCCTAAGCAGGATTCACCCCTTTTTACACTCGAGCCAACCCCGACTGCTTCCGAGCAAAGGGGGAAGCTCGACGTGTTTGAACATCCGCTTCCACTCACCCTTTCTCCGACACCTTCCATTACACCACCACCCATGGAGCTTTCCGCTTCACCTTCCTTTACCACTCAGAATGGGTGTGCGCCTTCAAGTACTTGTGCCAAAGACGATCGAGAGCCGGAAAAGAAGAATTTGGCCACGGCCGTGATATTCAAGATGCAAGAATTTATTTGTCGGATGTCGATCCGCGTTTTTGTGCCGAGCATGGTTGAAGAGGCCAAGTCCCCGCCGTTGCACACCGGAAGAGAAACTCAAGCACTGATGCCGTGTAAGTCTACGCCCAAGGGCCGGGAAGGGCACCCCTTGTTCCAACTTTCCAATCTCAAACTCATTCTTCCGTACAAGGGGCAAATGCTCATGTTGTTCAATGCTCTTCATACACCACAATCCTTGGGCATGATGACGCTTTTGATCCCAACTTTTCAGCTCTCTCACATTATTGCTCGTCGCTCTCCAAGAGAGATGTCATTTTTTGTTGAAGCTTTGTCATGGGCTTTCGCTTTATCTATTGGGCCAAGTGGCTATACACTTTCACTGCAGTGGCAGGGTTATTATTCTTCCGCTAAGGGGCCTTCCGCTACCCTCTCCACTTTCCATCCTACTTCATCCACACTCTTGTCTATCACCAATTCTTCAAGGGCCACTCTAGGGGTAAGGAGGAGGATCTCATCCTCTCACCCCTCATATTTTCTGCATCTTATGCATTTCATGCATTCATCGCATCCATTCTGTTGCATCTGCATGCATCTGCACTCTTTCTCCCCCGGGTTTCCGGACCTGTATCTTCCCCGTCTTCCGGAATCTCCGGATCCTCCACATTCTTCTTCTTCTTACTCCTTGCCATCTTTGGGATCTTCGGGTCACCTTACACTGCCCGAGCATTGCACCCTCTCCAATCTTTTCTCAGGGCATCGCGCCCCTTTTCAACTCTTGCATACGGACCCTCCGGATTTCTCCCTTGTCCTCCTGGGGCATCACGCCCCATGGTGTCTCATCCTTCCGGAACCTTCGGACCTCTCACTTTGGGCATCACGCCCCTCTACACTCTCACAACCGGGTCCTCTGGGTTTCCCACTGATTTTCCCTGGGCATCATGACCCTCCGGATCTTTCTCTCCTTCCAGGGCATCGCGCCCTTTTATATCTTCCTCCTCTGGAACCTCCGGATCTCCATTCTAGGGCATCGCGCCCCTCCTCATCTCCACTCCCGGACACTCTGGATTTCCTTCCAGGGCATTACGCCCTTTTCTACCTTCCTCCTATGGAACCTCCAGACCTTCCCCTCTGGGCATCGCGCCCCTCTACACCATCATGCCCGGGTCCTCCGGGCATCTCACTGATTTTTCTTGGGCGTCACGCCCTTTCTGATTCTATTCCTCCGGAACCTCCGGACTCTCTTTCCTTCCTCCCAAGGCATCGCGCCCTTTTCCATCTTCCTCCTCTGAAACCTCTGGATTCTCCATCTTACTCTCTCTATCTTCTTTCGAGGCATCCCGACCCTTCTGATTCCATTCCTCCGGAACCTCCGGACCTTCCATCTTTCCTCCGTTTCATCTTCCTGTTCCTTCGGGACATCACGTCCTTTATTTTCTTCCTCCCCTTCCATCATCTTTTTCCCTATTTCTTCCCAGGGCACTGCGTCCCTCGACATTCTCCCCCTCCGGATCCACCAGATTCTTCTTCCCATCATGATCCTCCTCCTTCACCTCCGGACCCTCCGGATCCTCCTCTCTCCATTTACCAATTTCTCCTCATGATCCCTTCTAATCCCGGGTCTGACCCGACTTCTTCTACATCCACTACTTTGGGTATCTGCCCTTTCTCCCACTATTTTCGAGACTTTAGTCCTCACTCCTCCTCTTGATTTTTCGCTTCTTCTGTAGATTGTTCCATGTGATCAGGGTCTCCGCACCTTAGCGAGGGAGTTCTAGCCCTTGCCTCTCTTCCTTTTCTCCTTATTCGTCTGAGTCTGGCCTTAGTACCACTCCTTCTTGTTAAGCCACTTCAAATCTTGGCTTCTAATCTTTTTATCTGCCATTTGAGGACAAATCCCGCGAGGATCAACATCGCCTCCGGCGGCAGTTGCTATTTCAAAGGAGCACAAGATAACATATTAGCGTAAGTATGCATTTTTATGATATCATTACCTCATTACTTCACGCATGGTTTTCAAAATGAAGTGCTTCTTAACATGATTAAGAGTGGTAGTCAAGACCTTTATCCTAGGTTTTTATCTTTACTGAACCTCATAAAAAGAGTCTTTAGGCTTGCTTCTGCGGCACCTTCGGTTATGAGAACCCAGCGCTGGGAGCTCGACGTTCTTTCCCGCGTGTTAAGGGCAACCCTTAGCTGGGCACTCCACACACTTCACGGCGCCCTTAGCCGGCCTCCTTTGGTGAAGCATCGTCGCTGCTTTGGCCATGCCATCAGTATACCTGAAAGTCTTTTCTCTTCTTTGGTCAGCCAAGTGCAGGGGCAAGAGGTTGACGGATGAGATGACCAACCTAGGTACACCCCGATACGAGAGAAGTCTCAAATAGGGGTAGTCTTGACCCAAAATAATGAAATGAGTTTTCATGATATACATCTCGCCAAAAGGGTTATTATGAACTCAAATCAAAATATGATAAAATCAGAATTATGAATAAAGGCATGTCAAGAGAGGTAAAGTCCCCGCAGGGAAAACCCTGGTCGTATGCATGTCAAGGGTCTAAAAATCAAAGGCACAAAGTCCCAGCGCAATAGACCACATCTTTGAGGGGTAGTACCTTGGAAAGAATTCAAGTCCTGATGCCCCCCATCCTGCATAAAACTTATCCCCAATTATTCTTCTCTTCTCCCTTCGAGGCCGAATGTTTCTCAGGTATGGCCTTAGCAGGGGCACCGTTAACCATGGGCAGTCGTCTATAGGGGGCCACCCTGAAATGTACGCCTGGCTTTGGGCAGTTCTTAGTGAGAGGGGAGGGAACAAGGACCCCCAGCCAGTGGTTTAAATACTCATTTAGTGCTGCACTAGCAATGTCTAAATCAAAATCTAAAAAAAATGAATATTTTTAAAATTCAAAAAAAATTGAATATTTCACAAAAGTCCAAAACAAAAAAATGAATGTTTCTCAAAATCTAAAAACATCGAATATTTTTCAAAAAAATTTCATAAAAATTTGAATATCTTTTCAAAACACATAAAAATTTGCATACTCCAAAAATCCCCAAAAATATATATTATATTTTTCTGATGGTGTTATTTTGCAGGGACACTCTTTGCAAGGACCTAAGAGCACGGGATGAGTCCTCTCCACTCATTTCTATCAATCTGTTGATTCTTCCCAATATTCTCATAACATGCCACCCTGGGCATTTTGATTATCATCTCCCTATATCATTCTGATTATTCACGCCAATCTCCTGCCATGCTCAGAGCATCAATCTACTGATTACTCCTGTCGCCATGCACATCATTCTCCTACAAGGCACTCTTGCCAATTTTTAGCTGGGCATTTTGATCGTTCAGTTCCACATCTTTTAACTGATTAGCCAAGTTGGTCATCCTCATGAAAATGATGCTCAAGCCCTAATGATGAATATGCTTTGATGCCATGTGTTCACGCTATAATGATCATTGCTTTGATATGCCATGCTTTTTGTATCGTTCATGCTCTACATGCTTAAGTTAGCTACGGCTGCTATACTTCATTTGCTCTATGCTTCTCTATATCTTGACTAATGAATTTTGAGTGCAGGAAGAAGCTCTTGATCCCACCGACTGGGCATCATCATCCAAGCCCCACGGTGTCTGCATCGTTTCTCAGTTCCCTACATGCTCATTGCTATCACCATCTCCCTATATGCATTCCTACTATATGTTATCTACGCTATTAGATTATATCAAGGACCTTGTGACTTTGGTAAATCTGGAATTTGAGTTCCCCTTCATCAAAAATAATGATGATTCCAGAGGAGTCTTAGTCGCACGGATAGGCCGTTAAGCCGTCTAACACTGGGGATGATGGTCCCTTTTATGAATTGGTGCGCGGATAAACGGGTTTCGGCTTAGTATCAGCTCACAAAATTAGTTTCTTGACTCAGTCTGGGCAGCTTAACAATATTATCCTTGATTATCTTCTATTTTAATTTGTTTTAATTTTTCTTTAAACCCAGCATGCATTCATGTAGGACTTTGAATCAACGTTGGAAAATCATTCTGATAAGCTGATTTTTGAGAGTCAAAATGATCTTAATGTTCAAGATGTGAGATATTCATTACCGAGTTGAATCCTCAGTTCGTCTTGTCACCGATTTTGGGCTATTTTCTTGAAAACTCTTTGTTTGGATTTCTATCCTCTTATTTTCACTCTCTTTTCTTAGATCTGCCTTGGCTGCAGCACGTCCACATTGGCTGGTAACTACTCTCCAATGGTGAAACCTATGGGTTTGTGACCCGGGATACTTCCACCGCGCTGGAAGTTGATCGTTCCTTTATCTCTTTTGTGCCCGCGTGCACATTCTCTCCCCTTTTATCCGAACATTGTTATTTTCGTTAAACTTCTCGAGATTGGTTCATCTCGAGTTTTGGATTTAATTCTCATCAAGTGATGTTGATCGCGTGTCTCATCACACCTTGACATCTACTTTTCAGTTTGCTCTGCTCCCTTGCAAAGCAGACGCTAAGGCGGTACAGCTGTAGACACGCCAAAACTGACATTATTTTGAGTACATCTCATATTACCTTATAATATCCCAATTTGACCCTCAAATTATCTTATTTGAGTGATTTCCTATATTTTGCTTGGATTTTCCACTTTTTCCTATTTTTTTGAATTTTTCTAGATTTTTCTAAAATTTTCTGAGATTTTTCTCTATTTATCTGGGCTCTAAAGAATTGGTGCCGAATACCCTGGACACCATTTAATAAGCGGCTGAGAACGTGGACGCTATTTCTTTTTCTGACAAATTACCAAAATTTCCAAAATTCATGAAATGCGCCAGTTCTGAAGGACGCTATTTGTTTATCATTTCAGGAAAATCAAGAATGGGCGCCTTCCTATCTGGGTGCTATTTTGAAATCTTATTTTGTTAATTTCTGAAAATTAAGAATGAGCGTCTTCCCATCGGGACGCTATTTACTTGGCATTTTTTTGGTAATATTCAGCATTCTTAAAATAGATCAAGAATTAGCGCCCACTGCCGCAGCCGTTATTTATTAATAACGTCCATTTCCACATACGCTAATTTCTTTGTCATTTTGCGGAGATATTCTCGATCCATCCAAATTCAGAAACTTTGAATTTGCGTCTGGTATACCAGACATGATTTATTCTTTAAATTTGGAAATTCCTAAATTTTCTAAAAATGGCTTGGAATTAACGTCCGTTATGGTAGACGCTAATTTAAATAGAGTCCAGGGTGTCGGACGCCATTTTTCTGAGACTTTCGGACTCGGCCGCAACCCTTCCCTTTCCTCGTTTTGCTGCTTACTTCAACTGGGATTCTTACCTAATTTTATTCCTTTCCATATCCCAGCTTTCCCAAACCAATGCCCTTCGATTCTCCTTATAATTACCATGCATTTCATGACTCGGAGGGGGGGCCAACTTTCAACAAAAGGGGAGATGTTGCTCGGCTGCTGGCTCAAGGAGAAGCCCTCCTCGCGTTTACTGCTTCATCCCACTGGAGGCCTCCTCCCGAATGCTTGATCCAAGATCCACGGTTTCTACAGGAGAAAATCCCAGGCTTCCCTCATTCCTCCCTATTTCTCCTTTCCTATTTCATGTTCCTGCATATAGCACAATGCATGCATGCATCATTTCTTTTGGTCATCCATTTAATTTCTTTCCATCTCAACCACGTTGAGGCTCCTCCCACGGTGCAACACTTGCACATTTATTTTTATCATTCATCATTTCATCCACACCCATTGCATGGGGTTTAAAGGGATGCGCCCGACAGGTGTGTTCACCTCCATTATTTTCATGCCATATGCTTTCATTTGAATTTGATACTACACATTGGTTTGCTAATCCAATCCTTATTTGGTGTTGTTTCTTGCAAGGGTAATCAAAGAGAGACTCTCTCCATCGGCCGGCCGATCGGAAGAGAAGGAAGTCGTCCCACAATCTCCCGCATATTTTTGAGGTAACCCCTCTGGTGATCACCTTTCCCTCTTGCATCCACGCATGCCCCCGTTTCTCCCCTTTTTCCCATTCTTATTGCTTACATTTTACATTTCTTTATGTATCTTTAGTGGATATTTTCCATAAGCTACAGGTGGCAAGGCCACCGTATCATTTGGGCACTTGCCCTTTGATGCTTCCAAGTCCGGAATCGTTCCCCTTTCTGACTCAGGGTTTGATTCGCCTATCTGAGTGTGGGTTGACGTGTTACTTTGTTATCTGTAGTTGTTGGTCTTCTTTAGGGACTCGGGGATCTCGAGCCTCCTGATGTATTCTTCGTTGTCGCAGGCCCGAAGGTGAACTCACGATAGTGTGTAAATTCAAGGGCATCTTTCAGCCCCCCCCCCCACTCTTTGTCATTTAATGCGCCTGGGCAAGTGTAAGGTATTGCCGAGCGGTGGAATCATTCGGATCCCGAACATAGGGTCTCCTTGGAGTCTTCTTTCCCAATGATTGGGTCAAACAGGCCTCGTCATCCCGCATCCTTGGGATGCATGTACTTCTTCTTTTGGTGTAGATCTGGGAAGTTCGTGTGCATGAAATTTTACACGTCCATAGTCCCCTTACAAAAGGTCCGAGTGTTAAGGGCCCAAGGAGCGCCATTCAGTCCCAGCTTGGACGACCGCGCGGAGGACTCCCCCTCAGCTCGGGAGGAACCAGTTGACCCGAGCTACCGGAAAGCTGCCAAGCAAACCTGCTTGGAAAGGCACTGGAGGTCGACCCGTGCATGGCAATTTCGACCCTCCGAAGTGGATAACCCTTATCCAGAGGTGGATAGACCCACGACAGGGGTTCCCTCTTAGCTGGAGGAAAGCCAATACGGGCCAGGCACTTATCTGATCGACCGAAAGGTGAAACTTTCACGGACCCATGAAAGCAAAGAAGGCGGAGGGGATAAGAGAAGAGCAAGAGTCCTATAACGGTACGAACACATACCGGAGGACGTAACGCCTCCACTCAACGACTCATCCATGATCTACGCAGAACCGAAGAGGGGGGTTCGTGCCTATTTAATCTCAGGGATCTCCGCCCGAAGAAGGTATGTTCTAAACCCAGCCCCTCAACTAGTGAAGAGCGATCATGTACCCTCAAATTTTCTTATTTTCTCCTGCTCCTTGCTCGTATCCACTCTGACTTAGACATTGGAGGGTTTTGCCTAGGATCCTAACCCTAGGCCTCCTGATCCTTGATCTCCTCTTGTAGACTTACTCTCGAGGTGGCTTGGAGTAATCCCACCGGTGGATTAATTTCCTCAGATCCAACGGTCTACTATACGGTACGAGATCTTACCTCTTCAGAACTTAATCATAAACATAAATGAGATGAGTATTTGTATATTTGAATTTGACTCATTTATTAGTTAAAGCCAAAACTTTTGTTTAAACTTTGCTTGCTTACTTAAGTGGCGTTTGTTTCGGATCATCACCCATGAGATTATTTAAAAAACCCTCATCCGTACATGTGCAGGAGTGCCAGGGACTTTTGGCACCACAATGAATTACATTTGTTTATGTTAAAAGGTTGGGCGTGATTCCCATTTTTTAAACAAAAAAAATTGAATTCCCTGGTGCACAATCGCTTTCCCCTTATGTCCTCTGATTATTGACAGTTTTTGGATGGCATACCATGTAGATACTTGGAGTGTAGAGTTGAAAAGATAATTGGTGTCCAAAATCCCCTTGAATAACGAGAAAAACTCCTTCTTATGGGATTCTTGAGATTTTAAGTTGTCCTCTTTCATATGTCTATATCTCTATTAATTAAAAAATCTGTGGAGCAAAGAAGTCAGAGCACCTATATAATATTTGATTGAGATTGAGATTGTGCAGAAGATTTTAATAATTAAAGTCCTCCAATAATTTTAACCAAATAATTCTTTAACCGAACTAGCCAATTCGAACTTTTATTATGCTCATGAGTTGTTCATTGAGTGTACCACGAACCCTTCATATTATTGAAGCGCAATGACATTTGAATCAAGATTGAAAGACTTCTAGGGATCATTTGATTGAGATGAAGGCCTCTATTCCAATTCTGAGGATTGTGGGGGAAAAGATGTAAAAATCTCGTAATCTCAACCAAATAAGAAGACGTAACATCCAGGATTCACGGAAAGAAGCGGCCTTTGTGCAGGTAGTTTTGACTTTTGAGAGTTCAAATTAAATGGATTTTGGTGGAATCCCTCCTCTCCCCTCACCCCCGTGAGACAGAGGACAAGTGAAGCGCTACGTACCAAACGCCACCTAGGTTATGTTTGGTATCGGGATAAACTGTGATGAGAATAGGCGTAAGTCATTCTAGGTTAATTTATTCATATTCTTATTCTCGTATGCGTTTGGTATGCGAGGGGATAAGTATGTGTGTATTCCTATTACTCGTTTGGTAAAAAATAAAGATAAGAATGAGAATAGGGGTATAAATAGACAATTTTGCCCCTATTATCCTGGGTTAAAACTTATAATGTTATTCTTCATTTGGTAGGGATTAAGATGACTTAAATAAATTTTTTACAAATCTTCAACTTATACTTAATTAATATTAACAAATATGATTATCACTAATGACAAACCTAATTAAATTTACATAATGATTATGATTAGATTAATTATGATCATCATAAATATAAATATTAAGACATTTTGTTTCATTTGTAATAGTAATTAACGCCCATGATATCTTAATCATGATTATTAATATTGTTAAATTTTATATTCAGATTTAAGAAGAAAAATAATAAAAAATGATTTGTATGTTTATTCCCTTCTATTAAACTAGTTAAATAAATATTTTTTATTAATCTATCTTTAAATTAACAATGTAAAAAAATTACGTTGGAACAACTACCAACCGCTGCACACACACACACACACAATTGGTAGGTAGTCTCCCCTGAACACACACACCTGTCGACTGTGTCCCATGCACACACACACACACTCGGCTGTGTCCCGTGCACACACACACACACACACAATTGGTAGGTAGTCTCCCTTGAACACACATACATGAGATAATACAAGCTGCCGACTGTGTCCCTTGCACACACACACACTGTTGTAGGTAGTCTCCCCTGAACACACACACTCGACTGTGTCCCCTGCACACGCGCGCACACACACACACACACACACACACACTCAATGCAAAGTATGGTTGCCAACCAAAGGGCGAGGTAAATGATAATAATTAAAAGAGCTTTACAAAAAAGTTAATCGTACATTGCAAGTTTCATGTGGACATATCCTCACATATGATAATAATAACAAAATCCATATCACTTTTCGTTACATAATTTCAATTGCTCAAATTTTCCCAAAAAAATATCACATAGCTTCATAGTTCGATCGGCTGCAAATTTCTCCATCTCGATTGTTCTTCTTAAATCTTCAACCAATGCATGTTCTTCAATCTGTGCTCATGTTGTAGCTATGTTAGATGTCCCCTAGTTCGACCTCTTTGCCTGTAAGATGTGTACGATATAATCACAAATTATAACATTGAGTGCAATATATATAAAAGAAAATGATAAGAGTAAAGAAGTGAGGCTCAGAATAACATGAGATAATAAAATCACATGGACAATGTTCCATCATATTATTTGGGTGGAGTTGTTAGTCCATCCAACCAATCATTATTGCCTCATGTATACCTGATATGACCAACTAAAGTTTGACATTGGGAAGGAGCATAATATGGCTGCCAAAGTTTGAGGTTGGGAAGGAGCATATTATGGCTGCCAAAGTTTGACATTGGGAAGGAGCATATTATGGCTGTGTCCCCTGCACACACACACACACACACACACACACACACACACACACACACACACACACACACACACACACACACACACACACACACACACACACACACACACACACACACACACACACACACACACACACACACACACAATTGGTAGGTAGTCTCCCCTGAACACACACACATGAGATAATACAAGATGTCGGCTGTGTCCCCTGCACACACACACACACTACTGTAGGTAGTCTCCCCTGAACACACACACACACTCGGCTGTGTCCCCTGAACACACACACACACACACTCAAAGAAAAGTATGGCTGCCAACCAAAGTTTGACATTGGGAAGGAGCATAATATGGCTGCCAAAGTTTGAGGTTGGGACGGAGCATAATATGGCTGCCAAAGTTTGACATTGGGAAAGCGCATATTATGGTTGTGTCCCCTGCACACACACACACACACACACACACTCAACTGACACACACACTGAACACACACACAAACCTACTCGGCTGTGTCCCCTGCACACACAAACACACACTGTTGTAGGTAGTCTCCCCTGAACACACACACACACACAATTGGTAGGTAGTCTCCCCTGAAAACACACACATGAGATAATACAAGTTGTCGGTTGTGTCCCCTGCATACACACACACACACTGCTGTAGGTAGTCTCCCCTGAACACACACACGCTGAACACACACACACGCTGAACACACACACACTCGGCTGTGTCCCCTGCACACACATACACACAATTGGTAGATAGTCTAGGGTTAACACACACACACACACACACACTCGGCTATGTCCCCTCCACACGCACACACACACACACTCAAGCAAAGTATGGCTTCCAACCAAAGTTTGACTCATGTATACCTGAAATTGTGAAAGTACAATAAAATACATATCAGGTATTTAATGAACTTGTGAAAGTACAATAAAATACAGATCATGTTGTTTTGTTTCTTACTAAACTTTGAATTCAAGATGACAAGTTACTAAACTAAGTTGAACAACTCATGCATTTACAGCACACACTCGGCTGTATAAAACAAAAAACTCATGCAGTTGACATTTCTTCCATTCATTGATACATCAAAGATAGGAGAAATATAGTATACCGTTGACATTTCTTCCACCCATTTGAAGAAGCCACAACCTGAAGTTATCTTCTCAGCCTGCACATATATCAAAATAAAGAAAAATTATGTACAATTGATAGGGAAGATATAAATAATAACCACATTACAATGTTTATCACAAGACATACCTTAGATTCTGGGAATACATAAAAAACTTTCCCTTTATTTTTGGTAGCATTTGAAGTACGCCTTCTGCATGGGCCTTTACCACAAAGACATGATAATAATTCATCCACCCACATGAAGAATCGACCTGGTTTATCATTCGCAAGCTGTGAACACGTATATAAAAGAAACTGATATACATAGCCCATACATAGACAGAATGTGTTGCAAAGTAAGAATAACATACGCCAAGTGGACAGCAATAATAGGGACGTTGTGGATTTCTACTGCTCTGAGATATCTTGACAACACATTCCCCCTTGTCACATTCGCATTGAATACGATCATATTTACCAACACCCATTGAATCCATTTTCACGATGCCTTGAAACATAACTATGCACATTAATAATTTGTGATGTGTGTTCTTGGGCTCAGATGAAAGATTTTTTCATTGAGGTACAAATGTTGCAGTCGCATATCACAGCCATTGCAGTAAATCATGCAAAAGTAGGGGTACACCATAGGTCGCCAAACCTACTAGTTGTGTGAAATACAAGGCACTGCAGTAAATCACATCATAAGTAGGGGTAGACCATAGGCCGCCAAACCTACTAGTTGTGTGAACTACAAGCAGGGCAGTGAAATCACATCATAAGTAGGGATAGACCATAGGCCGCCAAACCTACTAGTTGTATGAAATACAAGCAGGGCAGTGAAATGAGATGCCCCCACAGTACCCCTCATAACATATATGCTCCTTCCCATCATCATTACCCATCCTACTAGAGCTGATGTCCATGAACCTGTAGAAAACAATTTGTTAATTACCCAAAGCATGAAATATGAACATGCAGATAATACTACTAAAATAATTAAGAGTACAGTTTTTCGATCGCCTATAAACCATCATGCAAGAAATGTGCAGTGTAGCGAGTTTAAGCCCACAAAGGACTACCCCTAGTTGAGCCAAGATGCTCCAAAAAATTATATGAGGGTACTAAACAAAATATCAACGTCACGTTCGTATGTAAAGTCAGGGGTGGGGGAGGGGGGAGGAGAAGAGGATGCCAGTCCACGATCACATGCATATCTAAAGAAATTGTAAGGAAATTCTGTTACAACATCTGAAGTGCTTAAGGACATAAGTAACAGTACAACTCAACTGTCCGACTAGAAAACAAGCACAATGTCCAATTTAAAAAAACAACCAACACATAAATTTCATTCATCATTTGTGGCTCCCATATGACGACGCATGCAATACACAAGATACATGCTTACAATAAATGGATGTTGAATGAAATGAAATGAAACTGACTACAACTTGGGTTTTAAGAGAATACCCAAGTGCCACATGGTGGACCCAAAGGCGAGTGGCTATACGTTCCCGAAATCTGTCTCCTCTAACAACCACAGACCTATTGAGATTGTCCTCTTCTTCGACCTCCTCATCCCCTACAGTGTTTATGTCATCCTCTCCTTGTTGGAAGATAAAATCAAGCCCTTGCTCCTTTCTAATGAAGTTATGGAGTACACAGCACGCCATAGCAATCCTGGCTTGTGTCTTAATTGGATAACTTCGACGTTTCACTAGAATTGTGAAACGTGACTTCAATACACCAAAGGCACGCTCAACGCAATTGCGTAGTTGGGCATGCCTATGATTGAACAAGTCCTCCTTGTTCCTGTGATTAACCCTGGTCCTATCAGATCTGTACTCAGCAAGATGATACCTTGTGCCACGGTATGGCGCTAAGAAATTGGGGGTGTTAGCATACCCTGCATCAACCAAGAAGTATTTCCCTATGGGAACGGATTGTGAGTAACAGTGTGGAAGAAAGTACAGAAGGACACTCTAAGAAAGGAGTAAACTATACCTTCAGGAACAGTAAGCCCACCTTTCTCAATGGCCCATCTCAGTACTTTCATATCTACAACTGATCCTTCCCAACCAACAACAACATAAGTAAAGATAAGATCAAGATTCACACAACCCAACATATTTTGGGATGTTTCACCCTTCCGATTTCGATAACGAGGTTGGTCGACCGTTAGCACCTTTGCAGCAATATGTGTCCCATCAATTGCACCGATTACATTCTAAAAAAGAAACAAACTAATAAGCATTGATAATTAATGAACAATAACTATGAATCAATAATTAATGATTATAAACCACGCCACCTTGAATAATGGATAGAATTTTGGATCATGCCTTATTTTTGGATGAATTGGCTCTTCACCTGTGGGTTTCTTAATGCATTCATGACGCATGGATAACACTACCATGAGTACATTGTTAAAATGTCGGCTGATGGTCTCGCCTGAATGTTGGAACCATTCCCTGAGTAACCTATTACCAACTCCATGTCCAACCTCGAGAAGGAAGATAGCTAACTGCTCAGTAGCCGACATATTCTTAGTGTCTTTCAGTACACCCTTTTCCATTAATGTATCCCTTAATCTTAAGAACAGAGAAGGATGCACTCGAAAGCTAGAGTAGGATCTGCCTACATGACCGGTCATTAATTATTTAACCCACCTATGTCCTCGACCGACATCTGTGTGCATTAATGGCCTAGAGATACAGGTACGAGCCGACAACATTTGAAGGATAACTACATGCTCAACTTCCTCCCAATACTCCTCCTCCTCCGTCATAAACTTAATAAGGAGATCAAGTGACGAGCCAGCCTGAGCAGTTTGAGAATCCATTGGTAATGCAAAGGTTACAAATCCTATATGAAAGAAAGAGCATGTATTAAAGTATGCATGAGTATATCATCGCACAATTCATGTAAATGAAACATAGCCAATCATATTCACATGCCACTAAATAAGAGCTAGAAATAGCAAATGTAGGAGATTACAATTAAAGGTTAAAAAGGATACAGAGATCTATGAATAATAGCCTAGACGGCTTAATATCCATCAGAGCTTTAACTCTTCTGGGAGAGCAAAGAAGATGGAACGGTCCTCGACACACTTGATAATCTCAATCGCTCTGAACATGCCTTCCTCAGGAAGTCCAGGTAGCTTCAAGAGGGCATCAATTGCCAGATCTATTGGTGGAGTAGATTTCTTCTGCAATTCTAGCATCTCCCTTTGTAAGCTTAACCTTTCATGGCCTAAACTTACCAATTTGTCAATTGATTCTTCATTAGCCACAGATGCTCGCTTCCTCTTCCTATTTACATTACTACATGAAGGAATGTTCCTAGATGATGGTGGCACATCTTGGGTTGCCTCAATATTAGGTGTGCCCATTTGTGATTGTTGCTGAACGTTTTCTGGTGTTTCTGTGTCATTAAAAATACTGCTTATATTAAATTCATCTTCCACTTTCTGCTGCTCATCACCATTGTCGCTTCGCTGGTCAAGATAAGAGATTCCTTCATTACATGCAGCGTTATCCCCTCAAGCCATAGAACTAGAGCAGATGAATTCTATTTGATCAAAAACTAAGAACGACTTCCCTTGGATTGCTCTGTATTCTTTATTCATCTGCGTGTGTGAAGTCACATGTTATTCATGTAATGGAATGTGAATATTATAATTGTATAATGTGCAATAGGTATGCTACCTACCGATATGAGCTCATCCCAACTTTCCATAGTACTCGGGAGTGACATTTTTTTTTCATCATCCCAACCCCAGCCCGATCGATTATTTAGACTAACAATTAGATAATACCACGTTTTTAAATTTTTAAACCGATTTTTTAGATTTTCCAACGAATATCCGAACTTGGTCAACTCGTTGAATTTCTTTACCGTATTTCTCCATGCATCTTTTGTGAAGTTTCCATTGGCAAAACCATCATTATTAGTCTTGTGCTCAGCGAGGAGGTCAACAATACACATATTTGCTTCGTTGCTCTAATTTGCCACCCTACTCTTCGGATCTTTGGATCCACTCATACTTATTTAGAGCAACAACAAAAATCGTTAGGAAATTACAAATGAAAGTAATCCATGCCCCCAAAGATAATTGAGAATAAATTATCATGAATGCTAGTATATAAAAATCACCATTCACATGCAAGATAAAATAAACCACTTAAATAAACAAACTAAAATAACATGGTGGTTAGCTGT
This sequence comes from Amorphophallus konjac, assembly GCA_022559845.1. Lineage (NCBI taxonomy): Eukaryota > Viridiplantae > Streptophyta > Magnoliopsida > Alismatales > Araceae > Amorphophallus > Amorphophallus konjac. The sequence goes on from CM040126.1 coordinate 413,265,806, forward strand.
ATAACTATCACCAGTTTAATTAAATGCATGAATCTCCTGTGATATATTTCTATCTTAACAAGTAAACTAGACATTCCTTCGTGTGTGTGCGTGTGTTCAGTGTGTTATATATATAATAGACATAATATTGGGTATAAAAGATAGCAAACACAACCAACACATATTATATAAAGCTTGTTATCATAGGCATCCATCATAAATAACATAATATCAATCAGAAACGTTTGGAGCTGACGTCCTACAGATTACCTTAGGGTAAGGAGCAATCCACATAGGGAAAATGAGAAGGAGCAGTCGACAAGAAAGGGGAAGGAGCAGTCGATATTCTATGGCAAAATACAATAATCATCACATTTAATAAAGATAATAAAAGGAACAATTAAATCGGGCGTTTATCACCTGTAATTAATCATAGGGTTTGAATTACCTGAACGGAAAGGAGTAGTGTACAAGCCAATGAATTAAGGAGCAGTGTGCACAGCAAAATGAGAAGGAGCAGTCGACAGCAAAAGGGAAGGAGCAGTCGATAGCCTATGGCATAATATAAACAATCGCTAACTTTGGTTGGCAGCCATACTTTGCTTTGAGTGTGTGTGTGTGTGTGTGTGTGTGTGTGTGTGTGTGTGTGTGTGTGCAGGGGACACAACCGAGTGTGTGTGTGTGTGTGTGTGTGTGTGTGTGTGTGTGTAGTGTGTGTGTGTTCAGGAGAGACTACCTACAGTAGTGTGTGTGTGTGTGTGTGTGTGTGTGTGTGTGTGTGTGTGTGTGTGTGTGTGTGTGTGTGTGTGTGTGTGTGTGTGTGTGTGTGTGTGTGTGTGTAATATGTCGGACCTTTCGGATCCTTCTTCATGGGTCCCAGATCTGGTTTCTCAGAGTGTCCGACTCTGCTATATCCTAAATTTCATTTTGGACATCTTTTGTGTTCGGATCGACGCGATCCGGAGTTGTTTCGGAGGCCCGGAAGCGTTCCGCGGCTTTTCCGCGTGTGTTTTTCGATTACCGGTGTGTGTTTCGGTAATTCCTTCAGAACCTCGTTGCGGGTGAACTGGGTCGTTCACCTAGGCGAGAGTGGTACCGTTGCGATCGGTGCGTTCCGAGGATCGCAAAAATATAATTTTTGATTTTTTGATATTTTTCAAAATTTCTGAATTTTCCTATAAATACCCTCTCTTTTCTCTCTATTCCCCACCCTTCTTCTTCTTATTCTTCTTCTTCTTCTTCCTCCCACTGTGGAAACCGCCCCCTCTCCCGTCTCTCTCCCATTCGATCGTGGCGGGCCTCTCTCCGGCTGCAGACGGCGGCGGGGTGACGGCACGGTTGCATGGGCGGCTGCGAGGTGATCCCGTGGGCGTGCGATGTTCGTGGGAAGCGTGAAGGAGCGGGGTTTCCAAAAGCGTGCTTCGTGATTTGAGCTCGATTCGGCGGAGCTTTCACTCCATTGAGGTAGGGGGACGAATCCCTATGCTCATCCCGTCATCCACCGCGTTTTGTAGGCCGAATGGGAACCGAGAGGGGTGTCTTTGAGCGGGTTTGGGGAAAAGCATGATTTTGGGAGAGTTCGCCCGATCTATGGTTTTAGGCCATGATTTCATATTTTGATGGCTTAGAAGCATGTTAGGGGTCCCCAGGGGTCTTCCCCTTTGATTTCTCCCACTCCGATGGAGGCACGGGGGCGTGGTCAGTTTTTTTTGGGCGTTTCTAGCCGTTTCACCCTCGGGTGGGTGTGACGGTCCTTCCAGTGACCGTCACGCTATGTAACGCGCCCAGGTGGATGCGTTACAGCCCTGTGTTCAGCCCGTTGGGGTCTGTGGGCTGTGACGGTCCCACGATAGACCGCCATAGGTGCTGTGACGCACCTGGGTTGGACCGTCAAGGGCGTTCGACCGTTGGCTTTTGATCGTTGGGTTTTTGACCGTTGGGGGTCAAGGCATGTGACGCACCAGTCTTGGCGCGTCACAGCCTTGTGACGCCCCTGTGTGGGTGCATTAGAGTGGACGCATTCCCACACTGTAACGCACCAGGCTAAGTGTGTTAGGGCATGTGACGCACCGAGTGGCACGCGTCACAGTATGTTTCCACTCGTCTCGTGACGCACCGGTGTAGGCGCGTCACATACTGTAACGCGCCAGGGAAGGTGCGTTACACCCTGTTTCGCACCGGGTGTCTGACGCCCCTATGTTCGGCCGTCAGATGGCTGTGACGGTCCAGCCTTAGACCGTGAGAGCCTGTGACGCGTCTAGGGTAGGCCGTCAGGCTCAGGATTGCCCCGGGTGGTTTGCAACCCCGTTTCCTTTCCGACTGTGGTCACCGTGCGACAGTGCTGGTACGTGGGACGGTCCCCGTACGTCGTCGGATGCGGACGTTATTTTTCGTTGACTTGAGAGTCTACTCCGTAGTAACCCTCCACTAGTCGTAGCCTACCTGCACGCGAGTGGACCCACCAGGGAGTGGTGGAGAGGCTACCCTGAGGACAGTTTTAGACTGGTTTTCGTCGGGCCCCTCGTCGGTAGCCAGAGTCCGGCTCCAGGGGAAAACCAGTTAGAGGCCAGACCTAGGACGTACGGTCTGTGTGTGCACACGTGGTTGGGGCCGGTTGGACCCACGCTGACGGGCGTGACCCCAGCTAGTCACCCGTTTGTGGTTACTTGTTCGGTGTCCGTGCCTCTGGTAGGAGCTACCACGTTAGGCAGTTCACCTGCGGTGCGGTGTAAGACGTCAGGGGACGCTACCGACTGTGCTTCTAGTGGGAGGTACTCCTGTCGAGTCAAGAGTGTCAGACTATCAGTCTTTGCGACTTCGACCTCCGGGTTTTGTCGTGTTGACCGTGGTGCTCCGGTCGTTCCACCGTGGCACGTGTGTCAGTTTTCCTGCCGTGAGATCGGTGTTTTGTAGACTGCATGGCTTCCCTTTCCGATGTACTCGCTTACTGCTAGTGTAGCGGTTTCTCCGTTTGTGAGGTAGGGTTCGAGTTATCCCTACTGAGTCTTGTTCCGAGACTCATTCCCTGCGTGTTTTCACCGTGTTTCAGGTGAGTCGCGGCCTCAGGGAAGCGCGTCTGAAGCTCAGCGTGGTTCAGGTGCCCAACGTTAGTGCCAGAGGTCAGAGCCGGGGTATGCCCCGTGTAGCTGTACTTTCCTTTCTTGTCTCTGTACTAGTTGTGGACTACTGCTGTTGTTATTTTATTATATCTTGTGGACCATGTATCATGTAAACTGTTAATTTATTTCCTGCTTAATCATATAACTATTTAATTTTTGCAATTAATTGTGATACTTGTGTAGTCTCCACACCATCCTTTTAAGTCTTCGGACTCGTGGGTGGCGTGCGAGTCTCGGGTTATCGGGCCTTCCCGGTAATCAGATTCTCGGGTCGTTACAGCTGGTATCAGAGCAGCGGTGGTGTAATTATACGAGAATCATAAGTAATTGTAGTGGTCCACTAGTTCACAGCGATGATGTACAGTTGACGCTGGCTTCGGGCATCGTGCGTTTTTCTTGACCTTGCTATTTTCGTGTTTTCTGTCTTTTGCTTCAGGAGCGAGCATGGCACCGAGGTGGAGCACTCGCTCTCAGTAGGGGCAGTCGGCTGGAGGTCAGTAGATCCAGCAGGGGGTTCAGCGAGATCAGGAGGAGCATAGTAGAGCGCCACCGGGGGCCACCGAGGCAGTGGATACTGCGAGGTTTCTGGGGGCCGAGGATTTCTTCCGTGGCATGTATTAGCTTATGTCTCAGCAGTTCGGCGGAGAGGCTGGTGAGGGCTCGTCGACCAGGGGTGGGTTAGGTCGAGCAGTGAGGGATTTCATGTAGTTTCATCCACCTTACTACGGCGGTCAGCCAGACCCTGATGTGGCTCAGAGTTGGCTCGACGAGATGGAGCGGGTGTTCAGTTCTGCGCATAGTACTGCGGAGGACAGAGTGATGTTGGCCTCCAACCAGTTGCAGGATACGGCTCGGGAGTGGTGGTCTTCCGAGTGGAAGACGTCTTTCCAGCTTCGTCCACTTGAGCAGATTACGTGGAGTGACTTTGTCAGTGCTTTCGAGCGTACCTACTGTCCAGAGTATATTGCTGCGCAGTGGATGCGTGAGTTTCTAGAGCTGGTTCAAGGTGACATGTCCGTGTTGCAGTATAGGGCCCGATTTGTTGAGCTGGGTCGGTATGCACCTCATATCATGGAGCATGAGAGGGTGAGGACCGCACAGTTTGTACAGGGCTTGAGGCAGGAGCTGAGGCACCATTTGATCGCGAATGCGGCCACTAATCTGGAGACAGCATCTCGTGTTGCGGCTTCTTTGGAGATGGATATGGAGAGGACTCGAGGACCGATTAGCCAGGGGTAGTCTTTGTCAGGTCGCAGCCAGCAGTCGGCTACCCAGCAGTAGGGTTCCTTTCAGCATGCGTCGGGTGGTTTAGGAGCGCCGGCACCGGCAGCGTCGGTGACAGGATCTGTGTCTTTTGGCTCTAAGTTCAAGAAGTTCCTCGGGAAGAGTTTCCGAAAGAAGAAGTATAAGGATCAGGGGCAGGCGTCATCGGGCAGTGTACAGTAGCCGGTCCCGTTTCAGCATCAGAGATCAGTGGGTGGATCGCGAGGACCGTGCCCACGGTGTAGCGAGTACCATCCAGGCAGGCAGTGCACAGCACCGATAGTTTGTTTCCGGTGTGACCAACCAGGGCATATGGCGCGTGACTGTCCTCAGAGGTAGCAGTAGGTTCCTCAGCAGCAGCAGGCTCCCCAATAGTAGAGGCCACAATAGTAGCAGCAGCAGCAGGGACAGTATCCGTCGCAACCTAGGTCAGCTAGTGTAGGAGGCAGGCAGAGAGCTCAAGGCCAGATCACACACATGACCAGGGCAGAGGCAGTGGTGTCGCAGCTCGTGGAAGGTACCGTTCAGATTTTGGGTTGTGCGGCTCGGGTTTTGTTCGATTCTAGCGCATCTCATTCGTTTGTTTCGGAGGATTTCACGCTGAGTATTGAGGAGCCGGTGACCCAGTTGTCCTGTGATTTGGCAGTGGAGTTACCTTCGGGTGATTTTATGATCACTCCGTATTGCTTCGATGAGGTTCCTGTGTGGGTGGAAGGGCGGAGTTTACCGGCTAGGCTCTATGCGTTGCCGCTTCAGGACTTTGATGTGATTTTGGACATGGATTGGCTCGAGGCACATCATGCGTTGGTGGATTGCGGCTCGAGGCACATCATGATTTTGAAGTTTCTAATAGGGAGATCAAAAATATTTTGCATAAAATAGTTAGGCCGGATAGGAAAGACTGGTCTGAGAGACTAGATGATGTATTATGGGCCTATAGAACTGCATACAAAACTCCCATTGGCATGTCCCCTTACCGTCTCATTTTTGGAAAAGCCTGCCACTTGCCAGTAGAATTAAAGCACCGAGCATATTGGGCCATAAAACATGTTAATTTTGATTTAATTCAAGCTGGGTCCCAAAGAGCCTTTCAATTGAATGAACTGGAGGAATTAAGGAACGAAGCCTATGAAAATGCGAAGATTTACAAAGCTAAAACCAAAGCATTTCATGATAAGCACATTCACAGAAAGAGTTTTCAAGAAAATCAAAAGGTTTGACTTTTTAATTCAAGGCTGCGTTTGTTCCCTGGTAAATTAAAATCCAGATGGGATGGGCCATTTGTTGTTGTTAAAGTATTCGACCATGGAGATGTTAAACTTTTAAATCCTCAAAATGGTCACATTTTTACTGTCAATGGTCAAAGGTTAAAACCTTACTTGGAGAATGAACAGTTAACTGCAAAAGAATCAATTGCTTTGTGTGATTTGGAGTAATTATTTGTGAGCCTTCATGCGTCTGGCTGAAGACGGAAAACTTAGCGCTTCTAGGAGGCAACCCAAGGTTTTTGTTATTTGATGCTTTTGTTTAAGTGTGTTTTAGTTATTAGATTCAAGCCAGGGAGAAGAAGCTGTTACCGTCTATTGATGGAGTTCTACCCGCACACCAGGTTGTCTCTTTCCTACTCAGCAAACTTCATTGTTACATTGTTCTTTCATTTCAACTTTACATGTCATTGAAGACAATGTCATTCAAGTTGGGGGGAGAGGGCAGAAAATTTTCATTGCATATAGTACAATCTGGTAGGGATTTGGCATGAATTCTTGCATAACATTTTTTGTAAATTTGCATGAAAGTGAAAAGATGAAATCCCCGATAGAGTTTTATTAATTCATTCTTGAATTGAAAGTAATTCTGGATTAGAAAAGACTAGGGAGAAGGTTGAAGAAAAATTAAGTTCGATCTAGCCATGGAAAACTGATATAAGAATCTCTTTAAAGTTCATGTGCACTATTAGAAAAAATATTCACTATGCACTCTGATGAAGTAAAATAAGACAAGCCCTCTGTTATTTTGGGTACTGTATCTGATACTCTGCATTTCTTGAGGAGGAGATCTATTTCAAGAAAAAGCTTTCTGCCAAGTTTTAATAGAAAAGAAAATGCAAAGGCATATTGTTGAAAAAAAAGAGAAATGATGAAATAGAAAGATCACGCCATGAAAAATGCCCCTGATCTGAGTAACCGGGCCTGCTTCACCTAAGACGTGTTGAGGTTCGCGTAAAAAGGTGAAGGGTAGTGCAGCATTATGGTTGTGCAAATGAAAAAAAAAAGAGAGAAAGCTCCAAAGGGACAAAAGAAAAAGGCAGACAAAAGCTAGTATGCTTAAATGCTCTGATCTAAGAGGTGCATGGCTGAAAGGTACTTACTTAGAATAACAAATGGGGGATACAATTGTCTTAACTGCAGATTTGGAATTACACATGCACAAGTGCTATTAAACTTTGATTTGTATTCTTAAATCATGTGCTTTAATTTCCAATCTAAGGCTAGTATGAGCATTAATGATTCTGGATTCCTAATCTTTGGTTGATTCTATGAAGGGAGAGTTGGATATAAGAGTATGATCTTTGTAAACTCTTGTTGGTCCTTAATTTTGATTTAATTGTATTGCTAAGGGACTAGCAATGAGTAAGTTGGGGGGTGTGATAAGTGTTATATTTTACATCATAATTTACATCACATCCATCATCTTTGAGCATTATTTGAGTATATTTGTGCAACATGAGCATTAATTATATTCTTACACATTATTTGAGTCTTCCTGTATTTTATCATCTTTTTGAGCTTAAAAGACCATATGAGAAATATTTAAATATTGGCACAATTATTTTTGAATTGAATATATTGATATTTTAATTTTCAAGAAACAGCGACCTAGATCAAGGCGCTATTTAAATAACGACAGATGCAAGGGCGCGTCTTCAGCAAGAAGCGACAGCTCCAAGGGCGTCAATTCAGTTGATAAAAGAAAGTGGAAAAAGAATTTAAAAAAAGGAGAAGAAAATAATTAGCGCCCGAGATACAGTCGCTACTTCAAGAAAGGACGCCCATATGAACAGTCGTCAATTCTTATTTTACGAAAAATAAAGAAAATAGCAAATGAGGAATTAAGGAAATGATGCCCTAGATTAAGGCGTTATTTAAAGAAAGGACGCCCCAATATAAGTCGCTATTCAAAGTTGAACCAGAAAAGGCAACTGCAGGCTCCCGATCGAACTGTTCTTCCATGTTTGCTCTTATCTAAGCAACCTTTTATGGAAAGGAGGAGTTTAATGATGGAAAGGAGTCTAATGGATCAAGTTGCATTGCTAAAAACCTGGATTTGAGTGGATTTGGGAAGTCCACGATCGTGAGAGACCAAAAACCCTATAAAAGGATGCCATGGTCGCAGGGTTACGAGGAGAACAGGTTGGAGATCTGCCTTAGGGATTAATTTCGAAGCCTTTCCTTTCGTCTTTTGCAGTTAAGTTCTTCATCAAAGTTCTTTGTTTTTAAGTCTTCTCCAACTTCTTCTTCTTCCTATTCTTCTAATTCTTTCTCCTTTTTATGCTATAATTAGTTTTTCAAAGCTCTGTCTACGGTTTTTACTGTTCACCCGATTTTCATACTTTCTGTTCTTCATCATTTTTCTGAATCTTTCTCTCATCTTTTCAAGTTATTGTCTTCATCAAAGTTCTTCTATTTTCAAAGATCTACATCTTATTCTTCTTAGCCTTCTTCTAATTCTTCCTGTTTTTAAAGCTATTCTCAATTTTCTAAAGTTGATGTTTTACGTTTTCTACTGTTCATCCGATTTTTGCAAACACTGTTCTTTAGCGTTTTTCTCCCTCTTCTGATCCTCATCTCTCTCTGCTGTCTTCACAAAAAATTGTAGGTTTTTAAAAGTTCTCCAACTTCTTCTTCTATCTCATCTTCCAATTCCTCACCGTTTTAAAACTATAGTCAATCTTCTAAAGTTCAAATTTTTAGAGTTCTGCACTGTTCATCCGCGATCACCTCCTGTTCATCCTTATTTTTCTCCATCTTCCTTTTATTTTCTGTCTCTGAGGTCTTCATCACTCTTCTTCCCCTTCTCATTCTCTACAACTTTGTTGTTTATCATTTTTCCTAATTCTCTTCGATTTTAAAGTTATTCTTCCTCCAAATCACTCTCTGTTTTCAATCTAGTTTTTCACTGTTTCTTCTCAAAACACACCAACGCACACACACCCTTTTGCACTGTTTTCAAATTTCCTCCATCTATTTCTTTCTTCCTCTATTTTTCATCCACACATCCCTTTGGCGGATTCTCTTCCAATTGATCCTCTCACGGCGTCGGTATCCAAGGCGGGGCGATCTTCATCCAAGGCTTGGCAAGGAGGCGGCATTATTCTTCATCCATTGGCTATATTTTCTTCTCTTTTCTCTTTGATATTTCTAAGTTGTAATTTTTAGCTTCATAGTGTGACTTTTCACTATCATCTTAATGAAATTCATCATTTGTGAAATTATGTTTCTCTCTCCATCTCTTCCAAATTTCTCTTCTTAAACCCTCTCATATTCTTTAATTAGTTTTCTTGCACTTTATTTTCCTTAATTTCAATCTTACTCAAAAAAATTCGATTTTCAAAGCATAAGGTGTTTTTCCAACTTGTTCTATAAAGATTATTCCTCCTCGTGGGATCGACTCCGCTTACCACTATATAATTTGATTTTCCAATCTTTTAAAGTGAGTGAGTGTGAATACTTTGAAATTGTGGCACGGCTTTCTTAATGACACTAGTCGGTGCGCATCAATTTTTGGCGCCGTTGCCGGGGAGGAAATTAATTTTTATGTTGGAAAATTCCTTGTGTTTGATTTGTATATAGTTTTACTTATTTTTCTATTTTTATTTTACAGTTGAAAAATCAAAAAAATCAGAAAATCAGAAAATCCAAAGAAATTCGGACTTGAAATTCTAAGGAAAAAAATCTGCCACAGGAAGCGTCGCTAAAGCCCAGATCTGTCACAGAAAGTAGAAATTCAAAAAAATCCAGAAAAATCAAGCGTCGCTAAAAGGCCAGTATACGTAGGAAAAGGTCTTTTTTGTGAAATTCTAAAAAATTCTAAAAAATTCTAAAAAATTCTGAAAAATTCTAAAAAAAATCAGAAAACAGAAGAAAAAAAATTTCATACTAGCATATCTCCATCTTAGTTGCATTACTTTCATGCATGTGTGCATTTAGTTGATCTATTTGTTCATTCATAGCATTATTTAAAAAAGAAAAAAAATTCTCATCTGTTTCCCCTTCTTAAGGGCATTAGGATCTTTACACCCCTCTTGGATTTGGAAGGACACTCCATTGAGCATTCCGTCTCTTTGGACTTGAAATTCCATTTCTAAGACCTCCATAAGTCCTCGCACCCGTGGATTCCCTCACGGACGCCGGGCAGATTGTACCACGAAGCACCTTGGAGTTAGAGTGCCCTTAGAAGGTTTTTCAAAAAAAAAATAAAAAAAAATCATTATTCTTGCATTCATATAGTTAATCCTTGCATTTGCATAACCCATTCATATAGGAATTCTTTGCATTTTGAAGAAAAAAATCATCATTACCTTTTGGGCCCTTTGCATTGCATGCAAGGTAGGAGATCCCTCCACCCTCATTTGATAGGACCCATTAGTGAAGTTGAAAGGTTAGTGCATTCTAAGTCCCAACCCCAACCTAACCTCATGGAGAATCAAAATCAAAACCAACAAGTTCCTAAGCAAATGAAGGACTACTTCATTCCTAATCAATATCAACCGTCCTTCTATATTCAAGCACCTCAGAACCAGGCGGTTCATTATGAAATTAAATCCAGCACCATTCAGATGTTGCCATCCTGCTATGGCAATACTAATGAAGATCCATATAAACATCTCGATGAGTTTCTCCAGATATGTTCAACTGTCAAAATTCAAAACTTCTCAGATGATGCCCTTAAGCTTACTCTCTTCCCATTCTCCCTTAAGGACAAAGCTAAATATTGGTTGGGAGCCTTGGGTAGAACAATTGACACATGGGGAGAGATGCAAAAAGAGTTCTTGAAGAAATTCTACCCCATTGGTAGGACTAATACTATGAGAAGGGTCATCACTGGATTTACACAAAATCCTGGGGAGCAAATTCATGAGGCTTGGGACAGGTTGATAGATCTATTGAGAAAATGTCCCCATCATGACCTATCTAGATGGCAAATCGTTCAAGCCTTTTATGAGGGATTAACAGAAAACTATAGACAAATGGTATATGCCTCATGTGGGGGTGCTTTCATGAGTAAAAGTGAGGATGGAGCTTATGATTTATTTGAGATGTTAAGTGAAAATTCTATTAGTCATGCTTCACTTTCCTCCTATGAAAGGATGATTGGATCTGCTAAGAAGGGTGGGCTATATGAAGTCAAAAGTCAAGGAGAGTTGGAGAATAGGATGGATATTAATGCGCTTGCTCAAAAGTTGAATAAAGTGGACTTGTTGGCACAAAGGATGGAGAAGGTAGATTTGGTAGCACAAAAACTTGATCAATTATTATCCATAAATAAACAAGAACCTTCTTTTCCTTCTATCCAACAAAATCAATCTTTCTCAGATTCCAACCTTCAAGAACTTTGTGCTCTATGTTCTAGCCCAAATCATGTGTCATTGATTGCCCTACAGCAGCCCAACTTCCCCCGTTCATTCAAGAACAAGTCTTTGCTGCTCAGGGAATCTCCAAGCCTAATTATGATCCATATTCCAATACTTACAATCCGAGCTGGAGAAATCACCCAAATTTTTCTTGGAAATCACAACAAGGACCATCTACTCAAGTCAATCCCTCAATTCCTAAACAATCTTTTCAAACTCCGAACCAGTCTCACCAACATCTTCAAACCTCTTTTCAACATAGTCAACAACAACTTCCATTTCAGCAATCATCGTTCCATCATGCTCAGGCCCCATATCAACAAGCTCAATCATTCCAGGGCCAATATAATCAATTTCCATCACATCGTTATCAACCTCAAGCTCCATTTCAAGCTCCTTATCAACCGCCTCCTCAACCCCCTCAACCTCATTTTGAGGATAAATTTGACCAACTTCAACAACTTATTCTCTCTCAACAACAATCCATTGCTAAGTTAGAAGGTCAAATAGGTCAGCTGACGGCTAGTAATATGAGGAGAGATGTTGGGCAGTTACCTGGTCAACCCATAGCTAATCCCCGCAATCAACAACCTCCGAGTTTCCAGCAAAGAGCTCCCATTCTTCCTCCTCCAAATCAGCCCAATCAACCTCAGCCACCCCCTCCTATCGTTCCTCAATTCGAGAATGCCAAAGCTATCTCTACCCTTAGGAGCGGGAAAATTCTTAATGATCCATATCAGACTAAGGATGTGGGTGGTAGTTCGGGCCAAGATGCCCAAGAGGAAAGTGATAATGAGGAAGAAGAGCCGATAATTGTTCAAAAGAAAAAGAAGCCGGATGGGGAGGAGAAGACAATGGACAAAGGAAAGGTCAAGGTTGATGAAGGTTTTCAAGGATATGTTCCTAAGGTCCCTTTTCTGGATGCATTAAAGTCAAAAGCTCAAAATAAGTCGGTCCAACAAAAAGAGATGTTGGAATTATTTAAACAAGTCAATATTAATATTCCACTCTTGGATGCTATTAAACATGTTCCAGCATATGCCAAATTTTTAAAAGAGCTTTGTACACCAAGAAGGGAGCCGAAGGCGGCAACACAGAAGATCCGTCTATCTGAAGATGTTAGTGCTGTTTTAATGAATTCTTTACCAAAGAAGTTGAAGGACCCTGGTGCTCCATTAATTTCATGTGATATAGGTGGGGTGACATTTGATAAAGCTTTGCTAGATCTTGGAGCTAGTGTTAATTTGTTACCCACCTGTATTTATGAGCAATTTGATTTAGGGGAATTGAAGCCCACTTCTATTATCCTTCAACTGGCGGATCGGTCTGTTAAGACACCAAAGGGTTTGTTGGAGGATGTGATAGTGAAAATTCATGAATGCTATTTTCCAGTGGACTTTTTAATCTTGGATATGGCCTCATCCCAAGAGTTAAAACATACACCAATCATTTTGGGACGCCCATTTTTGGCTACGGCGAAGGCCAATATTAATTGTGCCACAGGGATGATGGATATTACCTTTGGAGGAGAGAAGGTCTCACTGAATGTTTTTAAAGCTTCACAATACCCGGATCATGAGGGAGAATGTAATGTCATCGATATTTTTGAGGAAATGATTGAAGAAAGTTCGGATATGAATGAGAATGTGATTGAAGAAGGTAGTTTGCTTCAGGATTCACCTCTTTCTTATTCTAGTGTGGAGCCTCTTCCTCCATTAAGATCTGAACCAGTTCTTCCATCTCTTGATCAGCCGCCCGTTTTGGAACTTAAGCCTCTGCCGGATTCATTGAAATATGCTTATCTAGGCCCAGATCATACCTTGCCTGTTATCATTACTTCTAATCTCACCTCTACTCAGGAATCTAAACTCTTAGAAGTTCTTAAGGAACATAGAGGGGCGATAGGATGGTCTGTGGCAGATTTGAAGGGTATAAGTCCAGATGTATGCATGCATTATATTTATTTAGAGGACAATGTCAAGCCGAGCAGAGAGATGCAACGTCGGCTGAATCTAAATATGAAAGAGGTGGTGAAGAAGGAAGTTGTTAAGTGGTTAGATGCTGGGATAATTTATCCTATTTCTTATAGCAAATGGGTTAGCCCGACACAAGTGGTTCCTAAGAAGTCGGGACTGACTGTGGTCACAAATGAGAAGGGAGAAGAGGTGCCCATGCGATTACAGATGGGATGGAGGGTTTGTATTGATTACAGGAAATTAAATTCAGTAACAAAGAAAGATCATTTTTCACTCCCGTTTGTTGATCAAATTCTGGAGAGATTGGCTGGGCAATAATATTTTTGTTTCTTGGATGGTTATTCCGGATATAATCAAGTTGCTATCTATCCGGAGGATCAAGAAAAAACCACTTTTACATGCCCCTATGGCACGTTTACTTTTAGAAGGATGCCTTTCGGGCTTTGCAATGCTCCCGCCACTTTTCAAAGGTGTATGATGTCGATATTTTCTGACATGGTAGGGGAGACTTTGGAAGTTTTCATGGATGATTTTTCGGTGTTTGGTGGTTCATTTGAAGGGTGCTTGGAAAATTTGACTCAGGTTTTGAAAAGGTGCTTTGAATCTAATTTGGTGTTAAGTTGGGAGAAGAGCCACTTTATGGTGAGGGAAGGCATAGTTTTAGGCCATGTGATTTCAGAAAGGGGAATAGAGGTCGATAAAGTCAAAGTAGATTTGATTTCCAATCTTCCTCCCCCTACATCTGTCAAGCAAATCAGATCCTTTCTTGGCCATGCGGGTTTCTACCGTAGATTTATTCAGAACTTCTCTACCATTGCTCGTCCCCTCACACAGTTGCTTGCTAAAGATACTCCATTCCATTTCGATGATTCTTGTCTCAAGGCCTTTAATTCTTTGAAAGCAACCCTTACTCAAGCTCCGATTCTTCAATCTCCAGATTGCTCGCTTCCTTTTGAGATAATGTGTGATGCCTCGGACTATGCTGTTGGAGCTGTCTTAGGTCAAAGGATAGATAAGAAGCCCGTGGTAATCTACTACGCGAGTCGCACCCTCGCTGATGCACAGTTGAATTACACCACCACGGAGAAGAAGCTGCTTGCTGTTGTGTTTGCCCTAGAAAAATTTCGATCATATCTTTTAGGGGCTAAGATTATTGTTTACTCCTATCATTCTGCCTTAAAATACTTACTTTCCAAGAAGGATGCTAAGCCCCGTCTCATTAGATGGATTCTATTGTTACAAGAGTTTGATTTAGAAATTAGAGACAAGAAGGGGTTGGCCAATGTAGTTGCTGATCATTTATCCAGGATAGTGATCCCTGAAAGTACTCCAATGTCCGATTCTTTTCCCGATGAACAGATTCTTTCCCTCTCTCATTCTTCAACTCCTTGGTATGCTAACATTGTTAACTACCTGGCGGTAGGTCAGATCCCAGGAGGGTGGACTAGACAGGAGAAGGATCACTTCTTTTCTAAGGTAAAACACTATTTTTAGGAGGACCCTGAGCTGTTTTATATGGGTCCCGATCAGATTATACGAAGATGTGTCCCAGAAGAAGAACAACAATCGGTATTGAATTTTTGTCATAATCTTGCTTGTGGGGGACACTTCTCGGGAAAGAAGACAGCTGCTAAAGTATTGCAAAGTGGATTCTATTGGCCCACTTTATTTAAGGATGCTTATGAATTTTCTAAATCATGTCTGAGATGTCAGGCTGTGGACAATAATTCAAAGAGAGATATGATGCCGTTGAATCCCATTCTGGTGGTTGAAATTTTTGATGTTTGGGGAATAGATTTTATGGGACCGTTTCCATCTTCATTTGGTAATGAATATATCTTGGTAGCGGTCGATTATGTTTCTAAATGGATTGAAGCCATTGCTACTAGGACAAATGACCATAAGGTGGTTATGAAGTTTGTGAAGAAGAATATCTTTTCTAGGTTTGGTTGTCCTAGGGCTCTGATTAGTGATAGGGGTTCTCATTTTACTCATTTTCAATTCCGAGCTTTGCTTCGTAAGTATGGTATCACTCACAAGCTTGTTACCCCTTATCATCCCCAAACTAGTGGTCAGTTTGAAGTTTCTAATAGGGAGATCAAAAATATTTTGCATAAAATAGTTAGGCCGGATAGGAAAGACTGGTCTGAGAGACTAGATGATGCATTATGGGTCTATAGAACTGCATACAAAACTCCCATTGGCATGTCCCCTTACCGTCTCATTTTTGGAAAAGCCTGTCACTTGCCAGTAGAATTAAAGCACCGAGCATATTGGGCCATAAAACATGTTAATTTTGATTTAATTCAAGCTGGGTCCCAAAGAGCCTTTCAATTGAATGAACTGGAGGAATTAAGGAACGAAGCCTATGAAAATGTGAAGATTTACAAAGCTAAAACCAAAGCATTTCATGATAAGCACATTCACAGAAAGAGTTTTCAAGAAAATCAAAAGGTTTAGCTTTTTAATTCAAGGCTACGTTTGTTCCCTGGTAAATTGAAATCCAGATGGGATGGGCCATTTGTTGTTGTTAAAGTATTCGACCATGGAGCTGTTAAACTTTTAAATTCTCAAAATGGTCACATTTTTACTGTCAATGGTCAAAGGTTAAAACCTTACTTGGAGAATGAATAGTTAACTGCAAAAGAATCAATTGCTTTGTGTGATTTGGAGTAATTATTTGTGAGCCTTCATGCGTCTGGCTGAAGACGAAAAACTTAACGCTTCTAGGAGGCAACCCAAGGTTTTTGTTATTTGATGCTTTTGTTTAAGTGTGTTTTAGTTATTAGATTCAAGCCAGGGAGAAGAAGCTGTTGCCGTCTATTGATGGAGTTCTGCCCGCACACCAGGTTGTCTCTTTCCTACTCAGCAAACTTCATTGTTACATTGTTCTTTCATTTCAACTTTACATGTCATTGAAGACAATGTCATTCAAGTTGGGGGGAGAGGGCAGAAAATTTTCATTGCATATAGTACAATCTGGTAGGGATTTGGCATGAATTCTTGCATAACATTTTTTGTAAATTTGCATGAAAGTGAAAAGATGAAATCCCCGATAGAGTTTTATTAATTCATTCTTGAATTGAAAGTAATTCTGGATTAGAAAAGGCTAGGGAGAAGGTTGAAGAAAAATTAAGTTCGATCTAGCCATGGAAAACTGATATAAGAATCTCTTTAAAGTTCATGCGCACTATTAGAAAAAATATTCACTATGCACTCTGATGAAACAAAATAAGACAAGCCCTCTGTTATTTTGGGTACTGTATCTGATACTCTGCATTTCTTGAGGAGGAGATCTATTTCAAGAAAAAGCTTTCTGCCAAGTTTTAATAGAAAAGAAAATGCAAAGGCATATTGTTGAAAAAAAAAAGAAATGATGAAATAGAAAGATCACGCCATGAAAAATACCCTTGATCTGAGTAACCGGGCCTGCTTCACCTAAGACGTGTTGAGGTTCACGTAAAAAGGTGAAGGGTAGTGCAGCATTACGGTTGTGCAAATGAAAAAAAAAGAGAGAGAAAGTTCCAAAGGGACAAAAGAAAAAGGCAGACAAAAGCTAGTATGCTTAAATGCTCTGATCTAAGAGGTGCAGGGTTGAAAGGTACTTACTTAGAATAACAAATGGGGGATGTAATCATCTTAACTGCAGATTTGGAATTACACATGCACAAGTGCTATTGAACTTTGATTTGTATTCTTAAATCATGTGTTTTAATTTCCAATCTAAGGCTAGTATGAGCATTAATGATTCTGGATTCCTAATCTTTGGTTGATTCTATGAAGGGAGAGTTGGATATAAGAGTATGATCTTTGTAAACTCTTGTTGGTCCTTAATTTTGATTTAATTATATTGCTAAGGGACTAGCAATGAGTAAGTTGGGGGGTGTGATAAGTGTTATATTTTACATCATAATTTACATCACATCCATCATCTTTGAGCATTATTTGAGTATATTTGTGCAACATGAGCATTAATTATATTCTTACACATTATTTTAGTCTTCCTGCATTTTATCATCTTTTTGAGCTTAAAAGACCATATGAGAAATATTTAAATATTGGCACAATTATTTTGGAATTGAATATATTGATATTTTAATTTTCAAGAAACAGCGACCTAGATCAAGGCGCTATTTAAATAACGACAGATGCAAGGGCGCGTCTTCAGCAAGAAGCGACAGCTCCAAGGGCGTCAATTCAGTTGATAAAAGAAAGTGAAAAAAGAATTAAAAAAAGGAGAAGAAAATAATTAGCGCCCGAGATACAATCGCTACTTCAAGAAAGGACGCCCATATGAACAGTCGTCAATTCTTATTTTACGAAAAATAAAGAAAATAGCAAATGAGGAATTAAGGAAAGGATGCCCTAGATTAAGGCGTTATTTAAAGAAAGGACGTCCCAATATAAGTCGCTATTCAAAGTTGAACCAGAAAAGGTAACTGCAGGCTCCCGATCGAACTGTTCTTCCATGTTTGCTCTTATCTAAGCAACCTTTTATGGAAAGGAGGAGTTTAATGATGGAAAGGAGTCTAATGGATCAAGTTGCATTGCTAAAAACCTAGATTTGAGTGGATTTGGGAAGTCCACGATCGTGAGAGACAAAAACCCTATAAAAGGATGCCATGGTCGCAGGGTTACGAGGAGAACATGTTGGAGATCTGCCTTAGGGATTAATTTTGAAGCCTTTCCTTTCGTCTTTTGCAGTTAAGTTCTTCATCAAAGTTCTTTGTTTTTAAGTCTTCTCCAACTTCTTCTTCTTCATATTCTCCTAATTCTTTCTCCTTTTTATGCTATAATTAGTTTTTCAAAGCTCTGTCTACGGTTTTTACTGTTCACCCGATTTTCATACTTTCTGTTCTTCATCATTTTTCTGAATCTTCCTCTCATTTTTTCAGGTTATTGTCTTCATCAAAGTTCTTCTATTTTCAAAGATCTACATCTTATTCTTCTTAGCCTTCTTCTAGTTATTCCTGTTTTTGAAGCTATTCTCAATTTTCTAAAGTTGATGTTTTACGTTTTCTACTGTTCATCCGATTTTTGCAAACACTATTCTTTAGCGTTTTTCTCCCTCTTCTGATCCTCATCTCTCTCTGCTGTCTTCACAAAAATTGTAGGTTTTTAAAAGTTCTCCAACTTCTTCTTCTACCTCATCTTCCAATTCCTCACCGTTTTAAAACTATAGTCAATCTTCTAAAGTTCAAATTTTTAGAGTTCTGCACTGTTCATCCGCGATCACCTCCTGTTCATCCTTATTTTTCTCCATCTTCCTTTCGTTTTCTGTCTCTGAGGTCTTCATCACTCTTCTTCCCCTTCTCATTCTCTACAACTTTGTTGTTTATCATTTTTCCTAATTCTCTTCGATTTTAAAGTTATTCTTCCTCCAAATCACTCTCTATTTTCAATCTAGTTTTTCACTGTTTCTTCTCAAAACACACCAACGCACACACACCCTTTTGCACTGTTTTCAAATTTCCTCCATCTATTTCTTTCTTCCTCTATTTTTCATCCACACATCCCTTTGGCGGATTCTCTTCCAATTGATCCTCTCACGGCGCCGGCATCCAAGGCGGGGCGATTTTCATCCAAGGCTTGGCAAGGAGGCGGCGTTATTCTTCATCCATTGGCTATATTTTCTTCTCTTTTCTCTTTGATATTTCTAAGTTGTAATTTTTAGCTTCATAGTGTGACTTTTCACTATCATCTTAATGAAATTCATCATTTGTGAAATTATGTTTCTCTCTCCATCTCTTCCAAATTTCTCATCTTAAACCCTCTCATATTCTTTAATTAGTTTTCTTGCACTTTATTTTCCTTAGTTTCAATCTCACTCAAAAAAATTTTGGTTTTCAAAGCATAAGGTGTTTTTCCAACTTGTTCTATAAAGATTATTCCTCCTCGTGGGATCGACTCCGCTTACCACTATATAATTTGATTTTCTAATCTTTTAAAGTGAGTGAGTGTGAATACTTTGAAATTGTGGCACGGCTTTCTTAACGACACTAGTCGGTGCGCATCACTTATCAGCCGGGCAGGATGAACGTCGTCGCCGATACTTTGAGTCGAAAGGTCGCGGTTAGTGCCTTGATGTTGAGGAAGTGGAGGCTCTGGGAACAAGTGCCCAAAGTTTCATTCAGGCTCAAGATTCCCCAGGAGCCAGGGTTGGCAGTGCTTGCTAGTCTGACTGTCACGCCTGCTATCCGCCGTCAAGTGACAGAGGCACAGCCTGCGGACCCTGAGTTGCCCCGGATATTGGCTTTGGCCGATGTGGAGCTCGGCGAGGACGGAGCCGTGAGATTCCGTGGTAGGCTGTACGTCCCAGCTGAGGAGCGGGTTCATCGTGCGGTGTTGCGCGAGGCTCATGGGAGCAGGTACACCGTACACTCGGGTGCGACGAAGATGTATCGGAACTTGCGGAGACAGTTCTGGTGGCCTGGCATGAAGAGAGATGTCGCCGAGTTTGTGGCCAGGTGCCTGACCTGTCAGCAGGTGAAGGCGGAGCATCAGCGACCGGGAGGTACTCTCCAGCCCTTGGATGTTCCTGCGTGGAAGTGGGATCACGTGACCACGGATTTCGTGGTGGGATTGCCGAGGACTCCGAGCGGTCAGGACAGTATTTGTTTGTTGGTGGATAGGCTGACGAAGGTGACTTGGTTGTTACCGGTCAAAGTCAGCTGGAGTGTGCCCAAGTTGGCTCATCTTTATGTGGAGCGGATCGTTCCGTTGCATGGGATTCCCATCTCCATTGTGTCGGATCGGGATCCGCGCTTCACGTCTGGATTCTGGAGGAGTTTTCAACGAGCTCTTGGCACGGATTTAGCTTTTAGCTCGGCGTATCATCCTCAGTCAAATGGTCTGTCAGAGAGGACCATTCAGACTTTGGAGGATATGCTGAGATCCTGCTGCCTGGAGTGGCAGAGGAGTTGGATTCACCACCTACCGTTGGTGGAGTTTGCCTACAACAACAGCTATCATTCGAGCATCACCATGGCTCCTTATGAGGCTTTGTATGGGCGTCCGTGTCGAACTCCACTGGATTGGTTTGAGGTTGGTGAGCGTGTCTTGACGGGATCGGAGTTAGTGCAGTAGTGTGTGGATGTTTTGCACCTGGTTCGTCAGAACATGTTTGCGGCCCAGAGTCGGCAGAAGAGCTATGCTGACCGTAGGCGGCAGCCTCTCGCGTTCGCCGTGGGCGATCGCGTGTTCTTGAGAGTTTCTCCGATGAAGGGGGTGATGCGTTTTGGACGGCGTGAGAAGCTGAGTCCCCGCTATATTGGTCCTTTCCACATCGTGAAACGCATCGGTGAGGTAGCTTATCGGTTGTAGTTGCCCCCTGAGTTGGCATCGGTGGATGACGTGTTCCACGTCTCAATGTTGCGAAAGTATATACCCGATGACTCTCATGTGCTCGAGATTTCTATTTGGCCCGAGGTGACTCCAGATTTTTCTCTCCCAGAGTTTCCAGTCCGCGTGGAGGATAGGCGAGAGCAGCGCCTGTGGAACAAGGTCATCCCCTTGGTTAAGGTGGTGTGGCAGCGGCACTCTGGTGGTGAGGCTTCGTGGGAGCGTGAGGACGAGATGCGTCAGTAGTTCCCTTACCTATTTGAGTGAGTCTTCCTCTTCTTTCCCCTTAGGTTGTTCTCAATTTCGAGGATGAAATTCCTTTAAGGGGGAGGGTTGTAATATCCCGGACCTTTCGAATCCTTCTTCATGGGTCCCGAATCTGGTTTCTCAGAGTGTCCGACTCCGTTGTGCTCGAAATTTTATTTCGGACATCTTTTGTGTTCGGATCGGCGCGATCCGGAGTTGTTTCGGAGGCCCGGAAGTATTCCGCGGCTTTTCCGCACGTATTTTTCGATTACCGGTGTGTGTTTCGATAATTCCTTCGGAACCTCGTTGCGGGTGAACCGGGTCGTTCACCTAGGCGAGAGTGATACCGTTGCGATCGATGCGTTCTGAGGATCACGAAAATGTAATTTTTGATTTTTTGGTATTTTCCAGAATTTTTAGATTTTCCTATAAATACCCTCTCTTTTCTCTCTCTTCCCCACCCTTCTTCTTCTTCTTCTTCTTATTCTTCTTCTTCTTCTTCCTCCCACCGTGGAAACCGCCCCCTCCCCCCGCTCTCTCCCATTCGATCGCGGCGGTCCTATCTCCGGCTGCAGACGGCGGCGGGGCGACGGCGCGGTTGCATGGGCGGCTGCGAGGTGATCCCGTGGGCGTGCGGTGTTCGTGGGAAGAGTGAAGGAGCAGGGTTTTCAAAAGTGTTCTTCGTGATTTGAGCTTGATTCGGCGGAGGTTTCGCTCCATTGAGGTAGGGGGATGAATCCCTATGCTCATCCCGTCATCCCCCGCGTTTTGTACGCCGAATAGGAGCCGAGAGGGGTGTCTTTGAGCGGGTTTGGGGAAAAGCATGATTTTGGGAGAGTTCGCCCGATCTATGATTTTAGGCCATGATTTCGCATTTTGATGGCTTAGAAGCATGCTAGGGGTCCTCAGGGGTCTTCCCCTTTGATTTCCCCCTCTCCGGTGGAGGCACGGGGGCGTGGTCAGTTTTTTTTGGGCGTTTCCCGCCGTTTCACCCTCGGGCGGGTGTGACGGTCCTTCCAGTGACCATCACGCTATGTAACGCGCCCATGTGGGTGCGTTACAGCCCTGTGTTCAGCCCGTTGGGGTCTGTGGGCTGTGACGATCCCACGATAGACCGCCATAGGTGCTGTGATGCACCTGGGTTGGACCGTCAGGGGCGTTCGACCGTTGGCTTTTGACCGTTGGGTTTTTGACCGTTGGGGGTCAAGGCATGTGACGCACCAGTCTTGGCGCGTCACAGCCTTGTGACGCCCCTTTGTGGGTGCGTTAGAGTGGACGCATTCCCACACTGTAACGCACCAGGCTAAGTGCGTTAGGGCCTGTGACGCACCAAGTGGCACGCGTAACAGTATGTTTCCACTCGTCTTGTGACGCACCGGTGTAGGCGCGTCACAGACTGTAACACGCCAGGCAAGGTGCGTTACACCATGTTTCGCACCGGGTGTCTGACGCCCCTATGTTCGGCCGTCAGATGGCTGTGACGGTCCAGCCTTAGACCGTGAGAGCCTGTGACGTGTCTAGGGTAGACTGTCAGGCTTAGGGTTGCCCCGGGTGGTTTGCAACCCCGTTTCCTTTCCTACCATGGTCACCGTGCGACGGTGCTGGTACGTGGGATGGTCCCCGTACCTCATCGGATGCGGACGTTGTTTTCCGTTGACTTGAGAGTCTACTCCGTAGTAACCCTCCACTAGTCGTAGCCTACCTGCACGCGAGTAGACCCACCAGGGAGTGGTGGAGAGGCTACCCTGAGGACGATTTTAGACTAATTTTCATCGGGCCCCTCGTCGGTAGCCAGAGTCCAGCTCCAGGGGAAAACTAGTTAGAGGCCAGACCTAGGACGTACGGTCTGTGTGTACACACGTGGTTGGGGGCGGTTGGACCTACGCTGACGGGCGTGACCCCAGCTAGTCACTCGTTTGTGGTTACTAGTTCGGTGTCCGTGCCTCTGGTAGGAGCTACCACGTTAGGCAGTTCACCTGCGGTGCGATGTAAGATGTCAGGGGACGCTACCGACTGTGCTTCTAGTGGAAGGTACTCCTGTCGAGTCGAGAGTGTCAGACTTTCAGTCTTTGCGACTTCGACCTCCGAGTTTTGTCGTGTTGACCGTGGTGCTCCGGTCGTTCCACCGTGGCACGTGTGTCGATTTTCGTGCCGTGAGATCGGTGTTTTGTAGACTGCAGGGCTTCCCTTTCCGAGGTACTCGCTTACTGCTAGCGTAGCGGTTTCTCCGTTTACGAGGTAGGGTTCGAGTGATCCCTACTGAGTCTTGTTCCGAGACTCATTCCCTGCGTGTTTTCACCGTGTTTCAGGTGAGTCGCGGCCTCAGGGAAGCGCGTCTGAGGCTCAGCGTGGTTCAGGTGCCCAACGTTAGTGCCAGAGGTCAGAGCCGGGGTATGTCCCGTGTAGCTGTACTTTCCTTTCTTGTCTCTGTACTAGTTGTGGACTACTGCTGTTGTTATTTTATTATATCTTGTGGACCATGTATCATGTAAACTGTTAATTTATTTCCTGCTTAATCATATAACTGTTTAATTTTTGCAATTAATTGTGATACTTGTGTAGTCTCCACACCATCCTTTTAACCCTTCCGAGTCTTCGGACTCGTGGGTGGCGTGCGAGTCTCGGGTTATCGGGCCTTCCCGGTAATCAGATTCTCGGGTCGTTACAGCGTGTGCGCAGGGGACACAGCCGACAGCTTGTATTATCTCATGTGTGTGTGTTCAGGGGAGACTACCTACCAATTGTGTGTGTGTGTGTGTGTGTGTGTGTGTGTGTGTGTGTGTGTGTGTGTGTGTGTGTGTGTGTGTGTGTGTGTGTGTGTGTGTGTGTGTGTGTGTGTGTGTGTGTGTGTGTATGTGTGTGTGTCAGCTGAGTGTGTGTGTGTGTGCAGGGGACACAGTGATGGGGACATCAGAGCAAGACCACTTACTTTTTATTTTGTATTTGAGTCCTTTTATTTACATTTATATCCTTGGAAAAGTATATGGACACAGCCGAGTGTATGCGTGTGTGTTCAGTGTGTGTGTCAGCTGAGTGTGTGTGTGTGTGCAGGGGACGCAGTGATGGGGACATCAGAGCAAGACCACTTACTTTTTATTTTGTATTTGAGTCCTTTTATTTACATTTATATCCTTGGAAAAGTATATGTGTAATTGTAAGACTTTATAAGCTAATTTGTCATTCCTTAGGATTCTTTGGGTTTTTATGTAAAAGTCCAGTAGGACTAGCAAGGGGCCCTCATTCTCTTCCCTATTGGTCCAACTAAGCCTTAGGGCCCATGTGGGGCCAGTCAAAGGTCCAAGGTGGGCTTCTAGATGGTTTGACATTCAAAGGGGACAATTGGTAGAAAATGTCCAAGATTCCAACCCCTTAAGTCAAGGGGGTGCCCCCCCATTAAAATGACATTTTGTATTTTCTTTTTTTAGGCCAATTGACCACATGGGGGAAAAAAATACTACCCCTCCCCTCTCTCCCACGAAATTCTAGCCCCCTCTCCCTTCCTCCCCTTCTATATAAACTCATGTATAGTGTTTTGTAAGAATTAATGAAGAGAAAATTGTGAATTTGGTTGGAGCCAAAGAAGGGTGTGCCCTCCTCCTCTCTCTCTCCCCCCTCTTGCAGATGGATTTCTACCATTCTAGGGTGTGAGACCCATTCTATCTCTCTCTCTTATCCTCTGAATTCTGTTTCTGCCGCCGCCGTCATCATCGCCGGAGTTCTATCTACATCAGGATAGGGTATCAAAGCTCGAATTTTAGCTCTCCATCAAGAGCTCAGATCGAGTCCAACCTTGGAGGGTGAGTCATCCACGTCCACCTTAGACTCCAAAAAACAAATCCAGTCATTTACCCTTCATTTTCTATTTTTTCATTTTCGTGTTTCCCCACCTTCAAGTTCTGTCTTCTGTTCAGATCCTGTCACAGTAACCCTATGTTTCCATGTTTCGACCCCCTTCCCCTCATTTGCTTGGGTCACCAATTTAATTAGAAGTTTTTTCCACCACACCCATCATCCACGAATTTTCTTGGAATTTCTGGAGTCCTTTTTGTATTTTTAAAAATCACTGTCTTTTCCCAAATCTGTTCTATCTTGTGCAGTTCAGATCTGACCTCCAGTCAGTATAAAATCCTCAAAAAATCCAAACCTCCACCAAAAGTCAAATAAAAATTATCTCTGTCTTCCTTGTTTCCCCTCTACAACTTTCGTGAATAGTTTAAGTTCCAAATCTGTGGTTTGAGTCGCGGTCAACGCAAGTTATCAGAAAAACTTAGATCTGTCCTGAGTTTTCTGAGTCTGTCAGTCAGTCCCTTGTAAAATCTACCACGAAAAATACAGAGCCCCCAATTTTTTTGCCCCAGTCCTTGGTTGAAGATCTCTGAGAGAGCTTTCCAACAGTACCACTTTTGCGTCGATCCGATGTCGGGAGTGATCGCAGTAGCGAGTTTCACCGAGTCGCGCAGGCCAAAAATAGAAGTGCAGATCCGTGGACAGCACGTTCACACTTGCCGGTCAGAGTCACCTCGCCTTCCGCAAGGTGAGCCAGCGCGCCGCCATTCCAGGGATCGCTCCTCCAGGTGCCCCATTCACAACAGGACCCACCCCGCCAGACTCGGAGGGCTGAGCCGCACGTGGGCCCCACCACCCGCAGCAAGCGTCTTCCGGACGGCACCGACGAGCGGATCCAAGTGCTGCCCGTCAACCCAAGATCGATCCTCCCGAGCCCACTTGTAGCCCGTTACCTCCCTGTGTGGAGTGGGCATCAAAATTCACTGATGTAATTTAAATATTTACTATACCGGGAGTTATTGACTTTGCCGGGATCGTCTTCCCCACGCCCGGCGCGTGGAGGTAAACTCGCTACCCTCCTCGTAGGCATTTGCTTTACCCGTATATTTTTTAATGCCGCTGCATGTGATAGGTAACTAGCTCGATATCTATTTTTATCACCGCTGCGAGAGAGTGAATGCGACCCGTCCCATGACTCAATTTGAGTTAATGCGGAAAAGCCGATACTCGAGACTCATTGCCGATTTCTCAACCGCGCACGGTCCCACGTCTTCCCTCGCTTAGGGGCGATCGTGAGCTAGAGTCCCAGGTCGCGTGTCCGTCCCGCATCAATTTGGTATCAGAGCGCCAGTTGAGTCTAGGGTAGTCATTTGTAAAAACTGAAAAAAAAAAAAGAGTCATTTAAGTCTAAGTGTCTAAGTCGGTCCTAGGTGTTGCATTTGCATACCACCGTTCGGTATATAAAAAGGTGTTCCCGGAATGATAGGTTACGCCTATCAGGAAGGTAGCAGCCTTTTGTGAGTGGATCTTCGGATCGATTAGCTCCATCAAGTACCGAATCTTGGTCGTGTCTAGGTGTGTAGTCAAGTCGGCATTTCAACTTTGCATTAGCAAGGGTCGTGTCTAGTGTTTGTCACCAACTGTCGGCATGGCCATCCACTAGCTTCCCAGTGTCCCATGGATTATCAAACGCCCGGATCTTATGCATGGTGGCGATACTATCTAAGATGGGAGAACCACCCGGACCACCCCCATAGACCCGTAGTCCGGGACTTCTATGGCTCCGAAAACCCGAGTGACTACCTAGAGTGGGAAGCCATTATGGACGACTACTTTGAGGTGTACATTATGTCCGGTCCCATGCAAGTCGACTTTGCCAAAAGGTGACTTTTTTATGAAGCCGCCGAAATATGGAGGGACATCAAATACTTCCGGGAGGATAGGAGGCTAAGGCCCATCGAGTCATAGTGGTACATGAAGAGAGCGCTTAGGAGGGTCTACCTTCCCCGCCCACCTACTTCCAACCACGGGGGTCATACCCCTAGCCGACCCCACCCACTCACCCACAATCAAGTGGGCCACACCTCTAACCAACCCCGCCCCTTCACCTCCATCCAAGCCCACCAAAGCACTCCCAATCAAGTGGCCCGCCCAGTCGCCTCCAACCAAGTGGAAGCCCCACTTATAGCCAAGCCTAGGTCAACACCCAGGCCGAGAGACGAGGAGCGAGTCCACCCCAAGGCCCCTACTCCAACCCGCACCTTTGCCGAGCTCTTAAAAATGTTTACGGACCGGTTGGATAGGATGGAAAGGACACGTGCTCCTTCACCACCCGTGAGTGCTCCATTGCTACCCTCCACTTCCGACCCTCATCCGGAGCCATCATATTTGGAGCCACCAAAGTCCGAGCCACCCGTATTTCTAACGGGTACGCTTTTCATCACCGAGCCACTTCTTAGTTGGCTCAAGGATGGCTTGGTCCCACCTCCTTACCCATCCATGGACCCCACCCTACCACTAGTGCCCGTCAACTCCTACCACACTACCTTTTGGTCTAGTCACCATGTTGATACCTTGGATGACCGTGTTATGAGATTAGACTTACAATGGAAGTTGACGCACTCATTGGCCCGAGGCTTTGACCAACCCACTAGTCTTAGCTTCACCCATCCGGCCTTAGGGTCCATTACCTCCGTATGCACCGTGGGTTGAGTCACCATGGAGGTTCTCTTATTCCTCCCCATGCCGGCTGAGCCTGACTTCATTCCCTTTTGCCCAAGGGAGGAATCTTATTTTCTACACATGATCGTCGTCCCACCGATCACAATGTATGATGGTGACTATGAATTTCAAACTTGGGACCGTGTCATGTGGGAACTAATCTCATGGGGTCATACCTTCTTTGACCCTTTTGACCCCTTCACTAGTGAACCACCCGAGCTATCATTCTCACTCCACTTCTTCCAAGGAGTTCACTATCACACCCCTACCCCTCGGTCTAGTTGGCATGCCTTACCTACGTCTAAGGGTGATGACGAAGGTAGTTTTGGATCTCCTAGCCCTTCCCCACCCAATTCTCATAGGTCACCAATGCATGAGTGGTACATGTTAGGATGTCTAGGACTCCATTACGTCAACCATCGAGTACATCTAGTGTATCCATGGCACATATTCGGGTGTCCTAGTCCACCATCGCCTATGCGTAGGTCGGACTAACATTAGGTTTGTTTAGGGTCTTTGTGAGTCTTTGTTTCGCCCAGTTTATTTGTCGAGTGCATAGTGAGTATGTATGCGTCGAGTCGAGTCAGTCTTTGTACGCTCATGATGTTAGTCCCTTTCGAGTGCGAGACTTGTCGGACTTTGGGTTCGGTTCTACCTCTACATATCGGATCAAGTCACATAAGGGACACGCGGTGATTCCTAGTGAGCCTTTGAAGTTCATTTGAGAGTGACCCCCACCCCAGAGTGTCCACCTCTAGCCTCATTCCCCAGCAGCGAGTGCATATCGAATTTATACGGGATGAGCAGGTGACGATTACTTGGAGTGGAGCGTACTCCGCGCTTCCAAGTACGATGACGGATCCGCCGGCGTCACGAGCAGCCGCACCCCTTACTCGACGGGGTCGAGTTCTTCCCACCCGGGGAGAATTGATGGAGACATCAGAGTAAGACCACTTACTTTTTATTTTACATTTGAGTCCTTTTATTTGCATTTATATCCTTGGGAAAGCATATGTGCAATTGTAAGGCTTTATAAGCCAATTTGTCATTCCTTAGGATTCTTTGGGTTTTTATGTAAAAGTCCAGTAGGACCAGCAAGGGGCCCTCATTCTCTTCCCTATTGGTCCACCTAAGTCTTAGGGCCCATGTGGGGCCAGTCAAAGGTCCAAGGTGGGCTTCTAGATGGTTTGACATTCAAAGGGGACAATTGGTAGAAAATGTCCAAGATTCCAACCCCTTAAGTCAAGGGGGTGCCCCCCCATTAAAATGACATTTTATATATATTTTTTAGGCCAATTGACCACATGGGGGAAGAAAATGCTACCCATCCCCTCTCTCCCACGAAATTCCAGCCCCCTCTCCCTTCCTCCCCTTCTATATAAACCCATGTATAGTGTTTTGTAAGAATTAATGAAGAGAAAATTATGAATTTGGTTGGAGCCAAAGAAGGGTGTGCCCTCCTTCTCTCTCTCTCTCCCCTCTTGCAGATGGATTTCTGACATTCTAGGGTGTGAGACCCATTCTATCTCTCCCTCTTATCATCTGAATTCTATTTCTGCCGCCGCCGCCATCGCACCGCCATCGCGCCGCCGTCATCATCGTCGGAGTTCTATCTACATCAGGATAGGGCATCAAAGCTCGAATTTTAGCTCTCCATCAGGAGCTCAGATCGAGTCCAAACTTGGAGGGTGAGTCATCCACGTCCACCCCAGCCTCCAAAAAAAAAATCCAGTCATTTACCCTTCATTTTCTATTTTTCCATTTTCGTGTTTCCCCACCTTCAAGTTCTATCTTCTGTTCAGATCCTGTCACAGCAACCCTGTGTTTCCATGTTTCGATCCCCTTCCCCTCATTTGCTTGGGTCACAATTTAATTGAAAGTTCTGTCCACCACACCCATCATCCACAATATTTCTTGGAATTTCTGGAGTCCTTTTTGTATTTTTAAAAATCACTATCTTTTCCCAAATCTGTTCTGTCCTGTGCAGTTCAGATCCGACCTCTAGTCAGTATAAAATCCTCAAAAAATCGAAACCTCCACCAAAAGTCAAATAAAAATTATCCCCTTCTTCCTTGTTTCCCCCTCTACAACTTTTGTGAATAGTCCAAGTTCCAAATCTGTGGTTTGAGTCGCGGTCAACGCAAGTTATCAGGAAAACTTAGATCTATCCTGAGTTTTCTAAGTCTGTCAGTCAGTCCCTTGTAAAATCTACCACGAAAAATACAGAGCCCCCAATTTTTCTGCCCCAGTCCTTGGTTGAAGATCTCTGAGAGAGCTTTCCAACGGTACCACTTTTGCGTCGATCCGACGTCGGGAGTAATCGCAGCAGCGAGTTTCGCCGAGTCGCGCAGGCCAAAAACAGAAGTGCAGATCCGTGGACAGCACGTTCACACTTGCCGGTCAGAGTCGCCTCGCCTTCCGCAAGGCGAGCCAGTGCGCCGCCGTTCTAGGGATCGCTCCTCCAGGTGCCCCATTCACAACGGGACCCACCCCGCCAGACTCGGAGGGTTAAGCCGCACGTGGGCCCCACCACCGGCAGCAAGCGTCTTCCGGACGGCACCGACGAGCGGATCCAAGTGCTACCCGTCAACCCAAGATCAGTCCTCCCGGGCCCACTTGTAACCCGTTACCTCCCTGCGTGGAGTGGGCATCAAAATTCACTGTTGTAATTTAAATATTTATTGTACCGGGAGTTACTGACTTAGCCGGGATTGTCTTCGTCACGCCCGGCACGTGGAGGTAAACTCGCTACCCTCCTCGTAGGCATTTGCTTTACCCGTATATTTTTTAATGCCGCTGCATGTGATAGGTAACTAGCTCGATATCTATTTTTATCACCACTGCGAGAGAGGGAATGCGACCCGTCCTGTGACTCAATCCGAGTTAACGCGGAAAAGTCGATACCCGAGACTCATTGCCAGTTTCTCAACTGCGCACGGTCCCATGTCTTCCCTCGCTTAGGGGCGATCGCGAGCTAGAGTCCCAGGTCGCGTGTCCGTCCCGCATCACACAGCCATAATATGCTCCTTCCCAACCTCAAACTTTGGCAGCCATATTATGCTCCTTCACAATGTCAAACTTTGGTTGGTCATATCAGGTATACATGAGTCAAACTTTGGTTGGCAGCCATACTTTACATTGAGTGTGTGTGTGTGTGTGTGTGTGTGTGTGTGTGTGTGTGTGTGTGTGTGTGTGTGTGTGTGTGTTCAGGGGAGACTACCTACAGCAGTGTGTGTGTGTGTGCAGGGGACACAGCCGGCAACTTGTACTATCTCATGTGTGTGTGTTCAAGGGAGGCTACCTACCAATTGTGTGTGTGTGTGTGCACGGGACACAGCCGTGTGTGTGTGTGTGTGTGTTCGCATAGGCGACCCAGACGGAGAAGACAGTGCTCACCAGAGAAGAGCTGTGGGGTGGGCCACCGGCACGAGCTGTGGAGTCGGCCACCGGAGAAGACGAACCTGTGGAGTCGGCCACCAAGGCTCACCGGCTGGAAGCCCCAGCGATGGGCCCAAATGTAACAACAGCAACCGAAGAAGACGAGACGGGGAGTCAGCCACCAGAGCTCACCGGCCGGAAGCCCCAGTGAACTAGCAGGGTCGTCTCGCCAGGAAGGGCGACGGGCGAAACGGGGAAGGAGACGAGCGTGGTAGCCCACCGTTGGGCCTCGATGTAGAGTCAGCCACCGGGGAAGGAGACGAGCGTGGAGTCGGCCGTCGGAGCTCACCGGCACGAGCTGCGATCGGGCGACGGTGGGTTCCGTCCACAGGAAGGGCGAAGGGTGGAGGAAGGGCGAAGGGTGTAAGGGCGATTGTGGGCGGCGCACGAAACGGGGAAGGAGACGAGTGTGGTCGCCCACCGATGGGCCTTGATATAGAGTCGGCCGCCGGGGAAGGAGACGAGCGTGGAGTCGGCCGCCGGAGCTCACCGGCATGAGCTGCGGTCGGGCGACGGTGGGTTCCGTCCGGAGCTAGGGCGAAGGGTGGAGGAAGGGCGAAGGGTGGAGGAGGGCGAGCGTGGGCGGCGCACGGGGCAGAAACGGGGATGGAGACGGGGATAACGCATCCCCACTTTTCGTGGGGATGAGTTATCCCCGTGATATCCCCGATTTCGGGGTTATCACTGTTCCGTTTAACCCGAGATATTCACGTCACTTTTTTCCAAACCAAACGGTGAATCGGGTTCAACCGGGGATAACCCGGGTGCATCCCGATACCAAACATGCCCCTAGTGTCGGTTGGTCGAAGAGGGAGGCCCTTCTGATGGTACAATGGGGACTTTCAAGTGTACAACATCAAGTATAAACTTTAGTCAGGATTTAGATAAGTCGGACTTGATTTATGTTTATTTAGAACCCAACTTGAAGGATCCTTTTTATAAAGATAATCGACCCACTTAAAATTCTTTTAATTGAAAGTCATGACCAGATTGCATTTGGAAGCAATTTTAGAATTTTTTTCAAATATAAGGTTAAACTCAAGGGTAACACTTTAAAATCGGGGTGGAGTCCATGTGTGTACCTGAGCTAAGCTCTTGGGCTCGACATGGCACTTATTGACCAGAAAACAGCCGCCAAACTCTGCACAGTTATGGTTGCAGATGTTTCCTTCCTCTTTCATGATTCAAAAGAAACAACGCACGGGAGAATTTTACATGTAGATCAATTCATTTTGTGTTCCAAGCGAATCTTAAGTGAAAACTAACCAAGCTGATCTAATTAAGATCATAACAAATCTTCTAGTAGTTACAAAAATTAAAGGCCACTTGAAGAGGCAAAGTCTCTCAGCTATGTTGTCCTGTCCTTCAAACTTCTTGCTAAAAGTTAATGGAATCTGGTGGAAGGAGATATTTCGATTTCATAGTAAAAACTTAGAGGCATTTAACTTGATTGCTGTGTCAAATATCTTTATTAATAATATTTTTACAATCATATTAGTTAGAATATTTAACAATAACACTCTATCAATTTCAATATTCCTATGCTAGAAGAGTAATGATGATATACTAAATTTACTACATGCCTAAATACACATTAAAATGGTACACTTAAAGATATCGAGAGTCCAAAAACAACATCTCCTCTCCTTCCTCCACTCTCAATTTTTATTTTTATCCTTTAGCTGTCATGTTTCAATATTAATGTTAACATTCTACGCTCCGAAAATATTAATATCAAAATTAATACTCTAAATAAACTAAGCAAAATCAAGATTAAGTACAAATATTTGTGTATGGAAGCACCACTCGGTCCGTTAACTTACTCGTAACCTATCCATCTCAGATTCTACCATAAAACACCCTTGCCATTAATTTGCATGCGGCGCATGCATCTGGCGGTTGGATGATATTTTTACCGTTCATGGACGATTTGTGTAGACTCAAAAGTCACCGAAGAACGCTGCCAGTCGGACGACAACTTGATCCATTGACTTCAGGTTTTTTTTACATAAATACTCTCCTTATAAGTTTATTTTTTTTATAATTATTCCTCTTGCTTTCATATTATTTTTAATAACCTCGGTATATTGTGCAGTACTTTCAAAAACTACTGCATTGGAGGGTCACGTAGTTTCTTTGACGCAGAGCACTACTGCATGACACCTGAAAGCCCTTCGGGGTTAATTTTGGGTTATCTTCCTTTTAGTCTAGGGTTAAATTCTTTTGATTTGACACGATCAAATTTAGATGAGAGTTCACTTGAGTTAATCCAGATTAACTTATTTCACCTCCATAAGTGAGTTAAGTTAATCCGGTAACATGTCAAAGTAAAAAGAAATAAAAGTAGATAAATTAAATTCACTTAACTTTAACCCTATCATGTTTAATCTCGAATCAAAGTGGGGGCTAAAACATCATATTTCATGTGTCATGTAAGTACGATATCTTCCGACGTTTTACATCACTTTACACCAAAACAAAACAGACGCAGACGGGTGGATGCCGAAAATCACCCAGCCAGTCACCCACACTCACTTCCAAGATCTGATGTCTTTCTCCTACATCAATTGGTGGGTTGACACCTACCACCCTCGTTTTAATTTGGAAGAAGGAGAAGAAGACAGCAGTCGCCAAAAATTGGGCACCGGTGCCCGTCTGGCTTAATAGCGTCAAGACTGCAAGTGATCTTCCAATTCTACAATATTGGCCTGTTAAGTAAGCTGTCTAACGTCGACATTTATATATATGGGGTCACGGGAAATCCAACATCACCAAGTTCCTTGAGCACCACCATCAATGTCTTTGTATTGTAGGCACTGTTCTCTCTCTCTCTCTCTCTCTCTCTCTCTCGAACGAGAGGTTGCAAACATGTGGACCACTCTCGAATATTCCCTCGCCCATCCAAAGATTACAAAACGTTTTCTTCTGTTTCTTGGTGTTGTCTAGGTGTTCTCACAGGGAGAAGAAGACAGGACCATTCAAAACATGAGGTTGGACTATGATCATAAGATGGACCCCTCCCCAAGTTCCATTTTTTCCTTCTATTTCAGATGTTTTTTTTTTGCAGGAGGAATTGGGCTTTTCGGGGGGGGGGAGGCATAACATGAAAATAACTTTAGAATAAAGGAGGAAATACATAAAGATGACGAGAGGTTTTGAGCCACCAGCTCTCCCATGAAATCGCAGCAAGTTTTGTTAAAAGAGGGGGAAAAAAACAAACAAACAAAAAGCCAAAGAAAAGGATGGGTCAGGAAATAAGACAAGTACCTGTTGTTGGCAGATACGAATAAGGGAAACTTGATACACACCTTACATTACACACCTTGTTTTTATTGGTTCATATGGTAGGAAGGACATTGGACACCTTAAATGCTACGATCGCATCGATGTGATTCGCACATCGACTAATTTTGTTTAACCGAAAGATAATATTTGCAAGGTGGGACACGAGGGAGTCCGTTCATCCCTCCGTGGCGGAAGAGACAGGACGTGCCACCCCGACCACCGGACAAGCGATTTTCTATTAATGAAAACAGTAATAACATAGAGGAGTACATGGATAGAGAAATCCAAGTGAAATGAGAAATACTGTAGATCAGTGAAATACAACTCACAAGAGTGAAAAATAATTTATAATAGTGAAAAATAGTCATAGGAGTGAGAAATAGCCCATAAGAGTGAGCTATTGTGGACTATTTTTCACTCCCAGTAGAAGTTATATTTCATCAATCAATCTATAGTATTTTTCACTCCGTCTGAGTTTTGCATAACACAAGTAAGGATCTATATGAAGAGTGCGGTGGGTTGCATACGATGCACATTAGGTTTCGACCAAAGTATTTAAGACACCCGATGTCCTTCCTGCCACATAAACCAATCAAAACAAGGTGTGGAGTTTGCCTTACACCATCATGTGCAGCAAGCATTTCTCAAGCACATATAACACCCACCAAAAATTATCCCAAGGTTTCCGAGCTGATGATTTAGATAATTATATAATATTATACATGGAAAATGTGAGCCAGATAACTCTCTAACTCTCTCTCTCTCTCTGAGACGAAGTGGGGGCTTCCTTATCATGAGACAATATTCTGAGTTCCTAGAAGTTGGAAAAAGAGCTACACAGAAAATCAGAATGCTCCTTGCTCAGTGCATGTGGTCGACTGTGTTGATTAGTTGGCAAAATAGTGACCTAAAAGGTTTGTTTTCACCTGTGGAACTTTCAAGTCTTAAATCGGCCCTCAATAAAGAAAATTAAGATTTTATGATAGTAGTGGGCGACGACAATGACAACATTAATTATTCAAATAAGGGTGTCAATGGGTCAAGTTTCGGCTATGAGTCAAGTCTCCCCCTCTCTGATAAGGCAGACTTGAGACGGTCTGGACTTGCGACAGGTCGAATTAAAGGGGGGGGCGCAGGCTGAGCCCTTCCTGCGGGCTTAACCTGACCCACTCGCACCCATATCTCCAGGGCAGATCTCCTACGTGTGGGGTCTGGAAGGAATCCATCACGTCACAAACACGACCAACTAAAAGTTAAAAGCTCATGCAGTATCGACAATTTGCGCAGCTATCCTCGAAAGTGTCATGAAGACCTGTAGCAACAGGTTAAGCTTCCCAAACACCAACCAATTCCAGCAAAGGGTTGATCGTGATATAAAGGTGGATAGGAAGAAGGCAGATTAGGCCAGAATCAGAGACTTGAAACCGCATTAGAAGCAATAATTCATCCTCGAACTTGTTGGATTAGGTCCGGAATCCCATTTCCACTTGGGAAACCTTAGCATGTCCTTACCAACAACCAGTAAAGGAAACCAGATATTAATAGCACTACGATTGGTATCCAAGGGGGCAAGCGGTGTTAATGTCATAATTGTTGTTTCTGCAGTCGAACACATGATGGGTATCCAAAGGGCCATGACTCCGGCATGGAGAAATGATTTAGGCCATGCTCGGCAATAGAGTATACTCCTGATAGTGAACAGTCAAAAAAAACGGTTTTCCATGATATGAACACACTCCGGAGCTACAGCAAAACAAGATGTGATCTTCGATATTTAATAAACATGAAGGAAAACGCCCAAATAAATTGATTACAAAAGCCCCAACTGGGAGGAAAACAATTTACTGATCAAAACCTTGATAATCAACAAATTTAGAAACTCGGTGTCTTCAACAAAGATTGCACTTCAGAGATCAAGTTATGGGGCACCTCATCAGCTGCCGTCATTTCCAGGCTTTCTTTCCTCTGAACTGTTTGCCAGATCGGCGTTGTTGCTTCTTTTTCTCTTGACGAGATCGAGCTGCCTTGGCTTTCTTGGCAGCAAGAGGCATCGCCTTCTTGTGCTCCTTCTGTCTGTTGCTCAGACCACCCGTCTGCTCATCCAGTGACCAAAAGAAAATATTAGACTATATTCTGGAACAGTAAAAGGCATTTCATATGACAACACAACACCGCAGTACACGCCAGTCCCCCAGAAAAGGATGCCATGTGAATGGGTTGTTTAGTCAAATCTAAACCTGTGGCAGTTTAACCAACTGGTTGGAGACCGACTAATGTTAGCCAGTGTTAAGAAAAGGAAGCCAGATAATGAAACCCATTATAAATCATTACTTATTACGCACTTCACCTTTTCTGCGGCTAGCCATGTTTATTCCAGAGTCATTTGATTATGTCACACTGATGCAGGATCTGCTCATTGATTACCAAGACCAATTTGACTGGCTGAATGACCCACATGAGAATTCCTCAAATTAGAAAACAGAAGGAGCAGTAAAAAATAAGAGAAACAAGAAACCCCAAGACAGTCGTGGTATCGAAAAAAGATGATTCAGAAGATGAGTTAATCATCAACCAAAATCATGGACCTTGGCACAATTTCAACCGTCTCCATCCAAGGTCGAGGCAACGAATTCTCCCCCACACAAATAACAAAAGTTAACCCACCCACCCAGGATCGAGCCTGAATCACTGGTAGCCCGAGCCATAGGCAGGCCATCACTGCCAATGGCTCTAGTTTTTGCCTCTGATATTCCCATTATATCTCCACATTTAGCTTCACTGCTTATTTAGCAGGCTCCAGCTCACTATCCAACCCTAGCAAGTTTAGCAAATGCTTAACGACCAGTTTATTTAGAAGTTATGCTTCCTCTCCAATACACGTTTCACTAAGGAACACTTGTCCCTACATTTCAAACTCCAGGACTTGTCACAACATGACAGTCGATAGCTCCCACCCATCATCAAATCAACACTACAGATGGCATTCCTCTTCATGTCTCATAATGTAGGCCACTTTGTAACTCAATCCTCACAGACGCCTTGCTCCTCCAGTGCTCCATATTCCTCAACTTTCTATGATCTTCTTTCTATCAGTCTTCTTGATATTTCTGACTAGATAGTGGTGCGGCACAGCGGAGACGAACAGGGAAGGTCGAGGAGGTAGAAGAGGACAAGGACAAGTGGGGCTTCCGCCCTGGGGATTCCACCCCGCAGTAGGGAAGACTCGGAGGCGGCTGTAAAAGCTTTCTTCAAATCTTCATTAATTCTCAAACACGAGATTACAACTATATTTATAGGGAGGGAACCCTAATGGCCCTCACAGACTCCAACGTGGACTAATATACCCTCAAGCCTAAAATGAGCCCAAATTCGGACCCGAAAATACACATAAAATGGAAAAAGCACTAATGGGCCTCAAATGGGCCTTATTACATCAATTAAATGCCCAAACTCATAAAATAAACATGCTAGTGACACTGGAGCAAGTCGCCCAGCCAAATGGACGTTGTCATCTCTGCTCGACGCCTCCGTCTGCGGTAAACTTGGACCCGGTCCAACGCTCGGGTGTCCCCACCAATCCTCCCCGCCTGGGAAGAACTCGACCCCGTCGAGTAAGGGTCATGTCTGCTCTGATGGTGCTCCAAGAGGTCCGGATCCATCTGTTGTAGTTCCGTGCGAGTGATCCACGCATCATCGGTGGATGGTCGACCCTTCCAGCGAACCAGGTAACGCTAACAGTCTCCGCTCTGGGTGGTGACCACCTGCTCATCAAGTATTTGATCAATCTGCTCACGCCGTGCAGGGGTTATGGCTGGAAGTGGACACTCAAGGGTGGGGTCACTCTCAAGGGGCGGCGAAGGCTCGAATGGATCACTGA
This sequence comes from Amorphophallus konjac, assembly GCA_022559845.1. Taxonomy (NCBI): domain Eukaryota; kingdom Viridiplantae; phylum Streptophyta; class Magnoliopsida; order Alismatales; family Araceae; genus Amorphophallus; species Amorphophallus konjac. The sequence goes on from CM040126.1 coordinate 413,303,468, forward strand.
AAATTACTGCGGGCTCTCTATAAGCTACAAGATCTGAGACATTAAAAGTGGAACTCATGCCATAATCTGGTGGTAAATCAATGACATATGCGTTGGACCCAATACATTTCAGAACCTTGAAGGGCCCAGCTCCCCGAGATTGTAGCTTCTTAACGGCTCCTGAGGGGAACCGTTCGGGTCTGACCCTGATCATAACGTAGTCATCTTGGAATTCATGGAAGCGACGATGTAAATTTGCTGCAGCCCGATAATTTTCGTTACCGATCTCGATGTGGTGACGAATACTATCATGCAGACCTCTAATGTGCTCGGCCAATGACTGTGCAGACTCGGAGACACGGGACTGGTGAGACATGGGGACAAGATCTACAGGACTTCTAGGCCTATACCCAGTGACTACCTCGAACGGACTCATGCCAGTGAACCTGTTGACCGAGTTGTTGTATGCGAATTCAGCTAGAGGCAAGACCAAATCCCAGTTCCGACCATTCTCACCCACTAAGCAGCGCAACAAATCACCCAGACTTCTATTGACAACTTCAGTCTGACCATCCATCTGGGGGTGGTAGGCGGTGGAGAACTTGAGCTTTGTGCCTAAAAGGTGCCACAGTGTCTTTCAGAAATAGCTAACAAACCGCACATCCCTGTCCGACACAATAGATTTGGGAAGCCCGCGGAGGCGCACGATCTCAGCGAGAAAGAGACGGGCCACCCTGGAAGCATCAGAGGTCTTGGCACAAGGAATAAAGTGGGCCATCTTGGAAAACCTGTCCACCACCACCATGATGGAATCATGCCGGCGAACTGTGCGTGGCAAACCCAAAACAAAGTCCATACTCACGTCTTGCCACGGACGGTCGGGCACGGGCAGGGGAGTATAAAGATCGGTGTTCTGTTTTCGTTGTTTGGCCAAAGCACAGGTGCGGCGTTGGGCCACAATTCGGGCCACATCACATTTTACGCTAGGCCAGTAGAACCGGTACTCCACCAACTCGACGGTCTTATTGTGACCAAAATGTCCCGCCAGACCACCAGCATGCACTTCTCACACGAGACAATCACGCACAGAGGTACGTGGGAGGCAAAGCTTATTTCCCCGAAATAGAACCCCGTCCATGAGGACGTAGTCATTGTATACCTGGGATGGGACTGATTGGAGGGCCGAAAGGATGGGGCCAAAGTCCGGGCAATTAGAGTAGTCATCTCGTAACTCGAAGCCCGTGACTTCCGCGGAGACGACGACCAGCAACGAGGCGCGACGACTCAGGGTGTCGGCCACACGATTCTCTACGCCAGCTTTATGTTTGAGGGTAAAAGTGTAGGCTTGGAGATACTCCACCCAACGACTGTGTCTCGGGTTAAGCTTCTTTTGGGCGTGGAGGAATCTGAGAGCTTCGTGGTCCGAGAAAAGCACGACCTCATGCGGTAGAAGGTAGTGTCTCCAGTACCTCAGAGCCTGGACTACCGCGTAGAACTCCTTGTCATAGGTGGAATACTTTAATTTGGCGTCACTCAGCTTCTCACTGAAGAAAGTAACAGGGTGACTCTCCTGGCTCAGTACTCCGCCTATGCCAACGCCAGAGGCATCACAAGCAACTTCAAACACCTTAGAGAAGTCCGGCAATCTAAGCACAGGTGCTTGGGTCATAAGCTCCTTAAGATTACGAAAGGCTGAGGCAGCGGCCTTTGTCTAGACAAAGGTCCCCTTCCGCATGCAGTCCGTAATGGGGGCAGTTACGGTGCTGAACCCTCTAATGAATCGACGATAGAAAGTGGCCAAACTGTGAAAACTACGAACTTCAGGAAGGGTTTGCGGTTCCGGCCAATCCACAATTGCCTTGACTTTATCTGGGGTCAGCAGAAACACCCTTACTAGAGACGATAAACCCCAAGAAGGTAACTCGAGTGGTCGCGAAAGCACACTTCTTGAGGTTACCATAGAGGCTTTCTAGCCGCAGGGTGGTACAAACTTGCCGCAGGTGGTCCAGATGGTCTAACCTCGTGTGGCTATAAATGAGAATGTCATCAAAATACACAACGAGGAACACCCCGATGAATGGGCGCAGCATGTGATTCATAAGCCGCATAAAGGTGCTCGGGACGTTTGAAAGACCAAATGGCATTACCAGCCACTCATAGAGTCCGTCCTTCGTCTTGAAGGCGGTCTTCCATTCGTCCCCAGGTCGAATCCTCACCTGGTGATAATCACTTCTCAGATCAATTTTTGAGGACAGAGTTGCTCCCGCCATCATATCCAACATGTCATCCAGGCGGGGAATGGGAAACCGGTACCTCACCGTTATTCGGTTGATTGCGCGGCTATCCACGCACATCCTCTATGTTCCATCTTTCTTAGGAGCTAACAATGCGGGAACGGCACAAGGACTCATGCTCTATCTCACGCGACCTTGCTTTAAGCTCTCCTCAACCTGCCTTTGCAATTCATGGAGAAGATAGGCGACGTCCTCAGGCTGCCCACTCAGTGCCTCCTCGACACCTGCCTCGTCGGCTTCCCTAACCATCAGAGCATATATGACGTCATAATCAAACAGTTCACGCTCGAACTCCCGAGCGATGATCAACTGTAACGTCATAGTTGCCGGGGTACTCGTCTTAGGGGCACGGGTAGGAGGGGGCTTCCCGGCAAGGGGCACCGAAGCACTTGCAGTAGTGTTCGGCTGAGAAGAACTCGGGTCACTAGGGGCGACCAACTGAGGGGCGGCAGCACTAGAAGGGGTGCTGGGAGCGGGGCTCTCCGGAGAGGGGATGGTACGAGGTCGGGAGGGTTGGATAGTGATGCAGTGACCGCCATGCTTGAAGACAAGTGTTGGCCCGACCGTAGAGAGCCGCATCCACATCATAGATCCATGGACGGCCAAGGATAACGCTCCCGACCTCCATAGGTAAGACATCACACCAGATTTGAGCCTCATATGTTTGGAGATGAATAGGAACGAGGCATCTCAGGCACACGGGAATGGAAGTGGTGTCCACCCAAGAGACTTGATAGGGGCGAGGATGATCCTCTGTCGCTAAGCCCAGATGGGCAACCGTGTTGGTGGAGATAGCGTTGATGCAACTCCCACTATCAATGATGACGTGACAGACTCTTCCCCCCAAACAACAGTAGGTCTGTAAGATGGCCGTACGGCGCCAATCCTCAGTTTCCTTTGGATGGGCGAGAATACATCGGACCACACCTAGCCTGTTTTCTTCGGGCGCCCCAACCAAGTCGACGGGCTCGCCGATATTAGCAAACTCGCCCTCATATTCGTCGGCTAGGTCATCTCCCTCATGGTTAACATCCACAAGGGGTTGCTCCTACTCTAAAGGCTCGCCGTTACCAATGACTAGGGCCTTGTGGGGGCAGTCAATCGCATGGTGCCCTAGTCCCTGGCAACGATAACAACGATCGCGGGATTTATCACCCGGACGCGCGGCCTCCCTCATGGGCGCCTTCCCTCTATCATCGCGCCTGGCAGGAGGTAAGGCAGGAGGGGCCTCCCCTTGGCGTTGACCTTCAAGAACCCGGTGAGCTGGGGTCTTCTGAGTGGGCCCTGGGGCGGTTCGCAGGTCCAGAGGACGTTGATAAGTGGCTCAAGCTGCTCCGTTTCACGCACAACCTGATAGGCGTGATCAAGAGTGGTCACATACTGACGAAAAAGCTCTTGTTGATAAGCCCGACGTAGGCCTCTTCGGAAACGGGATAGGGTCAAAGCACCCTCCTCACGGGCTCCACACCTCATTAACAGATCATCAAATTCATCAATGTACTCTGACACTTTCCTAGACCCTTGTGAGATGCTCTGCCATCTATCAATCAATCGGTGACGGTATGTCGTGGGGACATACTTATCACGAAGCCTGGCCTTCACCTCATCCCACATATCAATTGGCTCCTCATACCTCTGAGCAAGACGCTCCTCAAGATTGGTCCAGTAGGTTAATGCTCGACCCCTAACATGGTCTTGGCGAAGAAAGCCTGCCGAGGGTAGGACATCCCCAACCAATCAAAATAGCGATTCATCCTAGCCTCCCAGTCAAGATATTCTTGAGGTTCCAAAGAACCGTCAAAGCTGGGAGCCTCGATGCGGGCATTCCAGATATCATGGTCTCGATCCCGGTATGCCCATTGTTCATCCTCATCAAACTCCCTGTCAGGCCTCCTACCATGCCTCCCATACCTACGAGCAATAGGTACCCTGGGATTTTCATCAATCTCCTCTTCAAAATTGTCTCGGTCGTAGTCATTGTATCGACCACGCCGATCGCCGGCTAAGGCGACCCTAGGCTGAGGGTGCCGAGGGGCCACGGGTGAAAGGGGGCGTTGCAGTTGGGGTCTCTCAACGGCTTGATCTCTCCTAGGTTCACGAGCAGCCCCTTCCAAGGCCACAATGCGACCCATAATCCCCTGCACAGTACGGTCAGACTCGGTGACCCTCTCCTTTATACCCGTGAGACCTTCTCTCATGCGTTGGTCCATTCTACGAATTTCCTCTCTGAGCTGTAGCACTAACTCGATCAACGTCGGGTCCCCAGGAGGGTTGGCATGAGCACCTTGGGGGGTGACGGCTCCCAGACATTGCTTGTTGAGATCCAGACATCGGCGCCAAAATGTGGTAATCAGCACCGCTACGTGTGGGCATGAGACACCAACTAAGCTAAACTAACATGCAACGACTCACTGACGACATAACTAATAGCCATTTTTTTCAGAAATTTTAATGCGAACGACTCCTTGACGAATCGTAAAACTATCTAACCTGCGACTACTACTATGACACGACAAACATACGACGAGTGAGATCAGCGGAGCGACTAATCAGGTTGCAGCAATTCAGGTTGCAGCAATTACTGTGTCGTACACGCGTCCAGGAAGGTGAGTGCGTTAAAACAGATGCTACAAAAATTCAGGCATGGTCGGTCCTTGAAGGACGAAACATTTTCCAAACAATCAAAGATTTTCCACAATTACTAACGGGATTCCACGATTAATATAACAAACTGATATTCAAGAGAGGGACAAAACTAACTCACAAAATCCGCAGTAATAAACTTGAACGAGCTAGATGTTCCTACCACACATTCACAGCGGCAAATTTAATCGAATACAAGTTGAGCAAGATATGAGAGCGAGCCGTAAGCGCTAACCGACTCGCTGAAGAGCGAGGTCCACCGAGAGTGCTCGGAATCACCGAGCCGAGGTTAGGCGCCTGCTGCTGTTGGTCTATGTGCTACTGTCCTGGGCTGACGAGAGCATTAGCGCGGCGAGGGCGCGCTGCACGGACTCCACGTAACGCTCCAAAGGGGGCGAGACTGCCAGCCGCTCCGGGTGCCGACGTGGGGGCGTACGAGGTCGGCGAGGCTGGAATACCTCGTGTGGGAGCGCCGACAGGTAGACGTACACCGGGTGCTCTCCGTCGGCGTTCTCGACGCCGTGCAGGTTCATCCGGCCGGGTGCCTGCCTGAGGTCCGGTGTGGGGTGGGGGTGCCGGGCGAAGGTGCTAGTTGAGGAGGGCCCCCCCGCTGCCGAGCAGTGTGCCCGGCGATGAGGACGGAGAGCAGCCGCCGAGAGGAGTGCAGACAGCCCGAACTCAGCAGTGGCGAGGAGGCTCCGGCGAGCTGAAGGGGCGGCTGAGGATGGCAGCGGCTCGACGGGTGGCAGGGGGCGTCCCAGGCGAAATCGGCGGGGCGTGTGCAGACGACGGAGGCGGCCGCGCCTGGACGGGATGTCCGTGACCGGCGGGTGGGTGGCTGGGGTTCTCTGGATGCGAGAGGCGCGAGTGGCCGTGCGCGAGGTTGCGGACGCCGGTCGCGGGAGGGGTTCGCGTAGAGGGGAACCCACGCGAGCGGATGGCGCGATCCGCACTGGACGCCGGTGATGGTGGAGTGGGACGCGGAGGCTCACACGGGAGCGGGCGACGCCACGGAGGGGCCGCCGGCTGGGCCGCTCTTTCCCTTCTCACGGCAGAGCGCGGCGTTCGCGGGGGTTTGGCGACAGCGGCGATGGTGGATCCGACGAGCCAAAGGGGGAAGGCAACGGCGGCATCGGTGGGCGGCGCACGAGGTGGAGGAGGCGGGTGGCGAGGACGGGGCAGCCGGTGGCGAGTTGGAGGACCCGCGGCCGGCGGCGTTTGGGTGCAGCGACAATGGGGAGAGGCCCCTTGCACCTTCCCTTCTCTTTCCCTTTTTCCTCTCTCACTTGCACGGGTGGGCAATGGTCGCGGCGAAGGAGACGCCGACGGTGAGAAGAGGGCGAAGGTTGGCTCTGATACCAATAATGGTGCGGCACAGCGGAGACGAACAGGGAAGGTCGAGGAGGTAGAAGAGGACAAGGACAAGTGGGGCTTCCGCCCTGGGGATTCCACCCCGCAGTAGGGAAGACTCGGAGGCGGCTGTAAAAGCTTTCTTCAAATCTTCATTAATTTTCAAATACGAGATTACAACTATATTAATAGGGAGGGAACCCTAATGGCCCTCGTATACTCCAACGTGGACTAATATACCCTCAAGCCTAAAATGAGCCCAAATTCGGACCCGAAAATACACATAAAATGGAAAAAGCACTAATGGGCCTTATTACATCAATTAAATGCCCAAACTCATAAAATAAACATGCTAGCGACACTGGAGCAAGTCGCCCAGCCAAATGGACGCCGTCGTCTCTGCTCGACGCCTCCGTCTGCGGTAAACTTGGACCCGGTCGGCCCGGTCCAACGCTCGGGTGTCCCCACAAGATAGTTTCCTCCGAGTCTTTACTTAGTTTTACATAGGATGCACATAAAAGTCGGAGGATTGGGAATAGTAGCATAGTGGGTGGGATGTACCACTTGGAGCATCTTCATCTACATCTGTCAGCCATCTTCTCCCCTCCCTCAAAACCTTCATGCAGTCTTTTCTACTACCAACCTATGACATTGCAGAATTGGAAACATTTTTAAGCCATGTCTCGAGACTTTTAGGGCACGTTTGTTTCGGTGTTAAGCTCCGGATATCCCTAGTTTATCCCCATTTCATGTTTGGTTCGATTTTTTTTCGCCAGAATAAGGGGGTTAGCTGGAATGGGGTTACGAGAGATATCGGGGTTACAAACGGGGTTAAATCATTCCACCGAAATGGTGGAATGACATATCCCCGCTCCCGTAACCCCGTTTTTCGCCTCGTTCGGCCGCCCCTGCCCCCGCTCCTGCCCTCCCCGCTTCTGCCCTCCTGCTCCGCCGAACGCACCCCCCGGCTTCGATCGCCCTCCAGTCGTCGTCTGCGGCAACGACGCCTTTGCGTCCTTCTCCAACCAAATGCCCCTAGGCCCTCGCTGTCGTCTCTGGTGGTTGTCTGCGGCAACGACGTCAAGGCGTCTTTCTCCTTCCCCATCTGTTGCCCTTTCGGTCGCGATCGTCTCCGGTGGTACTCTGCGCGTCACCGATGGTACTCTACTGCAATGACGCCCTGCGCGTCTTTCTCCTTCCCTTTACAATGAAGACCCCGGCAACGTCGCCCCTAGTACTCTACGGCGCGATCGTCTCCATTGGTACTCCGCGACAACGGCCCAGTCCTCTTTCTCCTTCCGCATTTGTTGCCCCTTTCTGTCCTGTGTGAGGGTTCACCGTGTGATCGCGTCGCTGGTGGTACGTCTCTACGGTCGGAGCTGGGTACCCACCGTATCTGTCGTGTGGGAATCTTGTCTGGCGGCAACATCTTCTGCAAACATCATTCCTTCTTCGCATGCTGTGAGAGGTGATGTCGTGTGGGAATCCTTCCCTTTACTCTCCTTAGATGGTTTTATGTGATATATCGTCCGGTTTGTGTAGGTTCACTCCGTGGGGTACCCCTTCCCCTTCACCTCTGTGTGGTGCTCCTTCCTTCTGTGGGCTGCGACGTGAACCTTTCTTCCCCCTTCGGTGAGTGGGTGCTCCTTCCCCTCGTCACCGTGTTGGCTGCTCCTTCCCTCGTGTATGTCTATTGTATTCTGATTTAAGCAGTCATGGCTGCTGCTACCCCTCATCAGCGTGGGATGTTGCTCCTTTCCATATGAATTTGTTAGTATGATGCTCGATCTTCATATTTTGCTTAACCAGAATATAATGGTATGTAGTCATGTGAGTGTTTTTACACAGGATGGATGTTCTCATGCCTGTGTTTCAGATGAATGTGAAATTTTCTTCAGGTCATGTCTGATTGGGATTTGTTAAGTCATTTTTCTATAGGTCATACTACATTCCTTGTTGTGTGATGTAATATGAAATTTGGCATCCTACATATAGGCTTGTTCAATGGTGGTTTTAGTATATTCCTTGTGTGATTTTACATACTATTCTTTCTCTTATCTGTTGGCTATTATGTATATCCAATCTTATTCATAAAATCTGAATTCTTTAGACGAGCACATTATACTTATGTATATGTTTCCCTGATTATTGTATTAATGTTAATCTGAAATGATGTATTAGATTGTGTTTTTAGAGTTTTTTTATAATCACCCCAATTACAATGTCTGATTTAAGTGCGGGTCTTGTGCGATTTACCCGAGATACTGTTGTTTGAGATTTCTGTTAAGGCTATTATCCAGATCCAATCTTGTTCATATTATCTGAAAATGTAATGTGAATGGGAACAATATGTTTCACATTACTGTTTTCCTTAATATTGTATTAATGTCCGAGTCATTACTGTATTACATTGTGTTTTTGGATTTTGTTTTTTTTCAACCATGTCATGGTCAGTGCTTGTAAGTAAAAAACATGTTTTATATCATCATAAATTCTTCCTCATGGTCATGTGTTGTATTTGGATTACTCCTAACCTCTTTCCTGCTAAGGTTATATTATGTTCATTTATTAAGAAATTATGAGTGTATCCAAAGAAAAGACTAAGGTGGCAAATTGGAGCAATGATGCTGACAAAGTCTTCGTAGACCTGTTGGTAGAACATCATGTTAATAATGACGGCTTTGTCAATGGAAATTTCACAAGAGATGCATGGAGACACACAATCAAAGTTTTTAATGACAAGATAAAGTTAGGTTACTCAATGGAAAATTTGAAGAATCGGTTAAAAAATCTAAAGAAAAGGTATTATTTAATTTTGAATGTCAAGAATCGATCAGGTTGGGGGTGGGATGATGACAAAAAAATAGCTATCCCAGGCACAGACGAAAGCTGGGAAGATCTGATAGTGGTATGAAAGTTGCATATTATTATTTTGATTCATATTTTTTCTTATTAGTGATGAATTGAATATAGTTTAAAATTTCAAATCAATAGAGTATAGAACAATTCAAGGAAAGCCTTTCTTATTTATGGATGAGATGGAGATCATTTGCTCTACTTCTATGACGAGAGGTGATAACGCTGCATGCAACGAAGGTAGCTCGTACCTTGACACGCGTAGTGAGCATGGTGATGAGGAGCAGGATGTGGAGGGGGGCATGGGCACGGGCACTGAATTTAATATAGGCAGTCTTTTTAATGATTCTGAACCAACTGATAATCAACAAGAGTCAGGAGTCGAAACTCTCAATACTAACAACCAATCGAATGAGGGAGTTTCTCTAGCCCCTAATAACATGCCCTCATCTAGCAATGTCAGGATGAAGAGGAAGCGGGTGTCATAGGGCAATGAAGATTCAATAGACAAGTTGGTGGCGCTAGGTCATGATAGGATGACTTTGGCCAGAGAGATATTTCAAATGCAAAAAAAAGCTACCCCAGCAATGGATGAGGTAAATGATTTGCTAATAAAGTTGCCTGGACTTCCTCCGCAAGATGTATATAGAGCTATTGACCTTCTCCGCTCCCCCGACGACCGTTCCATCTTCTTGGCCCTCCCAGAAGAGTTGAAAACTGGATGGATATTAAGCTGCCTGGGCTATTTCTGAAAGTTTCCCATATCCTTTTCACTGGTGCAATTTTATTTTATGTAGTTAATTATTTGTCAACATGCAAATACTTCATTTATTAATGTGATTGCTTGATGAAATGCCCATTCACCAATTCAATTTTCTCATGCCTATTATCTATGATTTTCAGCTATTGCATTCAAAATGAATTTTCGAACTTTTGAATCCGGCGGTTCATTTCAATCCCTCATCAACTTTATGATGGACGAGGAGTAGTATTGGGAGGAGGTTGAACATGCCGTAGTGTTGCACATGTTGTCCCCGACAAAATCTATCTGTAGGACCCCAATGCACACAGATGTAGGTCGAGGTCATAGGTGGGTTAAACAGGTAATGGATGGTCATGTTGGCAGGGCATACTCTAATTTTCGAGTTCACCCCCACCTATTCAAAAGGTTAAGAGATACACTGATGGAAAGAGGTGTGCTCAGTGACACCAGGAACATGTCTGCCACTGAGCAATTGGCTATTTTTCTTCTTGAGATAGAACATGGAATTGGAAATATGTTACTCAGAGAATGGTTTCAACATTCGGGAGAGACGATTCGTCGGCACTTTAATAATGTTCTCATGGCAGTTTTATCCTTACGTCATGACTACATCAAACTGCCAACCGGTGAAGAGCAAGTGCATCCAAAATTCGGCATGACCCTAAATTCTACCCCTTCTTCAAGGTGATGTGTCAGACACACTCATAAATATAAACTCCTATTTCATTATTCATAAAGTGCTTGTACCGATTGGTTTCCTTTGTGGTTAGAATGCCTTGGGTGCAATTGATGGAACACACATTCATGCAAAGGTGCCGATGGATGACCAACCTCGTTATCGAAATCGAAAGGGAGAAACATCTCAGAATGTCATGAGATGTGTGAATTTTGATCTTACGTTCACTTATGTCGTTGTGGGTTGGGAGGGTTCAGCTCCCGACATGAAAGTGTTAAGGTGGGCCATTGAGAAAGGTGGATTTACTGTATCGGAAGGTAAATGATTCTCAATTCGTAGTCTATTACCACTCCACCGAAATGGATATACTTAAACTTCCACACATTCTTTGTCGTAGGGAAATACTTCTTGGTTGATGCAGGGTATGCAAACATTCCTCATTTCTTAGCACCGTATCGTGGGACAAGGTATCATTTATCAGAGTACAGGAGCAATAGAATGAGAGTTACTCATCGAGATAAGGACATGTTCAAACATAGACACGCTCAACTACGAAATTGCGTAGAGCGTTCCTTTGGTGTGCTCAAGTCACGTTTCACAATTCTAGTGAAACAACGAAACTATCCAATTAAGACACAAGCGAGAATTGCAATGGCATGTTGTGTACTACACAACTTCATTAGAAAGGAGCAGGGCCTTGATCATATTTTCCAACAAGCAGAAGATGACATGAATATTCATAAGGATGAAGAGGTGGATGAACAAGATAATGTGGCTAGGAGGGACGTTGTTAGAGGGGAGAGATTTTGGGACCGTATAGCCACTCGGCTTTGGACCCATCACAGTAACCGAGGGTACTCTCCAAGCCTGAATGTTTGGTTTTATAGTAATGATTTCATCGCACGCAAATGATGTGTGTTAGCAAGTGACATGTGGTTTGTCCAATGCAGGCGCAATGCAATAGACGCATAAATTCAATCATTGTGTGTGTATGTGTGCTCACTGATGAGATGGTAAATTTTTTTCTTCGTGCTTTGATTACATGTTGTCTATTGTGTAACATAATTTCCTTAATATTTTGTTAGATATGACAATATCTTCAGGGAATGGCATCCTCGCTCGCTATAAACTCCGTATGAATGATTATGAGCATGAAAACTTCATAACATATTGAGACATACACACAATTACCACTCACATAATTTTTTGGAACAGTCTTGCCTTTTACAGTGTGCCTCGGGCTTCTGGCGGCTACACATGCACATGTGTTTTGATTTTTGTTGTATGTTTATGTTTATGTTTATGTTTTATTTGTTTTCATCGATATTTAGGTGGAATGGTTTAACCCCGTTTGTAACCCCGATATCTCTCGTTATCCCATTCCAGCTAACCCCTTTATTCCAGCTCAAAAAAGGCGAACTAAACCAAAAATGAGGTCACCGCAGGGATAACATTGGGCTATGATGATGGGAAGGAGCCATTCATATGATGAGTACTGTGGGGGCATCTCATTTCATTTCCTTGGTTGTATGTCGCACCTACAGTAGGTAGGATGGTCTAAGGGCTGCCCCTACTAATGGTGAGATTTACTACATGTGACTTGGGATGTGAGTGCACATATGTTCTCCAATGAATCTGTAGACATGAATGAGATGTATCTGAGCCTAAGACCACCACATATAACATTCTGTGTAACTGATCTTCCCATTGTCAGGGTATCGATGAAATAGATTCAAAAATGATGGGCGATGGTAAATATTGTATTCAATGCGAATGTGGTCAAGGGAAATGTCTTATCAAGATCTCCCACAGCAGCAAGAATCCTCAACGTCCCTACTATCGCTGCCCACTTGGTGTATGTTAGTCGCAATTACAAATTGTTATTTGTTTACATGCTCTATATGTCATATTCTCTTGTATATTTCCTTACAGCTTGGGAATGATAAGTCATGCCGATTCTTCATGTGGGTGGATGAGTTATTACTTTGTCCTTGTGGCAAAGGCCCATGTAAGAGGCGGACCTCAAACACTAGTAAGACTAAGGGGAAAGTATTTTATGTATGTCCACAATCAAAGGTACATGTTACACTCCTTGTTAAGTTCTTCTCTTTTGGTTACGCTATCAAATGCATCTTACTTAAACGTTTTTCATATCTTTTGCAGCCCGATGATAGAACAGTAGGTTGTGGGTTCTTTAAGTGGGCGGCAGATATGTCGATGGTAAATGATCAGTTAATTCGTAATCCATAATTCATGTGAATGACACTTATGTTGTGGGGTGGAGTATGTAAACTGACCAATTGATACTGTGTGTGTGTGTGTAGGATTGTGTGTGTTCAGCATGATTCAAATGCTGCATAAGTATTTTCCTGACCTCATCTTACACTAGATTTTCATGCCCTAGTCTTGGTTATGACACCATGTTCAACTCCACTTTGCATATTTAACGATATCATTATAAACCATGGAGATGCAATTCTGATTATCTGCATGTAACTTGAAATTCTTTGACTTATTATGAGTCTCCTCACTTTGTCTCTTTTCCATAATTCATCTCCATCAGCCAACTCTCAAGTACTTCCCAAAGCTGTGTAACTTTTAGTTTTGTGCAGACAGGTTTGCCAGGCTGTTATGGCAACATGGGAATTTGCAGATGTGGTAGATTTGAGTGATCACAATCCATTGATTGTGGGTTTTATTTGTTTGGGGTTGGGATAAAATACACTCATGGTTTCTGTTGCAAACAACGTTGCCCATTCCATCTGATGGCTTCATAATTTATGTCTCCTTTTGACCTTTGATCTGGAATTTAGCTCATTGACTAGAATTTAGAGCATGTGTTGTTAGCAGATATAGCATATTGAAATCCTCTTGCCATCACTTTGCAAGCGTTTGTTTCATCGGTTTATCTAACTTGCATTCATGAGCTAAAAGTGAATATGGATTCATATTAGTTAGCAGTGTAAAGCTCAAATTAGACATTCATGTTTAAGTCAGGCTTGAATCCGCATCTAGAACCAAACGTCCATGGAATTAAGGGTTGGTTAACTATTAAATGGAAGTAGAATCCTTCTTGGTCCTCCTCAAAATATGTCATTGTCATTATTAACGAGAATTTTATTATGTCATTGTCATTATTAACCAAATAGTGTGCTGCTCTTTTTTTCTACGGATGTTGCGGAGACAGACCGTGGGTGTGTGTTCAGTGGGTATAGGTTGTGTGTGTTCAGGGGAGACAGAATTGTGTGTGTGTGCAGACTGTGTGTGCGTGTGTGTGTGTTCAGGGGAGACAGACCGTGGGTGTATGTGTGTGTTCAGTGGGTATAGGTTGTGTGTGTGTGTGTGTGTGTGTGTGCAGGATTATGTGTGTGCAAGGTAGACAGATTGTGCTTGTGCTGACAGGAATTTTTTTTTGGGGGGGGGAGGGGGGTGTATGTGTGCTGACCAATATAGTGTGTGTGCATGTGTGCAGGATTGTGTGTGTGTGTGTGCAGGGGAGACATAATGTGCTTTGTCAATTTTGTGTTTTTCTTATTCGTCTACTGCTACCAATCTCCTCTGGAAAAATTATCCAGTATTTTCATTTATGATTTTTGTTCTTTGCATTCCTTTCATGCTTTATAAAACAAGGTGCAAAATGGGTCAAGTATATATGGATACGGGATTGTCATTTATGATTTTTATTCTTTGCATTCCTTTCATGCTTTATAAAACAAGTAAGGTGCAAAATGGGTCAAGTATATATGGATACGGGATTGTGTGTGTGTGTGTGTGTGTGTGTGTGTGTGTGTGTGTGTGTGTGTGTGTGTGTGTGTGTGCAAGGTAGACAGATTGTGCTTGTGTTGACAGGAAATTTTTTTTGGGGGGGAGGGGGGGTGTATGTGTGTTGACCAATATAGTGTGTGTGTGTGTGTGTGTATGTGTGCAGGATTGTGTGCGTGTGGACAAACTGTGTGCGTGTGTGTGTGTTCAGGGGAGACAGACCGTGGGTGTGTGTGTGTGTTCAGTGGGTATAGGTTGTGTGTGTGTTCAGGGGAGACAGAATTGTGTGTGTGCAGACTGTGTGTGCGTGTGTGTGTGTGTTCAGGGGAGACAGACCGTGGGTGTGGGTGTCTGTGTTCAGTGGGTATAGGTTGTGTGTGTGTTCAGGGGAGAGAATTGTGTGTGTGTAGACTGTGTGCGTGTGTTCAGGGGAGACAGATTGTCAGAAAATTGCTCCTTCCCATTATTCAGTGCTCCCATTGTTCAATGTTGGTATTATACTTCTTCCCAATGTCAAACTATGGTTGGTCCGATCAGGTATGTTTGAGGCAATGATGATGGGTTGGATGGCTTAACAGTAACATGATCCATGTGATTACATTATCTCATGTTCTGGGCCTCATCTCCTTACTCTTGTCAAGTTCTTATACTTTACACTCATTGTTATAATTTACTCGTCTTATATCATACACATCTTTCAGGAAAAGAGTTCGAACGAGCAGATAGCAGAAATGTCTAACATATCTACAATGGGAGGAGAGATTGAAGAACGTGGACTGGTGAAAGATTTAAGACAATCAATCGAGAAAGAGAAATTTGCAGCCGAGTTGACTGTTAAACTCTTTATTGTCAAAATTTGGTAATTTGAAATTATGTAAGAAGAATTGATTGGACAAATTTTTTGTATGTTTGAGTAGACATTTCTAACAACTTTGTAAACTTTTCTTAAGTGTGATAAATAATATTTCATTGTGTTCATTCATCAGTCTCTAAGATGAAGATATAATATTCGTGTGGGTGTTTTAAATGTTGATAATTTTTTTTCATATGAACATTATGCCAAGGCGTCAAAAGGATTAGAAATTCATATTAATATGTATAAAATATATTTTCAAGAATAAAGTATGAATTTAAAAGGGAGATGTGCATTTTAATATTTGACATTGATAAAATTGACTTATTGATAAAAGTGTTACAAAAGTTGAATATAATGGTTAGATCACTCATGAAAGGAAACAAATATATTAACTTGACAAGAGGAAAAAATTTTAAAAAGTTCACATACAAAATATTTCAACATCTAAATTTCAAAGATTATTTTTTAAAATTATAAGAAATAATTTTAATGTTATGTAGTTTTTATTTTATTATTGTCTAGTTCAATGCGAGGAAAATATAGTACATGAAACATAATTGTCAAAGTTATACTCAAGTATGTTGAAGAGAAAATAATTATGCTATTCAGTCCAAATAAATATTCTCATTATAATTAGGTATAAATAAATTAATAATATAGTAATTTTTTACATATTAATGTATTTAATATTAATTATGTTTCAATAAAAAGATGATAAAAATAAATATATATTAATATTATAAAATTAAAGATTAGTTAAAATATCTTTTAATCGATGGTATTAAATATTACATTCATTATATATAATCTTCATTTTGAATACATATTTAATTAAGGAGTGTTAATTTAGATTATTATTAATAACCAAACATAAAATAAATATCCCTTATTCCCAACCAAACATAAAATAACATCATGCCCTTTAACCCGGGATAAGAAGGGCAATTTAGTCCTTTTTCAACCCTTATTCCCATTCGTATCCTTTCTTTTTATCAAACGAATAATAGGGATATCACCATACTTATTCTTCGCGAACCAAACGACCACGAGAATAAGAATAGGGATAAAATAACCCGGAATGACTTACGCCTTTCTGCTTCAATTTTATCCTCGAACCAAACGGGACCTTAGTCTACTGCTCTTGATCCTCATTTCTTTAATCCTATATCCCTATGCTAACCGTAGGTTTGCTAAGCAGTCAGCTTTGCCTTTGACAACACATCAGTCTATTTCTGCTAGCCCCTTTGACTTGGTTCACTTAGATATTTGGGGACTAGCTCCTTTTTCCATGTATGACAAGATTCCACTATTATATCATCTTCATTGATGACCTTTTCTCCATTTACTTGCGTCTACTTGATGCATCACCAATCCAAGATCATTTGTCACCACTTCAGTACTATGGTTTGGGGATATCATTCACTTGAGATGCATCATCTCCTTCCTCTCTCAAGTTTCACTATCACATAATAAGTCCTGTTTTATTGATAATGTTTGGGGATATCTTTCACCTGAGATGCATTATCTCCTTCCTCTAATGACACACTTCCTCTATTCCGCAGTCATCATGGTCAGCAGCGAAACAAAGCTGTTGAAATAAAGAATTAGCACATTTTTTAGATTACTTTTGCTCTTCATTTTTGACTCTCTTCCTTGCCCCATTTGGACTGAACTTGTCCCCACCTCGGTTAACCTTGTCAATATCTTTCCATCACCTGTTGTTTCAAGATGTTCCTCTTTTTTAGTATATTTATTCTTTCATTCCTAACCACAATGTCCTTTGTACCTGTCCCTTGGGGTTGAGAGAGATCAGATCTCACCAGTGGACATAAATGCAAGGTGGGTACCAAGACAGGGTTCACATGTGGTTCCAACCTTACAGGCTTGGCCAGGCTGAGGGGTGTGTGTGTGTGTGTGTGTGTGTGTGAGTGTGTGTGTGTGTGTGTGTGTGGGGGGGGGGGGGGGGGGGGGGGGGGGATGGGGAACTGTCCAAGAGATGTTTGGCTTGTCCATGGCGCAGGCTACCGGTGATATCTTGTCATGTCATGTTCTTTGGGCATGTACCCTACCACACCTCTTCTTTTTAGGATCTTTGCCTTCTTCATAATCTTAAACTTTCTACTATCGTTCACAAACTTCCCATTCTCGTCTTGAGTGATCATACTTCAAGGAATAGGTAAAGAAACTAGCAGCTTATGATCCACCATGAGCTTGAGGGTGTTGCTAGATAGGTGGTGCTGTAAATGCCCCTATGTGCAGTACATTTACCTTTAGATTTATCTTACACATTTTCCCTGCCTTAGGACTCACTTTTATACACTCTGTTGTCACCAAAATAGCGGCATAATTATGCTTATTGTGTTCTCTCCACTTTCCTATTCCAACAGATCATTTGCAAAGAACGAATCAACTATTACATCTTTTTTCATTTGAATGGTTTAGAGAAATGACATCAGGTTAAGAACTAATCATAAGAGTTATTTTTTCCATCGATCATGTGAACCATAAACCTGATCCCCAGCACTTCAGGTATGCATAAAATCAAAACAACATGACAATGATTGAGAAAATGAGATGATAGAATATTATACAAGAAGCAGGGTCAAAATTAGATACCTTTTTCTGCTTTACGGCTGTACGTGACTGGTATTTTCCCCTTTCCTCCCTTCCTGCCTTCACTAATGCTAGCCTCTCCGCCTTGCTCAAACGCCTTTTTATGTTTATCTGCAATAACACAATCATTGGGTCAGTCATATACAACGTGTCATGAAATGAAATTAGCACCAATTTTGTCCAGTACAAGATAAGCAGACATATGGCCTACACATCACTCTCTAATGCTACCTTCTCGTTACATATTGTTATATTGATTATGCCACATTTATGATCAACATAATCTTCTTAAAAGTTTGACGTGCTAATCTGGGGTCAGCTCAGGACTTGTCCAAAGAATTTGACATATTTTTCCTATATGCTGCTGGTCTTGTTACAGCACCCAATACAAGACACTGCAACAGAAAGCAACAAAACTCAAACCTAAAGAGGTGGAAGAAAAGATACATCTGAAGAACTATACTTCATTTTTTGTACTTCATTTTTTTAAATCACAAGTGCATGAATCTGTCCATAGACTAATATGTTCTCTTCCCTGCAACTGTCTAGTATTTGTGTCAGAAAATCACATTTTCGGCATCTTTCCCTTAACTATCTTCTGTCAACGGGGGTGGAAGAAGTCCTGGAGTCGCCGGGAGGACCGGCTGCTCTACTTATAGCAGGAGAGGAGCTGAAGGTGAGGAGTTACCTGGGGAGGGAGGAAGTGAGGGAGAGGATGAGATTAATAGAAAAAAAAAATACGAAGGAACAGGTGAGGGAGCTGGGTGAGAAGGCAGGTGCTTTCTTTGAAGCTGAGGCATATAAAGATGTGAAAGGGACATTCTCCAAAATCAGGAAGAGGTGGGGAGCTTCGATTCGGTAGAGAGAGAGAGAGAGAGAGAACTCAGCAGAAAGGAGGGAGGGAGGGGGAGGGGGGTAGGGAGGAGAGGTCTATTCCTTCATCCTCATGAGAATTATTTCATGGAACGTGAGGGCGCTAGGGGGGGTAGAGAAGAAGAGGGCGGTGAAAGAGCTAATTAGGGGATGTAAAATTGACATTCTTTGTATCCAAGAGACCAAATGTGAAGGGAATGGTGAATCCCTTATGAGGGAGCTAGGGGTGGCTAGACTTTCCATGGGAATTGTGTCCCCGGCGGAGGGCAGGTCCAGGGGGATTAGGACCCTCTGGAATCCTTATGAGGTTGAAGAGGTGTGTTACGGAACCATTTATGCTTCCCAAAAACCTAGACATTGAGGTAGGGGATTCCTTCTTATAAGTCGGTCCAACTCTTTTGTAGAATCCAATGTGAAATTAAAGCCACTGACAACTCTAGCTGGTTGAGGGCCCTATGGGTTCTCACATCACCCACCCGTAACAATACCTCCCCCTTTACAAGGCCGACGCCCTCGTCGGCTAGATGCCGATCGAGGTTACGCCCATTCATGCGCAACAGGTAAAGGGTGTATTGATACGCCACATTGGATCGACAAAATTTGGTCTCAGACACTATTTTTATGGAATCATTTATCCTTCCCCAAAACCTAGACATTGAGATAGGCTCAGGCAGGGAGACTCTATGTCCCCTCTCCTCTTTGTGCCAGTGGCTCATGTGTTGGGTAGGGCTTGACTGAGAGCAAAGGATTCAGGTCTGATCAAGGGTTTCCAAATTGGAAGAGGAGGTCGTCGATGATACCATCATGTTCCTGGCAGAGGATGAGCAACAATTTTATATGGCTAGACTTTTGTTGGAATTACTAGAGGAGGTCACAGGTTTGAAAGTTAACTTCAACAAGAGCTTGCTAGTTGGGGTTACATGGAGGGCATGGCCCTTCAGGGGGCGACGTGCATTCTGGGGTGCCAATTAGGAGCCTTCCCTATCTCTTACCTGGGACTCCCTCTGACCCCAGGTGCTCTACAGTGTGTAGATTGACTACCTATTATACAGCGTTATGTGTCTAGACTGACTGGTTAGAAGGCTAGATTGCTCTCATATGAGGGCAGGTTGGTTTTATACAGATCAGTTTCGGACAGCCTGTTTATCTATTTTCTCTCCATGTTCTAGATCCCGAAGATTGTGACGCAGAAGCATGGTATGCCATCTCGCAAGATCTCGCCGAGATCTCTGTCTCGGTGCGTCCGCAAGGCACGAGACGGTCCCGAGTAGGCGCATCTCGGCGAGGGGTAGCTATCTTGGGAAAATAGTGAATTCTTGAAGAATTATTTAAAATTTATAAGATATAATTTTAGATTTGTGTAACTTTTAATGCATATTGATATTAGTGCCTGTGAAATTGAGTGGTTAGTATAAAAGAATTATGATTTTCTTAGAAATAGGCTATATATATGAAAAAATGTTCCGAAATCCTCGAACCCGATCTCCCAAGATTTTTTCGAGATCTCTTCTCTCCAACCCCCCCGAGACGAAGCCGAGATCCGATATGGCAAACCATGCGCAGAAGATTGAGTCTATTCAGGAAAAGTTCTTTTGGCATGAGAGTGTGGGGACATGTAGAGGATGGCATGATATCAAGTGAGGAAGGGTGGCTGCCAACAAGGAAGAGGGAGACGTGGGGAACAAAAATGTTAGAGACTTCAATTTGACTGTCTTGTGTAAGTGGTAATGGAGGTTGGGGGCAGGAGATGTTGGGCTTTGGGCGCAGGTTATCAGGCAAAGACACTTTAGCAGGAGCAGAGTCTGGGATTTTGAGTCAGTAGTGTAGCACCCCGATTTATTAAGGAATAAAATTTTGAAAAAATTAATAAGAAAATCCTTAAGAAATAGGATAAGTAAAATTTCGACTATTTTATAAAAATCTGGAAAAATTAGAATCTTGTAGAGGATGAAACGTTAAGTAAAATTGTCTTCTATGACCAGCCCAAATAAAATTCGTAAACAAGCCGAATTAGCAGATTAAGGCCCAAAACCACATTTAGCCTAATCGAACCTTAAAACACGAAATTCGAGCCCAATACCCGATCATTTAAGCTCAAACCAGATTCAAAAGAACGGCTAGGATCGACTCATCATTTCCCCTCTGGTTAATCTTCGAAACCCTAACCCTAGAGAACGTATTTCGGATGAGATCGGCCGCGGCGCCCTAATCCGCATGATTCGCGCGCAACCGAGTCTGTGGACTCTTATCTCCGCGACAGAACCCTCTAGAATGCAATTGAACCTATAATAATGACCCTTAGCCACCCTAGAATCGTTTAGATGTTGTGGCGGCCGGCGAGGACCTCGGACGGGAGAGTATTCCGACGTTTACCGGCGGTGTGTACCTAGCGTGATCGGCTTCCCTCTTCTTCCTTCATCCTTCGATTAAGGTAGGTGATAGCAAGCCAAACCCTAACTATTATATATGGATAGAAGCGTCGTCTTGTCCTCTTTCCATTGGTCTAGAAAGCCCTAAATTTTATCTAGTATCCTGCTAGGATTTCGGGTTTTAGTAGAAGCATGCTAGAACTAGGGTTAACTATGTTCCATCTCAATTTAAGTAGGGATTTCAGGCACTAAACGTCCAATTGATCATGCTATCTTGTATAACTTTTCATGCTCGTTCTATTGACTATAAAAGCCCTAATTTTCATGCTTTATATTGTGCGTATTTAGTTATTATTGCTAACCCTAGCCAACCCCGCCGGAGACAGGCAAGGTGAAGGGGCGGCAGACTGATCTGACTTGCGCGGCCTCTCGATAGACCGCCCATACTCTGTAGGCGGCCGGTTCTTGACCGTTCATATGTTTCATCTTTGATCGTTTTTGTAGAATGCGCGGCAGAACCCTAACCGCCCTTTTCTTCAAGCGGCCAGTCTCGGACCGCTCATCTTTCCCAAGGGCACCCTACAGACCGCTCATCTCTAGCAGGCCTTCGCACCTGAAAGGGGGTGAACGGCCTGTCGTGCGACCGCCGAGGCATGTGAGCGGCTCTGCACAAACCGCCCAACTACACATAACTGTTTATTTCTTCACTTAAGCATGATTTATCTTAGTAGGTTAGTGGCAAATGGTAGGTTAGCAACCCACATGATAACTGGAACTCATGGAAGTAAACAATTATGAATTTTTGCTAGTTGTCTTCACTTGATTCATCATTCTCTTAACCTATTTCAATATATTAAGTTCAACATGATTTCTTAAACCATGTTATTATTTTTGGGTTGATGTCTAGTCTTCTAGTTAGGCCCAGTTTTGAACGGACTGATTTGGACCGTCCATGTACTCGAGCGGATCTTAGTGGACCGTTCATCCACTGAGCGGCCCTATAAGGCCCGTTTACCTTGTTCTTGGGCTTCCAGCCCTTCTGGCCATGAGCGGCCCATTATTGACCGTCCATTTATTTGAACGGCCCGATATGAACCGTATATCTTCCAGAAAATGATTTCCGCGGTTATTGTGTTTGAATCTAAGGACCTGATTGGTTCTTGATAATTTGAACTTTCTGGTCAAAGTATCTCTTCACTTACCCTTAGAATTCTCCGAGATAAGTTCTACACTTGAAATTATTAGCCATTTAACTTGATTAATGTCTAGACATAACTTGGGATCTTAGATCCATTAAATCAATGCCAACACATCATAAGGGCCCGGTCTGGTCCTGGGAGGAGCGCCCGAAAAGTACTTGTGCCCCGGGGAGTTGGAATGACATGGTGAGACATTGCACCGAGTGCATGACTAGCGTGATGTCTACGACAATAATCTATTACTTGAATTTTTCTTGACTTGGTTAGTTCTTGCTTGTTAGCCAATTTCCAGTTACATCATGGTATCAACTTCTCTTTATTCTATTACTTTGTCATATCATCATTTAATTTCGTTCTTTATTTTAGCACTTAAAATGCAAGTAATTGGTTAATTATTTAAACTTGCATGTTATTACATACTGAGCGTTCGCTCACCCAGTTGTTCCCCTCTATCAAGTAGCTCAGGTGAGAATTCGCAGACTGATGGGGACGGGCAAGAGTGATAACCATGGAGCGAACCTGTTAGAAGCCGTGTGAAGCCAGTCTTAGTTGTTGTGTCTAGTTATGTTTAGATTGTGTGTGTTTGAAAGAGTTGTAATTTCGAGATTAGCAATTGTAATATTGTCAAGTGGATGTTATGTTGGAAGTTTGTTTAAGAGAGTTTATGTGATTGGAACGTGGATCTGTTAAATGTTATTTAGTTATGGAGTTATTTCTGTTCATGGTATTGTGTTGATCTTTAGCTTAGCATAGCATGTCTGTAAATCAACATATTTTCATTAATTATTTCTATTGCCAGTCCCGATATTCCGCGTCGGGGCGTGACAGTTTGGTGGTATCAGAGCCAGGTTTCTAATATTCCTAGGTTTTCTAAGTTCTAGGATCCTAAGTGATGTCGCAGAACCTATAACCTTGTTATAAGTCTAAGAATCCAACCTAGTGAGATTTGGGTAGAGACTTGGGTTGAGTTAATAACCTAATTCAAAAACTGTTCTTTCTAAATGATCCTAAATAATTTATTCTACGTGTAGGACGTTCTAATGGCAGCCGAACGTGCGCAATGGCGAGACATGCAGCGAACGGTTCAAGGACTTACTCGGGCCTTGCAGCAAGTGGCCCAAGGAGGAGCAGCGAACCACGGAGCTGGCGATTTTCACCGGAACTTTCGTGGGATGAATCCCCCGCGTTTTGGAGGCTCGACCGACCCCGATGAAGCCGAGCACTGGCTAAAGGAGATGGAGAGTATCTTCGAAGTAATGCAGTGCAGCGACCCGGAGCGTGTTCTTTTAATGACCTTCCAGCTGGAACGTGATGCGAGAACATGGTGGGATGCGGTGAAGGCTACCCTCGGAGATAGGCAAGTTTCCTGGAAGGAGTTCGAGGAACTCTTTAATAGCAAGTATTTTTCTGATAGAGTGCAAGAAAAGAAAGCGGCTGAGTTTGCTGCATTGAAGCAACGGAATTTATCAGTAGCCGAGTATGAAGCTCAATTCTCTCGGTTATCTCGTTATGCCACCCACTTGATATCTACAAAAAGGATGAAGGCCAAGCGTTTTCTCAACGGGCTGAAGTTGCATTATATTAACCAATTGGCACCATTGGAAATTCAAACGTATGCGGAGATGGTAAGAAAAGCTCAAGTCTTGGAAGACACTTTAGAGATGACGGAGAGAATCCGTGAAACGAATGTTAAGAAGGAACAGCCTACTGGATCCGGGAGTGTCAAACCCGGCAATGGCAAGAAGAGACCAAATGGCGGGTCTGGATCGTGGAAGAACAAAATGCCGAAGAATGAAGACAAGAAGCCTGGCCCGATTGTGCCATTTAAGGGCGTGTGCAAGTATTGTGACCGTCCAGGTCACAAGATGGAAGAGTGCTGGCGCAAGCTGGGCGCCTGTTTGCGTTGTGGTAGTAGGGACCATCGTATTCCTGAGTGTCCCCTTTTGTCTGATCAAGCTACCCCGACCAAGCCGCAAGGAAACAAGAAGCAGCAGGGCAAGCTCCAAGCCCTACAGAAGATGATGCAGGAACCACCGAGGAGGGTGGACTCGTTGAAGGTACTCTTATTATTCATGATAAGCCAGCATTCGTTCTCTTTGATACCGGTGCCACTCATTCTTTTATTTTTCGAAAATTTGCTAAGTCTTTTGCTGTGAAGCCGATCTTGATGAATTCCCCGTTAGATATTTCAACCCCTATTGGTTCCAGTTCAACAATTAAGTATTTCTATCCTTCTAGTAAGGTTATGATTAATGAACAGAACTTGCCAGCCGATTTAGTTTGCATGGATATGAAAGATTATGATGTAATTCTAGGAGCGGATTGGTTGGCTAAGTATGAGGCCAATGTTCATTGCAGTTCGAGTTATGTGTCTTTTTCTAGACACCCAGGACTTTCTTTTATAGGGGTTAGGCACCATAAGTCCGTGCCACTTATTTCGGCCCTTCGAGTTGATAAGTTAAGGAGGAAAGGATGTCAGGCTTTTCTAGCCTTTGTTTATGTGACCCCTGAGAAGAAGATCGAGGTTAGGGACATTCCTGTTGTCCGAGACTTTCCAGATGGCTTTCCTGAGGAATTGTCGGGACTTCCGCCAGAAAGAGAGGTTATCTTTTCTATTGATTTAGTTCCTGGCGCGACCCCTGTTTCTAAAGCTCCTTATCGTATGTCCCCTACGGAGCTGAGGGAATTGAAGCAACAGTTAATGAAATTACTGGAGAAGGGGTTTATTCGTCCAAGTACATCCCCGTGAGGAGCCCCAGTATTATTCGTCCGGAAGAAGGATGGTTCGATGAGGTTGTGCATCGATTATCGGCAATTGAACCAACTGACTATCAAGAATAAATACCCGTTGCGGAGAATTGACGAATTATTTGACCAGATAGCAGGAGCTCAGTATTTTTCTAAGATTGATCTTCGATCAGGATACCATCAGTTGCGGATCAAGGATGAAGATATCTATAAGACAGCCTTCCGTAGCAGGTATGGGCATTTTGAATTTGTAGTAATGTCTTTTGGTCTAACGAATGCGCCTGCAGCTTTCATGCAGTTGATGAACAATGTGTTCCGACCCTATCTTGACCAGTGGGTCGTTGTGTTTATTGATGACATCTTGATTTATTCTAAGAATAAGGAGGAGCATGTTGAACACTTGAGAATGGCGTTGCAAATATTGAGAGATCATCAGCTATACGTCAAGTTTAGTAAGTGTGAACTCTGGCTGCAAGAGGTGTCCTTTCTATGGCATATTATTTCAAAGAAGGTATTTCTGTTGACCCTTCGAAGGTGGAGGCAGTGAAGAATTGGGATAGACCTACTAATGTAACTGAAGTTAGAAGTTTCCTAGGCCTAACAGGTTATTACCGAAGGTTTATTAAGGATTTCTTCAAGATTGCGGTGCCTTTAACAAGATTAACCCGCAAGGAGAACAAATTTGATTAGTCAGAGGATTGCGAGAGAAGCTTTCAGACCTTGAAAGAGTGTTTAACTACTGCCCCTGTTTTGACTTTACCATCTGGAGAAGGAGGTTTTGTGGTATATACTGATGCTTCAGGCATTGGTCTAGGTTGTGTGCTCATGCAGCATGGGAAAGTGATAGCCTATTCTTCTAGGCAGTTGAAGAAGCATGAAGAGAACTATCCCGTTCATGATTTGGAACTTGCAGCTGTAGTATTCGCCTTGAAGATATGGAGGCACTACTTGTATGGAGAGACATTTACGGTGTTCTCAGATCATAAGAGTCTGAAGTATTTGTTTTCTGAGAAGGAACTCAATATGAGGCAGAGAAGATGGCTTGAGTATTTAAAAGACTTTGACTTCTCCATAGAGTATCATCCTGGAAAAGGGAATGTTGTGGCGGATGCCTTGAGCCGCAAGCCGATAGCTAAGTTGTCACACCTCATGATGCAAGAATGGAGACTGTTGGAGCAGTTAGCTAGTTTGGATCTTAATGTTGACAAGGATCGGGTTACGATTGCACAGATTCAACTTAGACCAGAAATCTTGATAGAAATCAAGTCCTTGCAAGACAATGACCCAGAGTTGGTAGAGATCAAGGAGAGTTTGAGTAACAGACCTGATTTCATGATAGCTGACGATGGCAGATTGTTGTTTCAGGGAAGGACATGTGTGCCAGATGTAGCTGAAATAAAGAATAAGATTCTCAAAGAAGCTCATAGATCCAGATACACTAGTCATCCCGGAGGTACCAAGATGTTTAAGGACTTGAAAAGATCCTTTTGGTGGCCGAATATGAAAAAGGAGATTGCAGAATTTGTGAGTAGATGTTTGGTATGTCAGCAAGTTAAGGCTGAGCACTTTAGACCTGCAGAGAAATTGAAACCACTTGATATACCTCAATGGAAGTGGGAGAGTATTGGCATGGATTTTATTATGGGTCTACCCAGGACTCGTAGCGAATTTAATGCAATATGGGTTATTGTCGACAGATTGACAAAGTCTGCTCATTTCTTGTCCATTAAGTCGAAGTGGACAGTTGATGTCTTAGCTGCTTTATATATGAAATAAGTTGTAAGACTCCATGGTATTCCAGTCAGTATTGTGTCGGATAGAGACCCCAGATTCACTTCACATTTTTGGAAAGGATTGCAAGAATCATTGGGAACCCGTCTGAATTTCAGTACTGCTTTTCATCCACAGACATACGGACAGACTGAAAGAACCAACCAGATAGTGGAAGATATGCTTAGAGCCTGCATGATTGATTTTGGAGGTGGTTGGAGTGATCACTTGGCTTTGATTGAATTCGCCTACAATAACAGTTATCAGTCCAGCATTCAGATGGCTCCGTTTGAAGCCTTATGAAGAAAGACCAATCAAGATTTTGGACCGTAAGCAGCAGCAACTCAGGAATCGTTCCATACCCATGGTTAAAGTGCAATGGAGTCGGCGTGGAACTGAAGAGGCTACTTGGGAATCAGAAGATACTATGCGAAAGTAGTATCCCGACTTATTCTAGGTGAGTTTTCTCGCGCCCCGTTTCCGTAAGTGCTGTGAATTTGGAGGACCAAATTCTTTTAAGTGGGGGAGGGTGTAGCACCCCGATTTAGTAAGGAATAAAATTTCGAGAAAATTAATAAGAAATTCCTTAAGAAATAGGATAAGTAAAATTTTGACTATTTTATAAAAATCTGGAAAAATTAGAATCTTGTAGAGGATGAAACGTTAAGTAAAATTGTCTTCTATGACCAGCCCAAATAAAATTCGTAAACAAGCCGAATTAGCATATTAAGGCCCAAAACCACACTTAGCCTAATCGAACCTTAAAACACGAAATTCGAGCCCAATACCCGATCATTTAAGCTCAAACCAGATTCAAAAGAACGGCTAGGATCGACTCATCATTTCCCCTCTGGTTAATCTTCGAAACCCTAACCCTAGAGAACGTATTTCGGATGAGATCGGCGGCGGCGCCCTAATCCGCGCGATTCGCGCGCAACCGAGTTTGTGGACTCTTATCTCCGCGACGGAACGCTCTAGAATGCAATTGAACCTATAATAATGACCCTTAGCCACCCTAGAATCGTTTAGATGCTGTGGCGGCCGGCGAGGACCTCGGACAGAAGAGTATTCCGACATTTACCGGCGGTGTGTACCTAGAGCGATCGGCTTCCCTCTTCTTCCTTCATCCTTCGATTAAGGTAGGTGATAGCAAGCCAAACCCTAACTATTATATATGGATAGAAGCGTCGTCTTGTCCTCTTTCCATTGGTCTAGAAAGCCCTAAATTTTATCTAGTATCCTGCTAGGATTTCGGGCTTTAGTAGAAGCATGCTAGAACTAGGGTTAACTATGTTCCATCTCAATTTAAGTAGAGATTTCAGGCACTAAACGTCCAATTGATCGTGCTATCTTGTATAACTTTTCATGCTCGTTCTATTGACTATAAAAGCCCTAATTTCATGCTTTATATTGTGCGTATTTAGTTATTATTGCTAACCCTAGCTAACCCCGCCGGAGACAGGCAAGGCGAAGGGGCGACAGACTGATCTGACTTGTGCGACCTCTCGATAGACCGCCCATACTCTGTAGGCGGCCAGTTCTTGACCGTTCATATGTTTCATCTTTGATCGTTTTTGTAGAATGCGCGGCAGAACCCTAACCGCCCTTTTCTTCAAGCGGCCAGTCTCGGACCGCTCATATTTCCCAGCGGCACCCTACAGATCGCTCATCCCTAGCAGGCCTTCGGACCTGAAAGGGGGTGAACGGCCTGTCGTGCGACCGCCGAGGCATGTGAGCTGCTCTGCACGAACCGCCCAACTACACAAAACTGCTTATTTCTTCACTTAAGCATGATTTATCTTAGTAGGTTAGTGGCTAATGGTAGGTTAGCAACCCACATGATAACTGGAACTCATGGAAGTAAACAATTATGAATTTTTGCTAGTTGTCTTCACTTGATTCATCATTCCCTTAACCTATTTCAATATATTAATTTCAACATGATTTCTTAAACCATGCTATTAAGATTGATTGACAGTCGTTCTACTCCGATAGGATTGGCTGACCGCTATACTTGGTTTCCGATGATTTGACAGCCTCATTTCCTTGTAATGGTTGGGACTCTCCGCCGGATATTCCTTCCGTCGAACTAGGACCTTCATTACGGGACCTCCGTAAGCCCCCGCGAGCCTGGGATTCCCACTAGGACGCCGGGCAGGTTGTACCACCAAGACCTGGACCTGTTTACGTGATCGAACCGCTTGAATTGTCATGTTGTGAGTCACGGCTCAACTTGGACCCATTGAGGCTTGAACGGCCCAAAAGGGACCGCTTATCTTAGTGGGCGGACTAGTATGAACCGTGCACCCCTGGCCAAGTGCCACTTAGATTGGTCGATTAACCTTGTTCTATCTTCGACCAAATCATGATTTGATCGACCCAATAGGCCCTAGGCTGACCAATGGAGAGTGGGCTGGACCCTAGTTCAGTTCTGCCCCACTTATGGTAGCCCGGAGCCCATTTTTGGGTTGATGTCTAGTCTTCTAGTTAGGCCCAATTTTGAACGGACTGATTTGGACCGTCCATGTACTCGAGCGGATCTTAGTGAACCGTTCATCCACTGAGCGGCCCTATAAGGCCCGTTTACCTTGTTCTTGGGCTTCCAGCCCTTCTGGCCATGAGCGGCCCATTATTGACCGTCCATTTATTTGAACGGCCCGATATGAATCGTATATCTTCCAGAAAATGATTTCCGCGGTTATTGTGTTTGAATCCAAGGACCTGATTGGTTCTTGATAATTTGAACTTTCTGGTCAAAGTATCTCTTCACTTACCCATGGAATTCTCCGAGATAAGTTCTACACTTGAAATTATTGGCCATTTAACTTGATTAATGTCTAGACATAACTTGGGATCTTAGATCCATTAAATCAATGCCAACACATCATAAGGGCCCGGTCTGGTCCTGGGAGGAGCGCCCGAAAAGTACTTGTGCCCCGGGGAGTTGGAATGACATGGTGAGGCATTGCACCGAGTGCATGACTAGCATGATGTCTACGACAATAATCTATTACTTGAATTTTTCTTGACTTGGTTAGTTCTTACTTGTTAGCCAATTTCCAGTTACATCATGGTATCAACTTCTCTTTATTCTATTACTTTGTCATATCATCATTTAATTTCGTTCTTTATTTTAGCACTTAAAATGCAAGTAATTGGTTAATTATTTAAACTTACATGTTATTACATACTGAGCGTTCGCTCACCCAGTTGTTCCCCTCTATCAAGTAGCTCAGGTGAGAATTCGCAGACTGATGGGGACGGGCAAGAGTGATGACCATGGAGCGAACCTGTTAGAAGCCGTGTGAAGCCAGTCTTAGTTGTTGTGTCTAGTTATGTTTAGATTGTGTGTGTTTGAAAGAGTTGTAATTTCGAGATTAGCAATTGTAATATTGTCAAGTGGATGTTATGTTGAAGTTTGTTTAAGAGAGTTTATGTGATTGGAACGTGGATCTGTTAAATGTTATTTAGTTATGGAGTTATTTCTATTCATGATATTGTGTTGATCTTTAGCTTAGCATAGCATGTCTGTAAATCAACATATTTTCATTAATTGTTTCTACTACCAATCCCGATATTCCACGTCGGGGCGTGACAAGTAGCACGATATCGAACTTCCCCGATTTGGCGCGATATTTTCTCTTATAGGGATATTTTCTCCGGTGTTCGAATCCGTCTAGGAAAAGTCAACCAGTGCTTTTTTTGAAAGGCCATATGGTGCGAAGACTTAAAGTTTGAGGCTTCCTTCCCCAACCTTTTTAATGTTTCAATATCCCTTGGGGTCAGTAGTCCAGGCTTTTGACCCCTAGCTCTCAGGAAGCACCTAGGCACCAACCTTCAGGAGGGACCTTAGGATTGTCGAGATGGAGCAACTTTGGGACATCTTGCTCTTCCTCCTCGCCTGTATTCCACATCCCAACAAGGAGTATACGTGGACTTGGAGGTGGGGTAGGGAGGGCACCTTCTCAGTGAGGTCTGCTTACTCCATTATCTCTGATAGAGGGGTGCGCCACAGTCTCGCCCCTTAGGTGTTGAGGCCGCGAAGTCCCCTGAAGGTGAAGCTGCTCACTTGGAGGATTTACCACGGAAGATTGCCCACTCGAGACAGACTGCTTCACTTCCTTTTAGACATCTAGGAGACCTGATGCTTATGTGGTCAAGAGGACGAGACCCTAGACCACTCGTTTGTAGGATGTACCTACTCACAGGAGGTGTGGGAGGGTCTTGCTAGGAGAGCCCACTATGCCATCGGTAGTCAGATAGAAATGGATCACTTTATTGGGTCGTGGGGCAGAAGGTGGCCCATAGAGGTCATAGAGTTGTGTGGTGGCTGATCCTGCATGCCACCCTGTGATCTTTGTCGGGCTAACAGAACAATTGGACTTTTAGGAATGAGGGTAAAGCGGAGGAATCTCTTGTATCTTTCATTTGTGATAGAGTGAGGGAATGGGTAGAGTCGCTTTGTAATGTGAATTCCCTCAACTACCCTCTTTTTGTTCAGCTAGGGGTTAGCGTCTCTCACACTTGCCTTAGTGTGACCTTTTGTACAGGGATTTTTTGGGGAGCTCTTTGACAATACTTGTACATCCCTTTTTTTATTTAATACAATTAGTGGTACTACCCACTTTCAAAACAAAAACTATTTTCATATGGGGCTCCCAAAATCTGACATCCTGCCAATCTGGCAGTATCAAAGGAAACAAACTGAAGCATCATAGAGCATAGAAATCAAAGTCAAAACTCACCTCAAGTTTAGCAGGGTCCACAGGCTTCATGCTTAGCTGCTCGGAGGAGGGAATTGCAAATGTTGCTGATTTAGCATCTGAACTAGTTTTCAACAAACCTTGATGAGACAGAGCTAACCTCGCTTCCTTCTTTGCCTGATTAATTGAAAGAAAACCAAAATAGCAGATTAATCATTCATCACATGTTCAGAGTTCATAATCAAAAGAGAACAACTTCTAATGAAAGGTTATTTGTTATTTTCAGCATTACAATCCTCCCAGGGTTTCCAGTAACATCACAAACAGCTCATTGATTTTTCATTCAAGAAAGTAATATATATCTGACATTTCATCCTAGAGATCAAACTTGCAAATTTGTTTTGAATATACCAATAGTTTGTTCTTTATCAACTCAGGAGCATTTGGGAACAATATAGGATTATGGATTATTTTCATAATCCCATAATATCATGTACTAAAAAAGTACAGATTTTAATAATGCCAATGTAAGTTGACAATTTCAACTTGGATGTCTCATTGGATTATAGATTATAGTAAAAATATTTTACTTTAATGCCCTTTGTCATCTTGTTGAAAAAGTTGTAACTTTAATGTCTACTTGTCTTTTGAAGAGGAGAATCACCTTTTTTCACTCAAAATCTGTGTCACTTTTCCAAAAGCTCAAAACATGAACTTTTGGGGATTATAAATTTACTCCTCCCTTTGTGTCCATCTCTCTCACCTCTTTCAAAAATCAGCTTTTCACACAATCCGAGATGTAATGGGGCATTTGGAACGGATGTGTCAGGGATTCCAATATGATGGAATCCCTTTCATGATCCATTTCAAACGCAGCCTCAAACAGAACTATAGCAAACCACCAAATGTACCACAAGTATTGATCCAAACAACAATAAGATAGCATGACAATCATTACCTTTAACTCTTTAATCCTTTGGAAATCTTCATTAGAAAGAATACCGTCGCTCATATCTGATGCAGTAAATGCCATCTTCACTCCTGCTAGTTTCTTTAAAGCCCGGAGGCTTTTGTCTGCTGCATTTAGCTGTTCCTTGTAATCTGAAAATTTTCGCTTCCGTCCTTTCAGCTTTTCCTCTTCTGTGGCCTCCTCACCCTCCCCAACATTATCATGGTCATCTTCAATAGCATGATCATTACTTGTACTGACACTGTCATCACTATCACTCATGTGATCATCTTCACCCTCCTCCTCCTCCTCATCATCATCATCATCTTCACCTTCGCCCTCACTATCGTCTGACTCCTTTTCGCAATTTTCTTCCTCAGAGACCTTGTCTTCTGCTTCATCTTCCACTAAATCATATTCTTTCTCGATATCTTCCTCATAGGATTCACCACTATCAGAATTGAATGTCTCACAGTCAGTATCAGGAGCATTGGCCGCATCATCCTCACCACTACCTAGAAAATCATCATCATTTTCTAGTAGTTCAACTCCAGGTACATTGCTAACAACACTAACTTCACCAAATGCTTTTGGCTTTGCTTTTGGATTAGTAGGACGCCCACGGTCCTTCTTAACAAGCAATGAAGGGCACACCTGTAGAAAAACCAAAACACAATAGACTAAATCCCTAGAAAGAGGGGACACAAAATTAAATACTTTCTTTAATAAGCATGCATCAGTCTGACCTCCCTGAATAAGGTGATCAAGGAGCGAGCCGCTGTTGAAATTGCTTTTTCATGTGACTTCTTGTACAGCACAAGGTCTTGAAGTAAATCTTCAGTCATTAACTACAAGCCAAAAAAGATGGTTCAGCATTTACATCATACAAGCTGCTAATTCACAAAAAGAAACATCAGACATTTCTCACCTATACCAGTGGTGCACATGGATGAATGCACATGTTTGGTCTTAGTAAGTATGAACAATTTTTCAGCAAAGAATTAAATGATATCTTTTCAACAAGAATGCAGGGTCATTCATGAAGTGTCATCGAATATTTAAGCAACAGTAGATGTGAGACTATACCAGAGGCATGCGCAGACATATCTCTCTTACAACATTTAGTCCAACAGCAATTGCCTAACAATGAGGAAAAACATGTCTGAGTGTCAGCACAAAGCAAAGTGTTACTGTAGAAACACTTTCACACTGCAAGTATTTAGAATTTAGCACCTCTGTGCGTGAACGATCATGCACAAACTGGTTCACAATTTGTTTAAATAATGGTTCAACTGCATCAGGTGGAACCTGATTAGCGTGCAGTAAACTGTTAGAAGTAGTTTCTATAGAAAAAAAAATTACAACTTGGGGATGACAGAAAGAGTGATACACAAAGCATGCAAAAGACAATATTAAACACAAACCATATCATGGCAGGCCTGAACGCCAGCTGCAAGCAAATTTGTTACATCACGTTGATGAGGCTGTGAAATAGTAATATGGAGTCATAAATTAGAGTCTGGACAAGCTAGCCACCGTAAGGTACAAGATCTTTCCCACCTTCAAAGGAACGATAATCAATACCTGAACATATTTCTGAAGAAAAGGATAAAAGTTCAACAAGACCAATTGGTGTAACCCAACAGTCCGGGCAATTACTTTAAGCATCATCATCTTAACCTGAAATAAAAAGACAAGCAAAGGAAAAAGCACTTTAAAGTGAGAAACTTCACCACAGTGTAGATGAGTGGTATAACAGAGAAAGTCACTTTTAAGTGATACACAACAATCAAGTGTTCCCTAGGAACTTCCAATGAACTGTTAAATGGAAGTTTCAAGATGATAAGATAAAGTTTTCTGGCACAAATGTAGTAGCCTCCTCCTCCCAGTGACTAGAGACACTACACTTGCATTAACCCCAGAAATTAAGCATACTGGCATAACAAAATGTTAAAACATATAAACGGTTAACATCTACTGAACTCATATGAAATTTCACAATTATGATCACACACAAGCTCTGTGTTCTTCTCGCATTCATAGATAAAGGAAGTGATGGGAAAAATTTCCATGCAACCAGAAATCATTTATCTACAAATGAACTTCTTTGATTCACATTATAGTAGGATGCACATAGCGGCATAGCCTCAATGGTTTCAAAGTAATAATGCCAGTGAACATTGTGTTTTTTATTTGTGGAACAATGTTTTAGAAAATCCTCTTTTGTGGAAAAATGTTTTAGAAAATCCTCAATAGTTTAAGCTTCAACATTGATGAAATCTCATCCTTCATCAAGCCATACTCTATTCATATATGGCTATCGGAACCCCTTTCCACTGACATTGGAATCACGATTCAATTACTGGCATGGTTGGCAGTATCGGCCGAAACCGATACGTTTCGGCCGAAATGTATCGAGTTCGGCCGTAACCGAAACAATACCGGATCTGCTCACTGTAGCAGGTCCGAAACTTTAAAAAAAAATAGTTTTAATGGTTTCGGGTGAAACCGGTATCGGTTTCGCCCGAGACTTACATGTTTCGGTCCGAAACTGGACGATTTCGGCCCGAAACCCACGTGAAGGAGTTCACTTCGTGTTCTCCCTCAGATCTGAGGGGGAAAGGGGCCTGATGTGATGGGTGCTGCTGTGCTGTGCTACTACTGCTGGGCTGCAGGGGCTGCTGCTGCTGCTGTGTTGCTGCTGCTGTGCTGCTGCTGCTGTGTTGTTGTGCCCTGTGCTGGGTGCTGCTGCTGTGTAGAGGTTATTTTCTTGAGGTAAATTTGGGATTTGTTTGTTTTGTTTTGTGTTTTTTTGGTTGGGTTGAAAAAAAAATTTGTTGTAGGTTAGTTTTTCAGTTGTATGTTAATTTTAAACCATGAAATATGTTAAGACTTCAAATTAAACCCTAATTAGTTCATTAAAATTGGGGCTTTTGTCTAATTCGATTTACTTAGGCTCAATTGAAACTCAATTAAGCTTCATTGAAGAATTTGGGGTAGGAGCATGTTGGTAATTAATTTTTATGAAGGGTGATTAAGGGTTAATTGATAATTAAGTCCTAATTAGTTCCTTAAAATTGGAGCTTCTGTCAAATTCGGTTTACTTAGTCTCAATTGAAGCTCAATTAAGCTTCATTGAAGAATTTGGGGTGAGAGCATGCTAGTAATTAATTTTTATGAAGGATGATTAAAGGTTAATTGATAACTAAGCCCATATTAGTTCCTTAAAATTGAGGCTTTTTTCTAATTCGGTTTACTTAGTCTCAATTAAGCTTCATTGAAGAATTTGAGGTGAGAGTATGCTGGTAATTAATTTTTATGAAGAGTGATTAAGGGTTAATTGATAATTAAATCCTAATTAGTTCCTTAAAATTGAGACTTTTGTCTAATTCGTTTTACTTATTCTCAATTGAAGCTCAATTAAATTTCATTGAAGAATTCGGGGTGAGAGAATACTAGTAATTAAATTTTATGAAAGGTGATTAGGATTTAATTGATAATTAAGCTCTATTTTTTTCATTGTACTTACAACTATTTGTCTTTAACTGTCTTAATGCATCATCATGTCTAGACGTGAACAAAGTGAGGAGCAGCAAGGGCAAGAGGATCCGGGCCTCTCCTTAGTTGATGCTAGGAGAAGAAAAGTGAAATGCAATTATTGTGGTAAGGAGATACATGGTAGAATTACTAGAAGAAAATAACATTTGACAGGGATAAAAGAAGAGGTAAGACAATGTGACAAATGTCCCCGAGAGGTTCGAGAAGAAATGCGCCAGTGCCTTCTGGGCAAAAAGGAGAGGATGCAACAAAGAGTTGAACATGAGGCTGAAATTGCTGAGGAGATTTCGGACAGAAGGGGAAGGAGGGATGATGATGAGGAAGGCACTGAGGATTCAGATCCAAAGCTAACTGAAGCAATGGAGCGTGAACAAACCGCTCGAAGGAAAGGAAAGGCACCCATAGGTTCAAGGATCTACTCCAGTACAGCTACACGACATCCTAACACTGGTGATGCCCCGCAGAGAGCAGGCCCCATGGACAACTATCTGCACAGAAGGCCCCATGCTACACAACCTAAAATCAAGCAAGCATTGAGAGGGGTAAAAGAATCTGCAGAAGTTGCAGGACATGCATTTAAAAGTATCTGCAAATGATTTTTCCATGCAGGTGTCCCTGCACATGCAGCTGAAAGCGAATATTTTCAACCTATACTAGATGCCATAGCAGATATTGGCCCTGGCTTGAAGGCTCCGTCATGTCGAGACATATACGGGCATGGCCTTGAGGGAGAGGTTGAGGAACTCCATGACTGGGTTGAAAGCTTCAAGCATATATGGATGGAGAGATGATGCACGATCATGTGTGATGGCTGGACCGGTACCACGAAGAAGTCTAAGATTAACTTTTTGGTCTATTGCATCGAAGGTACAGTATTTGTTAAATCTGTAGATGCATCAAATTGTGAAAAAAATCCCAATTATTTGTTTAGTTTGATGGATAATATGGTAGACCAAATTGGAGAGGAGAATGTTGTGCAAGTAGTGACTGATAATGAAGCCAGTTATAAGGCTTCAGGGAAGAAATTGATGCAGAAGCGCAGACATTTATATTGGCTCCCATGTGCAGCACATTGTCTGGATCTAATACTTGAAGACATAGGGAATGAAAATCATGTGAAGAAGACAATTGACAAGGCACAAAAAATCAACTAGTATATTTATGGCCATCCTAGGATATTGAATATGTTCAGAGAGCATGCGAGTGAGGGGCGAGATCATTGTTTTCAAGGCGTCGCCTAGGCGACAAGACACTCCAAGGCTCCCAAGGCGACCAGGCGCCTAGGCGAGCTGCCCACTAAGGCACTCACCTGGCTGCCTTGGTGCACATAGGCCACCTTGGGCCTGCCTAGCCTGCCTTGGCAGGACATCCACTCCTTTTTTTGAGGTAGGTTTTAGTATTTTGGTAAAATTTCAGAGATAATTTTGAAAAATTGCAAATACTATGTCAAGATTGGAAAGAGAAGATAAGACTTCCATTTCTCTTTTCTCTTTCCTCTTTCTCTCGGATTTTTCTCCCTGTCGATTCCTCTTCCCTCCTCTTAAGGACATTGATTCATATTTGCTTGGTGCACTTTTTGAAGCTAGTACTATTTTGTCTCTTTTTGATAATTCACAAGTAGAAAATTATGAAACTATTATGTTGATGTGCTTATAATTTACCAAAAAATGTGTCATTTATGCTTCCTTTTAATATAGAGAATAATTATTTGAATATCATATTTTAGATTAAAATTTGTGTATTGATTGACATGTATTTGCAAATTTGTATTAGTTTTCTCCTTATTAATTTATTTTTATTTGCCATTTATTATATTTTTGAATTTTAAAACATAGGTATATGTTGAAGATTTGTGAATATCAATTTTTTTAT
The DNA here is from genome assembly GCA_022559845.1 of Amorphophallus konjac. Taxonomy (NCBI): domain Eukaryota; kingdom Viridiplantae; phylum Streptophyta; class Magnoliopsida; order Alismatales; family Araceae; genus Amorphophallus; species Amorphophallus konjac. The sequence continues at coordinate 413,341,301 of CM040126.1, forward strand.
TAACTAAGATAGAACTTATATGTAGAAAATGTATAGTAGTAGTTCTCTTGCAATGTACTTAGTTATGTAAACTAAGCTTCGCCTAAGCGCTTCGCCTTGTCGCCTAAGCAGTAAGGCGGTGGGCCACCGCTTTGGTCGCCTTGGACGCCTTGACAACCATGGGCGAGATATCATCCGTGCAGGGCCAACCAGATTTGCTTCGAATTTCATTTCTTTGGAGTCTTTGCACAGGTATAAGACTGATCTCAATTCTGGATACTTTATCCTTATAGATATGATCCGTACTTGATTCAAATTTCATTTCTTTGCACAGGTATAAGAATGAGCTGAAAGCTTTCATATACCACAATACCCTGCGGGAATACATCGACAAGTCTAATGTTGATGCTCAGATGGAATATTTGGATGCCTGCCACATCGTGGAAAATAACAAATTATGGGGTAGGGTCTCACGGTATATGAAAGTAGTCACACCCCTCGTGAAGGTCCTAAGAATGGTGGATGGCGATGAGAAGAATGATATGAGATATCTGTACGAGGCCATAGACCGTGCCAAATTAGAGTTGCAGGATTCCCTTCCCAGAGAATATGTAAAATGGTGGAAAATTATTGACCAGAGATGCGACAACACATTACACCACGACTTGCATGCAGCTGGTGAGTGATTAATTGTACTGAAACATTGTTCTTTAGGGGTGACTTTGACTACAGGTTAGAGTAACACGGTTAAGATAAGCGCAGGGATATATTAGAGTAGCACAGTTAGGATAAACACATTAGATTTGACTACGCTGGTGGGCCACCGTCCCAGGGGAATGGGAATGAGGGGATTGGGCCCTAAGGCTGCTGGGACCTGGCCAGGGTATGCCAGGAGCAGGTCGAGACCTCCAAGGGGCAGGGGGTAATGCCTATAGGTCGACCTCGAGTGAGCCATTTCGTCTCTTAATTTGAGCAAGTCACCCGCCCAGGGATATCTCATCCCTGTCGACTTTAACCGTTTATCAAACTCGCCCTATGTTATTTTATATCTAACATTTAGTTAATTATACACAAATGCAGGTTATTTCCTCAATCCTCGATTTATGTACGATGCCAATGCACATCCTGATGGCGAGATGCTCCAAGACACTTTAAAAGTCATTGGTCGTTTATCGAGGACACCAGAAAAGAATCTTCAGGACGAAGTAGAGGTTGGCCTTTATTGATTTTATCAATAAGAGGTATAGAATTTACTTAAGTTATTATGTTAATCTATTACTTTATCTTTGTAGATGAACTATTATAGAGGACTGGGACATATTCTAACTCTCAATTGCAATACGTTGTGGGAAGAGTGAGCCCAGGTATATTTTATTTTTGTGATTTCTTAACCTCAATATGTATTAGTACACCTTACATTTATTTGTTTATGGTTGGTGGAACAACTGACTCGTGAATAATGGTGATCAACCGAGATGTGGGCAGTAATGCATTAGCTTTCATTGTAATTAGGGTGCTCAGTCAAACAATATCAGCAAGCTAATGTGAAAGAAATTGGAGCACGTTCAGCCTTATACACCCAAAGGTTCGCAATCGACTAAAGGTTGAACGGTTAGAAAATTTAGTTTACTGCCACTACAATATGAGACTGAGAATAAAAAACATAAAGTTAAGACAACAGTTGAGGGACAAACGCGTCGCAGAGGATGCAACTCCAGAAATTGATGTGAACGGTTTAGTTGATGATAACAATCCCTTGCAGTCTTGGTGGAGACACGAGAGCAGGTTGATGAGCCCGTTTTTGATGTTGATGATAAAACATGGGCAGAGGACATACTCGATGAAGATGAGCCAAGAGATCCAGAATTCAAAAGAGCAACAAAGAGGGCCAGAGAGACTCATGCGCACCAGAGAAGGGACCCAGCTTTGTTTGTTCATAACACTGAGGAGTAGCCTGAAACCGAGCCAGCTAGACACTCAAAATCAGATAGCAGGCCAGTAACTCCTAGAATGGTCAAGTCACCTCTATCCTTAAGAAGTAGTACATCAGTGCATGGGATGTTTGAGAGGACTAGTGCTGCTGCTCGAGAGGACCCGGCAATTGAGCAGTTCAAGTAGAATTATGTAAGGCACACGCCAAGGGGAAAAGGACTCATGTCAAAGGTGACTGAAAAAATCACACCAAAACAGAAAAAAGCATCCCCTGATAAAAATGATGATGATGATGGTACTTCCTCCTTCCACGCAGACACAGGCCGAGGATACAATCATAGTGAGCGAGGATATGATTCACAGAGCCAATATGGGCATCCATCAGGTTATAGAGGTGGCCAACAGGAATCAGCCATTTATGGGTGGGGTCATGAACCAGAATTCCAGTTCCATCCAGTTCATCTTCTCATCCTCAAGATTCTGACGTTGATTCTGGATTCGAATCAAGCCGACAACCTTACACTCCAAGAGGGATCCAAAGAGGGATGCAAGACTTGGCTACCTCATTGTTTGGTTATAGTGAATATACACAATACATGCAACCTTCTTATGGGTATCAACATCAAAAGCCAGACGATGAGAGAGAAGGTTCTAGTTATTACCCATATTAGTGCCTCTTCATTTAGGTAAAGATCATTTAATTTCTGTAACATTTACTGTGTCTAATTAGATTTATTGTACTGCTTGAACCTACTTCATGCTTAGTATATACTCAAGAATATTAGTTTAACATGTTCAATGTTTGAACTTCAATGCCTACTTCAAGTTTATTGCACTTAATCCAATTTTTTTACAGTCAAATGCATATCTAATGAATTTCCTGATTTTTATGTGATTATTTATATTTTTCCGATTTGTTTCTGATTTTTTAGACTTATTTTGATGTTTTTTAACCTTTTCACTGGGTTTCGACCGGTTTCGGCCGAAACCGAAACCGAGTCGTTTCAGTTTCGGACTTGGCCAAAACCGAGTCCGAAACCGACACTGCCAACCTTGATTACTGGTCACCAAGCCATACTCTATTCATATGGGCAGGCTTTCCACTGGTGTTAGAATCACAACTTCAATTACTATCCACAGGTCTTCAGGTCACGACTTCAATAACTATCTCGTCATGGATGATTGCATTGAATATAATGATATTCATCACTCATCCAGCTTGTGGGATTGTCAAACTGCTGACAAAAGTTCCTCAGGCCAATTGCTAATGAGAGGAACCAAATCCCCGCCCTTGCGCACCCAGCCAAACGTGCACACGTGCGCATACACACACACAATCCCCAATAACTACCAGTTTTCCTGTTAGATAGGTCATGATAAGGGTTCCCAATACAAGGCCAAGTGTTCCACAACCAAGGTATATTTGATGTCCTATCTGCCCTCCGGCTCATCAAGGCAATCATGACAGAATGCCTACTTGTTAAGATCACGATTGGCACCTTTTACTAGGTACTAAGAGTTACCATCTGGTTCAAACAACCAGACCTCTTAGAGTTTAAGTCCAGTTCAGTAGCACTTTACCGATGTGGGTTCCTATCTGACCAAGTTATCAAGGAGGCAACCAAGAACAAATGCCTACTGGTTAAGAACAGGTTTAGAATTCATCATGAGTTACCATCTGGTTGAAATAGCCATAGCTAAAAATAAGATGCTGATATTTTTTGGCATTTACATCCCATTTCACTACATGGAAACCACTCACATCATTTAATTTTGGTAAGATGAGTAGATGACATGTCAGTATGTTTAGCTATTTTGTATTTTTTTTCTCTTCTATGAACTCTCAAAAAGGATAAAAAGAAAAAACTATTGTGCCACAGTCAGATGGATGTGGCATACCATATTTGAATCTGGACATTTTACTTTCTGATCAGACAACAGAGAGCACCAAATAGGGCTGCAAATGGGACCCAAAATTCGAACCTCATTCGGATTATTTTATAGGATTTGGATGCATAAAATGTCACCACTAAACTATCGAAATCAGATATTCCGATAACTTATCGGAATCGGAAACTGTGGTTTTTGTATCCAATTTCCAAGTTATGATCCTGATAGTTTTTTTATTATCAAATCATTTTAAAAAGTGGTTTTTTAGTTTGGAGTTGGTCCTCAATATTTTGACAAGTTTAGAAAATGGCCATTGGATAATTTTGATTTTTTTATTTTCTCAAAGAGAGTTTGAAGTTTGAATAATGGATAAAATATAATTTTAAATATCAGTTTTCAAATAGAGCTGTAGGAAACGGATTCTGTTTCCGGTTATCAAAATCGGAAACAAAACGAAATCAGAAATAGTATGCTCAGATCTTATCACAATCAAAATCGGAACCTTGATTTCTTAGCAGAATTGGAAACTATTGTCTCCACATTCGCTTTTGCAGTCCTAGCACCAACTTAAGTTCAGCAACCCCCTGAAGCAGGATAAACTCCTGCCGTCGATCTGAAGACTGGATCACAGAAATTAAGCATGACATGCTACACCCATCAGGGGATGGCACCATAGAGTTCCTCTATCCAGAATACAGCAGTGATTTCTTCCTTTCTTGGACAAACAATTCACAATCTCAGGAATTCCATGTAGCAGATAGTGATGAAATGACATCTCAACAGTCAAATACCAATAGTCAAGGCTATTTTCATCCCGCAGGATATTTTAGGTGGTAGGTAAAATGAATTTTTTAGAAAGTGGTTGGGAAAATGGTAAACATGTGAAACATGAGGAACTTCAAAATTGTCCAAGACCAAGAAGAGGTACCCACCATTGATCGCTAACAATGTCCAGCTTAAATAGACAATGTCTCCCCATGGCTTCTGAAAATGATCTTGGAAGGGGAAATGCCAAGGGAAAAGAGCCCACAGTTGAATATTGACAGTTACAACCCTTGACCATGGACAAGTGGCCGAATGGTCTCCCACAAATCCTTTGAAGGTGACCTCTAGGAAGGAGTGACTAAGACTCGGCAAAATGCCCACCATTGCTGTGTTCCATTGACATCCCCTGGTCACCTGAAATGTGGCAAAAGGAGACCCCATCCCAAGAGGAAAAACCCATCATTGACATTAAACGGGGGCCTCTCCTGATCAAACAACAGGCAGAAGGTTTATGGATCCAAAGGGGCAATAGGCCACCTGACAGCCAATGTTGACCTCCTTTCAGCACAGAAGAATTAATCGACAAAGTACAATAAGATCATGGAATATCAGCAAACACCTCTGACAGTTTTTGCTGCCAATCCAAGGCCAACACAAGGAAGCTTGATGGTCCGATCAGAAGCTGCCACTTGAGAAACCAGGTAAAAACACATCAGCAATTACCGCCATTACTGACACCAACACATGAAGGCATCATTCACCAGTGACTCCACCAGAGGGGCCTAGAAAAGGACCTTGGGTGGGCATTTTGAAGAGAGGTCCTGACACGGACTGGGACTCGTGATGGACGCGGAGCGAGAGTCGTGACTCCAGACAGTGAGCTTGATTGGCGTGCCGTACGTTGGCGATATTTATGTGGTTGTTCGTACACGTATCGAGTCATTTTTATTTTTATTATGTATTTTTATTTTAATTGAGTCTACTTGGTCTCTTATCTTTTTAGAGCCTTCTTTTTCTATTAAGTTTGTAGTCATATTAGGCCTCAATTGTTTGGGCCACTTTTGTGATCTGTACTTTCATATTTTGAGTAGGGTCAAAAAGGTCAATGGGGAGATTTTGATCTCCTATAAATATATTCATTGTACCCTAATTGAAGGAATGAACAGTTGATGAAAATTTTGAAAGTAAGTCGTGTTTCTCTGTGGGGTGCGATGCCCTAGGTTTTGTGGGGGCGCGAAGCCCCGCGGTGTGAAGCCCCTGTCCGTCTCCTTCCCCCTCTTCTTTCCCTTCATCGTGTTACTTTTCCTCCTCCACCGTCGAAGCTTCTTCCTCCTCTCTTCTCTCCACCAACGAATCCCCCCCTCGTCTTTTCCTCCCTTTCCCTCTCCTCCGTCTCCCTCTTCTCCTCCGTCTCCTTCCTCTTTTCTCCTCTCCCCATCGAATCTCCCCCTTCCCATCTTCTTCCTACTTTCTCCACTCCCCCCCTTCCCCATCTTGTTCCCCCACCCTCACCGATCGCCGACCACCTCCCATCTTCCCACCACCGTCGCGCACAACCGTCACTGGGGCCGCCTGCTTTGTCCCTCCCTCTTTCTCTCTCGCACCCGCCGCTGCAGGAAGGTCCCGCCACCTCCGCCGCCCAACCCCGCCGCCACATCACCTGCTTGCCAACGGCCGGCCATCCCCAGACGCAGCACCTCTGCACGGTCTTCGTTCCCGCCGGCCCTCATCACCTACAAGCTCCACCACTTCCAACCGTCGCCGAGTTCCCCTACTCCGCCCTGCCTCTGCCGCGGCCACCGCCCTGCCGGCTAGCCTCCGCCCTAGCACAATCGCATGTGCCCGCATCTACTGTCGCGGCCCTGCCAACACCGCCTCAACCGGCCATCTCCACCTCCGACCGCCGTCGATCCCCTCCTCCCTATAGTCGCTCTCTCTTTCTCTTCTACTCTCTCACTCTTTTTCTCTCGGTTCCATCTCTCTCATCATCTCTCTCTCTCTCGTTCTATTCTACTGATAAAAGGAAAAAAAGAAACAAAATAGCAAAGGAAAAAAATGATTTCTTGATAAGAGACAGCAAAAAAATTGAGAGAAAAATATAAAAATGAGAATAAAGAAAATAGAAGGAAAAAAAGAAAAAAAGAGGCTTGCTCCAACCCAAACCGATCATCTTTGAGGTTCCCATCGGCCCACGACGGATCGGCCCGGTTCGTCACACATCAATTTGGTATCAGAGCTTTGGGAACCAATTTGTTCTATCAAATTGGGGTCCTAGGTAATCTCTACACTCGTCCCAAATGCAATTCAATTTCATTGTATCTTTGCCGAATGAGAAGCGAACAAGAGTAATCTTAGATGAGCAGCGTCATAATAATTATGTTTCCCAGTCTATTGTTGATTTGTTATTGAAAACTGGTGAGATTGTTGTTGAGGGTGACCGAGCTTTTGTGGAGTTCCATCATCAGTTTGTAGGTGGCAACCCATTGAAGATGGTTCGCTATTTTGATGGAGCATGGTGCGCTATTGCTTCTTCGGGTTCTTCCATCAGTTTGGGGACGAGATTGGATGGTAGAGCGACAGGCTACCATAGACCCCGACCAGTCTAATTGCATTATCCAGCCACCACATTTAAGCGGTAAATTTCATTTTCCCAAGTATATTTCTGCTATTGCCAAACCACCGATTCAAAATGTGATTTATAAAGCCGACCCTGCATTGGCCGAGGAGTATGAAAAAGAGATGCGAGCATGGTCCGTGTTGCAGGACGTGTGGGATCAGAGTTTATTTGTAGATTCCTGATTGGATTTGATAGATGATTCAGTGCTCATGGCTAACTCATCCTTTAAGAATATTTTGACGGTCGTTCCCGATGACATCTGGGATCATGGTTTATTTATTATGTCCGGGTTAGACTTGATTGATGACATTGTATTTGAGGTTGCTTCATCAATTGCTCCACCTGATGACATGTTACTTTTGGAGCCGTCTCATGTTGATATGGTGTGATTAGATTTTTGTGAGGCGCATGTTACGCGACAGTTCGAGATCCTCGTGTTCGCCTTCGGCCTATTTCGACACTTCAAAATTCGAGGATGAATTTTTCGAACTGGGAGAGATTGACGCGGATTGGGACTCGTGATGGACGCGGAGCGAGACTCGTGACGCCAGACATTGAGCTTGATTGGCGTGTCATACGTTGGCGATATTTATGTGGATGTTCGTAGACATATCGAGTCATTTTTATTTTTATTATGCATTTTTATTTTAATTGAGTCTAGTTGGAGTAAAAAAAAGTCTCTTATCTTTTTAGGGCCTTCTTTTTCTATTAAGTTTGAAGTCATATCAGGCCTCAATTGTTTGGGACATTTTTGTGATATGTACTTTCATATTTTGAGTAGGGTCAATGGGGAGATTTTTGATCTCCTATAAATATATTCACTATACCCTAATTGAAGGAATGAACAGTTCATGAAAATTTGAAAGTGAGCCGCGTTTCTCTGTGGAGTGTGATGCCCTAGGTTTTGTGGGGCGCAAAGCCCCGGGGTGTGAAGCCCATGTCCCCCGTGTTACTTTTCCTCCTCCACCGTCGAAGCTTCTTCCTCCTCTCCTCTCCACCAACAAATCCCCCCAACGTCTTCTTCCTCTCGTTCCCTCTCCTTGTCTCCCTCTTCTCCTCCGTCTTCTTCCTCTTCTCCTCTCCCCATCGAATCCCCCCCTTCCCATCTTCTTCCTACTTTCTTCACTCCCCATCGTACTCCCCTTCCCCATCTTGTTCCCCCACCCTCACCGATCACCAGCCACCTCCCATCTTCCCACCGCCGTGGTGCACAACCCGTCGTCGAGGCCGCCTGCTTCGCCCCTCCCTCTCTCTCTCGCACCCGTTGTTGTAGAAAGGTCCCGCCACCCCAACCCCGCCGCCACCTCACCTGCTTGCCAACAGCCGGCCATCCCCGGAAGCAACACCTCTACATGGTCGTCGATCCAGCTGGCCCTCATCACCTACGAGCTTCGCCGCTTCCAATCGCCGCCAAGTTCCCCTGCTCTGCCCTGCCTCCGCCGCGGCCATTTCCCTGCCGGCTAGCCTCCGCCCTAGCACGATCGCATGCGCCTACATCCGCCGTCGCGCCCCTGCCAGTGCCTCCTCAGCCGGCCATCTCCATCTCCGGCCGCCGTCGATCCCCTCCTCCCTACAGTCGCTCTCTCTTTCTCTTCTGCTCTCTCACTCTTTCTCTCTCGGTTCCGTCTCTCTCATCATCTCTCTCTATCATTCAATTCTGCTGGTAAAAAAAGAAAGAAATAGCAAAGGAAAAAATGATTTCTTGAGAAAAGAGAGCAAAAAAATAGAGAGAAAAAATATAAAAAGGAGAATAGGGAAAATAGAAGAAAAAATAGGAAAAAAAGAGGCTCGCTCCAACCCAAACCGATCATCTTTGAGGTTCCCATCGGCCCACGACAGATCGGCCCGGTTCGTCCCGCATCAGGTCCATTGTCATTTTCTCTTGCCTAGTGGAGTGCAACACATCATGCACTCATGCACCGAATGTGGAGTGCCTTTGAAGATTTTGAGTGAGCTGAATGGTTCATGGTGTACAGCTTCATTGCACAATTAATATATTTCTTTTATCCACTTTTTGACCTCATGAATTCAGAGTACATTATAGCTCACTATTGGATAGAAGGGTCGATCTCAGGTCCCCTTCCCCATTATGTCTTGGGCTTATTGTCCTGATCTACAAGCTTGGGCCACCATTGAATTTAGTTCCACTGGGACTCTGGATGTTTTCAATGCAAACTTTTGTCTAAGTCTGGAACACTTAGGCTGCTCTTAGGAATATCTAATGATGGCTCGAGTGTTAAGGCCTCAGGGTCCAAAGTATTCCATCTCTAAGAAATCTGTTCAAGTCCTAAAGACCTAGGACACAGTTAGAATTTTCGTGCAGTGGCCTCATCATTTATCTAATGGCTAGATGGAAAATTTATGCCACCATTAGAAATTACTAACGGCATCCTACAAGGGACCCCCTAACATCTGAAGAGCAGACCCAATTTGTTCAAGGTTGGACAGATTTTTTATGACAGCTGATTACCTTTAAGCTGAACGTTTGGCCCATCCGATATCAGATCGCAACCCCATTCTCCTGAAAACCAGTAACAGATTCAATAGGCACTGGTCATTCAAGATGGAAAAGTACTAGTTGAAGGAGGAGGACATCCTCCAAGTGGTCGGCAGAGGTTGGTCAGCACCTTCAGTGGAGACATCGGCTATGGCAAGGATGGTGATCACGCTATAAGTCCTGGCCCGCAAGTTATCTTTTGGGGTAAAGACTAAAACTACACCAGGGAGAGCTGCCAAGGACACTCTAGTGGAGCAGCTTCAGGCTTTCGATGCATTGGAGGCGGCAAACCTGTTAGATGAGCAAGATAGAACCATGAGAAAGGTAACAAGGAGATAGCCGGACGACTTGCTCCTCAAAGAGGAGATATATTGGAAGCAAAGATCCATAGACAGGTGGCTGAAGGAGGGGAACAAGAACACTACCTATTTTCAGAAAATTGCATCTGGAAGATGGAGAATGCATTCCATCAAGAGCCTGAGGTAGGGGGACAGAATACTTTCCAGCATGGTGGAAATTAGGCAACATGTGGTGGACTTCTACTCTTCCCTTCTGTCAGAGGAAGACTGTTGGCATCTAGACTTTGTGGATCACCAGTGGCCAGTCATTTCAGAAGAGGACACAAAATATGCTCTGTCCCCTTCTCCATTGAAGAAACCAGAGCAGCGGTGTTTCCTTGGCTGGAGACAAAGCCCCAAGAATGGATGGCTTCCCTATTTTCTTCTTTCAATATTGTTGGGATATCATTCAGTATGATTTAGTGGAAGCGGTGTTGGAATTGCAAGAAGGCAAAGCTGAGCTCAGTGGCATCAAGAAGAATCTGATTGTTCTTATTCCAAAGAGGGCAGGATTGATCATCTCAAAGACTATAGGCCCATAAGTTTGCTCAACGGTATTCACAAGATTATCTCCAAATTGCTTGCCTCCAAATTGGCTAGGGTGGTGGACAAAGTGGTCAGTAGCAACCCAAGTACATTTATTAAAGGGAGGCAGATTCAGGAAAAAAAATTGTTGGCCTAGGGAGTCATCTATTCCTTCAAGATCCTAAAGAAGAGAAGTGTAGTACTGAAACACGACAGGGTTAACTGACAGTGCCTCCTAGGTGTGCTTCATGTTATGGGTTTTGGAGAGTAATGGATTGGACGGATGGGCTTGTGTCACTCCGACCTCCTTCATAATATTGGTCAATGGGGAGCCCACCTCCTATTTTCACAATGGGAGGGGTCTGCGACAGGGAGATCCTCTTTCCCCTCTCTTTTTTATCCTTGTTTCCCACATCTTGATTACATTTTGGCTGAGAGCAAATAAGGAAGGACTCATTACAGGGTTCCAAGTGAAAAATTGGAGATGTCACGACTCACATCTCACATCTTCAATATGCATATGACAATATTCTTTTTTCTCAGAAGGTGAGGATCACCTACTTACTACCAAATTGTTGCTTGAATTGTTGGAGGAGGTTAGTAGCTTAAAGGTCAATTTTCACAAGAATCAACTTTTAAGGATTCAGATAGAGGAGCAGGCCTTGCAGAGGGCAACCTTTGTTCTTGATTGTCAAATCGGGCAATTTCACTATCACATACTTGGGCCTTCCTTTGGCAGACGGAGTTATTCAGTGCAGAGATTGGCAGCCAATTATTTAGAAATCTGAGACAAGGTTGGCCAGATGGAAAGGAAGACTTCTCTCTTATGGGGGGAGGGTAGTAATGTGCAACTCAATGTTGGAAACATGGATGGCAGTATCGGCCGAAACCGATACGTTTCGGCCGAAACGTATCGGTTTCGGCCAATACCGAAACCGAAACGCACCAAGTCACTGTAGCAAGTCCGATACCGAAACCGGACCGAAACCGGACCGAAACCGACCGAAATCGGACCGAAACCGTCTGGTTTCGGCCGAAACCGGACCTGCTCAATACATTTTTTGCCTTTTCTGACTGTTTTGAACCGGTTTCAGCCGAAACCGAAACCGAAACGTATCGGTTTCGGTATCGGCCGAAACCGGTACCGAAACCGATACTACCATCCTTGGTTGGAAAGCCTTCCGGTGTACTTCACATCTATGCTCCGGATTCCTTGCTCAGTGGTGGCAAAACTTCAGAGTATTCAATGCAGATTCTTCTGTCAGGGGGTGCAAAAAGGGTGAGAGGCCAGCATGATGTCAATTAAGGCCAAATCTGTCAAGCCAAGAGAAATGGGGGCATAAGCTTCAAAGATATCAGGATGTTTAATCTTGCTCTGCTCGCCAAATAGCTATGGAAAATTGGGACCACGGAGACTAGGCTCTGGATGCAAGTCCTGAAGGATAAATAACATTTTAGAGGCCAATCTTGGGACCTGACCCCATCACATGCCTATTTACTATCACTAGTTTGGAAAGGTATCTTGCAAGCTACTGATGTTATTCAAGCCTCTGTGCGTATTAGAATTGGGAATGAGCAGGTGTGTCTTTTTTGGCTAGACAGATGGTGTGGAGGCACTCCCCTCGCGAGCAGATTTCCCAATCTCTTCCACATTGCAACAGATAAGTAGATGCTGGTAAGGCAAGCATATGAACTAACAAATGGATGGGGGCCGACATTTAGAAGGAGACTGAAGGATGATGAGATCTCGAAGGTGACTGACCTCTTGGCACTACAAGGCTTCAACTTGGATCCTATTTCCAAAGATCAGTGGGCGTGGAAATGGACATCCTCGGGTGTGCTCTGTTTGGTCGGCACATTCCTTTATTGCTAACCGGGGGAAGGGGTCAAACACCCTCTATTCCGCCAGGTTTGGCAACCAATCGGTACCCTTAAGGTGAAGGTGCTTATGTGGAGGATAACCTTGTCCCGATTACCTACGAGAGATAGATTAGCCAAGTTCATGGTTGGGGTGGATGTAGTGTGCAACATGTGTGGAAAGGAGGAGGAATCTCTAGACCATCTGTTTCTAGCTATAAGTTTGCTACCGAAGTGTGGCAACACATCTTCACTAAACCTAGGTGCACCAAACCAGTTGAAGGCCCGACGAAGAGGTTCATCACAAATTGGCATGTGCAATGGGGGGCCAAGATTGACTGCCAATTGTAATGGCTCATGTGAAAATCAACAGTGTTAGCAGTGGGTCGTGCGTTGGAGAGAGGGCCCCGGGTGAACCGCTTCCCTACGGGGGGCGGTGGACCTCGTCGGGGAGGACTAGCAGGTTGGGGAGAGGGTCCCAGCCCCAGCAGGGGAGAGGGCCTTAGCCTCATCTACTTTCGTTGGCGGAAGAGGGGGCATCTTGAGAGGTTTTGTAGGACTCCCTCGGGAGGTGTTGGGCCCACAACAAGAGGGAGCTGGGGTGTTAGATCCTACGCAAACGTGGTGAAGAAGAGACCAAGGTCTCAGCAGCTTTCGGTAAGGTGCAAGCCGGTATGCCTAGGCAGAGTCTCGCCGAGGAGCATGTCGGAGCGGATGGAGTGGCTCGCCCGATGCATTTGGATATCCCCCCTTCAAGGCGGGATGGTCGTGGACAGAACGAAGGCCTAGCTGGATAGCCGGTGGGGTGACGGAGGACCCTGGGATGTGAGGATGGTTCACAGAGGTGGCCTCCTAGCCATTGCGGCCGGAGTTCAAAGAGCTAGGGAGGCGACGGAGGTTGGCGTGCTGGTCAGTGATGGCTCGATCCTGGGTATTCAGCGATGGACCGTGGAATGTGGAACCTGTCACCCCAGAGAGATCCGCTTGCTGGGTTAGATTCGCAAGGGTTCCTCTGTGCCTATGTGACAACGCCGACATCGGGATAGCCAAAGCTTTTGGAGAGGTTGAGCCGGGCACTGTGCGCATCGTCCTAGATTGCAGAGTCACCACAGTGGAAGCTATCATCTCAACTCCATCGCCTCTTTTGGCCCCGCCGACGGTCCTTTTTTCCTTTGATAGGCGAGACTTTGCGGTGAGGGTGACCGTTGGGAATATGATGGCGGAGAGGAACGACGAAAATAGATGGACCTAGGGCGGCCATCGCCTTGTCCAAAGGCTTAAGACAATCACAGGGCAGGCGGTTTGAATTCAAACCGGCCCTCGCCCTGCGATGGGCCGACCGGGTCAACGCCCATGGGCCGTGGGCCATATAGGGGTGACGGACTGGGTGCTCTTGGGCCAAACTCCAGCAGGTGTGCGGGGTCGGGTGGCCTTCCTTCGTGGGACCCGGGTGGGAACCCTGGTAACCCACCACTTACCCGAATCTAAGTTGCGTGGGGTTACCGGGTCCCAGAGACTCGCGCTGCTTCGTCCCTCCCACCCAACTATAGGCTTCAAATCGGGATGCCCTAGCGCGCCGATGTCGACGACTCTTCGCCCGGCTCACAGTTTCGATCAATGGCACAGGGAGAGTCGACCAGCCATCTCCGTCATGTCACCGATGAAGGCCAACCTCTTAGCCGGGCCTAATCAAGTAGATGCAAGGTGCCTCCAGCTCGTCCTTGTCGTCTAGCCGGTGCGAAACAATCCATCCGGGCATGCTCGTGCTGTCTTGCCAGAGAGGTTGAGGCACATCCCTCAAGAAGGAGGGACAGTGGTGCCCCTTATCCACCCCCCGCCCCTTCTGCTGAGAACAGAATGCCTACGCCCATGCACCTGTTCCTGAGCAGTTGCTGCCAGTGGCCGATCCTCCTGCTCTACCTCCGTTCTCAGAGCCAGAGGAAGGGGGCAATGTTGTCTGTGAAGAGGAAGAGATCACTAGCTGGGACGAGGAGGAGGATGTCGCTCCTGAGACGCCAGAGAAGGGTGACAGGGCTGTAGACGGGATGCCGGAGGTGGACGACTTCGCTGGTAAGGGTGAGTTGGGGAAGGCTTTGCTGGAGGAGAAAGTAGTGCCTCTGGCCCTACCGAGAGGGCCAATGGCTCTGCTCACAGCGAAGGATGGGTCGAAGGAGAGGTGTCGGCTGAGAAGGGAGGAGTTGAGGGAGATGGTGGGGGAGGTGGGAAAAATTATGAAGGAGAAGGTGAGGGAGCTGGTTGAAAAGACGAGGTTCTCCTTTGAAGCCGGGTCAGACAAGGACGTCAAAGGGCATTCACCTAAAGCAGCAAGAGGTGGTGCGCCACAATTTTGCAGGAGGAGAGGACTAAACAGAGGAGAGAGAAAGAGGGGGATGTGTGGGGGAGGAGGAGAGCAACAACTTGTTTTCATGAGGATTATCTCATAGAATATTAAGGGGCTCGGGGGAATGGAGAAGAAGAGGGCGGTGAAGGAGTTGGTCAGGAGGTGTAAGATCGATATTATTTGTATTCAAAAGACCAAGTGCGAAGGGGAGGGTGAGTCTCTGCTGAACACGGAATTATAAATTTTAAAAGAAGAGAAAATGTTCATTTGTTGAACATGAGTGCACATTTATTAGCTATTTAAATAACATGTGTTCCCAATTCAGTGGGTTTAGTTTATCAAACGATTTGGATTCGAGTGCAAGACCTTTCTCCATTGATCTCGATCAGTGTTGATTTACATCGACATAAAATCTGAACACTCTTATTTAACTACCAAACAAAAGCTATAGCCTTTTACAATGAGAGCCTGATGCTGAGGGGAAAGTCGCGACGACCATAATTGTCTTCCCTGAAAGAAATATAAGGAGATAGAGGTATGGTTTAATTAGAGGCATGGTGAGCCTACAAGCCTAGGAGGACAGGGGTAGGCAGGAGATTGACATTTGAGGGTAGGCATGCACTGAGGGCTATGCCACAATTTAACACCTCTTGAAGGTTAAACAAAACCCTGATAGGGGTACATTTACAATTCCTAGAGAGTTTACGGACACTTTGAATTCCAGGGGTATTCTAATAATTTTTAAGTTCCCAAAGTATTTTGGTAATTTCTGAGGTCCAAAGGTATTTTGATAATTTCTAAGCTCCAACAATATTTTTGGTGATTTCTGGGGTGTCCCATGGGCCTTTTGGTAATTCTCTGATAACACTCAGGTATTTGTGCGGTTTGGCATTGACCATGAGTGTGAGAATAAGTTGAGACTTAAGAGGGACATGTGCACAAACATCCCTCATCAAGGGGATATATTCACAATTTAACCGGAAGCCAAGGTATTTCTGCAATTCCTTGGAATAAACAAAGACATTTGCATAAACTCAAGACTGTACAAGTACAAGGCTTTGTCAACAAATTGTAGACTTTACAGGAGTTATCCGCAAAAATTCGAGCGAGTCACAATTTAAGAAATTCGCAAGGTATTTCTACACTTACAGGGCATTGAGAGGATTGTCTTGTAATTTTGGAGAGTATTTTCGTAATTTCTAATTAGTTTAGAAAATTACAATACTTCTACCGCCAAAATACAAAGAAAATTACATAACATGGCTCCCAGGGGCATAAGTACAAGACTCAGGGTATTTATAACTCATACCCTTAAAGTGGGCCTTCATGAGCACTAAACACACAAAATCCCAAGAGCGCCTCCTTGCTTTTGCTTGTCGTTGATTGTCTTCGCGTGTTTGTGCCTGTGCGTCAATGTGGGACCCATGGGAGTATTTAGAGAGTTTAGAGGGTCACTTGGACCTGGATAACCCCTCGGGGGACTTACCCAGGGTCAAATCACCTGGTAGGTGGGCAAACGACCCCGGATAGGTCCCGTAGGAACTTAACCGGGGTCAATTGACCCTAAAAAAGGAAGAGATCAACCCCGATTAGGTCCTAACCGGGGTCGATTGACCCTGGTTGGAGGGCAGTGAACCCCAGTTAAGCCCCCCAGTTGATCGGCCCCTTGAACTAGGCGGTAGACCTCGATTAAGCCTAATCAACCCCTCGGTGGTCACCAAATGACCCCAGGTAGGTCCCGCAAGGGACCTACCCTGGTGCAAGTGGCTACAAATTTGAGAGAAGGGGGGCGGCCCCTATAAAACCCTGCTTTTCCAAAAAAAAAAAATCTTGGGTCATTTCGCTGCTTGGCCACATAGAGAAGAGAAAAGCTCCTCCTCTGTGCTTTTGTTTGGTTTTCTCTGCGCCGTTCGTCGAGGGGAGAAGTTTGCATCCCACCAGACCGTCTCGTACACTCGTGTCGGACATTCGCAGGTGTGTAGAATACCCTCGCATGGTTGCTTTCTTGCTGCGAGGTCTTTTCCTTAACTTCGAACATCCGACGGGAATCCCCTGATTCGAAAATTTGTCTGAGATCACAACGACGCTAGACTTTGTGCCTTTAGTTGACCGTTGTTGAGTTGAATTACCTTCAATCGCCTCAATTATTTTGAGAGCATGATGGATTATTCGACCGAGGGTTCCCGAAGTTTGAAGGTGACTCATTGGAGCGATGATACTAGCTTTGTGCCATATTTCAACTGTCACCGAGCCACCTTAATTTAATTTGGCTCGATTGATTTGAGAAAAATAATGGGCTCAACAATCTCTCATGAGGAAGTTAGGGGGGGACTAGACTTTCTAAGGGTGTTATTTCCCCGACGGTTGGTAGGTCTGGGGGATTAGAACCCCTTTGAGGTGGAGGATGTGGAGGTAGATGGGCAAGTGAGTAGGTAGGTCATCTCCCTTCATTTCAACAATGTGCGAGATGATTTTTCGTGAGACTTCACTGGAGTGTATAGTCCACAAGGAAGGGAGGAGAAGCAACTGCTATGGGAGGAGTTGATCAGCCTCCACCTTTCCTCAGGGAGGCCATGGTGTGTGGCAGGAGACTTCAATGCGGTGGCTACGCCTTGGGAGCGGTCGGGGGAGTTGGGCCATGTAGGGGAAATGGAGGACTTCTCAGTTTTCATTGAGGAGACGGCTTTGGTGGATATCAGCACGTCACATGGACTCTTCACTTGGTCCAACATGCGAGCAAATGCTTCTTGCTCGAGGTTAGACGGGTTCTTGATGTCCATGGATTGGGAGAATCACTATCTTCATGTGCAGGTGCTTCCATTGGCTAGAATAGTGTCTGACCACAAACCCATTTTCTTAAAGACCAGTCGGATAGTGGATAGGTAGTTCTCCTTCAGGTTTGAGAGATTCTGGTTCAGGGAGGCAGACTTCATGGACGTAGTCAGGGGAGCTTGGCATTCACAGGTTGCTGGGCGCTCTGCTATGGCCACTTTGGTGTTGAGGTTGAAACACATTGTAGAGATTCTCAAGACCTAGGAGGTAGACAAAATCCTCCCGAGTAGGGCAGCCAAGGACAGAATTCTGTAGCAAATTGAGGGACTAGACCGTTTGGAGGAGGCAGGATTGCTACAGAGAATAAGAGCCTTCGGGATGCCTTGAGGCGTCAGTTTAGGGAGATCCTCTCTAGGGAGGAAATCTACTGGAGGCAAAGATCCAGAGATAGATGGATTAGAGAAGGGGACAGGAACACTGCTTATTTCCAACGCCTTGCTTCAGAGAGGAGGAGAGTTAATACTATTACTTGTATCAGGGTGGGGGAGCTCAACATTTCTTCAGAGGAGCACATTAGGGGACTGGCCAAGGACTACTAATTCAGGTTGTTTTCTGATGAAGATCAGTTCAAACCTATGATAGCAGATGATCTTCTTCCATGTCTCTGTATTGAGGAGAGGAAGGATTTCAGTCAAAGGTTTATAGAGGAGGAGATTCGTCAAGCAATTTTCTCTCTTACTAGGGACAGAGCACCAGGATCGGATGGCTTCCCTTTGGCTTTCTTCCAGCATGGGATATCATCAGTTCCAACCTTGTGGCACCAGTCAGGGAGTCTCAGGAGAAGAGAACACACTTGGAGGGTATTAACAAAACCCTCATTGTCCTCATCCCTAAAAAACAAGGAGTAGAGGAATTCAAGGACTTCAGGCCCATCAGTTTGTTGAATGGCACATATAAGATCATTACCAAGTTGCTGGCAGGGAGACTGGATAGAGTCATGAACAGACTGGTCAGCTGCTATCAAGGAGCCTTCATCAGAGGGAGATATATACAAGATAATTTCTTGGTGACCCATGAGTGTTTGCATACCATGAAGACTCAGAAGAAAAGGGGAATGGTCTTGAAGCTAGATTTTGAGAAGACTTATGACAGAGTCAATTGGCGTTGCTTGTTTGATGTGTTGGAGAGGATGGGTTTGGGGATAAGTGGATTAGCTGGATCCATAGTCGTATCTCATTTGCTTCCTTTGTCGTGCTAGTCAACGGGAAGCCATCTTCCTACTTCTACAGTGACAGAGGGCTCAAGCAGGGAGACCCAATGTCTACCCTCCGCTTTGTTCTAGTGGCTCATGTCCTTAGTAGGATGTGGCAGAGAGCAAAGGCTGCAGATTTGATTAGAGGTTTCCAGGTGGTGAAGGGGGCCTCTCAGTCACCCACTTGCAGGATGTCGATGATATTATTTTGTTCTTGGCAGAGGGTGAGCAGTACCTTTATGTGGCTAAACTTCTTACGAAGTTGTTGGAGAAGACTATTGGTCTGAAGGTTAACTTCAACAAGAGCTTGCTTGTTGAAATTAATATGGAGGATATGCCACTCCTGAGTGCGACACACATATTGGGATGCCAAATAGGTGTCTTCCCCTTGTTCTACATGGGTCTCTCTTTGTTCCCAGATGCTCTGCGGTGTGCTGATTGGCTCACCATTATACAGAGGTATGAGGCTAGATTGGCTGGGTGGAATGCTAGATTGTTGTCTTATGGAGGCATATTAGTCTTCTGTAGATCAATTCTAGACAACTTACCTATCTACTTTCTCTCAGTGTTCCGAATCCAAAGGACATTGGTGCAGAGCATCAAGTCCATTCAGGGAAGATTCTCCTGGCATGGGAGTGGGGGGAGATGCAAGGGTTGGCATGATATCAGGTGGAGGAGGATGACTACTAGCAAGGAGCAAGGGAGATTGGGGATCAAGGATGCAGAAGATTTTAATTTGGCTCCCTTGTGCAAGTGGCTATAGAGATTGGGGGCAAAGGATGAAGGGCTTTCGGCGAACCTCATCAGGCAGAGGTACTAGAGCAGGAGGAGGGTTTGGGACTTGGACGCACCACCCATGTCCCAAACCTCTCCTGTCTAGCATGATATTTTGACTTGTAGAGATATTCTTTCCTCCGGCGTTCGAGTCCGACTAGGGACAGGTAACATGCACATGTTCTAGAAGGACAGATGGTGCGATGATCTCTCGTTGGAGGCATCCCTCCCCAGCCTCTTTGCTCTCGTTGCTGACGCTCTGGGGACAATGGATCGTGCTTTTGACCCACAACTTTCAGGGAGCACCTGGGCGCCAACCTTCAAGAGGGATCTCAGGTCAGCAAAGATGGAGGAGTTCCAGAACCTCCTTCTTCGCCTCTAAGATTTCGCCCTGCATTCCCTCAAGGAGGATGTGTGGACTTGGAGATGGAGTAGGGAGGAGACGTTTTCGGTCCGGTCTGCCTACACCTTCATCTCAGACGGAGGGGTGCGCTATAGTCTTGCCTCGCAGATTTGGAGGCCAAGGAGCCCACTAAGGTGAAGATCCTCACTTGGAGTATTTTCCACAGGAGGCTCCCCACCCGTGACCGGCTAGTTCATTTCGTCCCCAACATCCAGTCTACTTGCTGCTTGTGTGGGAAGGACGATGAGAGCCTGGACCATTTATTCGTTGGCTGCTCATATTCGAGAGAGGTGTGGGATGAATTAGCTTCGAGATTCGACTGCTACATTGCCCGTCAGTCGGAGGTGCATCACTTCATCGGATCTTGGGGTAGGTCTTGACCCCTCATAGGAGATGCATTTGTGTGGTGGCTAATTCTACATACCACTCTTTGGTCCTTGTGGGGTGAAAGGAACAATAGGACTTTTAGAAGGGAGGCTACAGCTGAGGAGTCTCTTGTTTCTTTTATTTGTGATAGAGTGAGGGAATGGGCGGAGTTACTGTGTAATGTGAATTCCCTCAACTCTCCTCTTTTTGTTTTGTTGGGGGGCTAGTGAGATATGCACCATCTTGGTGTGATCACTTTGTATAGGGATTTTTTTGGGAGCTGCTTGATCATACTTGTACATCCCTTTCTCCTTTTGTTTTAATACAATCGTGGTAGTACTCACTTTCAAAAAAAATTTGTAGTGGCTCATCCTACATGCTACTTTTTGGATTATCTAGAGGGAGAGAAATGGAAGAATCTTCCGAAAAGAAGCCATTGATCCTGCTAAATGTCTGGAATTGATTTTCTTTTTTGTCAAAAGTTAGGGAGACACTTTCTGTAGAAAGGACCAATGTAATTCTGTTATTTCACCCTTGCTTCAAAAGTAGGAAGGCCTTTGCCTCACCTTTTGTATAGGGGAGTTTTTGGGAGTACTCAATTATTGTAAATTCTTCACTTTCCTATATGATGTGGTACCATCCACTTTAAAAAAAAAAAAATCTGACCAAGTATTAAATCCCCCGGACCAACCTTTCACCTAACGCCCTCCAAGAAATCCACCATCAAATTTGGCTAAATCCCCAAGGACTAGCAGGTTGCAGCCTACTTCCAGAGTAGATTCTCAACAACTTATACTGACTAATGCGAGATCAAGCCTAGAACACATTCTTAACATGCTATATGAATGATGTGAGATCAACTTAGCAGAAGCTCTCTCCTTACACTCTTCTTTCCGAGGCATCATTAATAGGCACGTAATCAAGGGTTTTCCCTAGCTAGAAGGATGAAGCTAACACCACTCACAAATCAGAGGGCAGGATGTAATTCTAAACAAGAACCAGCATGCCTCCCAACAGGGTGCATCCACAAAATGACAAAAAAAATGCAAATAAAGAATGTGCTCAAACGCACAATGGTATTTCTTCCAAAAGAGAAATGTGCATGATAAGCGATGCCTTCAAACAAAAAAATCTCCAAACAAAATGGCAAAACATGAAGCCAGTAAATGTCAGTAATAAAACGGCATCATACTTGAACCAAAGAATGTTCACTTCACATTGCAGTCCGGTAACTATGAACAATGAATCACAAAACTAATCAAAAACAAATGACTTGTTCTCAACAAATAGGGATGCAAATTGGTCCAGACCAGCCCAAAACCCGACCAAACATGAATTCACAAATTCTGTTTGGGTCTTCTACCAGTTGAGTTGAACTTTACTAGGCCTTTTCAGCCCAAAGTTCGAAATCTAAGCTGGACTGCATTGGACTCCATCCAGCATGATCACACAATCCATTACTTTGGCTGAGGGTGGCACCAGCCTAGTCATATATATGGCATATCTCCTTTGATTGTAGAATTCTTTGGGTGTTCATAGCCTATTATTTTAGAGGTAAGCAGGGTGTCACATTTTTTGCACCCTATTTGCCACACTCATCTCAACAATCTGATCTTGAGATCAGACAGCCGAGGTGACTCAAGGGCCAAACTTAAGCTTGGTGCTCCCACAAACTTCAACTTCAGCATTTCCCACCGTCCAATTTTCAAACCAGACAGCGGGAAAGGGGTTTGGCAAACAGGTGGGAAATTTTGTCACACCCTAGCACTCCTCATTATTTTATCAATAATGTGCACAAGTGGCTACGACGATTGTATTACTTTCAGTATCCTTTTCCTAATGGCCCATGAATTTTACAGCAAAGTCAAGCCAATGGATCCATCAGTTTGAATGAATTTGAATTCCTATTATCTATATTTCTTTTAGAGGTCCCTGCTGTAGTAATACATTGACAACTCTCACAGACACGGTCAAACCTGAGTATCCACCCCCCCCCCACACACACACACCCAAAAGAACTCCAACGCCAACTGAGCCACACACAGTCAATTTCTACTGTTTTACAAGTGATTGGCACTGGCTCAACCCCTCCTCCCAACCCAAACAATGAATTTGGGTTCATTGAGTTTGCATTGAGTTCAGGTTGGTGGTCTGTGGGTTGCATTTTGAAAGGGTTGAAAGGGAACAGCTTTATGATTGACTCAGGCTGCCCGAGTTGACTTTAACCAACCCTACCTTCCCAATTAGCAGCCCTTTATCAAATAGATAACCATTACTGTTTTACAGGGGAAGGGGGGAGCAAACTCACAGAAATTTAAAGTGCATTGTCTGGTAAAGTCAGCAAGCTGCTTAAGCAGAAACATACATTGATATAAAAGGCTATGAAGAAGATATTAATTCCAGAATGCAAGCGTCACAAATCAGAGAAAGCCATGAATAAAAAAGGGGAAATTTAAATAGAGGATGAATAAGCAGGGGGGGAAACTAGACACCTCAAATCGTTCATTGCACTTCTGAAGACGAGAAAATAGATTCTCAGCAAATCCCTACAAACAAGATATATGGAAAATTCTTACTATGATGACATCAAAAGGAAACAAATGTTGAAAGCATAGTGAAAAATGGCATGCCTGTGGATCTTTCAAGTGTGTAAGTGGTGTATATAAACTTGATCCACTATTTTCTGAAGACCTTCGTTGCTGCCTTTTCATACTGCGGGCAACACGCTGAAGTTTTGCTTTCTTCTTTTTCTTGCTTGCTGCAGTACCTTTGTGATGTGCCTAAATGTCAAGAAAGACTGTGACTCATCAAACAATTAGAAATAGAGTGACTAATAACAGGATAACACTCAAATTTTGATTGTCATGTACACAAACATAATAAAGTAAATGATTAATCAACACTATATGTAGCCCATGGAGAGGTTGTGAGAGCCAATTTTGTGAAGTCCATGAATGCAAGGAATGGGAGAATGTGCAAATGACATTGTTCTTTATTACTTTCATTCAGCACGAGGAGCTTTTTGTTAGTTGGTGGGAATAGAGTGAACAATTTTGAATAATGAAAGATAAAAATAATATGTTGGCTCCTTTTTGACATATTTGTTCAATGTCAACATTTCTCAATTAAGCTAGGATAAACAATTATGTATAGAGAGAAAACTTGAAATATGTACATTGGGGAGTGAAGATGATGATACAGTTCACTCGATCATAGGATGTACTTTTCCGTCCAGATCTCAGGAACTTAGTGTTATTTTCAACTGTCAGGAGATGGCCAAGCAGAAAGGAAACTGCTTCAGATGTTCCCCACAGCTGCTTGTTGAAAAACATGGCTAACCAGAAATGATGCTAGTTTTCAAGCTAAGACATCATATTGAAAATATAGGTGTAAATGTGCTGTTTAACATTTTTTCTAATTTGATTGCTCTAGAATAACCTGAAGTTCGAGGCATTGTTTGGAATGTTGTTTATGAATTTGCTCTGCGCTTTTGCTGTACTTGGAACGATAGATGCAGCTTGCTCTGAACAAATCCTGGGAGACACTGCTTGTACCTTGCTTTCTGCTCCAATGTAGATTGTCTTAATCCACAAGACCCTTTTTTCCAAAGGCAGTTAGCATCATGTGCCACTAATAAAGACAAGAAACATAAGATACATACAAGTATAGTTCCTCTTTACAAGACATGACAGGGCCACTCAAAAGGGCCAAGACTGCTATATGCAATGTATAACCCAAAAGGCACTACCCATGAAACCACCCCAGGGCTCTCCTTCCACCTAAATAGACTAGCTTTATAACATTCACACCAAATATAATCTTGGCTGAATTCTAGGATCCCCTTAGAAAATGCTGCTGAAGCAGTCCACTCTCTCTCCACCTCCATAACTTGCTTCAAACTCTCCTTTCATCTCCGACATACCCTTGAAGAGAAAAGCTTGCATTCCTATTCGTCCACATAAATGACACCATGGTATGAAACACCGGAGGCTGAAATGTTCCCTACTTTGCACAGATGCAAAAAGTAAATGTGAGAGGTGACAGAACTGATACCAGCTGTTTCACATCAGTCTCTTGAGAACTATGTTAGTTACACCCTCTTGATAAAGGAACACCTCTCAGTTAACCATCAACCATAAAATTTAAACACGAACAAACAAGATATTCTATGCACATTTTCTTCTCACATTAAAGCTTCTTTTAACTTCTTCCACTTGGTTGATGATGCAATAGAGTCCTTTATGTTTATATTATGGTCATTGAGTCTCCTGATCTTTTTAGTTGCCTTTCTAAGAGTCACAGAAATGTGTGCTAACTCATGGCGATCCTTACACTGTGAAACCAAAGTTAAGCATCATTTGTTACAGTTAATATACTTGCACACACATCTGATGCGCATATGTCAAGACATTGTGAAGCACCTCAATTGGCCAATGGAAGTGCATCGCATTGTCAACTGTGCATTCGCTGCTAATATAATGCCATAATACGATGTTTCTGCTTCATTAAATTAAGTTCCAATGATATGATTTTGATTACATGGAATTTCGTGTACAACTTCCTTTTCTTCATCTTGAGAATCACTTTTTTTCATTAATAAAATGCTCAAAGTCACTCATGAACCAAAGTTGTTCAACCATAGCTATCTCTAAACAGGAAGTATGTACCCTGTCTTTCATTGGTAAATCATAGTCAATAACAAAAACACCCACATTCCATTTATTTGAAGAAACAATTCATCTTCATAAATAGCAAATCTTGTAAGGGCCAAAAACATGCGGAAGATATGCATTTGAGCTAGGGAGGTAGATTAGCAGAGAGGCTATTTCTAAATATGGGCTTTGATAAAGACAAAGAGACTTGATGAAATAGACTTCAGAACAAGAAGGACCAACATTGCCTCTACCCAAAAGCTGGCAGAGTCCACATGTGAAAAGGGGATTTAACTATGGCTCGCCTTGGAGTGAAAAGTTCTGCTGAATTCTGAGATGGTGAGGGCTTTGCCTTAGTCTACAACAAGCATCAGTTGTGAAGACTAGATGATATGTGCAATGTCAACAGCATACTTTGGTGACCATGCAAGCCACCTTGGCACCAAGCCAATTCGAGATCATAAGGTGAACTGGTGTGTTGAACCCTAAAAATCTCTTCTTTTTGAAGAGAAAAAAACAATGGGCAGGCTCTCCTCCGCCCAACCCCCCTACCTCAAACACCTAGGAGGCCGGAGGGAAACCCCTCCGCCCGCCAAGGCCGGAGGGAACCCCCTCTGCCCTGCACAGGCCGGAGGCAATCCCCTCCGCCCTGCTGGCAGGCCGGAGAAGGCCCCTCCACCCTGCTGGTCCTGCACAGGTCGGAGGCAATCCCCTCCGCCCTGCTGGCAGGCCGGAGAAGGCCCCTCCACCCTGCTGGTCCTGCACAGGTCGGAGGCAATCCCCTCCGCCCTGCCAAGGCCGGAGGGAACCCCCTCCGCCCTGCTGGGAGGCCGGAGAAGACCTCTCCGCCCTGCACAGGCCGGAGGGAGGTCCTCCGCGGGTCTGCAGTCCATTAAAAAAAAAACTAAAGAGGAAGAGGAAGATGAGACCCCTCTGCCCTGCGTGCAGGAGCTCCACCCTGCCAGCCCTGTGCACAGGCCGCAGCCCATTAAAAAAAATTGGAAAGGGAGACGAAGAGACTGGGAGGAGGAGAAGAAGTTGAAGAGACTCATCTATTGGGATTCCACCGGAGGAGGGGCGAGAAGAGGCCTCCGCCCCACTCTCCACCAACTATAAAAGGAGAAGCACTCTTGGAGGAGGAGCAGTCCAGCGACAGCACCCTTGGAGGAGGAGCAGTCCAGCGACAGCAGCCTTCGCAGAAGCACCCTTGGAGGAGGAGCAGTCCAGCGACAGCAGCCTTGCTTGCGAACAGTGTAGGGAAAAGAAGGCAGGAGATATCCCCGGGGAGAGCAGCGCAGATGATATTTTTTGGGAAGTTGCCTCTTTAGTTGGTGAAGGGGTATGGTCACCATAAAAAAGGCCCCCCTGGGGTGTTCTGGTCACTTTCCTTGAGAATGGTGATCATAAGAGGCCTCTCACCACTTGCAAATTATTGAAAATGCAAATAATCAGCTTCATGGGCTTCAAAGGTTCTTTGAAATCATCTAAAACATTGAAATGGCCTAATACTTATTGCATCTGAAATCCTCCAAAGCACAAGTGAAGATGGGATGGATTGCAGCATGGATTGTAGCATTTGAAATCATCCAAAGCACAAATGAAGATTTGAAATCATTCAAAGCACAAATGAAGATGGACAATGGCCTTAACCTTATGCAAATTCTGAGAACCTTATTTGAGATGGACAATGGCTTTATGCAAATTCTAAGAACCTTATGCAAATTCAAAGATGGCCCTATGCAAATTCTCAGATGGCCTTATTCGCATTCTAATTCTCAGATGGCTTTGTGCTTACTGCATTTTGAGAGTAACATTCAGATGGCCTTATGCTTATTGCATTTTTGAAACGGCCATATGCTTATTGCATTTGAAATCATTCAAAGATAGAATGAAGATGGTGTTACAAATTAAATTGCAAGTCTTACAAAATTGTATAAATGTCTCCGATGACGAAAAAAATGCATAAACGTCTCCGATGAAAGGAAAATCGCATAAATGCCCCCGATGGCCAGAAAATTACAGAAATACCTCCGGTGGGTAGAAAATTATAGAAATACCCCAGTGGGTAGAAAATTATAGAAATACCCCTAGTGGGTGGAAAATTACATAAATATCCCCGGTGATCACAAAATTACAGAAATATCCCAAGTGGTCAAAAAATTGCAAAGATACCCCGATGGCGGGAAAATTATAGAAATACTCTCAGTGGTCAAAAAATTACAGAAATATCCCCGGTTGACAGAAAATTACAGAAATATCCCTGATAGTGAGAAAATCATTGGAATGACCATATGCTTATTGCAATTGAAATCATCCAAAGCCTTTGAAATCATCCACAGGTGGAACGAAGATGGTTACAAACTAAAATTGCAAGTCTTACCAATGTTCAAGGCTCGATGGTCAGAAAATTACAGAAATATCCTCTGATTGTGAAAATTTACTGAAATACCCCCGATAGTGAAAAATTTGTAGAAATACCCCCGATGGGAAAATTGCAGAAATGACCCCAATGACAGGGAAATTACAAAAATACCCCTAATGGTGGGAAAATGCAAAAAGACCTTGAAATATCAGAAATTGCGGAAATACCACGTACGTGGGAAAGTTGCATGAAAGTCATTGCTCAATCTAGAAATTGTACAAAGTTCCCGCTTTGTCTCAAAATCACTAAAGAATGCTCTTATTCCGGTTGGCGCCGTTTGCACGACTCGGTGGAGCGAGACCACGCCCCTTCTCTGAAGCGGTATGCGCTCTCCTGAGTTCGACTTATGGCTAATCATCCAAGTCCATGTATCTTTTTCATGGCCAAGGACTATCGTGTCCAGAAACTCAAAAATTGATGAAATTACAAATAAACCCTGAAAAGTCAAGAAAATTCATACTCGGAATACCCAAGAAGTCAAGAAGTGACTAAGTTAGCTCCGAGAAGTCAAAATGGCAGATATGCCCGAGAAGTCAAGAAGTGATGGGGCTATCTCCGAGAAGTCAAGATATGCTGAAAAGTCAGAATGACAAGAATGTCCAAGAGGTCGAGAAGTGACCGGGTCATCTCCGAGAAATCAAGAAATGCCAAATATATATTGAAAAGTTAGAAATGAAGACAAGAATGTCCAGGAAGTCAAGAAGCGACGGGACTATCTCCAAGAAAGTAAGGAACTGCAAAAATATCCCAAAGTTTGGGAAAGCTGCAGAAATACCCTGATGGAGGAAAATTACAAATATATCCCGCCTTAGGCGGGAATGTCCTTTATGGACATCAAGCCAACTTAAGAGTCCAATCATAGTTAAAAGAGTGATTATGGCCATGAAGCAACTCCGACGGACCGGCAGTGATCATCTTGGCGATCCAATGGTCCGATCCTAGCGAAATTCAAGTCCAACCGTCTGATCAGGGGACAAGAGTAAATTTAATGACCCGATCAAGATGAAAGCAAATTCCAAGATCTAAATGTTGACTGAAGTAAATTCAAAGACTCTGGTTACAACCGGATGTTATCCTGAAGACCCGATTACACAATCGGGATCATATGTAAAGATCTTGAAGAACCGATTGTAATCCCAATTATCTATGTTCAAGAAATGAAGTCTTCAAATTTCTTTGCAAGAGTATGTACCCATAATGGGCGATCGTCAAGATCATTTATGTCACAACGTATAGAAGCAAAAGGCGTTCTTCGACAGTTAATCAAAGGTGTTCGGACTTGTACCGATGTAAATTAACACCGACTTCGGTCGGTGGGGAAAAGTCCAGTACACGAACCCTAAATCGTCTGATAAACCCCAAAAGTGTGGAATTACCAAATATGCCAAAATATACGCATATCCATCCAGCGAAAACGGATGTTTCGAAAAATTCCGCGTGTAAACATGGTGCCACCTCATGAAGGAGTCAAATAAGCTAAACAAATAGGCACAATGAGATATATGCAGCGTAAAATTTGTTTTGGTTCTGGACTGGCTTGTGTGGACAAAGTCGAGTCGGATTAAGCCTAGTCAAATTGGATCGGGCCTTAGCATGGGCGTTGTAGGTTGATAGGTGGCCATTGTCACTCCTATGTTGGGCCTAAGTTTGCATTATTAGCACCGCTAGGAATTGTCAGATAGGACTGCGAACCCAGTCACCCTACGCAATGGATGGTCCAATTCTGGTACCCACTTCAATTCATGCAGCTACTATGGTAACAGCTAGCACCTGTTTGTAGGTTGTTCCTACTCACAAGCGGTGTGAGAGGGGCTTGCTACCAAAACCTACTGCGCCATCGGTCGGCAGAGAGAGGTGCTTCACATCATTCAGCATTGGGGCACAAGGTGGCCGAATGGAGGGGGTAGCATAGTGTGGTGGCTGATCTTGCATGCCACCCTTTGGTCTCTATGGGGTGAACGGAACAATAGGATTTTTAGGAGGGAAGCTAGAGCTGAAGAGTTTATTGTATCTTTCATTTGCGATAGAGTGAAGGAATGGGCGGAGTTACTTTCTAATGTGAATTCCCTCGACTCCCAACTTTTTGTTTTGCCGGGGGATTAGTGAGTGCCACATTGTCTTGGTGTGACCTTTTGTATAAGGATTTTTTGAGAGCTTATTAATTATACTTGTACACCCTTTTTTTCATTTAATACAATAGTGGTATTGTCCCCTTTCAAAAAAAAACAGCTGGCATTTTCATGACAGCAAGATGCTCCCACTTTTTTTTGAATGCCCACCTATGGCTTTGATTGTCAACAAATTGAGTTGAAGACAAAACCTAAGTGATCAGAGATTTGGGTGGGGCGATTTGGGATATGGCAACTGGATTTATGTTTCTCTAAATGAAGAGTTGGTTTGGAGAAAGATTGAGACTTGTGCTTGGTTCAATAAATTGGTCTTAAGCTTAAGTTGTAACAGGCTTCATCTCAACCTAATGGGCTGCACTGAGCACTCAAGACCCAAGCCAGGTTGAGACAAGTCTGCACTGAACTAGGCACGGATGTGGGCCTGGATAGACTGCATTATCTTGATTTGTATGTCAACAAAGGGTTTGGCTTCGGACGAGGTGGGATAGTGGGAAAAATAAGAGACAGAAGAGAGAGAGAGAGAGAGTGGGTTAGGAGTTCCAAAGAAAAGGATGGCAAAGTCTACTCTTCTGGGGAAATTGTTTCTTAAAGTTAGAGATTTAGGAAAATAGAAAGTCATGATAAACTTTTTGTTCCTTGTGTCTGAAAATTACCTCAAAAACTTTCTTGCCTCTAGAACTAAGAAAACCTTTTTTTCTGGGAAAAACCAAGCTTCTCTCTTACTCTGCCTAAACCTATCTCTTTCTCCCTCTGATTTTTTTTAGTGAATAGTACCACCGATTGTATAAAGGAAAAAGATAAGAAATTACAAGTATCGAGGGAGTGCTCCCACAAAAGTCCCAAGTACAAAAGTCGGCTGACAACTCTCTACCCCAAGAGCAAACAAAAGAAAAAAACAAAACACCTCTCAACCAAATACTACCACCCAGAACAAAAGACACTCAAGACCAACCACGAATCTGCGCTGACTACTCCGCCCTACCCTGGAGACCACCAAACACCACCAACCACCGAAAACATGATACCTTCCTGCCTCATCTCTCTCTATCACCACCACCTTAAGGACCTTTTTTGCCATGGAAAAGGCTTTCTTCTATAATACTGTCCGCACAACCCTCAACATTAGCTAGCTCATATACTTCCTCATCTATTTGCGAACTCTATTTTCAGTCCTCAGCTGCCCCTTCTACTAATCTTTCCCCTCTTCCTTTTTTTATAGGGGAGGGGAAAGGCGGGGATCAAACCCCTGCCCTCCTACGCCAATGGCACAAATGGAGTGTCCATTGCGCCACTGGCGCAGGACTCTTTCGCCTCTTCTTCACTCTGCACCTCCCCTCTTAAAGCGTTGTTATCTGCCTTCGCTTCCCTCACCAGCCTCGCATGCCATCTTTTCTGAATTTTGCTAGGTGTTGTTTTGATATCCTTATCAACTCCTTCATAGGACACCCCAATCAAGTTAGCCACATTTCTCGCATGCTCTCTCATTAACCTCTCGACCTTACACCTCAGAAATAATTTCTTTGATATCCTCCTTTCTCAGCCTTGCTTCCACCTTATGAGTATGATCTATCCCCTCCAGTAGGGATTCCTCCCCTGAAACCACGTAGGACTTCCTTAGCACCCCGACCTCCTGTAGCACTGGCCCGTCTGGGGACGTTGGAACAGCAACACAGTCCACCTCCTGAGACACCAAGTCAATAGATGCCCTAGCTCGCTGATAGATGGGCGCGTCTCCCTAGTCTTCTGGTACACCTCCCAACGAAACTATCACAGTGCCCGCCCCCACCTCCTCCTGCTCAAGTGGCCCATCATCGAGGGAGGAGTAAGCGTTGAAAAAGAGACAAAGGACTCCCTCGGACCCCTCCTCACCGCTACTGCCACAAACCTACTCAGACGGCCCAACTATCTGACAGATAAGGTATGCCTACTCCTACATAGCCAGCCTAACGACGTCATCCAAGTACACATACCCCGATAGGGCCTGGCCGGACTTCTCCTTGCCCAGTAGAGAAAGAACGGACAGAGCCTTCAGGGCTCCTGCCCCTTCCCCACCACCACAGCGATCGGCAGCCTCGTCTGAAGGGAGGAATCCTCCGAACCCAGGGGAGAGCCTCCGACCTACGAAGTCTTGGAGCTCTTCCACGGAAGGAGAAGGGATCTGCACAGCGCCGGCAACACGGGCTAGGGCATCGGAGGAGCGTCGGTGCAGTCCAGTGGCAACGGTAGCCAGCGAGTGGAGCTGCAGCCACTAGCCAGAAGTAGGGCAGGGCAAGAGGCGTTGCCAAGTCACACAACAAACCATATCGCCTCCGAAACACCGTTAGACCCGTGACCTCGGATATTGGATAAGTCACGAGTAATGGAGCCAGTGTCGGATCCTAGGCAAAATGGGGTCGGGGTGGAAACAGACACGCGTCGGGTAGACTCCGGGCCAAAAAGAACACCACTCGGGTTGGAGGGATACCCGGTTGCTGGCTCCACTGGCGGGACGTTCAAATTGCGAACGGGAACCATCTTCTCTGGCGCCAGTGGTCGACACAGATCCAAGCAAACCAAGAATCTACCACCGTCGGCGTCTGCAAAGATGACGGCCATTATATCCTCCTCGCACATCACCCAACACGCTGCTTCCATTGCCAAAAGTCTCCCCCCATCAACCATCCTCGCCGACCCCTCTTCCACCCTCCCGATGCTACGAAGGAGAAGGCTCACCCCCATTTCGTCTCAGAAGACAAGCAAAACTCTGGACATCCGTAGTCGGACTCTATAGAGTCTAGGATCAAGATGCGTACTGTCACTCATCACCCATCTGGTAACATACAAGAGGGCTCCATCCGCCATGACGAAGCCTCCCCTAACAACCTCTTCCACTGCTTCCTCTGACCTCCCCACTGCCAGGAAAACTCTGCCCACCCCATAAACCACCTAGCCCTCCTCCCCCTCCCCGCCCATATTTAGCAGATTCTAGAGCTGTGATGCGTCCACTCCGCCTTAAATCGGAGAAACCCTAGCACACCTTCTCAACCACTAGAGTCGCCTCGGACTGATCTCCTCCGGCATTTGGACCACCTCCCCACATCTCCGGGTTGCCTCACCACAACCACAACCAACCGCACTACCCCGAATGACCTCGGCGAATGAACGCCAGGGGTGATCAAGTCCGTCGAAGCTAGGAAGCTCCACTTGCAGTAGTTGATGATGCCCCACCGGCGGAAGGCTGCAGATCCTCTGAAGATACCCATGACGCCCACACTGGAGGTGCGTCTGAACCCCTCGAGCCTGGGCGACACCCCTTAGCCTGCTGCCTGAGGGCCGGTGACCCAAGACCCCCCATGGGGCCCCGGAGGTGAACCCCGGGAACCCACATGCATCAACGAGCATGCATAGAGCTTCTCTCTCTAGAAGCCCCTAGAGAGAGTTGTCTATCAGCACCATGTCTCCTCTCTCCCTCTCTTAACAACAGCTGAGATTTGACATTAACCCATATGATATTTGACTTTTCCTAACAACAGCTAACCATAGGGAAAAATTCAGAATATTTCTTAATCTGGGTAGAAAAAAAACTCCTTTCCCAAGGAATAAAAAAATGCAAGATCTCCTAAGACACCCTTCATCTTTCCCCCGCATTGTTTGTTGTCAGCCTCTTGCCCATTTGGATTTCCTACCTTACTTGGGCCATAGATGGCAGTTTCAGTTTCGGACTCGGCACTCGGTTTCGGCCGAGTCCGAAACTGAAACGACTCAGCTTCGGTTTCGGCCTAGTCCGAAACCGAAACGACTCGGCTTCGGTTTCGGTTTCAGCCGAAACCCAGTGAAAAGGTTCAAAAAATATCAAAATAAGTCTTAAAAATCAGAAATAAATCAAAAAAATATAAATAATCACATAAAATAAGAAAATTCATTAGAGATGTATTTGACTGTAAAGAAATTAGATTAAGTGCAATAAACATGAAGTAGACATTGAAGTTCAAACATTGAATATGTTAAACTAATATTCTTCAATACATACTAAGCATGAAATAGATTCAAGTAGTACAATAAACCTAATTAGACACAGTAAATGTTACAGAAATTAAATGATCTTTACCTAAATAATGATGCACTAATATGGATAATAACTAGAACCTTCTCCCTCATCGTCTGGCTTTTGATGTTGATACCCATAAGAAGGTTGCATGTATTGTGTATATTCACTATAACCAAACAATGAGGTAGCCAAGTCATGCATCCCTCTTTGGATCCCTCTTGGAGAGTAAGGTTGTTGGCTTGCTTCGAATCCAGAATCAGCGTAAGAATCTTGAGGATGAGAAGAGGAACTGAATGGAACTGGAATTCTGATTCGTGACCCCACCCATAAATGGCTGCTTCCTGTTGGCCACCTCCGTAACTTGATGGATGCCCATATTGACTCTGTGAATCATATCCTCGCTCGCTATGACTGTATCATCGGCATGTGTCTACATGGAAGGAGGAAGTACCACCAGCAGTGCCACCGCCTGTAGTAGCACCTGCAACTGCACCGGGATGATGATGATGATCATCATCATCATCATCATCACGATCATCACGATCATCATCAGAACCATAAGAAACCAGTCGCCTTTTAACCTTTGGGGAAGCTTTTTTCTGTTTAGGTGTGAGTTTTTCAGTCATCTTTGACATGAATCATTTTCCCCTTGGCGTGTGCCTCACATAAATATGCTTCAACTGCTCAATTGTCAGGTCCTCTCGAACAGCATCACTAGTCCTCTAAAACATCTCATGCACAGATGTACTTCTTCTTAAGGATAGAGGTGGCTTGACTATTCTAAGAGTGACTGGCCTGCTATCTGATTTTGAGTGTCTAGCTGGCACGGTTTCAGGTTGCTCCTCAGTGTCATGAACAAACAAAGCTGGGTCCCTTCTCTGGTGCGCATGAGTCTCTCTTGCCCTCTTTGTTGCTCTTTTGAATTCTGGATCTCTTAGCTCATCTTCATCTAGTATGCCCTCTGCCCATGTTCTATCATCAACATGAAAAACGGGCTCATCAACTTGCTCTCGTGTCTCCACCCAATACTGCAAGGGATTCTTATCATCAAATAAAGCGTCCACATCAATTTCTAGAGTTGCATCCTCTGCAACGCGTTTGTCCCTCAGCTGTTGTCTTAACTTCATATTTTTTATTCTCAGTCTCATATTGTAGTGGCAGTAAACCAATTTTTCTAACCGTTCAACCTTTAGCCGATTGCGAACCATTGAGTGTATAAGACTAAACGTGCTCCAATTTCTTTCACATTGGCTTGCCAATGTTGTTTTACTAAGTACCATAATTGCAATGAAAGTCAATGCATTATTGCCCACATCTCGGTTGTTGACCATTATCCACCAGTCAGCTGTTCCACCAACCATAAACAAATAAATGAAAGATGTACTAATACATATTGAGGTTAAGAAAGTACAAAAATAAAATATACATGGGCTCACTCTTCCCACAGCGTATTGCAATTGGGAGTCAGAATTTGTCTCAATCCTCATTCTATAATAGTTAATCTACAAAGATAAAGTAATAAATTAACATAATGACTTAAGTAAATTCTATACCTCTTATTGATAAAATCAATAAAGGCCAACCTCTACTTCGGCCTGAAGTCTCTTTTCTGGTGTCCTCAATAAACGACCAATGACTTTTAAAGTGCCTTGAAGCACCTCGCTATCAACATGTGCATTGGCATCATACATAAATCGAGGGTTGAGGAAATAACCTGCATTTGTGTATAGTTAACTAAATGTTAGACATAAAATAACCTAGGGCGAGTTTGATAAACAGTTAAAGTCGACAGGGATGAGATATCCCTGGGCGGGTGACTTGCTCAAATTAAGAGACAGAATGGCTCACTCGAGGTCGACCTATAGGCACTACCCCACTGCCCCCTGGAGGTCTCGACCTGCCCCTGGCATACCCTGGCCAGGTCAACTTGGGACATGGGCAGGTCGACCTGGCCAGGTCCCAGGTCGACCTGGTCAGGTTCCCAGGGCTGCAGGGAACCTTCCCAGGTCGACCTGCCCAGGTTCCCAGCAGCCCTGGGACCTATCCCCTCGTTCCCCTGGGACCTAGGTCGTCAAATCTAATGTGTTTATCCTAACTGTGTTACTCTAATCTATCCCTGCGCTTATCCTAACCGTGTTACTCTAACCTGCAGTCAAACTCGCCCCTAAAGAACAATGTATCAATACAATTAATCACTCACCAGCTACATGCAAGTCGTGGTGTAATGTGTTATCCCATCTCTGGTTAATAATTTTCCACCATTTTACATATTCTCTGGGAAGGAAATCCTGCAACTCTAATTTGGCACGGTCCATGGTCTTGTACTGATATCACATACCATTCTTCTCATCGCCATCCACCATTCTTAGGACCTTCATGATGTGGCAGACATCTAAATATTCCATCTGATCATCAACATTAGACTTGTCGGTGTATTCCCGCAGGACATTGTGGTACATGAAAGCTTTCAGCTCATTCTTATACATGTGCAAAGAAATGAAATTTGAATCAAATACGGATCACATCTATAAGGATAAAGCAGAAAGAATTGAGCTCAATTTTATACATGTGCAAAGACTCCAAAGAAATAAAATTCGAAACAAATCTGGTTGGCCCTTGTTGCACCCGGAATTGTCTCAAAAATATTTTGAGGATTTTATTATGCATTAACCGACGAAAAATGCGACGTATACATCGTCGGATTACGAAGTACCTCCGCAATCTAGGGTCCATCGGCCCGACCATACAACCACAAAACGGCATCGCAACAATGGAAATTATGAGGAAAATACGTGCGCACACCCGTCAAAGTAGCCGAGCAAGTGTATCACACGGCGCAAACGGACGCGAGAATTCCTCCCCGCGCGGCGACGCACTACCAAACAACAAACAAGACGCTTCTCCGCTCCCACGCGAGTCTCCGCCAAGCTATTACTGCCACACGACGAAAGGAGGGCCCCAAGGAGCTTATATATAGATTTCTCAACCCAGGGCGACAGAAACGGCTGAAAAAGGCGCGAAGAGGAGCCAAAAGGCATGCCTGGGGGTTAAACGGCCCCTCTGGGGCGCGATCCGACTGGAGGAGGAGGCCGGGGCCACCCCGCGGTGTCGGCGGGGGCCGGCTGACCCCGCCGACCTCCCGACGGAGTCGCACGACCCCGCTGGGACCCCAACAGGGTCAGCCGACCCCACCAGGGGGCCGGCTGACCCCGCGGGGGTACCAGCGGGGTCACGCAACCCCGCAAGGTCTCACGGGTCCGCCCTCCGTCTCCCCGGTCCCAGTTTCAAAAAAAAAGGGTGCAAAGGGGTCAAAAAATCACTTTTGCCATCCCACCTTGACAGAAAAAGGGTTTTTGCACCCCACCTTGACAGAATTGAGGCAATTCCTCTCGTTTTTGTCAACCTGGGTCCTCCCGCCTTCTATAAATAGACCCCCAAGGGTCCAAGTGGAGAACACACGACACACACACTACGAACACGTACGAAAGCTTGACGAGAAGAGACGCACGCGCAAGGAGTTTGTTCTGTTTGTCTTGGCCTGTGAGGGGTAAGTCCCCGGGCCTCATGGATATACCCTTAAGAGGTGTTTTTGTAATTACGCCCCTCAGGGGGCCATGTTTGTAATTATGCCTCTCAACGGGCCATGTTTGGTAAGTCTTTACGTCCCGGGACGACAACGTAATGTGGTTCTGTCCCTACAATGACGGAATTACAAAAATGCCCTCCCTAGGACCGTAAGAGACAAAAGTCCTGTAATTTGTAGTTCTACCCTGCAATCTTTTGTAATTGGGACTACATCCCTACCTCCCGCGTTAGTGCGGATGCTTGTACAGTCGACAATTCGCCGACAACCCTTGTATCCAGTTGGGTCATAAAAATATCCAATGTACTCCACATATTGTCTTTGTACGTCGATCGGAAAAATTACAAGAAAACCTTTCGACTTGTGAAAATTGTGTATATATCCCTCCTTAGGCAAGATTGACACAGGCGAGCCTTATATGAAGCCCTTGTCACTCCTTCAGCTCAGGGACGTTGTCAGCTCAGTCTGACACTCAGATGTCACCCCAACCCTAGGTCCATGTAAGGTATGATAAAATTACCAAAATACCCATGTGACCTAAAAACGGTCTAGCAACCCTTAAAACTCTCCAGAAAGAGCCTCGGCGCCTTGGGAAGTCAAGAACCCGGTCCTACTTCCGTTCCAACCCAGAAATTACCAAAACACCCCCGGGTTGGTAAAATTACCAAAACACCCCTGGGTTGGTAAAATTACCAAAATACCCTCGGGGTCCAGAAAATCTCCCCCTACTTCAAAAATGCCTACGGCTTCCGCATATTTGCGTCCTTACTCGTAAATCTTAGGATTTTGCTCAGACTTAGCCCTAACCCTATTAACATGTTGATGATAAATGAGTGGTAGTGGAGAGTCTCTTGAATGAGTACGCCCTCAACATCAGAACCCCTATAGAAGGTTTTGAAATTTCTTTGACAGTCAAACAAAGGTGTTCGGACGTTAAGCCGATGTAAATCAACACTGACTACGGTCAGTGGGGAAAGGTCCAGTACTCGAACTCAAATCGTCTGATATAATGCGCACCTACGGAATAAACCTCTACACATAGAGGGGAATGTTTCTTTTCAAAAAGAACATTTATTTTATATTTCATCTACGATGAAAGATTCCGTGTCTCACAGACTGGCACGCCCGGTAGGACCTTTCCCGCCTTTCTTCTTTCTGTCAAAGAAAGTCTCCAAACCCATTCTCAAGGTTCTGATCTCCCTCCTCTTCCTTTTACAGGACTGGGAAGAGGAGGGTATACACCTCTCTGTTCATTTGAGAGCTCTTCGTGCATCCGCACGCCACTCCTTTCGTGCTACGCACCACCACTAACAGTAATAGCAGCGATGGCAGCCGTCACCTACGGCCCCGAGATCATCGCCAACCATGCCAGGCTCGGATACCTGGCGACTCCACTCGTCTTTGGCGACTTCCCAGCAGTCGTCAGCTCGCCCTCTTCTTGGGCGTAGTGCCAGGGGCTGAAGTCAGTTCAGCCACACCCACTGCAGCAGCTATCGGGGGTGTCAAGCCCTCGACCCCAGCAACTGGTCGAGTTCGCTTGGCGAAGAAGACAACTACTGAGGGTGTCAGGCCCTCCGCTTCATCAACTGGCCGGGTTCGCCCGGTCAGCAGCACAACTGTCGGGGGTGTCAGGCCCGTCGTCTCAGCAAATGGCCGGGTTTTCTCGGCCAATCAAGTCACTGCTGGCGTCGCTCTTGCTCAACGGAGGCAGCGTCGTCGCCGTAACGACGCCAAATCTACGGCGGCCACCCTCAGAGGTGCTACACCTGCTCAACGGGGGCAGCGTCGTCACCACAACAACGCCGCGCCCACGGCAGACGTCATCAAGGCTACTCCTGCTCAACGGGGGCAATGTCGTAGCCGCAAAGGTGCAAAGCCTACAGCGGCCGCATCCCGCTCCGGTAAGACTCTGCTTGTCGGAGATTTTCGCATCCGGCTCGATGGAGGCGAGCCGATCCTGCCTAGGGACCTACACGTCCCGACTGTCTCTACCTCCAACCGCTTCGAGCTCCTTCGGCAAGTCCGAGAGGACGGAGCGAAAATGAAGAAGCCCGCCGTATCGGCGGCAACTCAGGGTCCCCTGCAGTGACCCAAGCCTCGAGCTCCCCGGTCTAGGACAGGGGGTAGCCCAGTGGAGGAGCGCCACCTCCAATTGAAGAAAATTTGGGTCAACAAGGAGGAGGCCCGAACTATAAGGCGCGCGAGGGCGGAGGAGTCTTTCCGCACGTCAGATCTGCAACATATGCGGAGTCTGATAAGTACCGAGGCCTCAGCTTCTCCAAGGTCTACAAATCAGCCCCTACGGGGGCAAAAGCGCCGAGGAACCGGCAAGAAGGTGCGGCCGACCTCCCCGTGGGACAGTTCCACGCACACGGAGGAGGATCGCTCCCCTCAAGCTTCTACATCCCGAGTTTCTATCTTCGACAGACTAGGGATGCCACCCAAGCCGGATCGACAACCGTCCAAGAAGAAGCGGGTAATTCAAGTAACTAATGACACTGTCAAAGTGTTCACCTGTTATGCCTCTTCCGCAGACAAGCAACGAGAGGACATTCCGGGCGACCCAAACCAGCTTCTTCAATACTCAAGGAGGTCAACGTCTGGGTCCCGGGGCCTGGCACAAACACAACAGCCGCCGGCCGCTGGTACATCTCACCCCGAGCTGGCGCGGCAAGAAGAGCGTCAGGAGGACGTTCACAGTGTTGATGGGGACAGCCACCCCCGGCACGAGGAAGATCTGGGGGAGGGGACACACACTCCCGCGTTGGAAGAACTCCGACGCGAGAACCAAGAACTCAAGAATCTCTTACAGGCGCTATTGCATGAAAAAGAGGTTCATGTCCCACCTCAGACGGCACCAACTAGAGTAGAACCACGGCCTCCTCCCATTCCGATTGCGGTCAATGCCTCCGTCACGACGGCAAAATTACCATTGGCCGTGGAGTTTGATGTTCTGCAACCTGAAGCCAATGCACGATCATCGGCCACTCCTGCTACAGAGAGCCTCATGGTGTAGAAGCAGATCGAACGTATTGTGGAGGCGAAGTTTGCTCAGCATGGGGAGGGGGTGGCCACCGTTGATTTGTACAGCGTGCCTTATCCCCTCCGCCATCAGTTCAAGAAGCTTCCGCCTGATTGTCCAAAGGCCCCGAACCTTCAGAAGTTCAACGAGCAGGACTCCCCACATGAACATCTGGCCTACTACATGACGGCCATGGGTGAATTGGCATTGGAAGAGACATATTTGCTGCGGTACTTCGCCATGTCATTGACTGGCACCGCCTTCCAGTGGTATTCCAGACTTAAGCCCAATTCTGTAGCTGATTGGGCGGATATGCAGAAAAAATTCGTCGACCGTTTCCAGATGGTCGAACGCAAAATCTCCCTAGCAGAGCTATGTGCCCTCCGTCAAAAGAAGGGTGAAACGGCGTTGGACTTCATCAAGCGGCGGAGGGACGTCAGCATGCGCTGCGATAATCCTCCAACCCCTGAAGATGCAATCACCATCTGCCGCAGGGGTCTCTCAGCAGAAGTTAGTGAAAAGCTTCTGGGCTCAAATATCAGAAGCTATGATCAGCTCAATACGATGGTGGCGGAGATTGAAACGTTCTTCGTTGATCACCCGGCACAAGCCCCTACCAAAGGCAAGTCCTCCAAGGACCGTCTGACTAGCGGCAAGAAGGTAAATGATGTCGACTTCTCCTCGACGAATGGAGACAAAGGGGAAGGAAAATCCAAAGGCAATAGCAAAAAGGCCGATGCCAAGGCAAGTGCCTCTCTCTTAGCAGAGCGCATGAAGACACCTTACTCCTTCAGGAAGGAGCACACCAAGATGCTCTTTGATCTATGCATGAAAGAGCAGCTCATTACCCTGCCGGATCCGCGGAAGCCCTCAGAGGTGGACAAAACAGATGATCCGACCTATTGTGTGTATCACCGAAGGTTGGGTCATACCATCGGGGACTGCTATGTTTTCAAGAATATAGAAGAAGAGCTCGTTCAAAAGGGCTTGATAAATATGCTGGGCCATGCAGTCGACCCACCACAACCTCATGCTTGGAGTCGATCGAACCGGTCGGCTAATGTGGTCTACATGGCGGCGATGGCTTCGAGCTCCAACGCCTCCGAGGCCGGGCCTTCAAATCAACAGTCCAACACTGGCCGCGGAGCCGCTCCTCCCTCACTCCCCGAATGTTTGGCATTGCGGAGGACTATCCGGAAGATCCGGTGGGAGATTCGCCAGTTGCAACTGGAACAAAGGCATCTGTTACAGTTCCTAGAGAGCATAGATCAGCAACTGGCCACCTTCCCCTTTGGCCCATTTGCCAGGGGATTAGCTCCAACCCATATACGGGAGGCAGGTGTACCACCTACTGCCCGGGCTCCGCTCAGGGGTTGGCTCTCCGAAGAATCCTCGGACTCATCTGAAGGCGAGGAGGACTCATCTAAAGGTGACGAGCATACACCCCAAGGCGAGCAGCCGGAGAAGTTATACTCCTTCCCTTGGGAGAACACCCCAAACATCTTCTTAGCATGCCAGCGAGCGGGCTTGATCAGCCCATCACCTGTGGAGCAGACACCAGGTGTTGCATTTCATCAAGGCTATTGCCCATACCATGAGGTGGTAGGCTATATCATCCACAACTGTGAGCCGTTCAAGAACCTCGCTGAGGACTTAATCAGGCGAGGGAAGGTTAACATGGGTGAATTCCTAGTCGACCCACCTCAGCCACATGTGCAGGAGAGTTTTCATTTCTCCGTCAATGTTATACATGCTTCAGCAGCTTTCCAATTCCCGGAGCCGCAGGAGGGGGAAGTCAGTTCCCAGCCGCCCAAGTCCACATTGTGGTACCCAGGGTGGCGACCCTCTCATCAGTGTTCTTTCCCCAAGGAGGACACTGAGAAGATCTTTGACAAGCTCCTGGAAGATGGTCGGGTGATGACCCATAATCCGCCGTCTTACTATAATGAGACGGCCAAGAACCATCCCCGTTACTGCAAATATCATGCCAGGGTGTCTCACCCCACCCGGGAATGCCCGGAAGTCCAAGATTGCATTGAAGTCCTCATCCAAAGAGGAGAGATCGATGCGTAGGGAAACTCTATGACGAGGCGGCGTCTGAAAGAGGCCGCTAAGAAGATTCTCCAACAAGTTCAACAGGAGCAGACCAGGCTACGTGGGACCAAACCCACCTCTCAACGAGTCCAACCGGACAAGTCTACGGGCAGTGGCAATCCTCAGCCAAACCTCAAAGGCAAGGCTAGGTGCGAGGGGCCTAAGGCCCGGAGCCCAAAAAGCCAAGCCGAAGTGAAGGTTCCAAACCTCTGCCCAGGCCGGGTCAACCCAGCATCGTCATAGGGGGAAACCCTCCACCAGATTATAAAGGCAAGGCCAAGGTGAGGGAGCCTCCGGCCAAAGCTACTGTCGAGCCAACAAGGTCGTCAATTGAAGAAAGACCTAAACAGCTCGAACCGATAAAGCTGCCAACCAAAGCAAAACCGGCGGAGTTACAACGCCCCCAAGGGCTCCACTGTGGATTGGCAGAATTCCAGCAGCTGCCGCCCGAAATAATTGCTCAGGCGATCAATGCCACCTTCCAGGCTCAGCCGGAGGAGGCCAATTGGACCAAGGTCACCCCAAGAAGGAGCCGCGGCACTAAGGCTCCTAAGGAGCCAGCCCGGAGCAAAAAGCAAAATTCTGGGGGCAAACCAGTCCCACCTCCGAAACGAGGTCCACTTTCTTCTCAAGAGGCGGCCCGCCAAAAGAAGCAAGAGAAGAATCGCAGGAAGAATTTGAAGAGGAGGTTGAAGAAACAAGCTGAGCAAGCAGCAGCTATGGAGGCTCCTAGCGAGCCGACTCCTCTGCAAAGACTACAAAAGCTCGTAGATGAGCTGGAGGAGTACACTCCCCCTCGTCCCACCA
This sequence comes from Amorphophallus konjac, assembly GCA_022559845.1. Classification (NCBI taxonomy): domain Eukaryota; kingdom Viridiplantae; phylum Streptophyta; class Magnoliopsida; order Alismatales; family Araceae; genus Amorphophallus; species Amorphophallus konjac. Next base: position 413,384,345 of record CM040126.1, read on the forward strand.
GGGTCGTCACTCTAGACGAATATATTCCCTGGGACAAGCTTGGGCGTAAGGCCCGCCTCCTTCAGTGGCTTTGGGATATGGCCCACCGGCTCGAAGAGGGGAAAGACTTCCCAATCCCGGAGGAGCTCTCCCTGTTCTACAAAGATGAGGAGCTCACTGTCGAAATGCTTGAGAAATGCTACAAGAGCTCTCCTGCAACATGGTGGCGATTCCGCCGCCCGACAACATTAACTCTCATGCGGTTGATAGCACTGGAGGCAAGGCTCCTATGGCAACATATCAACGTCGCTCGACGAGAAATAGCCGAGGACGAGGACAAGGACGAGGACGTGAAGGTCCCCTGACTCTCGACCAGGTCATAATATTCAGAGGGGAGAAACATGGTCCAGTCCCAGAAACCCAAGTTCGAGGAATGCCTTTTATCCTCAACTCCTCACAGGGTTCAAGCCCCGTCTCAGCGGCTAAATCGGGTGGTGTTCCTTTCATAATCGCCTCTTCTGATGAAGAAGAGGAGTCATCCAGGTCGCCAGTGCGCGAGGAGGCGTCAGAGCAAGCTGGTCCCTCCAATAGGGTCGAACCCGCAAGCTTGGCCGGGCCTTCTAATGAAGGCCAACATGATGAGCCTTTGCCACCTCCTGAGGAATCTTTAGCTCCGCTATTCCAAGAAAATGCAGAGGGTCAGAATGAGGAGCGCCCTTCTAAGCGGGAAAAGTCTCGCCAGGCACCAAAGACTCTGGCGGAGATCATCATGCCATTTGACAAGACCCGTGCTCAGGCGGACCGCAAAATCATTCATCACATGAAGCGGTTCCCAACAAATGTCACCATTTGGGAAGCCATCGCCTGGAGCAAGGAGGCTCTTGTCAAGATACTCTAAGACCCGGCGGCCTACGAAGCCCATGTTACAGAATTGCAAGCCCAGGCATATGAGGCACTCACAGTCAACATCTCCTTCACGGACAAAGACATGTTGTTGTCCTCTCCGTGCCACAATCGCCCCTTATATATGAGGGGGACGATCAATGGGCATGATGTAAACCGCATTTTAGTCGATGCTGGAGCGGCTATCAACATCATGCCTTTGAAGACTTTTAAGTCTCTATACCTGACACCTTACTTACAAAAGGTGAACGCGGTCAAGATCTCAGGATTTAACCAGAACTCCGAAGAGGCTCTAGGTCGGGTTAAAGTCAAGCTTGCTTTGGGCGATTTTGTCACCCAAACGACATTTTATATCATCAACGCCGACACATCTTATAAGGTGCTGCTTGGGAGGCCTTGGCTCCATGAGAATTGGGTCGTCCCATCAACTCTACATCAATGCATTAAATATGCTAAGGGAGGGGAGCAACATACGGTCTTTGCAGATCAGGCCCCGTTCCACCCCAATGAGTGCCACTTGGCTGATGCTTCCCTATATTTTGGGAAGCCCACTTTAGCAATCCCCGAGCCTATAAAGGACAAAGGGAAGCAAAAAGTGGACCATGAAGTTGAGGAAGGGCAGTTGTTCACTGTCAACCAAGACATGGTAAAACTGCACAGGCTAAGCCTCCAAGCCGCCTCCAAGCCGACTCAGCCGGAAAGGCGAAGTGTTGACTTTGAAGCCAACCTCATCAGCCAGGTCATCGACCGAAGCATCTCCTTACCGCCCAAGTGTCTTCAACTCTCATCCCAGCGGGAAGAGTATGAGGTGGAACAGTTGAAGACCTTCACAGTCTCCTATCAACGGAGAAGAAGACGTAACAAGGGCAAGGGGGACAAGCCGATCATCTTTTACAAAGGTAACTTAGTCCCATCATGCCCTCCCGAAGATGACTTCGGCTGGGATACTCCCGCCGATGTGGCGCCAGAGGCAATCCAGAAGATGGACGATATGCCGAAATACATCAAGGAAATGTGTAAAAAGCAACACATCCCACAAGCTCAGGACCCCGCACGAGCGGCATATTTCCATCAGCTGTGGAACCCTCCGCAGGTCCGTGGGCAACCTCCCTTCTCCCGCAAAGACACGCGGGGACTCGGCTATCACCAGGAGACGGACTTCGAGGTCTATTATGCAGTCAATGCCATAGGGCTGCTACCTCTCCCTAACGGGCAAGCAGAAGTTGAGCCCGAGATCGGCGACTCTGTAAGAGAGTCCGGTGAGTCATCAATGACACCATCACCTTCATCGGAAGTCAACAACGACCGCCCTTCAGAAGGAAGAGCAGCCCAGCCTGCCAACCATCAACAAGATGAAGCAAGTCCTTCGACTTCAAGCCACAAGCAAGAGTGCTTCGAAGAATTTGAAGTCTATGAAGCAAACACTGATGATGAGGGAGACTTCGCCGACCTCCAACCAGCTCCACCGGAGCTTGAAGACGGTGGTCAAGCAACTGTGGACGAATTGATTGAGATCAATCTCGGAAGCAAAGATGACCACCGTCCCACCTTCATAAGTGCTCTCCTCAGTGAGAAAGAAAGGCAATCGTATCGACAGCTCGTAGAAGAGTTTAGGGATTGTTTCGCCTGGACTTACAAAGAAATGCCCGAGCTCGACCCCTCTGTGGCTGAACACGAGCTGACAATACTTTCAACAGTCAAGCCAGTCAAGCAAGCTCAAAGGCGTATGCACCACGAGCTGGAGCTGAAAGTCAATGCTGAGGTTGACAAGATGCTCAATGTGGACTTCATAGAGCCCTGCATGTACCCTATATGGCTTGCCAATATAGTCCCTGTCAAGAAGAAGAATGGCCAAGTCCGAGTCTGCATCGACTTCAGGGATTTGAACAAGATATGCCCGAAAGACGACTTCCCTGTCCCAATCACTGAGACAATGGTTGACATGACCACTGGTCATGAAGCCTTGTCTTTCATAGATGGGTCGTCGGGCTATAATCAAATCCGCATGGCCATCAAAGACAAAGACCACACGGCCTTCCGATCTCCTAAGGGGATCTTCAACTACAAAAGGATGTCGTTTGGCCTGAAGAATGCCGGTGCAACCTACCAAAGGGCAATGACCAAGATCTTCGACGAAATGCTACATGACCTCGTCGAATGCTATGTCGATGACTTGGTCGTCAAGACAAAAAGGCGAGAGGATAATCTGGCCGACCTGCGTCGAGTCTTTGAAAGGCTTCGACCTATGTAGTCTGAGGCGTGAGGCGGCCGAGGCGACCGGGGGGTCGCCTCATGCCTCAAACGCCTAGGCGATGGCCTAGGCATTTGAGGCGTTTGAGGCGAGATAGAGAGAGAATGAGACAAAAAATAAATTATATGTCTAAATATCACAAAAATACCTATATAAAGTCAATACATTTCCTAAATTCATTCAATCCCTATGATTCAAATCATTATGACTCACTAAATTCACATAAAATTTAACAAACCACTGTCAAAAACCAAATTTTGTATGTCTATGTGAGATAGAGAGAGAATGAGACAAACTGTGGTCAGAGCGAGACGAGGCGAGGCGACCTGGGGGCGCCTCACCTCTGAGGCGCGCCTCAGACTACATAGGCTTCGACAGTACCAACTTAAGATGAACCCAATGAAGTGCGCCTTCGGTGTCTCCAGCGGCAAGTTCCTTGGCTTCATTGTCAGGTATCGAGGCATAGAAATTGACCCTGATAAAATCAAGGCCATAAGGGGACTGCCTCCACCCAAGAACTTGACAGAGCTCAGATCTCTTCAAGGAAGACTCGCCTATATTAGGCGGTTCATTTCTAACCTTTCTGGAAGATGCCTACCTTTCGGCAAATTGATGAAGAAAGGAGCACCCTTCATATGGGACGAAGGTTGTCAGAAAGCCTTCGAGCAAATCAAGGAGTATCTATTGACTCCTCCAGTCTTAGGGGCACCCGTCAGAGGGAAGCCCCTTATCCTCTACATTGCTGCCATGGATGCCTCTTTGGGGGCTCTGCTAGCCTAGATCAATGACGAGGGCAAGGAGCGGCCATTATACTACCTCAGTCAGAAACTGATCGGGCCTGAGCATCGATATGCGTCTATGGGAAAAGGTGTGCCTGGCATTGGTATTTGCTGTCAAGAAGCTGAGGCACTACCTCCTTGCTCACCGGGTGGAGCTCATTTCAAAATATGATCCACTCAAGTTTCTGCTCAGTCAGCCCGTCCTCTCTGGTAGGCTCGGCAAATGGGCACTTATCCTCATAGAGTTTGACATCACTTTCGTCCCACGCAAGGCGGTCAAGGGGCAAGGAATGGCGGAGTTCTTAACTGCACACCCTGTGCCGGAAGATTCGCCGCTCAACTTCGAGCTACCCGATGAAGAGGTGTTGGTACCTCCTCAAGAAATTGGGGAGCATTCTGAAGAAGTCCCACCACAGATGGAGCCGGGTGTCCTCACGCGTGACTTCCCACATTGGGAGTTATATTTTGATGGTGCCTCCCGGACAATCAAAAGGGTCGGCGGCCTTACAGACTATGTCTCAGGCGCGGGGGTAGTCTTTGTGTCCCCACAAGGCCGCATCCTCCATAATTCTTGTGCCATCATGAAGTCGCTGACTAATAATGAGGCAGAGTATGAAGCGCTAATCATTGGGCTTCAACTGGCACTGGAGATGGACATCAAGTGCATCAAAGTGTACGGGGATTCTCAACTCGTCATCCGACAAGTCCTGGACGTCTATGACGTCCGGAAGAAGGAGCTCATCCCCTACCATGCAGTCGTCATGAGGCTCAAGGAAGAATTCTACCTATTTGAAATAGGCCATGTCCCCAGAGACAACAACTCCCGGGCTGACGCTTTGGCAAAGCTGGCCGCAGCCCTAAAGCTCCCACCTGAGGGGGAATTGAATATCACCGTCAGACACCGACTCATGCCAAGCGTGCTCGATGAAGAATCCGGCCTTACTATCTACGAGGTCGATAACATTCAAGAGGAGAATGCTCCCGAAGAAGAAGATTGGTGTGAGCCAATCATAAAGATAAAAAATGGCTGACTTCCTTCTGATCAGGCTCAGAGGGTGCAACTGCTACGCAGGGCGACATCCTACCAGCTGATTGACGGTCTGCTCTTCAAGCTTGTCCATGAAAAAGACCGATCGGTCCTCCTACGGTGCCTTTCATCCAAGGAAGCAAAGACCGTCATGCACGAGGTCCACTCCGGATTGTGCGGGGCCCACCAAGCGGGAGCTAGATGAAAAATAGCATCAAGCTTAAAGGGTTTTATTGGCCCACCATGTACGAAGATTGCAACCAATACGCTCGTACATGTCACCAACGCCAAGCATTCGGGCCAGTCCCTCGGCGGCCGTCCAATCCACTCCACCCAACAGCGCCTACTTGGCCATTCACGGAGTGGGGCATGGACATTGTGGGACCATTCCTGCCATCATCTCAAGGGCACAAGTTCATACTGGCTGCCACTGATTACTTCTCCAGATGGGCAGAAGCCGTCCCGCTACGAGAAGTTACAGGGGAGATAGTTGCCCGGTTTGTAAGGCACTACATCATATACAGATTCGGCACCCCCAGTCGAATTCTATCTGACAATGGCACGCCATTCAGAAACAAGATTGTTTATGCTTTGGCGTCTAAATTTCAAATTGACTGGAGGACATCGTCGGTCTACAACCCCCAGGACAACGGGTTGGTCGAGGCCTTCAACAAAACCCTCTGCAAGCTGCTGTCCAAGATAGTAGGTGGTCGCAAGCGAGATTGGGGTGAGAAGGTCCATGAAGCCCTATGGGCCTATCGGACTATTTACAAAACCCCCACGGGTTGTTCCCCATTCTCCTTGGTCTACAGAGCCGAGGCGGTGGTCCCAGTGGAGATCGAATTGGCATCCTATCGCGTTGTTATGCACGCCGGATTGCCAGGCCAAGACCAATCTGAAATAGAAAGAATGCTTGAGGAGCTCTTCAACCTTGAAGGCGAAAGACTCAAAGCCTACAAACACTTGCAAGTGTATCAAGCCCGTATGACACGTGCCTATGACAAGCTGGTCAAGCAAAAGGCGTTCAAGAAAGGCGACCTCGTCATGATTAAGGAAAAGGAGGTCCTTGCGGGAAGATCCAGCGGCAAACTCCAGCCCAATTGGCGAGGGCCTTACGTCATCCAGAAGGTCTACGAAGGAGAGGCCTATACAGTCGTCGACCACAAGGGAGATAATCCTTTCCCTCCTCTCAACGGCAAGCACATGAAGCTCTACCATGCGCCACCGCAAGAGTTTCTGCAGTAATCCTCACGAGACATACCTTTCCCCAGCGAAGGTTCAAGTTGAAAAAAAAATGGGGTTAAAAATATTGATACCCCGGCGGACTCAGTCGACCTTCAAGGGTTGGCTGAGGGCAAGAAGACTATAGACCCGGTCGAGGTGAAAACCCAAAAGGGCGTCTCGGGCAGAAATGGGCAACCCCTCGATGTGAAAACCCGCAAGGGCGCACCGAAAAAAGCTAAAGGGGGCCAACCTCGACGAAAACCCGAAAGGGCGGTGAGGTTGGTAATGTGAAAAAAAACAATCCTCTTTCACCATGCTTTACGGGTGGTTCGAAGTCAACGGCTTCACCCTATAATGACAAGAGCATTGTACTAATGCTTTCTACATTTTCTATGCCGTCCTGCGACATTTAGTCCCACCAGGGCGTCCCGACATTGTCATACTCTGTCTCATCGGGATTACCCATGTTTTGAGCCTCCCAGGTTCAGATCCCATGTCTCTTTCGACTATATAATCAGCCCCTCTGGTCCCACTGGGTTCTGCCTACGTACGTCCCTCTCAGGCTGCCAACCCATCTCACGCCTATCGGCTCTCGGGTTTGACTCTCACATCCCACTAGGGCTGTCATACGTATCTTTGTCCCATCGGGATTGACCTCAGCACGCCCTCTTGGGTTGCCAACTCATCATGCCTTTCGGCACATTTCACCTTCTAGGGAACTGGCCTCAGCATGCCCTCTCGGGCTGTCAACCCATCATGCCTTTCGGCTCATTTTCCTTCGGGGACTGGCCTCAGCATGCCCTCTCGGGCTGCCAACCCATCATGCCTTTTGGCTCATTTTTCCTTCGGGGATTGGCCTCAGCATGTCCTCTCGGGCTGCCAACTCATCATGGCTTTCGGCTCATTTTATCTTCTTGGATTGGCCTCAATATGCCCTCTCGGGCTGCCAACCCATCATACCTTTCGGCTCATTTTTCCTTCTAGGATTGGCCTTAGCATACCCTCCCGGGCTGCCAACCCATCACGCCTTTCGGGACATTTTACCTTCGAGGGTTTGGCCTCAGTGTGCCCCTTTCGGGCTGTCAACCCATCTCGCCTCTTGGCCTTGAAACTTGACTCATATATCCCACCAGGATTACCAAGTCTATTCCTTTGTCCCCACGGGCTTGGCCTCTGCATGCCCTTGTCGGACTGCCAACCCTGTTTGCCTATCGGCTCACAGATTTGACTCGTGCGTCCCACTCGGGCTGTCAAATCCCCTCTTTCATCCTATTGGGTCTGGCCTATGCATGCCCCTTTCGGGCCGCCAACCCATCTCGCCTATCGACTTCCAGGTTTAACCCACATGTCCCATTCGGACCCTTGAACCTATTCCTTTGCTGTCCCAACCGGGCTTGACACATACACACCCCTTTCGGGTTACCAACCCGTTCAACCTTCGGTTTTTGGATTTAGCTAATTGCGTCCCACTAGGGCAGTCAAATCCACCCACTTGTCCCACCTATGCGGCACACACGTCCCTATGGGAGTGCCACTTCCTCCTTGCCTTTTGACATTATAGGTTTTAAAAAATAAAAATAAAAAAGGGGGTTAAAAATATTGATGTCACAGCGGACTTGGTTGTTTCCGTTAGGGAAACGATCAAGGGCAAAAAGGCTTTAACCCGGTTAAGGTGAAAACCCGAAAGGGCGCCTTAGGCAAAAATGAGTACCCCTCAGTGTAAAAATCCGGCAAGGGCGCACTGGAAAAAGCTAAAGGGGGCCAGTCCTAACAAAAACCCGAAAGGGCGGTAGGGCTGATAAAGTGATTAAAAAAACAAAAAAAGACGCATGCATGTAAAAGGGTGGAATCAAAAGCGGCTGAATTATGTCCTTTATTCAATAATGTCATTAATGGAGCCCGAGACAAACCCTCGGGGGTAACTCAAACAAAAAATGGAGCATGAAGGCCCTATGTATAAGAAGGTGTTGAAGCTCGTCAAACATCGGACTCGCCCCCCCGCAACTCTGCAAGACGAGTCTCGCTCTGGAAAGCCTCCTCCTGGAGCTCCTCAAGCCTACGGCAGAAGGTCGCCAGCTCGACCTGTGTACTGCAACACTCCACCTCAGCCTCCTGAAGCTCTCTCTGAAGCTCCTCTACCCGAAGGGAGGCCCTCTGGTTGCGCTTTTCAGCGCCCTCGATCTAGAGGCCAACCTCCACCTGGGTTACTCGGAGTCCGCTGAGCCACTCCTCCTCCTGTTGAACCATCAGCTGGGCCATCCGCTTCTGCTCATGCGCGATATGAAGGCGAGTGAACTCGCCCCACAAAGCTGTCAGCCTCGCCGCCCATGTATCCCTGGGGAGACCTAACATATGATAACCTCGGGTAAAGGTCTCCAGGCTGTTCCTCAAAGCCTCCACAGTCGATAAGGGGTCGACTCTGATCAGCTGCTCAAGACCCTGGAAAAGCCATCCAGCCATGTCAGCATCGGCCAGCACCACCTCGAGCTGAGGGGTGTCAGGCCACTCAATCCCAAAGGCAGGAAAGTCTGGGAGCACTGCTGAAGCCTCTCTCAGTGAAGCTGCAATAAAAAAAAAGCAGAATAAGTGCTTGTTCACAAATGAAAGGACATGCACAAATAGTCATGAAAGGCACAAGATCGTGATATACCTAAGGCTGCCGTGGAAACATGCCCCTCCTCAATAGCCGGGGAGGAACCACTCATAGAAGCTGATGTTGGTTCACTAAGCAGGGCATTGGTGGCCCAGTCCTCTGTAGATCAAGTAACAGCATGTAAGTGCCTATCTATGAAATGGCACACAGACAATGCCAAACTCCAGAGAGCAGCTATATACCTGTCTCAACGGCATCCCCTTCTCTAACTACGCTAGGAAGGATGGACTCTGTACCAGGGGCCTTTTAAGAGCAAGATTGCTCACCCACGGAGGCCGGCCTTGCCTCATGAAGCTCCTCTCACATGGAGGCCCCAGCCGTTGGCTCCGCAGAAGGAGAAGCTGCATGGCAGATATGAGAGATGGGTCAGTGCCATAAACAAAATACAGACACCACTGGGGTTATTCACTGACAGATGCAAGGAATACCTGTGGGCTGGGTGTCCGTTGGCGGGGTATTCTGCCATGAACTGCGCAGGCCCTCTGGCGCGCCCTGGGAAACTTCCCCTATTGGGGCTGCCCCAACAGGGCGGGATGTATCATCCTCAACAGCCTGGCATGTCACTGTTCATATAGCAAACGTACTAGTCAGCTTGACAAGGACAGTTGCGAAGTAGTAAAAATGTCTATTATTAGCCTGCAAGATCCCTAACCTGAAGGATCAACCGCACTGTCCTCGACAATGTCAACATCAGAAGAGGTCCCTGGTGGAGGATCTTTCGGCGCCGCGGTATCAACGCTCGTCGCCCCCATGGCCTTTGTGCGCGTCATGGCATCGCCATTAGTCAGAAGATCCATAAATGAACCAGACTCCATAAGCCGCGAGAATTCCTCCATGGATCCAGCCAAGTCCACTCCTGCTCGACGAAGAACTATGTGAGCCGAGCAAAACTTTATAAGAAAGAGTCGACTGAGGAAGGCAAAATGCTGCTACACTCACCACTAGCACCCTCTAGCTCTCCCTCTTCCAGAGAGTCACTCTCGCCTAGAGAAGAATTCGAGGTCTTGGCACTTAAAGCAGAGCTCGAGCTCCCTTTAGAGGGAGGGTCTGAGGCCGTAGAATTCCCACTCCCAGAAGTAGACCCACTCCCAGAAGTGGATCCGGCCCCGGAAGAAGAGCCGACATCGCCTCCCGTTGTCGGTCCAAGAGGAATAATATCAGGAGCTCCTGCATAGCCAAGAAAACACTAAAGAGTTAGTGATGCTCAGTTCTTCATGTATCAATGAAGAGACAAGGCTGAGTATGTTACCTGGAGTCTGATCACCTATGGTCCCTGCTGCAAGAGGCGAGGGAGAATTAGCCGTCACAGGCATGTAATCGTCTGTGGAAGAGATCAGTTCTTCAAAGCTGAAAGTAACATTCGGCGCAGACTCGTCCAGTGGCATGTCATCTCCCGCCGGAGGAGGAGAGAAGCTCGCATCGGCCCTAGCTTCCGGAGGAGCTGCATTTAACAGAGGAAAAATGTGTTTATAACACTGCATATATGCTCAAAAACGATAGGTATCTGGATGTATTACTTACTGGACACAGCCTCAACCGCGGGGGATTCCTCCTCAAGCCGGGGACGGGACGATGACCTCACGTCCCCCTCCCCAGAACCCTCAGTGCGGGGTCACTTTGAGGCAGTAGTATCTCTCCTAGTCTCAGCATCGGGAGGTCCCTCCAATGGCCCAACGCCAACTACCCTAGCAGCCCCACCTACAGTTATCAAAGGAATGTGTAAAATACGTGTTCCGCAATATGATGATACATATACATCGAAAGCTGGCAAAGGAGATAATTACATGTAGCCTCTATTGACTTTATGGCTTTCAATACTGTCTGCTTCGGCTCCACTCGGAGGACATGTGCGGCTGCCTTTACAATGTCAAATATGGCAAGAGGAGTCGTCACCAGCTCAAGGCCAGAAAGGTACTCCAGCGGACCTGCACAGCCCACGGCATTAATCACATGGGCCCTCCACTCGGCAAAGGTGCTGCCTCCGAGTGCTCCATCAGGTATCGGCTGGGACAGCTGGGACTTCCTCCTCACCCCACAAGATACCTGCAAGTCCTCCCACCAAGAATAGGCCTTTGAGGGGTCTGGGGCTGCTCCTAAGGTGGAGGAAGAAGAAACTTTGGAAGCTGCTGCTGGCTTGCTTTTTAAGGGCTTCAATGCCCCATTATATTGGCTCCTGTCGACCGGGACCGTCCAGCCTTTCTCTCGCCATTGCTCCTCAATGTCGCTCACAACCCGGGCGGCTCCTAAAAAATGGGACCTGATGAAGGTTGGGTCCACAAGCAAAGGAGGCAGATCCTCCCTCCTCAAACGATGTTCCTCAGCTACTCGGATGGCGTCGCAGTGCTCTCGGAAGGCATTGCTGGCTTTGAACCACCAGCAGGCATAATGGATATCAAAGTAGCCTCTACGCTCCTGCTCCGGGACGGGGTACCCATGTCCCACCTCGCGGCAGAGGAAGTCCTGCCAAGCTGCTGCTACCAAATGCGAGTCCATTTGCCTATACAATCGGAGTGCCAAAGAGAACTCTGCACCTGAAGAGATGCCCTAGTCATACCCGAAGTTCCTGGCGAACCGGTGCGGGTAATAGGGCTCAAGTATCGCCGTGCTGGAGCACCAATACACAAGGATACTTGGGCGTATGCTGACAACCCACTCTGCCAGGCCCTGAGGGGAAAGTAAAACATGGGTAGAAACTCTGCTAACCACAGCATCTCTCTCTTGCCCCACATAAGGGCGGTGAAGGTAGGAGAAGTAGTCAAGGGCTATGCCCTCTCCTCTCCTCACTGGAACAAAGGACAAGGCCCGTCGGACCCCTACAAGCTGAACCACTAAGTCCTGGGATGGCTACCCTATGAACCAAAAAATCAGCGGCGCCGTCGGGTTATCCACTGGAGTCCTCCAAGAAAGCTCTGGGAATAGCAGCCCCGCCCAGGCACTCAGGTAATGAGTGGGCAGTACAATGTTCTTCTCTCGCGGCAACGAATGGGAAGACAAAGCCCCGAGCGAATAGAAAATATTCGCCAAGGCTACTGGTGCGATAGCAAGTCTCTATCCACAAGCGAGCAGACAGGCCGGGTATATCACCTTCGGCCGCAGAACTCCCTCCTCCCCATGGGAGACCACAAAACTGGCCAACCAGTAGGCCAGATAAGCCGCCAGATATGTAATATGAGGTAGCTCCCGTGAGTTCCATCTCTGTGTCGGTGTAGGCAAGTGACGAGGATGAGGGGGAACGTCTACTCTGACCTCCCTGCACTCCTCCCATGTGGTACCGGACTGTGCAAACTCCTCGTAGAAGCAGAAAGGGCCACTATAGAAATGACTCACCCATGCATTCAGGGTCACCCGTGATGTGCGAGGGGTCCGGTCTTTGCCAACCCGGGATAAATCCCTCCAAGTCTTCGTCAAAAATCTGAAGCAATATGGCAGGGTGTACCGCCCGGCGCCGTCGGTGAAGCTAAGGTGCAGGTCGTCCAATGATAGTTCTTCATATGGCCTCCCGCAGATCGGAAGACCAGAAATCCTCTGGAAAGACCAGAGGTCCAAGGAGGTCTCTCCTCCAGCCGTGACAAAAGTGTTCCACCGGCGGTCAAACCTCTCTACTAAAGCCTGCAACAGGCCTGTATGAAAGGGGTAGAAATATAAGGCGGCCGTCACTGCGTGACGGATCCCTACATTGTCCAACACCGACCGGTAGACAGTCAGAATGCCCCAGAGCCACTCTGTCGCGCCCCGGTGATAGCCATGGGACGGGATAACATACCACTTCCCGTACAAGCTGGGAGTCTTCAAGGACAAAACCCTCTCAATCATGCAGTCATGGATATACTCCTCATGCGCGAAGCTCGCTCCGATGGGTGTCAAGAAGAGACCATTCACAACCTGGTCCATGGTCTTGTGCTGCCCATGCATGTGCCAAGCTGCTGAAGGTAGTGGTGCAGTCCAAACAGTAAGGCTCTCGTGCCGCTGAATAGAGCCCAGACTCCGCTGATTCGGGTACTGCCTCTGCCGAGTAAAACCCTCCGGGTAGCTCGGATAAGTCAAGGAGCACAGCCCCCGCATACTGTCTCTCCCCGCTAATATCGCCCTCTCAAGGCGACGCCTCTCCTCAGGAAGTAAGGGATCATCGGCCTCCATGCCGATCGGTGCAAAGCTCTGAATGAAACGGTAGACGTGACGGTTCAAGGGATAGTGGCGTGGATAGCCCCATGTGCGGTCATACTCTAAAGGCCGTCCTGTCTCGTGATCCGAGACACGTCTACGAGGCACTCCGTCTCCCCAGCACTCTCAGTCGGGCCCTCAGCGACCCATAAATAGCCGAAGTCGAGCCGGCTAAAATCGCCATCTTCAATGATGCAAGGAGGGAAAGGTGGCATCCGCCGGTCCGTGCACTCAACACAGCATTCATCGGCACCCCTAACCCTCGACCTCCTCGACCGACTCCCATCTCCACTACTGTGAGCCATGCCTGAAAGCACAGAGGAGAAGAAAAAGGGAGGAGCGTCAGACCAAGACATCACGGGGCAGCAATATAAGTATTGAATGCAGTCCTACAAATCCCAAAATATATGCACAGGGCGCCAAAGTACATTTCCCTTCAAAGGGCACAGGTCATCCGCCCCCGCCTCCAGCCGTGACGGACATCCCGTGGGGGGCATTTGTTGCACCCAGAATTGTCTCAAAAATATTTTGAGGATTTTATTATGCATTAACCGACGAAAAATGCGGTGTATCGTCGACATCGTCGGATTACGGAGTACCTCCGCAATCTAGGGTCCATCGGCCCGACCATACAACCACAAAACGGCATCGCAGCAATGGAAATTATGAGGAAAATATGTGCGCACATCCGTCAAAGTAGCCGAGCAAGTATATCACACGGCGCAGACCGACGCGAGAATTCCTCCCCGCGCGGCGACGCACTACCAAACAACAAACAAGACGCTTCTCCGCTCCCACGCGAGTCTCCGCCAAGCTATTACTGCCACACGGCGAAAGGAGGGCCCCAAGGAGCATATATATATATTTCTCCTCAACCCAGGGCGACAGAAACGGCTGAAAAAAGATGCGAAGAGGAGCCAAAAGGCATGCCCAGGGGTTAAACGGCCCCTCTGGGGCGCGATTCGACTGGAGGAGGAGGCCGCGGCCACCCCGCGGGGTCACCCCGCCGGCCTCCCAACGAGGTCGCGCGACCCCGCGGCCTCCCAACGAGGTCGCGCGACCTCGCCGGCCTCCCAGCGAGGTCGCGCGACCCCGCTGGGACCCCAGCGGGGTCAACCGACCCCGCCCGGGGGCCGATTGACCCGGCGGGGGTGCCAACGGGGTCGCGCGACCCCGCCAGGTCCCGCGGGTCCGCCCTCCGTCTCCCCGGTCCCATTTTCAAAAAAAAAAGGGTGCAGAGGGGTCAAAAAATCACTTTTGTCACCCCCACCCCCGGTTGACAGTTTCGGCAGAAACGTATCGGTTTCGGCCATAACCGATACGAAAAAAACCCCCATCACTCTAGCAACCCGAAACATAATAGGTGTATCGGTTTCGGGCGAAACTGATACACGTTTCGCCCGAGACCGTCCAGTGTCGGCCCGAAATCATCCGGTTTCGGCCGAAACTCACGTGGGAGTTCACTTGCTATTAGGGATGTCAATGGTAACCGATAATCCGATAACCGTCCATTTCGTTAGCTTAACGAACAGCAAATGGATAGTATTTTTCTTTCCGATAAATTAACGGATACGAATACGGATATATCCGAGTTCTTAGCGGATACGGATACGGATACACCTCATTCCGAATCCGTATCCGTCCGTTACCGTTAAATAAGTTTGTATTTGACTCAAATAATTTAGTGTCTTGAAGAAAATGACATTGAAGATGAGATATGTGTATAATTTAAGACATTTATATTCTCATGATGGTAAAATATTTCTAAATTACAAGATGTTTTTATAATTTTTTAAATCATCAAGTTAATATATTCTTTATTTTCATGAAAGGTATGTATAAAGAATGAGAATACGATGGAGATTAAAGTCCAAAAGAGTTAGTTTATTTTATTATTTAAACTTTATATGTTTCATATTATCTTTGTGGATATTGTAATATTATATATTTGTATACTTTTAATTACATTATATATTGACTCATGAATAATGATGATATGAGAACTAAATTGAAATTTGTTTGTTTATCATATGGATTGTTCTTTTCAATTTATTTTTTTTGTAATTGAGTTAATTTACATCTTAAATTTTAATCTGATATGTACTTTTATGTCCGGTAACTATCCGTTAACCGTATTTTTCGGATACTCGATAACGGTTTTCGGATACACCACTTTCCGAATACTTAACGAACAGCAAACGGATATAGTTTTTCCTTATCGAATACTGATACGAATATTCCACTATCCAACCCGTTGACATCCCTACTTGTTGTCTCCCCCCCCCCCGAAACCCACTACCCAACCGAGCAGAAACCCTCCCCCCCCCCCTGCGCTAGCCTGCTGTTGTTGCTGCCTGCTGCTGGCCTACTGTCGCTGCTGCTGGCCTGCTGCCGCTGCTGCAGTGCTGCTGCCTACTGGTGTTGCTGTTGCCGTGGCCCTGCTGCTGGTGCTGATGCTGCCGTAGCCGCCGCCCTGCCATGCTGCCCCAGGCCCCCAGCAGCCGCCCTGTTGCTGCTGCTGTTGCTCTTATTGCAACAGCAGCTGCTGTTACTGCAAGCGCCGGGCCGGACCGCCCTGCTGCCAGTCTCCCACCGCCGGACCGTCGGACTGCCCACCCCCTGCTGCTGTGCACTTCATTGGGTTGTAAGTATTTTTTTTGTACCTTAATTTGTGCAGCCCTAATTAGTTCGGATTTTAAAATAAACCCTAATTAGATACTTAAAATTAGATTCATTATTAATTAAACCATAATTCATTTAAAAAAATTAGGGCTTTCGTCTAATTCGACTTTCTTAGTCACAATTGAAGGTTAATTAAGTTTAATTGATGAATTTGGGGTGGGTTCATGCTGAGATTTTATTTTTATGAAGAGTGATTAAGGATTAATTGGTGATTAAGTCCTAATTAGTTCATAAAAATGGGGCTTTCGTCTAATTCGACTTTCTTAGCCACAATTGAAGGTTAATTAAGTTTAATTGATAAATTTCGAGTGGGATCATGCTGGGATTTTATTTTTATGAAGGGTGATTAAGGGTTAGTCGGTAACTAAGCCCTAATTAGTTAATCAAAATTGGGGCTTTCGTCTAATTCGATTTTCTTAGTCACAATTGAAGATTAATTATATTTCATTGACGAAATTAGGGTGGGATCATGCTGGGATTTTATTTTTATGAAAGGTGATTAAGGGTTAGTTGATAATTAAGCCCGAATTAGTTCATCAAAATTGGGGCTTTCATCTAATTCGGCTTTATTAGCCACAATTGAAGCTCAGTTAAGGCTTAAGTCCCCTTCATTAATTTGAAGGTCTATCATGTTGAATTGTCTTTTTTTCATTGTACTTAGAAGAGATTGTCTTTGACTGTCATAATGCAACATCATGCCTAGACGTCAGCAAACACAGGAGCAACAAGGGCAGGAGGATCCGGGGTGGGCCCACCTGTCCTTAGTTGATGCTAAGAGAAGAAAGGTGAAATATAATTACTGTGGTAGAGAGATACATGACGGAATTATCAGAGGAAAGTAACATTTGGCAGGGGTAAGAGGAGAGGTGAAACAATGTGACCACTATCCCCGAGAGGTGTAAGAAGAGATGTGCCAGTGCCTTCTGGGCAAAAAGGAGAGGATGCAACAAAGGGCTGAGGATGAGGCTGAAATTGCTGAGGATATTTCTGACAGAAGGATTATGAGGGATGATGATGAGGAAGGCACTAAGGATTCAGATCCAGAGCTGGCAGAAGCAAGGGAGCGTGAACAAGCCGCTCGAAGGAAAGGGAAGGCACCCATGGGTTCAGGGACCTACGAGAGTACAGTTGCACGACATCCTGACATTGGTGCTGCCCCACAGACGCAGAGAACATGCCCAATGGACAGCTATCTCCACAGAAGACCCCAGGCTACGCAACCTAAAATCAAGTCTGCATTGAGAGGGGTAAAAAAATCAGCAGAAGTTGCAGGGCATGCATTTAAAAGTATCTGCAAATGATTTTTTCATGCAGCTGAAAGCGAATATTTCCAACTCATGCTAGATGCCATAGCAAATGCTGGCCCTGGCTTGAAGGCCCCATCACGTCGAGACATATACGGGCGTGGCCTTGAGGGAAAGGTTGAAGAGCTCCATGACTAGGTTGAAAACTTCAAACATATATGGATGGAGAGAGGATGCACTATTATGTGTGATGGCAGGATTGGTACCACGAAGAAGTCCATCATTAATTTTTTGGTCTATTGCATCGAAGGTACAGTATTTATAAAATCTGTAGATGCATCAAACTATGAAAAAAATGCCAATTATTTGTTTCATTTGATGGATGAGATGGTAGACCAAATTGGAGAGGACAATGTTGTCCAAGTAGTGACTGATAATGAAGCTAGTTATAAGGCTGCAGAGAAGAAATTGATGCAGAAGCGCAGTCACTTATACTGGCTCCCATGTGCTGCACATTGTCTAGATTTAATTCTGGAAGACATTGGGAAGGACAATCATGTGAAGAAAACAGTTGAAAGGGCACAAAGGATTACCCAGTATATTTTGGTCATCCTACGATATTGAACATGTTCAGGGAGCATGCAAGTGGGGGGCGAGATATCATCCGTGCAGACCAACCAGATTTACTTCAAATTTCATTTCTTTGGAGTCTTTGCACAGGTATAAGGTTGAACTCAATTCTTACTACTTTATCCTTATAGTTATGATCCGTATTTGAATCAAATTTCATTTCTTTGCACAGGTATAAGAATGAGCTGAAAGCCTTCATGTACCACAATGTCCTGCGAGAATACATCGACAAGTCTAATGTTGATGCTCAGATGGATTATTTGGATGTCTTCCACATCGTGGACGACAACAAATTCTGGGGCAGGGTCTCACGATACATGAAAGTAGTCACCCCCCTCGTGAAGGTCCTAAGAATAGTGGATGGCGATGAGAAGAATGATATAGGATATCTTAATGAGGCCATGGACCATGCCAAAATAGAGTTGCACGAGTCCCTTCCCAAAGAATATGCAAAGTGGTGGAAAATTATTGATCAGAGATGGGACACCACATTACACCACGACTTGCATGCAGCTGGTGAGTGATTATTTGTATTCACACATTATTCGTTAAGTTATTTTATATCTAACATTTAGTTAATTATACACAAATACAGGTTATTTCCTCAACCCTTGATTTATGTACGATGCCAATGCACATGTTGATGGCGAGGTGCTCTAAGGGACTTTAAAAGTCATTGGTCGTTTATCGAGGACACCAAAAAAGAGGCTTCATGCGGAAGTAGAGGTTGGCCGTTTTGATTTCATAAATAAGAGGTATAGAATTTACTTAAGTCATTATGTTAATCTATTACTTAATTTTTCTAGATGGACCACTATAGAATGAGAACTGGGACGTATTCTGACTCCCAATTGTAATACGCAGTAGGAAGAGTGAGCCCAGGTATACTTTATCTTTGTGCTTTTTTTGCAATTATATCACGAATAATTGATTTTTATTTACAACTTATATTTATTTGTTTATAGTATTTGGAACAGCTGACTGGTGGGCAATGGTGAATAATAGAGATTTAGACAGTTCTGCATTGGCTTTCATTGCAATCAGGGTGTTGAGTCAAACCACATCAGCAAGCCAATGTGAAAGAAATTAGAGCACGTTCAGCCTTATACACTCAAAGGTTCGCAATCGGCTAAAGGCTGAACGGTTGAGGATGCCACTGCAGTATGAGGTTGAGAATAAAAATTATGAAGTTGAGACAACAGCTGCGGGACAAATGCGTCGCTGAGGATGCCACTGCAGAAATTGATGTGGATGCCTTATTTGATGATGATAATCCCTTGCAGTCTTGGGTGGAGACACGAGAGTAGGTTGATGAGCCCGTATTTGATATTGATGATACAACATGGGCAGAGAGCATACTAGACGAAGATGAGTCAAGGAATCCCGAATTCAGAAGAAAATCAAAGAGGGCCAGAGATACTCATGCGCACCAGTCTAGGGTTGTTGATGACATTGAGGAGTAGCGTGAGTTTGAGCCAGCTAGACACTCTGAATTAGATAGCAGGCCAGTCACTCCTAGAATGGTCAAGCCACCTGCATCCTTAAGAAGAAGTACATCAACGCATGGGCAAACTGAGAGGACAAATGCTGCTGCTCGAGAGGACCTGGCAATTGAGCAATTGAAGCAGATTTATTTGAGGCACACGCCAAGGGAAAAAGGACTCATGTCAAAGATCACTGAAAAATTAGCACCAAAAGAGAAAAAAACATCCCCAAAGGCTAAAAAGCGACTGGTTTCTTGTGGTGATGATGATGATGGTGATCATCCCGGAGGTGCTGCAGGTGCTACAGGTGCTACTAGTGCTGCAGGTGCTACAGGTGATGCAGGTGCTACAGGTGGTGCTACTGGATACAGTCAGGGTGAGCGAGGATATGATTCACAGAGCCAACATGGGCATCCATCAAGTTACGGAGGTGGCTAACAGGAAGCAGCTATTTATGGGTCGTGGGGTTATGAACCAGCATTCCAGTTCCATCTA
The DNA here is from genome assembly GCA_022559845.1 of Amorphophallus konjac. Taxonomy (NCBI): domain Eukaryota; kingdom Viridiplantae; phylum Streptophyta; class Magnoliopsida; order Alismatales; family Araceae; genus Amorphophallus; species Amorphophallus konjac. Next base: position 413,403,857 of record CM040126.1, read on the forward strand.
CATCCGACCAATTCCTCTTCTCTTCCTCAAGATTCTTATGCTGATACTGGATTTGCATCAAGCCAACCAAACACTCCAAGAGGGATCCAAAGCGGGATGCAGGACTTGGCTACCTCATTGTTTGGTTATAGTGATTATAGACCATACATGCAACCTTCTTATGGGTATGAACATGAAAAGCCAGACGATGAGGGAGAAGGTTCTTCTAATTATTATCCATATCAGTGCATCAACATTTAGGTAAGGATCACGTTCATTGTACAGTTTGAACCTATTTCATGTTTAATATGTACTCAATATTTGTTTAATAACTTCAATGCTTGAACCCATTAGTCTTCTTGTGTAATGCACTTAATCCTATTTCATGTTTATTCCCCTCTGCTTGAACCTAATTCATGTTTAGTATGTACTCAAGAATATTAGTTAAACATGTTCAATGTTTGAACTTTAATGCCTACTTCATGTTTATTGCACTTAATCTAAGTTCTTTACAATCAAATGCATGTCTAATGAATTTTATGATTTTTACGTGATTATTCATATTTTTCTGAATTATTCCTGATTTTTTAGACTTTTTTTTTATTTCTTTTGAAGCTTTTCAATGGGTTTCGACCGGTTTCGGCCGAAACCGAAACCGAGTGGTTTCGGTTTCTGACTCGGCCGAAACCGAGTTCGAAATCGATATCGACATCCTTGACCCCACCTTGACAGAAAAAGGGGTTTTTACACCCCACCTTGACAGAATTGAGACAATTCCTCTCATTTTTGTCAACCTGGGTCCTCCCGCCATCTATAAATAGACCCCCAAGGGTCCAAGTGGAGAACACACGACACACACACTACGCGCACGTACGAAAGCTTGACGAGAAGAGACGTCCGCGCAAGGAGTTTGTTCTGTTTGTCTTGGCCTGTGAGGGGTAAGTCCCCGGGCCTTATGGATATGCCCTTAAGGGGTGTTTTTTGTAATTACGCCCCTCAGTGGGCCATGTTTATAATTATGCCCCTCAGCAGGCCATGTTTTGTAAGTCTTTACGTCCTGGGACGATTAAGTTATGTGGTTCTGTCCCTACAATGACGGAATTACAAAATGTCCTCCCCAGGACCGTAAGAGACAAAAGTCCTGTAATTTGTAGTTCTACCCTGCAATCTTTGTAATTGGGACTACGTCCCTACCTCCCACGTTAGTGCGGATCCTTGTACAGTCGACAATTCGTGCGACAACCCTTGTATACAGTTGGGTCATAAAAATATCCAATGTACTCCACATATTGTCTTTATACGTCGATCGGGAAAATTACAAGAAAACCTTTCGACTTGTGGAAATTGTGTATATACCACTCCTTAGGCAAGATTGACACAGGCGAGCCTTCTATGAAGCCCTTGTCACTCCAGCTCAGGGACGTTGTCAGCTCAGTCTGACACTCAGATGTCACCCCAACCCTAGGTCCATGTAAGGTGTGGTAAAATTACCAAAATATCCCTGTGACCTAAAAACGGTCTAGCAACCCTTAAAACTCTCCAGAAAGAACCTCAGCGCCTTCGGAAGTCAAGAACCCGGTCCTACTTCCGTTCCAACCCAGAAATTTTAGAAATACCCCTAGCCTAGGAAAATTACCAAAATACCCCTGAGTTGGTAAAATTACCAAAATACCCTCGGGGTCAAGAAAATCTCCCCCTACTTCAAAAATGCCTACGGCTTCCGCATATTTGCGTCCTTACTCGTAAATCTTAGGATTTTGCTCAGATTTAGCCCTAACCCTATTAACATGTTGGTGGTAAATGAGTGGTAATGGAGAGTCTCTTGAATGAGTCTGCCCTCAACATCAGAACCCCTATAGAAGGTTTTGGAATTTCTTTGACAGTCAAACAAAGGTGTTCGGACGTTTGGCCGATGTAAATCAACACTGACTACGGTCGGTGGGGAAAGGTCCAACACTCAAACCCAAATCGTCTGATATACTGCGCACCCACGGAATAAACCTCTACACATAGAGGGGAATGTTTCTTTTAAAAAAGAACATTTATTTTCTATTTCATCTACGATGAAAGATTTCGTGTCTCACAGCCCCTGCACAGATGATACCTCGGCCCCCACTCGCATGCTTCCTGAACATATTCAATATCCTAGGATGGCCATAAATATACTAGTTGATTTTTTGTACCTTGTCCATTGTGAGATTTTCCTTCCCTATGTCTTCAAGTATCAGATCAAGACAATGTGCTGCACATGAGAGCCAATATAAATGCCTGCGCTTCTGCATCGATTTCTTCCCTGAAGCCTTATAACTGGCTTCATTATCAGTCACTACTTGGACAACATTGTCCTCTCCAATTTGGTCTACCATCTTATCTATCAAACTAAACAAATAATTGACATTTTTTTCATAATTTGATGCATCTACAGATTTAACAAATATTGTACCTTCGATGCAATAGACCAAAAAGTTAATCATGGACTTCTTCGTGGTACCAGTCCAGCCATCACAAATGATCGTGCATCCTCTCTCCATCCATATATGCTTGAAGCTTTCAACCCAGTCATGGAGCTCCTCAACCTCTCCCTCAAGGCCACGCCCATATATGTCTCGACGTGACGGGACCTTCAAGCCAGGGCCAACATCTGCTATGGCATCTAGCATAGGTTGGAAATATTCGCTTTCAGCTGCATGCGCAGGGACACCTGTATGGAAAAATCATTTGCAGATACTTTCAAATGTATGCCCCGCAACTTCTGTAGATTATTTTATCCCACTCAATGCTTGCTTGATTTTAGGTTGTGTAGCATGGGACCTTCTGTGCATATAGTTGTCCATGGGGCCTGCTCTCTACGGGGCAGCACCAGTGTCAGGACGTCGTGCAGTTGTACTGGAGTAGGTCCCTGTTGCACCCGTAATTTATCTCACAGCATTTCGGGATATTATCCTCGCATCGGACGAGGCCTATATTTGGCGTACCGCCATTTCGGGGAATATCCCTACATGGGGTCCTATGTTTGGCGTATCGCCGCCTCGTAGAATATCTCCACACCTAGGACTTCATAGCCTACATATTGCTACAATTATGGACCTCTCGCAGCAATCGAGACGGTCGAGAGCTGGGTTAAATCTACTACGATTGTCAGGATCGTACAGTTCCGGTAAAATCCCCAAGGGAGGAAGCTTCTCTCGTTTGGGAGGAAAAGCAACACAAAAGGAGGTCTACGCACCAACAACGGAGTCCCTCGCACGTGTATCACGGAGCACGGACAATAACGAGTCTTCCCTTCGCGGCCTACGGCACGAGGAAAACAACAAACGAACAAGGAGGAGCGCGTCTTCCCTTCTCCAGTGAGCGAACAGGGCTCCAAAGCCCCCCAGGGCCCCCTTTTATTGAAATAAGACGAAGGAGGGACCCGTCCGGGGTCGGAGGGACCCATATGGGGTCGCTTTGGGGTCAGCCGACCCCGGGCGGACCTGCCCGAGGTCGATCCACCCCGGGCAGGTCCTGCCCGGGGTCATTTGACCCCGGGGAGGTCCCGATTAGACCTGCCCGAGGTCATTTGACCCCGAACGGGTCCGGGAACCTCCCACCCCAGGCCGGTCCTTTCTCCCGCGCACGGAAACAAAAAAAAAAAGGAAAATGGAGGGAAATGACTTCCCCGGGGTCATTTTCACCCCGTTTAACCCGTACGGGTTCAAACAGCCTCCCGTTTAACCCGTACGAGTCCAAACGACCCCGGGGAGGTTCCCACTTCTATAAATAAACCCCCAAGGGTCCAGAAAGAGGCATCTGGGACAGATCTACAACCTACGGAGCATTTCCTACACTTGGAGCATCCAGCAAGGGGTTTGTTCGTTTGTTTTGGCCCGCGAGGGGTAAGTCCCTGGGTCTTGTGTATATGCCTCTATGAGGGTATTTTTGTTATCATGCCCCACAATGGGCCATGTTGTAAGTTTCTACGTTCCGGGCCGACCAAATTACGTAGTTCCGTCCGTATGACAGGGGAATTACAAAAATGTCCTCTCCGGGGCCCGAGAAACAAAAATGTCATGTTCTTTGCAGTTATACCCTGCAACTTTTTGTAATTGGGGCTACGCCCCTGCTTCCCGCGTTAATGCGGATCTTTGTACAGTCGACAACTCGCCGACAACTCTTGTACCCAATTGGGCCTTAAATGAATCCAGCGTACTCCACAAATCTCTTATGTACACCAATCGGGGAAAATTACAAGAAAACCCCTGACTTTCAAAAAATTGCAGATATACCCTCCTTGGGCAAGATTGACACATGTGAGCCTTCCATGAAGCCGTTGTCACTCCTTCAGCTCGGGGATATTGTCAGCTCAGTCCGACACTCAGATGTTCCCAACCCTAAGTCTATGTAGGGTGTGATAAAATTACCAAAATACCCCTGAAACCTAAAAACAACCTAGCAGCCCCCGTAACCCTCCAGAAAGAGCCTCGGTGCGTTGGGAAGTCAAGAACCCGGTCTTACTTCCGTTCCAGCCCAGGAATTTCAAAAATACTCATGTCCTGGGAAAATTATCAAAATACCCCTGGGTTGGTACAATTACCAAAATACCCTCGGGGTCCAGAAAACCTCTTTCTACTTCAAAAATGCCTACGGCTTCTGCATATTTGCGTCTTTACTCCTAAATCTTAGGATTTTGCTCAGACTTAGCCCTAACCTTATTAACATGTTGGTGGTAAATGAGTGGTCATGGAGAGTCTCTCGAGTGAGCATGTCCTCCACATCAGAACCTAAGGAGAGGACTTTGAGATTTCTTTGATAGTCAAATAAAGGTGTTCGGACGTTAGGCCGATGTAAATCAACACTGACTACGATAAGTGAGGAGAGGTTCAGCACTCGAACCCAAATCGTCTGATATCATGCGCACCCACAGAAAAAACCTCTATACATAGAGGAAAGTCTCTTTTCAAAAAGGACATCAAAATATTTTATTTTTTTTCCTACGTGAAAGATTCCGTGGTCCACAATCCCTGAACCTATTTCCATCGAGCAACTTGTTCACGCTCCATTGCTTCAGTCAGCTCTGGATCTGAATCCTCAGTGCCTTTCTCATCATCATCCCTCCTTCCCCTTCTGCCCGAAATCTCCTCAGCAATTTCAGCCTCATCTTCAGCCATTTGTTGCATCCTCTCCTTTTTGCCCAGAAGGCACTGGCGCATTTCTTCTCGGACCCCTCGGGGACATCTGTCACATTGTCTCACCTCTCTTCTTACCCCGGCCAAATGTTGCTTTCCTCTAGTAATTCTGTCATGTATCTCCTTACCACAATAATTGCATTTCACTTTTCTTCTCCTAGCATCAACTAAGGAGAGGTGGGCCCACCCCGGATCCTCCTACCCTTGCTGCTCCCCACTTTATTCACGTCTAGGCATGATGTTGTATTAAGACAGTCAAAGACAAATAATTGTAAGTACAATGAAAAAAATAGGGCTTAATTATCAATTAAACCCTAATCACCCTTCATAAAATTTAATTACTTACATACTCCCACCACAAATTCTTCAATGAAACTTAATTGAGTTTCAATTGAGCCTAAGTAAACCAAATTAAAGAAAAACCCCAATTTTAAGGAACTAATTAGGACTTAATTATCAATTAACCCTTAATCACCCTTCATATAAATTAATTACCAACATGCTCTCACCCCAAATTATTCAATGAAGCTTAATTGAGCTTCAATTGAGCCTAAGTAAACCGAATTAGACAAAAGCCCCAATTTTAAGAAACTAATTAGGGTTTAATTTGAAGTCTTAACATATTTCATAGTTTAAAATTAACCTACAATTGAAAAACTAACCTACAACAAAAAAAACTTTCAACCCAACCAAAAAAACACAAAACAAAACAAACAAACCCCAAATTTACCTCAAGAAAACAACCTCTACACAGCAAAAACACCCAGCACAGCAGCCGCCCCTGCAGCACAGCAGCAGCACAGCACACCAGCAGCAGCAGCACCCTTTCTCCCTCAGATCTGAGGGAGAACACGTGGGAGTTCACGTGGGTTTCGGCCGAAACCCGACGGTTTCGGGCTGAAACATGTAAGTTTCGGGCGAAACCAATACCGGTTTCACCCGAAACCATTAAAACTATTTTTTTTAAGCTTCGGACCTGTTACAGTGAGCAGGTCCGGTAACGTGTAGGTTGCGGCCGAAACCGATACGTTTCGACCGATACGTCGGTTTCGGCCGATACTATGACTTGGGTTGCATCTAACAAGCTGGTGTGGTGCTGTAGGGTCTGAGCATGACAAGACTCTGAACCTCTCTGGTACCCTCATCCAGGAGACTTGGACCTAAGCCATTGTAAAGGACCCATCTCTAGAGTCTAGACTACAATTTAGAAGTAGAGCCACATTTTTGTATGTACTACATCAGCCAACAAAGACAGAGGACAGGGAAGCAATTGTGTCTGCATGGCCATGCACCACCTCATCAAGCATTATCATCAAACAAGATAGGCAATCAGAAACATTCCAAACTATCGAATTTTTCATTGGATGTGTTTAACATCAATGGGAGAGGGCTTATGATGCTGAGCTTTGCTTGTCTAAAAGTGTACTTCCGTTGGCAGTAATAAAAGTAAATCTTATACCTTATTTCCCTTTCCCAAAGAAGAAAAATAACATCTTCTTGGATACAATGGGTTTTCATTTCTTACATGCTTGTAAATAGGTTGAACTCTCCCTCTTGATTAATACATTGGATCAGTAATGAGCTGAAAAGTAATTTTATTTCACAGGCTCCCATTTTGCAGTAGTCCATTTCCATCACTAAACATGAACTACAAGCAGTATTAAAAAAAATGAACACATCAAAACGAATAGTAATATCATGAACACTGAAGAATACCTTGTATACGTCCTCCCTGCTAAGAATAAGTTGAGGCTGTTGTCTGGACACATCATCCTCACTGCTGGAACCATCACTATCATCCTCTTCCTCAACCCGCTCATAGCCAAGAAGAAATGAGAGAGTGGTGACCATAATCCTATCAAACATGGGGGACAAAAGTACAGTTACAAACAGGTGATCCCTTTGACGGTCAAGAGGAATATCACGCACATTAAAACGACTCAAAAGCTCTCACTTTGAACAAGGGTGGAAGCAAGCGGTGCAAATAGCATTTGCTGTCCTGTCGTCAAACCACACCTTTCGCCGATGAAGATCACAGAGAACAACCAGGGCCCTTTTAGCTCTCAATTCATCCTCTTCCTGTGGAAACAAATGTCCATACTTCTAGTTAGTCCATCATGGGGCGGGCGGCACACCGTCAACAGGAACTCTATTTGGCAACGATACAGAGAAACTATTTCCAGAGACATAAACAGACCTGTATCATCGAGAAGAGGATACTCTGGAGTTTGCGATTCTTGGCTTCGTCCTTGTGCTTCTGGTTCATCCTTCGGATACTGTGGACGACATGCGAAAAGGTCAGCTTTCTCAAATTCTTGTCGCCCAGAGTCTGAAGCTCCATGAATAATCCAAGTGTCTCCTCAACGCCAACTATCTACAGCAACATGAAAAACGAAGACGTGGCCATTAAGACGATACCAATGGTGAGATAAAAAAGGCAGCTTTCTTTAAGACCACCATTTAGAGCATTGATATCATCCCAATTATTTGCTATTTCTTCTCTTCCATCCGATTACATACCTTTTTGTTGACGAGAAGGATTAGGGCTTGCGCGAGATAGCTCCGGAGTGACGCCGGGAGAGATCGCCCGCCCTCGCGGAGCAGGTCGGCAAGCTTGCCGGGGAAGTCGGCGAGGCGATCTGGGTAGAAGGGCGTGACATGAGCGAGGAACACGGACATGTCGCCGAGGTCCTTGGCGACGGCCGCGTCGGCGGCGGCGCCCAGCGCAGACTGGTGTTGGAAGAGGTGGAGGGAGGAGTCGAAGTGGCGATAGAGGAGGAGGAGCTCCGCCTCGTACCCCTCCGGGTCGCACTTCATCTTGGACTGCAGCGCCGGCAGGCTCAGTCGCTCGGCGCCCCTCCCCGCCGCCAAGAGGGACTCCGGGGAGAGGAGAAGCTGCGTGGCCGGGGTCGCCGTCGGCATCGCCGGAGAGCTTGGGAGGAGGCGCCGGTGTACGGGTCTCTGCTGTGGCCCTTTGAGCTGCGCCGCCGCCGACGCGCTGGAATAGGGGAAGAGGGAAAGGCGCGGGGGCGGGAGAGAAGGATCGGTTTGGGGTGGGGCGTATAGGGCCGCCCCTCGTCTGGCGATGCCGACCCGCCATCGGTTCAGTAAATTGGTAGAGCCAATTGTTTGAACCGGTTTAGTTGTATATGGGAGCATATCTATTACGGCAAAATCTTGTAATTTGTGAGATTTAAGTCAAAGTTTGGTTCTATGATAAATTTTGAAGAGAATAAGGATAAATTATTTTAGATAAATTTATCTTTATATTTATTCTCAGATATGTTTGATATACGAGAGATAAATATGGTGATATTCTAATTATTTATTTGGTAAAAAATAAGGATACAAATGAGAATAAACACTGAAGGAAACTATTATGTCCTTATTATTGATTATGATTAGTGTTACTATTTCTCTTTAATGATCATAATTAACACTGATGTTATTAATTTTATTTATATTATTTATTACTAATGATCATAATTATTACTAATATTGTTATTTCTAACCTGATTAATTCTTTATTAGTAACAAGAAAGTGGTTATAATTAATTATTTAATGATAATTATATAATATGTTTATTAATTAATATAAATAAGATTAATATGTGTGATTAATTAGCACTAATAAAATTATTTAGCATAATTAATTAGTAATAATAATGTTAATTAGCATAATAAGTTTAAGTAGCATTGTACTAATTAATTATTTAAGCATAATTAAATAATATACTTACTAATTAGCACTAATTAGAATACTTAGCATGATTAGTTAGCACTAATAAACTTGATTACTATTACTAATTAGCAGTAATAATGCTAATTAGCATAATACGTTTAAGTAGCACTATAATAATAAATTATTTAATATTAATTAAATAATATATTTATTAATTAGTACTAATAAGATTAATTAGCATGATTAGTTAGTACTAATAAGATTAATTCATATAGGTAATTAGCAGTAACAAGATTAACTAGCATCATTCTAATTAGTTATTTAATGATAATTAAATAGTATATTTATTAATTAACACTAATAATATTAACTAACACTGATATGATTAATTATAACTAATAATAGAGAGGGGAAATTGGGATAAGAAGGTGGGAATAAGTCATTCCACCTAGAGGGTGGAATGAGGTGGAATGACTTATCCCCGGTCTTAATCACATTTTTGAGGATAACCCCATTCACCTTAACTCCCTTAGGGGCCGTTTGGTATCGGGATATGACAAGAATATCCCCCGTCCACCGTTTGGTTGAGCTCAAAACACTGGGGATATCCTGGGTTAAGCAGAACCCGGGTTAAGGCTGAAACCGGGTTATTTGTGAGGATAACTCATTCCAAGTAAAACTTGGAATGAGTTATCCTCGCTTCCCCATCCCCGTTCCTGTCCCCCGATCGACCTCGCACTGTGCCCTCGCGATCCGGCACTGTTCATCGTCCCTCCGAGAGCTCTCTCTGCCTCCCCTCTCTCGCCTCCGTGTTCTGCAGGCGGGGTCGTCTCTCGCGAGAGCTCTCTCTGCCTCCCCTCTCTCGCCTCCGTGCTCTACAGGCGGGGTCGTCTCTCATGGGAGCTCTCTCTGCCTCCCCTCTCTCGCCTCCGTGCTCTGCAGGCGCAATCGATCGAGCTCACCGTCAATCGACTACAGACGACTTCTTCCCGGCCATTTTAGCTCCTCCCGCCACCGGCTCCGGCTCGTGCTTACCGCGAGGGAGGTCGGTCTCCCCTGTAGCAATCATGCTCCCCGGTGGATGTGTTCCCTCTATTGTGCATCGCCTCCTCAGATCATCGCTGGTGGACCTCTCCCCATGGCTGGTGTTGCCTTTCGATCATCTCCTCCCCTCTCTTGTGATTAACTGCGCTTGTCCTCCGCAAACCCTAGACCCTGGATCGACCTCTCTCTCACAACTATCTCCGTCTCCTGTGATTAACTGCGCGCCCTCCGCAAACCCTAGTCGACCTCTCTCTCAACTATGTCCCTCTCTTGTGATTAACTGCGCTTACTGGTGATGGCTTTCGATCTTTGTTAGTCGGAGACGACCCCCCCCCCCCACACTGTGTTCCCATTGTTGTCTATGCATGTGTGTTACTGCTAACTATCTATTTTGTAAAAAGAGGTTGCAGGTTGCCCCTTCCCCCAACGTCGCCTACTGGTGCTTCCTGTTGACGTCTCCTTCCCCTTTAGTGCTCCTTCTCTTCCGATTTGTGGGCTTGCTCCTTCCCCGTATAAGGTATTTGTCATACCACTGCACTGAGAATGTCTTGATTGAATGTGTATCATGGTCTTTTGGAAGGCTATTTATGAATCTATTTTGATGTATAACATGCTTAGACTCAATACTTGAGCTTGTGATCGTCCATCCCAATATTTTTATATCAGAAGATCTGACGAGAAGGAGGATCATGTTTGGGTTTGCTTATAATCTGCGATATTTGTTTATGTAATCCTTTTTTAATTCCAGTTCACTTTATATGGGAATGGGAATGAGATTGGATAATTGGATCAGGCAGTTGAATGTAGTCTGTTGGGCAAATAAATTAATTTTTTAAGTTTATTAAACTCCTTTAATGTTATTGCCAGGGTTTCGTTTCCATCTGTTTTCTAGCAATCTGAACACTAGGGGCCTGTTTGATAACGAGTTACCACAAGAGGTAGCTTGCACAAAACCTACCAAGTTAGCAAAGCAGCCCTAGGACAGTGCTATAAGTTGGATACATTGAGAAAACTACTCAACATATCAGCATCAATTCATGAACCCCTTGAGTTTGTGCTCCTGCTTAGGATGCTTATAATAGGATCATCCAACATTCTGGCAGCAGAATTCGTGCATATTTGGCAGTATTACTCTACACACAGACACGGTGGATCATGATGCATGTCTTGGGGATCATTTTGCTTGGCCAAAACATATATATTGAAGTTTTTGTGTTTCAAAGTTACTGATTTACAACTTCCATTCATGAATAAATAAATAAATAGAACAAGACACTTCCTTAATGTGCTGAGGGGTTTCAAGGTTGTATTGGTAACCATGTACACCACACAATACCTTGTATTTTATTCCTTGTTTTGTTTCTGTTATGTTCCCAATGAAATATTCAGCTATATCTAATGATGCTGGAACCAGAGGGACATAAGTGAATCAATATTGTTTATTTTGAGCGTGTACATGGCAATATAAGAATATATGATATAGTGTAGTATATGATAGATTAGATTCTGGGCTATATATGCAATTATGTTTAACAAAAGAAGGAAGAACTGGCCAATTTGACCGATCTTATTTGATCAGTACCTTTGTTTGAATACGATTGTGGGACTGATTTTTTAGGATTTCATCCTTTTAAAGGAGTGAAGGCTGCTAGAAGTTTCATTGCATTTGGAATTCTATTCACTTCTCTTGGTTCTCTCTGGCCTCCTAAATGTGCCACAGTTCCTGTTGGTTGGGGTCCGTGCGATATGAGTTCTCCCTGGCCTCCAAAATGTACCTCAGGGTTTGGTTCGCACACTAATTATCTATTAGCCCTTCATTTCCGTATGCCCATAAGGGTGAAACTTCCACCATCCTGCAAATCTTGTGTAATTTTCTGTGGGCCTTTGCCAACTTATGATGTTGACATGTTATAAGATACTTCAGATTATGCTGTTGGATTACTTCATATTATTGTCATGAATGCTTCAGTCCATGCTAATAATTTTGGATAGGGGATATTATCTTCTGCAGTTTTCAACTCTTCGGGTGCTTCATATTATCTTCATTTAACAATCATTTGGGCTCATTTGCATTGGCCTCATTTCCGGGTTCTTATTATTAATTGTCTTCTACTCCGGACTGCTCCTTCCTGTTGACGTCTACTTCCCCTTCATTGCTCCTTCCCCGGTGGTGTGTGGGCTCCTTCTCTGTGGTCGCGTTAGCCTGATATTTATTTCACAGTCATGTGTTTTATTTGCATTCGCCTAAATTCTCTTTTCCTAATGATCACTTTATGTTTTCAATGTAAATAAGTATGAGTGCATCTAAAGATGGGAAAAGTAGAGTGGCGAATTGGAGCAACGAAACAGATTTGATTTTTGTAGATCTCCTTGTAGAACACAAGGTGAGCAAAGACGGTTTCGCAAATAGAAATTTCACAAAGGAGGCATGGAAGGAAACCGTAAAAAAATTCAATGAGTTGACCAAGTTAGGATACTCATTAGAGAATTTGGAAAATCGGTTTAAAAATCTGAAGAAAAGATACTATTTAATCGTGACTATAAATAATAGGTCGGGATGGGGATGTGATGATGACAAGAAAATGTCAACACCAGGCACAGAGGAAACGTGGGATGATCTCATAGCGGTATGTAACATACGTATTGCATAGTTAATTGTTTAATTTAACTTTCTTTAAATGATCAACATGTCTGTTTATTTTCCAGACCAATAAAGAGTACAAATCAATTCAAGGGAAACCTTTCTTGATTTTCGATCAAATGGAGGTGATTTGCTCAAATTCTATGTCAAGAGGGGATGACGCCGTATGTAATGAAGGTTCCTCTTACCTTGACACACATAGTGACCCTGTGATGAGGAGCAGCAAACTGTGGAGCAAGAATCAAGCCTAGATTTCAATATTAACACTTTCTTGAATGACACTGATACCCCGGAAAATAATCAGCAACCATCGCAAAGGGAACCTCCAAATGTTGAGACATTCGCGGCCACTCCCTCTACGGTCAAGACCATTCCTTCATCTAGTAATATAAATAGGAAGAGAAAGCGGAGTTCCTAGGGTAATGAGGATTCAATTGACAAGTTAGTAGAATTGGGTCATGAAAGGTTGACCTTGGCAAGAGAGATGCTCCAACTTCAGAAAAAAACTATACCGCCAATGGATGAGGCAATTAATATGCTCGTCAACTTATCTGGACTTCGTCACCAAGATATTTACAGAGCTATTGAGCTTATCAAGTCTACCGAGGATCGTTCCATCTTCACGTCTCTTCCAGAAAATTTGAAATTGGGATGGATATTTACCCGTCTGGGATACTATTGAAATCTTCATCGATATCCTTTTTAAATGCACAATTACATGTGCAGTTTTATTTATTCACAGTTACTTATTTAATGAAATTAGCTTTAGCTTTAATAATGGTTCATTTCCATGGATGGTTCATTTCCATGGATTGATTTTTCGTATGCTATTGCACACTTATAAATGCTGCTTGTTTATGTTTTGTAGGATATTTTATTTTCCATTATCAATGGACTTGGGAACTATTGGCACCGGTCCATCACTTGACACGCTCATGAAGTTTATGATGGATGAGGAGAACTATTGGGACGAAGTTGAACATATAGTTCTCATTCAAATGTTGTCCTCCGACATATGCATCCCTAGGACCATAATGCACATAGATGTTGGTCGAGGTCATAAGTGGGTTAAACAATTATTGGCCGGTCATGTTGGTAGATCATACTATGCTTTTCGGGTGCATCCTCACTTATTCTTAAGGTTAAGGGACAAATTGATGGAAAGGGGTGTACTTAATGACACCAAAAATATGTCTGTCAGTGAGCAATTAGCTATATTTCTCCTCGAGGTTGGGCATGGAGTTGGCAATAGATTACTCAGAGAATGGTTCCAACATTCAGGAGAGACGATAAGTTGGCATTTTAACAATGTACTCATGGCAGTGTTATCCTTGCGCCGTGACTATATTAAGAAGCCGTCGGTTGAAGATCCAGTACATCCAAAAATTCGATATGATCCTAAATTTTTTCCCTTATTCAAGGTGATGAACTTTATGATCATTAGCAAATAGACATGCATTAATTGATTCCTTCGAATGTTTGCTAATTGTTATTAATTATGCTTCTGCTTTGTCAGCAGAATGCACTGGGTGTAATTGATCGCACACATATACTTGCAAAGGTTCCGGTGGCTGACCAACCTCGTTATCGAAATCGGAAGGGTGAAACATCCCAGAATGTCATGGGATGTGTAAATTTTGATATAATGTTTAGTTATGTTGTTGTGGGTTGGGAGGGATCAACTGCAGATATGAAAGTCCTCAGGTGGGCACTTGAAAAATATGGATTTAACGTACCAGAAGGTAAATGTTATTCAATTGATAGGGCTGTCTATGTTCCGTTCCCCATACTTATTAGAATTCCATCTTGTTTGTTGTCATAGGAAAATTCTGGTTGGTGGATGCAGGATACGCAAACATCCCCCGCTTTGTAGCATTGTACCGCGGCACAAGATATCATCTGTCAGAGTACATAGGTAATAGGAGAAGGGTTGCACACATGGATAAAAAGGATTTGTTCAATCATAGGCACGCACAACTACGCAATTGTGTTGAGCGTGCTTTTAGTGTCCTGAAATCACGTTTCACAATTTTGGTAAAACGTCGTAATTATCCAATTAAGACGCAAGCTAGAATTGTAATGGCTTGTTGCGTGCTCCACAATTTCATTAGAAGGGAGCAAGGTGTTGATTTAATTTTCCAACAAGCCGAAGATGACGTGGACAATCCTGGTGATGAGGAGGTCGATGTAGAGGATAATGTCAGTAGGACAGAGGCTACTAGAGGGGAAAGATTCCGGGAACGTTTGACAACTCGCCTTTGGGACCATCATAGTTCACGGGGATATTTATTACACTGTTAACCTAATTTATAATATTTTATATCCTTCACAGTTATGTTTACACGTAACCTATAACTTGTCTATTGCAGGCGTCGTCAGGTGGAATCTCAAAATGACGAGTGACATTATGATATTGACATTTTTAATTAGTCAATTTTACATGTTGTGTAATTGGACATTATATATGTTATGTAGATGGACACTTTTATTCTCTGACATTTGTTTTATGTTTAGTTGTTTATGATTTGGAATGTGTATATATAACATAATTTATTTGACAGCTTCTAAGATATGACTTCTGATCTTTTTGGGGGGGGGATGACGTTCAAACAACCAAAATTATACTCTGCAATCTGCTCCCTATCTTGGATATGATCGTTTGAACACTCACATAATTTTTTGGAGTAGCCTGGCTCAATTACCACTACATATGGGTTTCAGGCTACTACACTGCACAACATGCGTGGTCGATGCTACAATTTTGCATGTTTGGTTTTGTTACTTCATGTTATATCTCTGTGCTCATATTTGCTATTTTTGCGTTGGACTTGTACACTTACAGGAATATTGTCCTTCATAGGACGTTGGGCTATGATGATGGGAAGGAGCATTGACGTGATGAGGAGGACTGTGGGGGCATCGCATTCCATTCCCCAATATTTGTAGGCCCCGCCGATGATAGTGGGTTGGATGGCCTTATGGCAGCCCCTACTATCAAGGTTGGATGGTGTTACTGTAGGGGTTCTATGGGAAGTGACTGCAGCACTTGTCTTCCAATGACTGTCATTTATGAATATTGTCCATCTGAGCCAAATAACATGACATATCAAATACAAGTTGGTGACCGATGCTACACTGCACATACTTGGATTTGTTACTAGATTTATGTTATATCTTTGTGCTCATATTTGCTATTTTGGTGTGTATCTAACATTTTTTACTACTTACATGAATATTGTCCTTGCATAGGACATTGGGCTATGATGATGGGAATGAGCATTGATGTGATGAGAAGGACTGTGGGGGCATCGCATTCCATTCCCCTATTTATAGGCCCCGCCGATGATAGTGGGTTGGATGGCCTTATGGCAGCCCCTACTATCAGGGCTGGATGGTGTTACTGTAGGGGTTCTATGGGAAGTGACTGCAGCACTTGTCTTCCAATGACTGTCATTTATGAATATTGTCCATCTGAGCCAAATAACATGACATATCAAATACAAGTTGGTGACCGATGCTTCATTATAATTAAGTGTTTATAACATAATTCTTTTTCATGATAAAACCAGTAGGATTTGAAATTAATGGGTGAGGCAAAATATGATCATATTCAGTGTCAATGTGGCATAGGGGAATGTGTTATCAAGATTTCTCAAAGTAACAAGAATCCCCAACGTCCCTATTATTGCTGTCCACTTGGCGTATGTTGTTTTTACCCTACCGTACTATTTTAGTTTACATGTTATGTATATCATTTTCTCATGTACATTTGCTCACAGCTTGGGAATGACAAGTAATGTCGGTTCTTCATGTGGGTGGATGAAGTATTACTGTGTCCTTGTGGCAAAGGACCTTGTAGAAGGCGGACCTCAAACACTAGTAAGAATAAGGGGAAAATATTTTATGTATGTCCAGAATCTAAGGTACGTGGATAACATTATTTAAATGGTTATTGTTCTTACATTCCTTATAAAATGTATCTAATGTGATTATCTTTTACTTGTAGGCTGACAAAACAACATCAGGTTGCGGGTTCTTCATGTGGGCAAAAGATATGTCAACGGTATGGACTAATTTATGTTTACAACGTGAATGTTTAATTATACACAGTGGAGTGTGAGCTGTGCTAGGGTTAAATTTCTCCTCCATGTCTCATAATCAGCCAAATAACCTTTATTGTGTACAAACATCCGTATCTTGATATATCCATGCCTCATAAGCAGTTGATTTAGGCCTATCATGATCTGCAACTTCCGATAATTTCATTTCCCTATAGCTACTCACCAAAGATGATTGACAAATACTGTGATTCTCATGACTGCAAGTGTCAAGTGTTTGATATCTCACATCTTTCACTAAACAATGAAAAAGAACTCATCTCAGAAGCACTTTCAGATATGTGACCTTTTACATATTTTGGGAACACATGCTACCGCCTTGTAGGTGTTGTACTTGATCAAACTTTTGTTGTCTGTCTGCCTGCAAGTGATGGCATGTTCAATTTTCTATTGTATGATTCTTGAAGGGGCTAGTGGTAAAGTATGCATCTTGCTACTAGTGACCACATACCTTTGCACACTGCAATGATTGTTCTTCAGCTCTGAGATTTTGTCACATCCATTCATGTTGAACTGGTGGTGACCCTGAAGACCCAATGAATGTCAAGCTGCATTATCTTCGACATCACTTGCAAATAAATGTAGGCCAGAAGTGCCAGCACCAGAGGTAGAGCAGCCAACATCTTCAGTAGTTCCATCACTAGCAAGGCATGCAATCACTATTTTTGTAACCCTATGAAAAGCCTTGTCTGAGGTTTGATTATTAACCTCATTATCATTTTCCCAGTGGTTAGCAGTTTCAGAATCTCTCTTATCCTGCTCCACACTTTCCTTCAGACAAGTGGGGGTTCTATGGGTACCAGCTTTAGAAGAATTTTTTCTTGTTATATATTCCCTTCCAAACCCTATATCAGTTTCTCTCGAAGACTTATTAGATTGGTCCTTGGGAGGTGATGCCTGCAAAGTGATATGATGTTCTTTACGTGACAGACTAAAAAGGTAAATTCACTCATGTTCATGTTGACCCATGACTGATTCAGATATCTTTTTCTTCTTTGGGCTGGTTTTTACAGTTTCATTAGCTACTATATTCTATTGTCGTAACAGGTAATATATGGGAATTATATGAATGATTGAAGGACAAGTGATCTACTCTATACATCATCCTACTGATCTACTTTAGTGTGCGTGTGTTTAGGGGGGATACAATATGTGTGTGTGTGTGTGTGTTCCTCCCAGGTGGGTGGGTGTTCAATTTGGTGTGTGTGTGTGTGTGTGTTCAGGGGGGATACAATGTGTGTGTGTGTGTCTGTGTTCCTAGGTGTGTGTGTTCCCAGGTGGGTGTGTGTTCAATTTAACATGTGTGTGTGTGTGTTCAGGGGGGATACAATGTGTGTGTGTGTTCCCAGGTGGGTGTGTGTTCAATAACATGTGTGTGTGTGTGTGTTCAGGGGGGATACAATGTGTGTGTGTGTGTGTTCCCAGGTGGGTGTGTGTACAATTTGGTGTGTGTGTGTGTGTGTGTTCAGGGGGGATACAATGTGTGTGTGTGTGTGTTCCCAGGTGTGTGTGTTCCCAGGTGGGTGTGTGTTCAATTTAACATGTGTGTGTGTGCGTTCAGGGGGGATACAATGTGTGTGTGTGTGTCTGTGTTCCCAGGTGTGTGTGTTCCCAGGTGGGTGTGTGTTCAATTTAACATGTGTGTGTGTTCAGGGGGGATACAATGTGTGTGTGTGTGTGTGTGTTCAGGGGGGATACAATGTGTGTGTGTGTGTGTGTTCCCAGGTGTGTGTGTTCCCAGGTGGGTGTGTGTTCAATTTGGTGTGTGTGTGTGTGTGTTCAGAGGGGATACAATGTATGTGTGTGTGTGTGTGTGTGTGTGTGTTCAATTTAACATGTGTGTGTGTGTGTGTTCAGGGGGGATACAATGTGTGTGCGTGTGTGTTCCCAGGTGGGTGTGTGTTCAATTTGGTGTGTGTGTGTGTGTGTTCAGGGGGGATACAATGTGTGTGTGTGTGTGTGTGTGTGTTCAGGGGGGATACAATGTGTGTGTGTGTGTGTTCGTGTTCAAGGGAGACATGGGTGTGTGTGTATGTGTGTGTGTTCAGTGGTGTGTGTGTGTTCAATTTAACGTGTGTGTGTGTGTGTGTTCAGGGGGGATACAATGTTTCTATTTTCTTAGAGAAAACCCTGCTTATTTGCTTTCTTGACATTTCTGCCGTATAAATCTAGAAGAGCTTACAAGAGTATCGTATCATGTTTCTGATGGGCCTTATTTTGCAACTTGCAACCTGGAGGGGCATACAATGGATGGTCACAGAGTATTACTTTCCTTCCAATCTGAAAATGCTTGTTGTCATGGTGGGGTATTAACATGCTGGAGTATTATTTTTCTTCCACTCTGCAGCCTGCGAGTATTAACATGCTGGGGTTCTCGTCCACAAAACTTGCTACTACACTGTTTGCGTTATTGCTACTGCCAACTACACCTGATGTCATTTTTCTCTACCACATGTTCGCAAGCATGCTCGTATTTCCCCTTCTTATTTGTTCTCGTTCTTTCTAGATATAAGTAATAAGGTTAATGCCCATTATTGACAGCTACCACTATTAGAACTACCTTATTTCATGTTAGTGATAGAAAATTGTAATACATCATATATTATTTTCTTTGTAGAAGTGTCAAGTAAGTCTGCACATTCATTTCAGTTTTCTCTACCACATGAAGACATCTCCTTCCCGCATGGTGTGTGTGTGTGTGTGTGAGACAGTGGAGACAGCTCCTTCCCATTATTCAAGTGCTCCCATTGTTCCCTGTTGGTGTTAAACTCCTTCCCAATATCAAACTCTCGGTCTTACCAGGTATAAACGAGGCAATGATGATTGGGTGGATGGCCACACGGCAACCCCCAACTAATTTTATAGAATATGATCCATGTGATTACGTTATGTCATGTTGTTCTGAGCCTCATCTCCCTTACTCTTATCAATTTCATATATTTTGCACTTAATTCTTTACTTTGTGATTATATCATTCACCTTTTTCAGGAACAGATTTCGAATGAGCAGACAGTAGAAATGTCTAGTATATCTACAACATGAGGACAGATTGAAGAGCATGCACTTGTGGAAGATTTAAGAAGAACAATCGAGATGGAGAAATTTGCAGCCGATCGAACTGTGAAGTTATGTGAAACTTTGTTGGCAAAGTTTGATCAATTGAAATTATGTAATAACAAGTGATACGATTTTCTTTTTTTGGACTATCATTTGTGAGGCCATGTCCAATTGGATAATTTTTTTGTAAAACTTTATCTTTTTGTAGCATGCTCTCAATTGTTATATTTTTTTCTAATTAATTTATGTTTCCTAATTGTTCGTGTGGATTGTACGTGTGCGCATATTATTTGGGCCACCCGTACTCATTATTTAGATTACACGTGAATTATTCATCTTTTATGCGCATGTGTAAATTATGTATAAAGTTTAATTTTTTATCAAAGTAAATACTGTAAATATGATAGTAGTTATTTTGAGTGATCAAAATGTTAAAAATTCAAAAAATAGGTAACCAAAATTTGTTTGATTTTGGTCCGATTTAAGATAGAGTTTTAAGTCTCATTTTAGCAGGGGAGAGTGGGATTAAGAAGTGTGTAAGAAAATAGATTGATTAATAAAAGTCTCATTATCACTAACAAATAATTTGAAATAAAAAATTTATTTGGAAGTGTGTTTATCACTAATTTAAATTAAAATCATTTAATTTATATTTTTAATGATATACTATTTATCATTTCATTTATTAACAAATATTAATCGTTACATTATATTACATAAATATGTTAAAGTTAAGTTAAGTTATTTATTTACTCACATATTTACGAAAATATAGTTACTATCATTATTATCATTCTTAGTAAATAGTTTTAAAATGTTTTTTTGTCATTAATATATTTATTTGTATTATCTTAGATCTTCACTTAAAATAATTTACTAATAAATTTATTTCTAATAATATATTTTTTCTATCAATAATATATTTCTAATAATATATTTAGGGAAAAAAGGAAAAGAAAGATTAAAATACATTTTTTTTGTTGATGTACGTTGACGATGAATTACAAATGTTTAAAACATAGTGCACTACACTAAATAATTATATTGATATTAATTAAGAATAATAATTACTTATTGAAATGTATTATTATCACTAATATACTTTTAAAGGAGGAAAAAGTCAACATCATTAGTGCTAATTATTTTAAATGTAGAAAATAATAGATATATTTGCAGTCTCATTATTACTAATGGATAATTATATAATCAAAATATTTAATTACAAATTTTGTTATCAGTAAGGAATAATTAAAGTAGAGTTTCAATTACGTTTCTCATAGTATGATATTAATATTAAATTGAATATTTTTATTATTGATTATTATATTACATAAATATGTTAAAATTGAGGTATACTATATAATTACTCATAATTACAAATAAAATAATTATTATTCATTAATTTTATTTTACTAACAAATTTTTAAAACATAATATCTTAATTAATATCTTTATTTTTATTATATTAGATTAATATGAAATTTATTTTTGTAATATTTTTAATAATATTAATAAAGTTTATATATTAAAATCTATTATAAGGTATTTATTAGTCGTAATCATGAGTGTAAAGTTTAATTAAGTATCAATTTTTACTAAAACAAATTATATTATAAATTTTCTAATCCCATCCAAATAAAGAATAGCATCATATGTTTTAACCCGGGATAAGAAGGACAATATGGTAATTATTCAGTACTTATTCTCATTTCTATCCTCATTTTTTACCAAACGAAGAATAGGAATATTCTCGTACTTATCCCTTCGCATACCAAACATACACGAGAATGAGAATAAGAATAAGAATAAATTAACTCGGAATGATTTATACATATTCTTCACTTAAATTATCCCGATATCAGACAACACCTTAGGGCATGTTTGATATCGGGATACACCCGAGTTATCCCTGGTTGAACCCGATTCACCGTTTGGTTTGGCAAAAAGTGGCGTGGATATCTCGGTTTAAGCGGAACAGTGATAACCCCGAAATCGGGGATATCACGGGGATAACTCATCCCCACGAAAAGTGGGGATGCGTTATCCCCGTCTCCATCCCCGTTTCTGTCCCGTGCGCCGCCCACGCTCGCCCTCCTCCACCCTTCGCCCTAGCTCCGGACGGAACCCACCGTCGCCCGACCACAGCTCGTGCCGGTGAGCTCCGACGGTCGACTCCATCCCCGTCTCCATCCCCGTTTCATGCCCCGTGCGCCGCCCACAATCGCCCTCCTCCACCCTTCGCCCTTCCTCCACCCTTCGCCCTAGCTCCGGACGGAACCCACCGTCGCCCGATCGCAGCTCGTGCCGGTGAGCTCCAACGGCCGACTCCACGCTCGTCTCCTTCCCCGGTGGCCGACTCTACATCAAGGCCCATTGGTGGGCGACCACGCTCGTCTCCTTCCCCGTTTCGTGCCCCGTGCGCCGCCCACAATCACCCTTACACACTTCGCCCTTCCTGTGGACGGAACCCACCGTCGCCCGACCGCAGCTCGTGCCGGTGAGCTCCGACGGCTGACTCCATGCTCGTCTCCTTCCCCGGTGGCCGACTCTACATCGAGGCCCAACGGTGGGCCACCACGCTCGTCTCCTTCCCCGTTTCGCCCTTCGCCCTTCCTCGCGAGACGACCCTACTAGTTCGCTGGGGCTTCCGGCCGGTGAGCTCTGGTGGCCGACTCCCTGTCTCATCTTCTTCGGTTGCTGTTGTTACATTTGGGCCCATCGCTGGGGGTTCCGGCCGGTGAGCCCTGGTGGCCGACTGTAACGACCCGAGAATCAGATTACCGGGAAGGCCCGACAACCCGAGACTCGAACCCCCGCCCACGAGCTCGGAAGGGCTCGGAAGGGCTAAAAGGAGTGTGGAGGCACAAAGAAATAGGAAATAAAGCAAGACAATTCAACAATTAACAGAAATAAACAAACAACTACTACAACAGAGTCCAGTCCAACAGAAAGTATAGTCTAAAGTAGTAAAATATACCACATGACGAGTGAACACTCGGCCCGGCGAGCTGGCAACTAAGAACCTCTGAACCGCAACCTCGAACCTCGAGGAAGAACCGCCACACCTGAAAAGCAGGGGTGAGTCTCCGGTCACTAGCCCAGTAGGGATCCCACGGAACCCCAACTGAGAACAACGGCGGCAAGGAAAGCTGTAACTACAAGAGCAACAGTAACAGCAGGAACAGTAAACCCGGTGGCCGGTCAAAACTCGGCACTACAACTACTCCTACTGTACCGGTCAAGCAGAAAGAGAAGTCCCGATCTCACAGTCGGGAACCGGACCATACTAGCACCACTTACCAAAGTAAAAACTCACGGCAACCCCGCCGTAGAGGCCTGTCTCCCAGGACACGGCCAACCTCGACACGCTGTCCAAGGTGCAACCTCGACCACCCGGTCGCGGACACCGTACCAACAAGACGCAACCTCGGTAAAGCTATTAGCACTAGTCTTGAGGCACGAAAACCGACACACGCGCCACTGCAAAACACGAAATTCAACGGTCAACACGACCAAAAAAACCCGAAGGTCGAAGTCACAAAGACTGACTGACAGTCTGTCACTTCTGACTCGACAGGAGTACCTCCCACTAGAAGCAAGGTCGAATGCGTCCACTGACGTCTTAGTCCGCGCCTCAGGTGTCTCCCTCTGGCCCAGCGGGAACTGAGACACCGTACAAGTAACCACAAACAAGTGACTAGCTGGGGTCACGCCCGTCGACGTGTGTCCACTGCCCCCAACCACGTGTGCACACACATACCATGCGTCCTAGGTCTGGCCTCTAACTGGTTTTCCCCTTGAGCGGGACTCTGGCTATAGACGAGGGGCCCGACAGAAACTAGTCTAAAAACCGTCCTCAGGGTAGCCTCTCCAACACTCCCTGGTGGGTCCACACGCGTGCAGGAAGGCTACGACTAGTGGAGGGTCACTGAAGGAGTAGACTCTCAAGTCAACGAAAAACAACGTCCGAACCCGACGAAGTACGGGGATCACCCCACGTACCAGCACCGTCGCACGGTGACCACGGTCGGAGAAGAAACGGGACTCACAGTCCACGGGCCACACACTCGGCCACGCAGAAAGCGCAGAAGCACGATTCCCAGGGCAGCACACAAGCCGCCACGCCGATTCCCCATCCCAGGGGAAGCGGGAAACCTCCAGCCCCAGGCCGATAACTGGACTCGCAGTCCAAGGCCAAACACATGGCCCACACGGGAATCGCCCTCCAAAGAAACTCATGAGATGCGGGGGAGACCCCACCGCACACACACCGATACACGGTGACTCGATCAAGCGTAACACAGAAGCCCAGAACACGTGGGGTCACCCGGACCCACCACACATACGGGCACGCTAATCGAGGTAATACGGTCCTCCCGACACCATAGAATCCCACGGGTGTCAGGGATACCCACGAGACCGCAGGTCGACCACTGGGTCCCAACCGGGTCGACCAGGGACCTACACAACGCGAAACGATCGCGGCAAGCACGAAGAACCACTTCGGCGCAACACAGTGCCTGGCGGTCGACCTTTGGGCCGTCACAGCTATAACGGTCCAAGGCTAGACCGTCACAGCACTCTAACGGTCCAACACAGGAGCATTACGCGAGATGGGCAACACCGGCTGTGACGCACCCACCCTGGGCGTCACAGTCTCTAACGGACCAAGCCTGGTGCGTTAGAAGACAGAACGAAACAGGTTGTGACGCACACCCCTCGGGACGTCACAGCCTCTGACGGTCCTACCTAGGCGCGTCAGAAGACTCGTGACCCCCAACAGTCTGAAAACACGAGAACATACGTAGCGGTCGAACCCAGGCGTGTCACACTCTCTGGCGGTTTATCGTAAGACCGCCAGAGCAACCGACGCCCTGCCGACAGAACAGGACCATGTGACGCACCCTCCTTGGGGCGTCACAGCACGTAACGCACCCACCCTGGGGCGTTACAGACTGTGACAGTCACTGGAAGGACCGTCACACCGTCCCGAGAATGCTACGGCGAGAAACGACCCAAAAATCATCCCACGCCCCCATACCTCCACGGGAGGGGGGGAAAACAAGGGGGAAGCTCCCAAATAGCCCCTAGCATGCATCTACGGCCTCGGATCAGCCAAAAACACAATGAAACGGCGGATCGACGCTCAACCCCAAAAACATGGATTTTCCAAAAATCCCCAAATACGCCCACTCGGCTCACCACGGCCTACAAAACTCGCGGGAAAAGGGAATACGTGAGCTGGGGGTCCATCTCCCTACCTCCACCGAAGAAACGACGCGCCGTGGACGCCGATCTATGAAGAAATCGCCGTGAAACCCTCGCCGGCTCACGAACGTGCCACCGAGCTTCCACGCGCCTCCATCTCCCGATGCTCGACCCATCCTCGCCGTCCTCCTCGCCCGCGTCGCCCTGCCGTGCCCCCGTCTCACTCCGTCGGCCGCCGGAGAAGAGAGGGAGAGAAGAGAGCGTGGGAGAAGAGAGAGGGAGAGAGTGAGAAATGAGAGGGGGGAGAGAGAGAAAGGGTTAATATAGATAGAAAAACTCAAAAATTGTAAAAATTTAGAAAATTACGAAAAAACACCTCCGCGATCCTCTGGAGGAACACAACGTAATGGTACTGTCCCGGAGTCGGAGAACGCCACGGTTTGCCCTGCACAGAGTTCCGAAGGCACATCACGGAAAAATATGTGTAAAGCACAAAATACACTCCGAGACCCACTAAAATAATCCTAAAAATATCCGAAAAATCCGGGGCATTACAGCCCTCCCCCCTTAAAGAAATTTCATCCTCGAAATTCAAGACTAGCACCAAGTCACAGGGGAAGAACACCTCAACCAACTGACAACGCTGTCAGAGCCCCAGCACAGAAAACCTCAATTCTCACGAAAACACCAATCCTGAGGGACACAGCCAGACTACCACCACGAATGACACCTCGCTCACATGCCGCACACACCGGCCATTAGAGCAGGCACGACACCAAAGCACAAGTCTGGTATCACCTCAGCCACGACGAAAACCAATCATGGCACCGCTACCACCATCTCGCTCGCCGAGGAGACACAGTCCTCGTCACGAGAAACAGCTACCGATCCATTCAATGGTCGACAGACAAATCACACATCAGCTTCACAACCAGCTGACAGGTCGCACACCCTTCTCAAGGGAACAACCAACACATAGCCTCCATCGGCTCACGCATCCATCTCAACAGACCACAACCAGCTCATCGGCTCAGCGCCAAGGGCCACCTCACACCTGGCAAGCTGAAAGCTAGACATATCACTGTGCTAACTCTGTCAGAAGACAAACTTCGACAAAGCCCAGATCCCGTCCGGAAAGGCACATCATAGAAACAACCACCAAAGGTCTCACCTGCACTCGGCTCTCACCGTTCACGATGCACAACCAACATCATCTTCTGTCTGTGAAAAGACCATCCACTGGTCGCCAGATACACGCCAACGGGAAACCTCCACCTGCCCAACGGGCACGATCCAGCCCCACAGAAGGTCATCTGCTGACTCACACACAGATAATTACCACTTCACGAGCTGCACTCCTCTCGGACACTACATCCGATCATGATCATCGCGCCAACTCGACCCTCTCGGGGGAGCACGATGAAACCAAATGACAAGATCCCGGCATGTTCGGTCATCACCTCACTTGACTCAGACTTACATGGGAACCATCCCATGCTGGTCACCAAACCAAGGATAACCATTGCGACACCAACGTCCCATCAAGGACCTCCATGCACAGGCGTCACTCTTCCGTCCTGTCTCATCGAAACCTTCATCCCAATTAATCCAAGTGGACGCCTGCCAATCCCGATTCCGCCTCTTATCACATAGCCACGGGACACCACCGGAACAATGCATGGCACACGTCTCTAGGGGAGAAAAGTGCCACCCAAAATCACAGCAACCTGGTCGTCGACACCACGACCAATGCACACGGGTCCCCAAGTAAAACACATCTTACCATGGTCGACTACGAGACTAGCCTTACCAGTCACTCGTAGCTACCAACAGGAACCCATAATCTGTCAGAGATCACTTCTCCAAAGATGATCTCATCCGAGGACACGACTGGGAATACAAGTCGGGCACCAAGCCACCGACTCTGACCAACACATCCTCGACCACCGTCAGGCGACATCCTCAACAACCCCATCCATGTTCAACACCGACACCTGACACGGCTTCCATCACAGGAACATGGTACTCATGCGGCGCACTAGCCAGCACATTCCCCAATACTCCATCCTACCAGTGCCAAGAACCATAATACCTCAAGCAACGACAAGTCAACATCACGTCTCACACCGAGGAACCAATCCTCAAATGCTCAACGCAATCTCAGAAAATCCGCCCGTAGCAACCAAAACTACGATCCTAAACCAGTGAGTCATGGGCCCACCACGCCGCCGCTGCACACTCTAATCCACGCGCGTACAGCCAAGAATTGTGAACACCGCCCAACCTGCACTCGCCCTTCCGGAACAGCGCCAGCACCCTTACACACCATGGGAAATGGGCACAACTCTCACAGGCAACCACCTTGCCAAAACACGGAACTCGTCTCGCACGGACTTCATGGCACACGAAGGCCAACCAATCTGAACACACAATGCAAGACGACGAACCTGGCCAAACACAATTCTCTCCAACCAAAGGGGAAACCAAATGCACTTCTGACCAACGGAAACTCCACGCTTGACCTGACCTCAAACCTCGCGCACGCTGGGAACAACACCTTCCAGCACCGACAAAATCATCACCACGTCAGGTCAGCGCCTCCGACACACTCGGCAAGTGTCACGTCAGACCACAATCACAGCATCTCTCGATGCACTACCACTGCAATTCCTCCAACTGCAACACGTCACGCCAAGAGCTGCAACACGAGCCAAAATTGACAACCGTCGACGCTCATCCTCGAGTCCCGAAATCACCGCGGAACCTTCACATATCTAGCCAAATCTAAGGCGAACACAACCCATTCGCACACAAGAGCGCATGAGTAAAACCTACTGGGACACCACAGCCCAATCCTGCCTCGAAATCTGTAAAATAACCGGGACCGACACGTCATTTCTGACTCCACAGAGCACGACAAGAACATAAGGCTCGACGAGATAACAACTCACCGAGAAGATCCTCCGCTCACCCGAGCACACTTCTCGATCAGAGCACCCGCTCCAACGCCTCAAACCTCAACCTCAGCACCTCAGGGGCTAGATAAACCTTGATCTGAAGTGGCCCTAAAATCGACAGCAGCTCCCTCAGAGCACGCTCACGGCCACTTACCCACGAACAATCCACACCAGCCACCTGACCTCGTGGCAAATACCTCAAATACAGCACCGCAGCAACGCACCTGCCGGCAACCTCTGCCCAACGCAGCACAACCGGGGCCACCACCGATGAGGGAGAATGCTCTCAACCTCGATCCTTAGACCCCACGCCGACACGAAAGCCGCGAACAGCAACCACCTTCTCAGCGCCACACAGCTCACTCAAGCTCTCAAGCGAGAAACAAAGCGGAAAACAAGCACAAATCCCTATGCCAGCTGTCGACTGTACTGGACCTTATGGACTATGATCACTACAATATCTCAAATTCCGATGTACATCCACAACCACCGCTCTGATACCATCTGTAACGACCCGAGAATCTGATTACCGGGAAGGCTCGACAACCCGAGACTCGAACCGCCGCCCACGAGTCGGGAGGGCTCGGAAGGGCTAAAAGGAGTGAGGATGTACAAAGAAATAGGAAATAAAACAGGACAATTCAACAATTAACAGAAATAAATAAACAACTACTACAACAGAGTCCAGTCTAATAGAAAGTACAGTCTAAAGCAGTAAAACGTATCACATGCCGAGTGAACACTCGGCCCGGCGAGGTGGTACCTAAGAACCTATGAACCGCAACCTCGAACCTCGAGGAAGAACCGCCACACCTAAAAAGCAAGGGTGAGCCTCCTGTCACTGGCCCAGTAGGGATCCCGCGGAACCCAAACTGATAACAACGGCGGCACGGAAAGCTGTAACTACAAGAGCAACAGTAACAGCAGGAACAGTAAACCCGGTGGCCGGTCAAAACTCGGCACTACAACTACTCGCACAGTACCGGTCAAGCAGAAAGAGAAGTCCCGATCTCACAGTCGGGAACCGGACCATACTAGCACCACTTACCGAAGTAAAAATCTGCGGCAACCCCGCCGTAGAGGCCTGTCTCCCAGGACACGGCCAACCTTGACACGCTGTCCAAGGTGCAACCCCGACCACCCGGTCGCGGACACCGCACCAACAAGACGCAACCTCGGTAAAGCTATTAGCACTAGTCTCACGGCATAAAAACCGACACATGCGCCATAGTGAAACATGGAATTCAACGGTCAACACGACCAAAAAAACCCTAAGGTCGAAGTCACAAAGACTGACTGACAGTCTGTCACTCCTGACTCGACAGGAGTACCTCTCACTAGAAGCAAGGCCGAATGCGTCCACTGACGTCTTAGTCCGCGCCTCAGGTGTCTCCCTCCGACCCAGCGGGAACGGAGACACCGTACAAGTAACCACAAACAAGTGACTAGCTGGGGTCACACCCGTCGACGTGTGTCCACTGTCCCCAACCACGTGTGCACACATAGACCATGCGTCCTAGGTCTGGCCTCTAACTGGTTTTCCCCTTGAGCCGAACTTTGGCTACAGACGAGGGGCCCGACAGAAACCAGTCTAAAAATCGTCCTCAGGGTAGCCTCTCCAACACTCCCTGGTGGGTCCACACGCGTGCAGGAAGGCTACGACTAGTGGAGGGTCACTGAAGGAGTAGACTCTCAAGTCAACAGAAAACAACGTCCGAACCCGACGAAGTACGGGGACCACACCACGTACCAACACCGTCGCACGGTGACCACGGTAGGAGAAGAAACGGGACTCACAGTCCACGGGCCACACACTCGGCCACGCAGAAAGCGCAGAAGCACGATTCCCAGGGCAGCACACAAGCCGCCACACCGATTCCCCATCCCAGGGAAGCGGGAAACCTCCAGCCCGAGGCCGGATAACTGGACTCACAGTTCAAGGGCAAACACATGGCCCACACAAGAATTGCCCTCCAAAGAAACTCACGACATGCGGGGGAGACCCCACCGCACACACACCGATACACGGTGACTCGATCAAGCGTAACACGGAACCCCGGAACACGTGGGGTCACCCGGACCCACCACACCTATGGGCACGCTAATCGAGATAACACGGTCCTCCTGACACCCTCAAAACACGGACACAGAATCCCACAGGTGTCAGGGATACCCACGAGACCGCAGGTCGACCACTGGGTCCCAACCGGGTCGACCAGGGACCTACACAACGCGAAATGATCGCGGCAAGCACAAAGAACCACTTCGGCGCAACATAGTGCCTGGCGGTCTACCTTTGGGCCATCATAACTGTAACGGTCCAAGGCTAGACCGTCACAGCACTCTAACGGTCCAACACAGGAGCATTACGCGAGATGGGCAACACCGGCTGTGACGCACCCACCCTGGGCGTCACAGTCTCTAACGGACCAAGCCTGGTGCGTTAGAAGAAAGAACGAAACAGGTTGTGACGCACACCCCTCGGGGCGTCACAGCCTCTGACGGTCCTACCTAGGCGCGTCAGAAGAATGGGCTGCGTCAGCTCTGACGCTCCCATTCAGGGGCGTCACAGCGCTCTGACGGTCCTACCTAGGCGCGTCAGAAGAATGGGCTGCGTCAGCTCTGACGCTCCCATTCAGGGGCGTCACAGCGCTCTGACGGTCCTACCTAGGCGCGTCAGAAGACTCGTGACCCCCAACGGTCTGAAAACACGAGAACGGACGTAGCGGTCGAACCCAGGCGCGTCACACTCTCTGGCGATTTATCGTAAGACCGCCAGAGCAACCGACGCCCTGCCGACAGAACAGGACCCTGTGACGCACCCTCCTTGGGGCGTCACAGCACGTAACGCACCCACCCTGGGGCGTTACAGACTGTGACGGTCACTGGAAGACCGTCACACCATCCCGAGAACGCTACGGCGGGAAACGACCCAAAAATTGTCCCACGCCCCCATACCCCCACGGGAGAGGGGGAAAACAAGGGGGAAGCCCCCAAATAGCCCCTAGCATGCATCTACGGCCTCGGATCGGCCAAAAACGCAATGAAACGGCGGATCGACGCTCAACCCCAAAAACATGGATGTTTCCAAAAATCCCCAAATACGCACGCTCGGCTCACCACGGCCTACAAAACTCGTAATGCGCGAGCTGGGGGTCCATCTCCCTACCTCCATCGAAGAAACGACGTGCCGTGGACGCCGATCCACGAAGAAATTGCCGCGAAACCCTCGCCGGCTCACGAACGCGCCACCGAGCTTCCACGCGCCTCCATCTTTCGATCCTCGACCAATCCTCACCATCCTCCTCGCCCGCGTCGCCCTGCCGCGCCCCGGTCTCACTCCGTCGGTCGCCAGAGAAGAGAGGGTGAGAAGAGAGCGTGTGAGAAGAGAGAGAGGGAGAGAGTGAGAAATGAGAGGGGAGAGAGAGAAAGGGTTAATATATATAGAAAAATCTGAAAATTACAGAAATTCAAAAAATTATGAAAAAAATACCTCCGCGATCCTCGGGAGTAACACAACGCAGTGGTACTGTCCTAGAGTCGGAGAACGTCACGGTTCGCCCTGCACAGAGTTCCGAAGACACATCAGGGAAAATACGTGTAAAGCACAAAATACACTCCGAGACCCACTAAAATAATCTAAAAATTATCCAAAAAATTCGGACATTACACCGACTCCACAGGTTAGTCTTCTCCAGTGGCTGACTCCACAACTCGTGTCGGTGGCCCTCCCCACAGCACTTCTCTGGTTAGCACTGTCTTCTCCGTCTGGGTCGCCTATGCGAACACACACACACACACACACACACACACACACACACACACACACACACACACACTCGGCTGTGTCCCGTGCACACACACATATACACAATTGGTAGGTAGTCTCCCTTGAACACACACACATGAGATAGTACAAGCTGCCGACTGTGTCCCCTGCACACACACACACTGCTGTAGGTAGTCTCCCCTGAACACACACACACACTCGGCTGTGTCCCCTGCACACACTCACACACACACACACACACACTCAATGCAAAGTATGGCTGCCAACCAAAGTTTGACTCATGTATACCTGATATGACCAACCAAAGTTTGACATTGTGAAGGAGCATAATATGGCTGCCAAAGTTTGAGGTTGGGAAGGAGCATATTATGGCTGTGTCCCCTGCACACACACACGCACTCAGCTGATACACACACACACACACACACACACACACACACACACACACACACACACTCGACTATGTCCCCTGCACACACACACACACACACACACACACACACACACACACACACACACACACACACACACACACACACACACACACACACACACACACACACACACACACACACACACACACACACACACACACACACACACACACACACACAATCGGTAGTGAAGAGGCAAAATCTCGCGCTTGTATCCTGAGCGGGTTGTGGATCACCTGAAGATGAACTGTAAGACAGGGAAACGTATCAGAGGGCCCAGGGGGCTTCCCTGGGGTAAAACCCTCCGATGGCTAAGTCAGTAGAGCTGTGGTGGAAGCAATAATGGGGAGGAGAAAAGCTAGCGCGCGAGATTCCTCTCCACCAGAGGGTGAAGCGGATTGCTCAGGAGTTTGGGTATATGAGTACCTGAATGGCTCTCTTCTTCCGTTGGAGGGTAGCCCTGGTTTAAATAGTGTGCCGTCTTCAGGAGTCCTGCAAGCTGAGGGGTCTCCGGCGGGAGTTACGTCCTCAACGTGGACTTTCATGGCCTTATCGTGGGGACGTTATCGCCTTGAAGTCCGGCGGTTTCTTGACTCCCCTATCCGTTGGGGACTCTTGAACGGATGATATTTGGTCTGGCCGAGCTCCTGAAACGCCAGCCCTGTCCGGGCAATGAGCATAGCTCGGTGAGAGAGGGGTCGGATAGGTCGGCTAATGCCTGTCTCTCCCGGGCGGGGAAACGGCTTGGGCCGGACCTTCCATATGACCTGACCATCACTCGGGCCCTCCGAGCCTAGAGGCCGCCGGGGAGAGTTGGTTCCTCGAGTGTTTGTTTATTGGGCTTTTCTTCCCTGAGTGGACCCTGTGGGCTGTCACCCGGGTGGGCTTGCCTCGTTGGACCCTGTTGGGTCTAGTTGGGCTGCTCTTTGGGTGGGCTACAGAAATCCCCCTCTCCACTTGTCCCCCTCCTACTCCCGAGCCATGGAGGCTCGGTCGAGTAGTTTTTGAGGCTTTGGACCGGCGTGGCTCAGGTGGGTGGAATTCTGTTGGCGTGATGGAGCCACGTATAGTGGTCCCCTGGGCCCGTAATGATGATCCTGACGGATTTGAACTGAAGGGGCCCCCCTTTTCTCGGAGCACGGAACGACGCGTCGCCTCCCTCCAGGGTTTTATAGGCGTTGGGCGCTGTTCGTCGTTCTAGGCTTCTCAGGGTTTTGGTCTTTCCTTAGTTTCTTTGTTTCTGGGGCTCCTTGATGCGCCGTGAGGGCACAGTGGAGGCGCAGAGCCTTGCGGCGGCGTTTGAGGAGTTGGCGAGGATAACCGCGGAGGCGGTCCGGCAACTTCCTTCCCCTCCGAAGTCTTCGAGCTCGCGCGAGGGATCATCTTCCGGCTCGATGGCTGGTCTGCCTCTGGAAATCGGGCAGGTGAGGCGGGAGCCCGTCTCCAACTGTAGTGAGTTGGGGGAGGCCGAGGTGAGCAAGCTGGAGCATCGCTTTCGCTTGCCTCTCAGGTACAGCTTTGCTGCCGCCGCCCCGTATGAGACGAGTCTGGACAGCCGTACGGGGCACATTTGCACTTTCCTTCTGGCTTGGAAGAGTGGGTTCCGCCTTCCCTTCGAGCCTCTTGTACTCCAGCTTCTCGAGTTTTTCCAGTTGGTGCCTATTCAGTTGGTGGCCAACTCATATCTCCTTCTTTCCGCCTTTCGGATTCTCTGTCGTCAGCACGACATTTTTCCTTCCTTGGACCTCTTTCATTATTTTTTCGAGTTGAAAGCGCACCCGTCGGCGGGGAAGGGCTTTTACTTCATCCAGGCAAGGAGGAACATGAGTTGCATCTCCCTCGCTGCGAAGGACTCCTCGCACAAGGGGTGGAAGACCCAATTCCTTTGGGTGAAGGCGGAGGCGACGGACGAGTTTTGGAGATGTCCGATCTCGCCCAATTTTCATCCGAATCTTCCCCCTCGCCCGGAGGAGTTCCCTCCCTACGTGGAGCGGCAGGCCGCTCGTCTGCTGGGTAACCGCCAGTCTACCGAGGAGCTGGTGACGCCGGAGAACATCGAACGGTGCTTGCTTACGCGGTTGACGTCGACAGGTACCGCTCTCGAGGCTCTTCTCCTGGGATGGTAGTTACTTTCTTTCTCCTGACCAGGTCTTCTCCCTTTGTGGCAGACGTTAGGCGGGAACCTCTGGAGGAAGCTGCTGAGGTCATTGATCTGGGAGATGACTCGGCGGCCGATGAACCAGATGCTTCTGCGAGTCGCGCCCAAGCCCGAGATAAGGGCAAGGGGGTGGCTCCCGTGGGGTCTTCACGGCCAACTGGTACAAAGCGCAAGGATCTCATGGCGGGAAAGTTGCGGGAGGCCGTGAAGGCCAAGAAACGGGCCAAGAAGGCCGGTCTTCCTCCTACCGCCGGGGGTGACTCCGGCTCGGTGGCGCTCCCCTCTTGGGGGCAAGATGGGGCCGACCCCTCGGGGCCAGCTCCCCCACCTGCCAGGCGAGAGGGGGCCGAGGAGACCGGGGGCCCATCAGAGGGCGGCGATGGGTCGGCTCTCCCCCCCACGGAGGCAGAGGGGGCCGATGTCGAAGTAGCTGGCGTCGAGGCTGGGGGATTGGCCGAAGGCGGGGATGTCTCGGTCGGCGAGGTGCGGGCCGAGACAGGCAGGGCTGGGGGTTCGCCCGCTAGGGCGTTGCAACCCCAGGTGCTTGGAGCTCCCGGTGCGGTCGGTCCCGCGGCGCCGGTCGAGGTTGGGGGTTCGCCCGGGGAGGCGTCGCAACCCCAACCGACCGTGGCGTGCGAGGCGATTGGTTCCGTCACTCGAGCGGAGTCTTCTGGCGGGGTGCCCCGGGCGGGGCGGTCCCCTCTGTCGGAGCCCTTGGAAAGGCTCGGCATTACGGGTGACCTGTATCGGGTCTGCCGGTCGATTGCCGCAAGGACGAAGGGGGGAGAAAGGCGCAATACCCCCCCCCCCCCGGGATCCTTGATGTCTTGATGGAGGGCGGCCTGGTCATAGCTCAGTCGGCGGCTTTGATGGCGGAGGCGCACGCCCGGACGGAGGCGGAGCGGTCGAAACTTGCCTGGACCCTTGGGGGCTGCGAGAGGAAACTGGCCCGACTCAAGGGGGAGCATGAGGGGCTCCGGTAGGAGTTCTCCGCGTTCCGGGAGGTGGCGCGGGCGAGCCGACTGGAAGCCGGGGTGCTGGCCGAACAGCTTGCTAAGACCCGAGAGTCTCTTGAGAGGACAAGCCGATTCCTTGAGGAGGAGCGTCTGCGTCGCCTCGAGCTAGACAATCGCTGGGAGCTCGAACGCGCCGAGCTGCTAGATCGGGCGGAGGTGGCGGAGCGTCTCCGAGCTGAGGCTGAGGCGGACCGGGCCCGGGCAGAGGAACGCGCGGCCGAGGCGGAGCGGGCTCGGGTCGAGCTCGTCGGAAGGGCGGGGCAGGTCGAGGCGGAGGCAATCGAGCGTTACAGGAGCTCGGATGCTTACTCGGCCGACCTGGTGAAAGCCGCCCTACCCTACTACGAGGTAGCACTACGCCGGGGTGCTCGAAAGGGGTTCGAGCAAGGCTATCGCCTGGCGGTGGACTACGCCGATGAGCAAAACTCCGCGACCGAGTTCCCCTTGGGCCAGTGTTATGACTCGGATGAGTCGGTTTCCAGCTCTTCCTCGTCGATCGGGGGAGATTCGGAGGGGTCGCCTCCATCGGGGTCACCGGCTCCGGGCGTTTCGGGAGGGCTCACGACCGAGACAGTTCTCGCACAGGCGAGGTCAGTGTCCGAGCCGACCGTCACCGAAGGCGCCGGGGGTGACGCGTCTCCTTCCGCCGTTCCCGAATGTCAAAGTGGGCCCGAGGCCTGATTTACTTTGCCTCCTTCCCTTTTTGTCTCTCTTCCCTCTTTTTAGAGGGTTTCCTTTTGGTGTGATAATAAATGACTTGCTCTGTTTGAGTACCATCCTTGCCGTGATTTGGTTGGCGGATCTTGAGTGGTTGGGAGGTGCCGATATGTCCTGCGTGGTTTTCACATGCAGTTTTGGTAGGCTTCTGACAGGGCGTCTTTCCGTTTCCTCATGCTTTGAATGTCAGGCCGCTTCGTGAATCCCGCTAGGGCGGGGGACGAGGAGTTGGAGGTGACTGTTCAGGGGAGAAATCCTTTGGCGTGTTTCCGAGGAGGGGGGGGGGGTCATTTAAGGCGTGTAGCCTCCTTTGGCCTATAAGAAGGACCGAAAGGCGCCCTTTCCTCTTCACTGCTTGGGATTTTCTCTAACAGTCTTTCCTCGCTCCTTCCTCTTCACTGTGCGTTGTGCCCTTGTATTCGGAGCATGGAGGATCCTTCGGAGGGTGACGCCGCCGACGACGGGGAGCGGCGAGCTCCCGCTGCCCTGTAATGTTGAACGGATCCCACGGTCGCCGCGCGTGCACGAGACGGGTCCGACGGTCGCCGCGCAGATCTGGAGAGGGCTTCGACGTGTGAAGGCACGGTTCTTGCCCTTTCTCAGTTCCAGCGTGGCTTCCGGGTGGACGCCGAGGAGGAGGACGGATGGGGGCATCAGGGGAGCCTGCCGTCACTTCCCTCCGTGTGAGGGGAGGAGGCGACTCCAGCTCCCTCCTAATCTCTCCCAGCAGCCTCTTTCTCCCTCTTCTGCTCTTCATTTCTTTCACTCTTCGGGGGCTGCTTGCTCTCTCCTTCCTTCCAAGGAGTTGGCAGATTGGAAGAGGGGAGGCCTTCACGGCGCTCCTTTTTCCTGGTTGTTGCCAACAAGAGGTAGCCTTCCTCAACGTTCAAAGGTGGCCTCCCTCCTGCAATCCCTCTGTCACCTTTGTCACGGGCCACCCGAGGCAACTGGCTTGACCACCTCTTGTCCGAGCCAATTTTCGCACGAGGCAGAGTCAGTGGCTGGACGCGAGGAGATCAAGACCGAGTCAGTCGGGCGATGACCCCTTGAGGCGGTGTTTAGACGGATTTTTGCTTTTTGCTATGTGATGTACTGGCATTTGCCTATCTGATGTACCAATGGTTTGGAATGAAAAGAAAAGGGATTTATTCCGTCCATCTTGCTGTACAATTTCAAAAATAGAATTTGCGTAGTGCGGCTGCGTTCCATGTCCGAGGAATAGGTTCCCCTTCCATTGTCGCTAACCTGTACGCACCTTTTCCGAGCGTCTCGACCACTCGGTAGGGGCCTTCCCAGTTGGGGGATAGCTTGCCCGCCGCCTCTAGTGGTCGAGAGGCTTCGGCCTTCCTGAGGACGAAGTCCCCCGGTTGGAAACGTCTGTCTCCGATCTTGGCGTTGTAGTATCGAGTGAGGCGGCGCTGGTACTCCGTTGCCCGGACGTTCGCGATCTCTCGGAGTTCGTCTGCTAGGTCGAGGTTCTCGAGCAATTTTTGCCCGTTCGCCTCGAGTGAGAAGCTGATCACTCGGAGAGACGGATTGGCGATCTCCAATGGAACGACGGCTTCGGTGCCATATACCAACTGAAAAGGGCTTTCACCGGTTGCTGTCCTGGGGGTTGTTCGGTGCGACCATAGTACGCTAGGCAATTCCTCGAGCCAGCTACCCTTAGCCTTGCCGAGTCTGGTTTTTATGCCTTTCAAGATAGTCTTGTTGGCATTTTCAACCAGCCCGTTGGCCTGAGGGTGGGCTACCGAAGTGAAGTGGTTGCGGATATTTAGGTCGGCGCATCTATCTCGGAAGTACCGAGAGTCGAATTGCCGACCGTTATTGCTTACTATCACTCGGGGGATGCCAAAGCGACAAATGATCGATTTCCAAACAAAGTCCCAAATGACTGTCTCGGCGATCCTTGTCGTAGCCTCGGCTTCGATCCACTTGGTGAAGTAGTCGATGGCGACGATGATGAACTTCTTCTGGGACTGGGCCATTGGGAATGGCCCAAGGATATCGATTCCCCACCGAGCGAAAGGATAAGGCTCGGCTAGGGTGACAAGTTCCGTAGCCGGCTGATGGACCAAGTGGTCGAACCGCTGGCATCGGTCGCACTGTTGAACATAGGCCGAGCAGTCGCGCTGCAGGGTGGGCCACCAGTACCCCTGTCGTAACAGGATTCTGGCCAGCGACCTTGCCCCTGAGTGCGCTCCGCACAGGCCTTCATGAATCTCTTGGATGGCTCAGCTTGCCTCGTCGGGACCGAGGCACTTCAGGAGGGGACCGGAGAATGATCTTCGGTAGAGAGTGTTGTCGAAGACGACGAAGCGCCGAGCTTGATACTTCATTCGGCGGGCTTCTTGAGGGTCGGAGGGCTCTTGGGAGTCTTGTAGCCAGGACATGTAGGGGGAGCGCCAGTCACTTGGAGTGGCCGAGTCAACAGCGAGGAGCTCCGTGTCAATGCTCGGGTGCTCTAGCTCTTCTAGGAGGACCGATCGTGTACCTTCCGGGTCTAGGGAGGAGGCCAATCGAGAGAGGGCGTCCGCCCGAGAGTTTTGCTCCCGAGCTATCCGGACTACCCCAAATTCCTCGAACTGTTGGGCCAGGCTCCGGACCAACTGAAGGTATTTGATCATGGGTGCCTCCCGAGCTTCATACTCGCCGTTGACCTGACCTGCGACTAGTTGAGAGTCGGTGTGGATCCTGACTCGCTCGACCCCTAGCCGTCGGGCCATGCGTGCTCCCTAGATAAGGGCCTCGTACTCAGAAGCGTTGTTGGATGCCTGAAAGTTGAATTTCAAGGCGTACTGTAGCTCTATCCCTTCGGGGGACCTCAGGAGTATCCCCGCACCGCTGCCTGCCGAATTGGACGATCCATCGACGAACAGTTCCCAGGTTGGCCCAGTCGTGGTCGGAGGCCTGTCCTCGGCGGGGATGGTGCTTTCGGCAATGAAGTCGGCGAGCGCTTGGCCTTTGATTGCTGATCGCGGCCGGTACGAGATGTCGTAGGCCCCGAGCATAATGGCCCATTTGACGAGTCGCCCTGAGGCCTCGGGGTGGGCCAGAATCTTCTTCAACGGCTCGCCGGTTAGCACGGTGATGGGGTGCCCCTAGAAGTAGGGGCGAAGACGCCTTGCGGAGGTAACCAACGCTAGCACGAGTTTCTCGGTTGCGGGGTACCTCCGTTCGGCCTCATTGAGCACCTTGCTGGTGTAGTAGACTGGTCTTTCGGTTCCCGAGTCATTTCTGACTAGGACCGAGCTGACCGTGGATGGCGTCGCCGAGAGGTAGAGCAGCAAGACTTCGCCTGGGGCGGGCTTGGAGAGCACCGGTGGCGAAGCCAGGAACTTTTTAAGCTCGGCGAATGCTGTCTGGCACTCCTCATCCCATGCGAACGTAGCAGACGCTAGCTTGGGTCCCCTCATCAGTTTGAAGAAGGGCAAGCATCGTTCGGCCGCACGGGACAGGAAGCGGCTGAGAGCGGCCACACGCCCTGTCAAACGCTGAACGTCTTTAATGCATGCGGGCGGGCGCATGTCCAAGATGGCCTGGACTTTGTCGGGGTTGGCTTCGATCCCGCGCTGAGTGACCAGGAAACCCAGGAAATTCCCAGATTTTACTCCGAAGGCGCACTTGGCGGGGTTGAGCTTCATGTTGTACTTCAGGAGGGTGCCGAAGGTTTCGGCAAGGTCGGTGAAGTGGTCTTGGGCCTTGGGGGTCTTGACGAGCATGTCGTCAATGTAAGCCTCGACGTTCCGACCCAGCTGTCCCTCGAACATGTGATTTACCAGTCGCTGATATGTGGCTCCGACGTTCTTCAACCCGAACGGCATCCGGGTGTAGCAGTACACGTCGCAGTCAGTGATGAAGGCGGTCTTCTCGACATCTTCTGGATTCATTCTGATCTGGTGATAACCTGAATAGGCATCCAGGAAACTGAGTATCTCGTTGCCCGAGGTTGAATCAACCAGTTGGTCGATGCTCGGTAGCGGATAGCAGTCCTTGGGGGTAGCCTTATTCAGATCGGTGAAGTCCACGCACATTCGCCACTTGCCTATAGTTTTTGGCACCAGGACGACATTGGCTAGCCACGTAGGGTACAGGACTGGTCTGAAGAGGCCTGTCTCTTGTCCCTTGGTGACCTGCGCCTTGATGATCGCCTGTTTCTCGGGCGCATGCTTCCTTCTCCGTTGCTGTACGGGCCTCACGGTGGGGTCGAGGCTGAGCTTGTGCATCACGGTCTTCTCTGGTATGCCAGGGAGTTGATCATCGGACCAAGCAAAGACCTGAACGTACTCAGAAAGGAATTTTTTGTATTGCTGCTGTTCCATGGGTGGTAGGTCGGCTTCGATCCTTACTCCGAGGGCCGGGTCATCGTTCAGGAATACCGTTAGCAATTCGCCACCGGGCTCGGCGGTTACGGTCTTCCCTTCGATTCCCTTGGGGCCCTTATCTCCCCCGTCCGGCCTTGAGGCTTCCACCGAGATGTTGTAGCACCTTCTAGCCGTGGCCTGGTTACCTCGGACTTCCCCCAACCCGTTTTTGGTAGGAAACTTCATTTTCTGGTGATAGGTAGATGGTACGGCCTTTATCCGGCTGAGAATTTTCCGGCCGAAAATGGCGTTGTACGCTATCATACCCTTAATCACTATGAAGTCCACCATGACCGTAACGGTTTTGGGTGGGGTGCCGATGGTGACCTGCAGGCTTAGGGCTCCCTCGGGATAGGTGGCTAGGCGGTTAAACCCGCAAAGGGGTGTTCGGATCGGGCGGAGCTTGGATGGGTCTTCCCCCATCTTAAGGAAACAGTCGTAAGATAATACATCGGGGGCGCTCCCATTGTCAACCAGAATTCTATCTACGTTACAATGGTTTATTGTGGCCGAGATAACGAGGGCATCATCATGCGGGGTCTTCAGCCCTTCCAGGTCTTGGTCGGAGAAGACTATGACCTGGGGCTCCCTCGACGGGCCGCTGGAGGGTTCTAAGACCTGGCTGGCCCGCTCGGCATGACGCTTCCTTCCTCGGCTGGTGTCGCCGCCCGACGCCGTTCCTCCGGAGATGACGTTGATGTGGACCCCTCGGGGGGCGTTGTCGATCTCCTCGGCTTGTCCCGGTCTTCTTTGCGCCCGGCTGCAAACCGGGCCAGGTGCCCCTGACGGATGAGACGCTCGATCTCGTCCTCGAGCTGGTGGCAGTCGCCGGTGTGGTGCTCGTGGTCGCCGTGGAACAGGCAATGCCTGTCGCGCTTGCGGTTCTTCGATCTCATCGGTTCGGGCCGGCGGAGGAGTCCCGAGTCTTTGATGTCTTCATAGATCTCGTAGACTGGCGCGGTCAGCGGGGTGTACCGCTCATACTTCCTCTTGCGCTCTCCTTCCCGATCGCGCTTCTTGCCCGAGCCAGGGCATGGCTCGGAGGCTCGCTTCTTGTCCCCCTCCCGACTCGAGCCGGTTGTGTCTCGACAGGCACTGAGTACTTCTTCGCACTCGGCGTGGCGCAGTGCCAGAGTCACTAGCTCGGCAAGGGTCGAGGGAGGGTGGAGGACAAGTTCGCGGCGGAGGTTCTCGTCCCGGGTGCCCCCGGTCAGAGCGGTCGTGGCCGAGGCCACATCCAGGCGGGGAATTCTGAGGGCTTCCGATTTAAATCGGTGGACATAAGCCCGGAGCCTTTCCCCTTGCGCCTGTTTGAGGGCCAGGAGCCCCGCTACTGACCTTGGGGGGGCGCTTCCGGCGAAGCTCTCCTTGAAGACTCGCCCGAATTGCCTGAAGTCCCGGATGGACCCAGGGGCGAGGGCCCGGAACCATGCCTGAGCGCCTTGGACCAGGGTGGCCGCAAAGGCTCGGCATTTAATAGGATCCGGTGTTCCATGCAGAGTCACCAGGGCATCGAAGCTGTCGTAGTGGTCGGCTGGGTCGCCCTGGCCATCATAGAGCTTGAAGGTCAGAATAGAGGTTCTGGGAGACACCTCTGCCTTCAAGATGTACTCGGAGAAAGGGGATTTCTCCTCATCCTCCGGAAAAGAGGTTTTCTGCAGGGCGCGGAGGGCGCGCTCTTGCTCTGCAAAATGTCTTTCGAAATCCCTCAGCCGGAGGGATAGTTTCGGCTGCGGTCGTGCCGTGGGACTGGGGGGAGCGCC
This sequence comes from Amorphophallus konjac, assembly GCA_022559845.1. Taxonomy (NCBI): domain Eukaryota; kingdom Viridiplantae; phylum Streptophyta; class Magnoliopsida; order Alismatales; family Araceae; genus Amorphophallus; species Amorphophallus konjac. The sequence continues at coordinate 413,445,950 of CM040126.1, forward strand.
GTGGCGATCCTCAGGACCGCCGGCGCTCGGGCGTGGAGGCCTTGCCCCCTGTTTCCCTTTTCTGGGCGTGGAGGAAGCCTCTTGCTCCGGGGGCGGAGCTTGCGAGGGTCCTCCCACGTTGTTGCGGATGAGCTGCTGACCGCGGAGGGTGAAGCGGCCCCCAGCGGTATGCTGGGACGCACTTCGGGGGAGGCTCCCGGACGGGGCGCGGGACCTGGCATCCCTTGCCGCCTGGGCCCTCATGAGCTCCACGAGGACGTCAAGCTTCTTATTGAGGGCCTGGAAGACCTCGTCGCCACCGTTGGGGGGTGCCACCGTCGTCGTCGGAGGGGGCGGCGGTCCGTTGGTGGGGACGCTGACGTTGGAGGGAGGGTTCTGTGAGGCCCTAGAGGGGCCATCTCCTGTCGCCGCCACGGCCTTACCCTTCTCGACGGTGGATCTCCTCCCTGAGCTTCTTCTCACCATCTCGGCTCTTCGTGCGTTTCCCACAGACGGCGCCAGATGAAGAGACGAAATCTCACGCTTGTATCCTGAGCGGGCTGTGGATCACCTGAAGATGAACTGCAAGACAGGGAAACGTATCAGAGGGCCCAGGGGGCTTCCCTGGGGTAAAACCCTCCGATGGCTAAGTCAGTAGAGCTGTGGTGGAAGCAATAATGGGGAGGAGAAAAGCTAGCGCGCGAGATTCCTCTCCACCAGAGGGTGAAGCAGATTGCTCAGGAGTTTGGGTATATGAGTACCTGAATGGCTCTCTTCTTCCGTCGGAGGGTAGCCCTGGTTTAAATAGTGTGCCGCCTTCAGGAGTCCTGCAAGCTGAGGGGTCTCCGGCGGGAGTTACGTCCTCAACGTGGACTTTCATGGCCTTATCGTGGGGACGTTATCGCCTTGAAGTCCGGCGGTTTCTTGACTCCCCTATCCGTTGGGGACTCTTGAACGGATGATATTTGGTCTGGCCGAGCACCTAAAACGCCAGCCCTGTCCGGGCGATGAGCATAGCTCGGTGAGAGAGGGGTCGGATAGGTCGGCTAATGCCTGTCTCTCCCGGGCGGGGAAACGGCTTGGGCCGGACCTTCCTTATGACCTGACCATCACTCGGGCCCTCCGAGCCTAGAGGCCGCCGGGGAGAGTTGGTTCCTCGAGTGTTTGTTTATTGGGCTTTTCTTCCCTGAGTGGGCCCTGTGGGCTGTCACCCGGGTGGGCTTGCCTCGTTGGACCCTGTTGGGTCTAGTTGGGCTGCTCTTTGGGTGGGCTACAGAAATCCCCCTCTCCAACTGTGTCCCCTGCACACACACACACACACACACTGCTGTAGGTAGTCTCCCCTGAACACACACACTGAACACACACACACACACTCGGTTGTGTCCCCTGCACACAGACACACACACACACACACACACACACACACACACACACACTCAAAGCAAAGTATGACTGCCAACCAAAGTTGGCGATTGTTTATGTTATGCCATAGACTATCGATTGCTCCTTCCCTTTTGCTGGCGACTGCTCCTTCTCATTTTGCTGTGCAGACTACTCCTTAATTCATTGACTTGTACACTACTCCTTTCCGTTCAGGTAATTCAACCCCTATGATTAATTGCACGTGATAAACGCCTGATTTAATTGTTCTTTTTATTTTCTTTATCAATTGTGATGATTATTGTATTTTTCCATAGAATATCGACTGCTCCTTCCCCTTTCTTGTCGACTGCTCCTTCTCATTTTCCCTGTGTGGATTGTTCCTTACCCTCCAGGTCTCATTTTCCCTGTGTGGATTGTTCCTTACCCTCCAGGTAATCTGTAGGACGTCAGCTCCAAACGTTTCTGATTGATATTATGTAATTTATGATGGATGCCTATGATAACAAGCTTTATGTAATATGTGTTGGTTGTGTTTGCTATCTTTTATACCCAATATTATGTCTATTATATATATAACACACTGAACACACGCACACACATGGAGGAATGTATAGTTTACTTGTTAAGACAGAAATATATCACAGGAGATTCATGCATTTAATTAAACTGGTGATAGTTATACAGCTAACCGCCATGTTATTTTAGTTTGTTTATTTAAGTGATTTATTTTATCTTGCATGTGAATGGTGATTTTTATATACTAGCATTCATGATAATTTATTCTCAATTATCTTTGGGGGCATGGATTACTCTCATTTGTAATTTCCTAATGATTTTTGTTGTTGCTATAAATAAGTATGAGTGGATCCAAAGATCCGAAGAGTAGGGTGGCAAATTAGAGCAACGAAGCAGATATGTGTATTGTTGACCTCCTCGCTGAGCACAATACTAATAATGATGGTTTTGCCAATGGAAACTTCACAAAAGAAGCATGGAGAAATACGGTAAAGAAATTCAACGAGTTGACCAAGTTAGGATATTCGTTGGAAAATCTGAAAAATCGGTTTAAAAATTTGAAAAAGAGGTACTATCTAATTGTTAGTCTAAAGAATCGATCGGGCTGGAGTTGGGATGATGAAAAAAAAATGACACTCCCGGGTACTGTGCAAAGTTGGGATGAGCTCATACCGATAGGTAGCATACCTATTGCACATTATACAATTATAATATTCACATTCCATTACATGAATAACATGTGACTTCACACACGCAGATGAATAAAGAATACAAAGCAATCCAAGGGAAGCCGTTCTTAATTTTTGATCAAATGGAATTCATCTGCTCTAGTTCAAAGGCTCGAGGGGATAACGCTGCATGTAATGAAGGGATCTCTTATCTTGACCAGCGAAGCGACAATGGTGATGAGCAACAGAATGTGGAAGATGAATTTAATATAAGTAGTATTTTTAATTACACGGAAACACCAGAAAACGTTCAGCAACAATCACAAATGGGCACACCTAATATTGAGGCAATTCAAGATGTGCCACCATCATTTAGGAACATTCCTTCACGTAGTAATGTAAATAGGAAGAGGAAGCGAGCATCTGTGGCTAATGAAGAATCAATTGACAAATTGGTATGTTTAGGCCATAAAAGGTTAAACTTACAAAGGGAGATGCTAGAATTGCAGAAGAAATCTACTCCACCAATATATCTGACAATTGATGCCCACTTGAAGCTACCTAGACTTCCTGAGGAAGGCATGTTCAGAGCGATTGAGATTATCAAGTGTGTCGAGGACCGTTCCATCTTCTTGGCTCTCCCAGAAGAGTTAAAGCTCGGATGGATGTTAAGTCGTCTAGGCTATTATTCATAGATCTCTGTATCCTTTTTAACCTTTAATTGTAATATCCTACATTTGCTATTTCTAGCTCTTATTTAGTGGCATGTGAATATGATTGGCTATGTTTCATTTACATGAATTATGCGATGATATACTCATGCGTACTTTAATACATGCTCTTTCTTTCATATAGGATTTGTAACATTTGCATTACCAATGGATTCTCAAACTGCTCAGGCTAGCTCGTCACTTGATCTCCTTATTAAGTTTATGACGGAAGAGGAGGAGTATTGGGAGGAAGTTGAGCATGTAGTTGTCCTTCAAATGTTGTCGGCTCATACCTGTATCTCTAGGCCGTTAATGCACACAGATGTCGGTCGAGGACATAGGTGGGTTAAACAATTAATGGCCGGTCATGTAGGCAGATCCTACTCTAGCTTTCGAGTGCATCCTTCTATGTTCGTAAGATTAAGGGATACATTAATGGAAAAGGGTGTACTGAAAGACACCAAGAATATGTCGGCTACTGAGCAGTTAACTATCTTCCTTCTCGAGGTTGGACATGGAGTTGGTAATAGGTTACTCAGGGAATGGTTCCAGCATTCAGGCAAGACCATCAGCCAACATTTTAACAATGTACTCATGGCAGTGTTATCCATGCGTCATGAATGCATTAAGAAACCCACAGGTGAAGAGCCAGTTCATCCAAAAATAAGGCAAGATCCAAACTTCTATCCATTCTTCAAGGTGGCGTGGTTTATAATCATTAATTATTGATTCATAGTTATTGTTCATTAATTATCAACGCTTATTAGTTTGTTTCCTTTTTAGAATGTAATCGGTGCAATTGATGGGACACATATTGCTGCAAAGGTGCCAACGGTCGACCAACCTCGTTATCAAAATCGGAAGGGTGAAACATCCCAAAATGTGTTGGGTTGTATGAATCTTGATCTTATCTTTACTTATGGTTTTGTCGGTTGGGAAGGATCAGTTGCAGATATGAAAGTACTGAGATGGGCCATTGAGAAAGGTGGGCTTACTGTTCCTGAAGGTATAGTTTACTCTTTTCTTAGAGTGTCCTTCTGTACTTTCTTCCACACTGTTACTCACAATCCGTTCCCGTAGGGAAATACTTCTTGGTTGATGCAGGGTATGCTAACACCCCCAATTTCTTAGCGCCATACCGTGACACAAGGTATCATCTTGCTGAGTACAGATCTAATAAGACCAAGGTTAATCACAGGAACACGGAGGACTTGTTCAATCATAGGCATGCCCAACTACGCAATTACGTTGACCGTGCCTTTGGTGTATTGAAGTCACGTTTCACAATTCTAGTGAAACGTCAAAGTTATCCAATTAAGACACAAGTCAGGATTGCTATGGCGTGCTGTGTACTCCATAACTTCATTAGAAAGGAGCAGGGGCTTTATTTTATCTTCCAACAAGGAGAGGATGACATAAACACTATAGGGGATGAGGAGGTCGAAGAAGAGGACAATCTCAATAGGTCTGTGGTTGTTAGAGGAGACAGATTTCGAGAACGAATAGCCACTCACCTTTGGGCCCACCATGTGGCACGAGGGTATTCTCTTAAAACCCAAGTTGTAGTCAGTTTCATTTCATTTCATTCAACATCCATTTGTTATGAGCATGTATCTTGTGTATTACAGGCGTCGTCATATGGGAGCCACAAATGATGAATGAAATTTATGTGTTGGTTGTTTTTTAAAATTGGACATTGTGCTTGTTTTCCAGTCGGACAGTTGAGTTGTACTATTACTTATGTCCTTAAGCACTTCAGATGTTGTAACAGAATTTCTTAACATTTCTTTAGATATGCATGTGATCGTGGACTGGCATCCTCTTCTCCTCCCCCCCCACCCCTGACTTTACATACGAACGTGACGTTGATATTTGTTTAGTACCCTCATATAATTTTTTGGAGCATCCTGGCTCAACTAGGGGTAGTCCTTTGTGGGCTTAAACTTGCTACACCGCACATTTCTTGCATGATGATTTATAGGCGATCGAAAAATTATACTCTGAATTGTTTTAGTAGTATTATCTGCATGTTCATATTTCATGCTTTGGGTAATTAACAAATTATTTTCTACAGGTTCATGGACATCAGCTTTAGTAGGATGGGCAATGATAATGGGAAGGAGCATATATGTGATGAGGGGTACTGTGGGGGCATCTCATTTCACTGCCCTGCTTGTATTTCATACAACTAGTAGGTTTGGCGGCCTATGGTCTACCCCTACTTATGATGTGATTTCACTACCCTACTTGTAGTTCGCACAACTAGTAGGTTTGGCGACCTATAGTCTACCCCTACTTATAATGTGATTTACTACAGTGCCTTGTATTTCACACAACTAGTAGGTTTGGCGACCTATGGTGTACCCCTACTTTTGCATGATTTACTACAGTGGCTATGATATGCGACTGCAACATTTGTACTTCAATGAAAAAAATCTTCCATCTGAGCCCAAAAACACACATCACAAATTATTAATGTGCATAGTTATGTTTCAGGGCATCGTGAAAATGGATTCAATGGGTGTTGGTAAATATGATCATATTCAATGTGAATGTGGCAAGGGGGAATGTGTTGTCAAGATATCTCAGAGCAGTAGAAATCCACAACGTCCCTATTATTGCTGTCCACTTGGCGTGTTATTCTTACTTTGCAACTTTGCAACACATTATGTCTGTGTATGGGCTATGTATATCAGTTTCTTTTATATACGCGTTCACAGCTTGCGAATGATAAACCATGTCGATTCTTCATGTGGGTAGATGCATTATTATTATGTCCTTGTGGCAAAGGCCCATGCAGAAGGCGTACTTCACATACTACCAAAAATAAAGGAAAATTTTTTTATGTATGCCCAGAATCTAAGGTATGTCTTGTGATAAACATTGTAACGTGGTTATTATTTATATCTTCCCTATCAATTGTACATATTTTTTCTTTATTTCGATATATGTGCAGGCTGAGAAGATAACTTCATGTTGTGGCTTCTTCAAATGGGTGGAAGAAATGTCAATGGTATACTTATATTTCTCCTATCTTTGATGTATCAATGAATGGAAGAAATGTCAACTGCATGAGTTTTTTGTTTTATACAGCCGAGTGTGTGCTGTAAATGCATGAGTTATTCAATTTAGTTTAGTCACCTGTCATCTTGAATTCAAAGTTTAGTAAGGAACAAAACAACATGATTTGTATTTTATTGTACTTTCACAAGTTCATTAAACACCTGATCTGTATTTTGTTGTACTTTCACAATTTCAAGTATACATGAGTCAAACTTTGGTTGGCAGCCATACTTTGCTTGAGTGTGTGTGTGTGTGTGTGTGTGTGCAGGTGACACATCCGAGTGTGTGTGTGTGTGTGTGTGTGTGTGTGTGTGTGTGTGTGTGTGTTAACCCTAGACTATCTACCATGTGTGTGCATGGGACACAACCGAGTGTGTGTGTGTGTGTGTTCAGGGGAGACTACATACATCAGTGTGTGTGTGTGTGCAGGGGACACAACTGACAGCTTGTATTATCACATGTGTGTGTGTTCAGGGGAGACTACCTTCCAATTGTGTGTGTGTGTGTGTGCGCGCGCGTAGGGGACACAGTCGTGTGTGTGTGTGTGTTCAGGGGAGACTACCTACAATAGTGTGTGTTTGTGTGTGCATGGGACACAGCCGAGTGTGTGTGTGTGTGTGTGTTCAGTGTGTGTGTCAGCTGAGTGTGTGTGCAGGGGACACAGCCATAATATGCTCCTTCCCAATGTCAAACTTTGGCAGCCATATTATGTTCCTTCCCAACCTCAAACTTTGGCAGCCATATTATGTTCCTTCCCAACCTCAAACTTTGGTTGGCAGCCATACTTTGCTTTGAGTGTGTGTGTGTGTGTGTGTGTGTGTGTGTGTGTGTGTGTGTTCAGGGGACACAGCCGAGTGTGTGTGTGTGTGTGTTCAGTGTGTGTGTGTTTAGGGGAGACTACCTACAACAGTGTGTGTGTGTGTGTGTGTGCAGGGGACGCAGCCGACAGCTTGTATTATCTCATGTGTGTGTGTTCAGGGGAGACTACCTACACAACCGACAGCCATAATATGCTCCTTCCCGACCTCAAACTTTGGCAGTCATATTATGCTCATTCCCAATGTCAAACTTTGGTTGGTCATATCAGGTATACATGAGGCAATGATGATTGGTTGGATGGACTAACAACTCCACCCAAATAATATGATGGAACATTGTCCATGTGATTTTATTATCTCATGTTATTCTGAGCCTCACTTCTTTACTCTTATCATTTTCTTTTATATATTTTGCACTCAATGTTATAATTTGTGATTATATCGTACACAACTTACAGGCAAAGAGGTCGAACCAGGGGACATCTAACATAGCTACAACAGGAGCACAGATTGAAGAACATGTATTGGTTGAGAATTTAAGAAGAACAATCAAGATGGAGAAATTTACAGCCGATCGAACTATGAAGCTATGTGATATTTTGTTGGGAAAATTTGAGCAATTGAAATTATGTAACGAAAAGTGATATGGATTTTGTTATTATTATCATATGTGAGGATATGTCTACATGAAACTTGCAATGCACGATTAATTTTTTTGTAAAGCTCTTTTAATTATTATCATTTACCTCGCCCTTTGGTTGGCAGCCACACTTTGCATTGAGTGTGTGTGTGTGTGTGTTCAGGGGAGACTACCTACAACAGTGTGTGTGTGTGCAGGGAACACAGCCGGCAACTTGTATTATCTCATGTGTGTGTGTTCAGGGGAGACTACCTACCAATTGTGTGTGTGTGCAGGGGACACAGCCGACAGGTGTGTGTGTTCAGGGGACACAGCCGACAGGTGTGTGTGTGTTCAGGGGATACTACCTACTAATTGTGTGTGTGTGCAGGGGTTGGTAGTTGTTCCAACGTAATTTTTTTACATTGTTAATTTAAAGATAGATTAATAAAAAATGTTTATTTAACTAGTTTAATAGAAGGGAATAAACATACAAATCATTTTTAATTTTTTTCTTCTTTTATCTGAATATAAAATTTAACAATATTAATAATCACGATCAAGATATCATGGGCATTAATTACTATTACAAATGAAACAAAATGTCTTAATAATTATATTTATGATGATCATAATTAATCTAATCACAACCATTATGTAAATTTAATTAGGTTTGTCATTAGTGATAATCATAGCTGTTAATACTAATTAAATATAAGTTGAAGATTTATAAAAAATTATTTAAGTCATCTTTATCCCTACCAAATGAAGAATAACATCACAAGTTTTAACCCAGGATAACAGGGGCAAAATTATCTATTTATACCCATGTTCTCATTCTTATGCTTATTTTTTACTAAACGAGTAATAGGAATATACACATACTTATCCCCTCGCATACCAAACGCATACGAGAATAAGAATTGGAATAAATTAACCTAGAATGACTTACGCCTATTCTCGTCATAGTTTATCCCGATACCAAACATAATCTTATTCTCATCAATTTTAATCTTACCAAACAAAGAACGGGGTTGAGACGGGGATATCCATGTCTTATTCTCAAACCAAATGGGCCCAAAAGGGCCTGTTTGGTTGGGGGTTAAGAGGGGGATATCCCCGTCTTAATCTTATTAATCGTTTAGTACGGCTAAAACTGACGAGAATAAAGGGGTTAAGGAGAATGGGGTTATCTCCAAAAATAGGGTTAAAACTGGGGATAAGTCATTCCACCCTATATCATTCTCACATTCTTAACCCCATTTTCTCCCTTAATTATTAGTGATAATTAAATCTATTATTGTTAATCAATATTATTAGTGTTAATTAATCATGTTAATTAAGCTAATTAGTATTAATTAATAAGTATACTATTTAATTATTATTTAATAATTAATTATAATATTATTATTTAATCTTATTAGTGTTAATTAACGGTGTTAATTAATTTTATTATTACTAATTAATCATGTTAATCATTCTTATTAGTACTAATGAATAAATACATTATTTAAATATTATTAAATAGTTAATTATTGTAATGTTACTCAATCTTATTATGCTAATTAATATTATTAGCGAAAATTAAGTATGCTAATTAATAGTATAAGTGCTAATTAATGATATTAATTAATATTATTACTACTAACTAACCATATTAATTAATCTTATCTGTACTAATTAATAAATATAATATAAGTTTGTCATTATATAATTAAGTATTACAGTGTTGTTTAATCTTATTATGATAATAAATATTATTAATACTAATCAATTATGTTAGTTAATGTTATTAGTGCTAATTACTCGTACATATTAATATTATTTATGCTAATTATTAAGTATATTATATAATTATTGTTACATAATTAATTATAACTATCTCGTTATTGCTAATGAAGAATTAATCATGTTATAATTAACAATATTAGTGATAATTATGATCGTTAAGAATAAATATATTAAATAGAATTAATAATATTAGTGTTTCTTATGATCATTTAGGAGAAATATTAGCATTAATAATAATTTATAAGAAGGTAATTTAGTCCTTTTTCAACACTTATTCATGTTCGTATTCTTCTTTTTTACCAAACGAGTAATAGAGATATCACCGTACTTATTTTTCGCGAATCAAACGACCACGACAATAGAGATAGGAAGAAATTAACCCAAAATGACTTACGCCTATTTTACTCCAAATTTATCCTCGAACCAAATGTGACCTAAGACTTGATATTAGAATAGGACAATATAACCTAAGAGTTATAAATGTGGGCCCCGCCATCTCTCTTACACTTGGATAAGCTTACCGGAGATCGGAGGGTATTAACTCAATTTCAAAGGGGCCCTCATTATATGGCTACTATTGAATTTAGATTATGACCATATTGATAATAACAAGCTAAAAGATGACTATGGTAGCAAACCATTTATATCTTTTAAAATTGACTTGCAGTGGAATCGTTTCCATGAAAAAAATAGGTCACGGTGAGTTTGATTTACATTTTAAGATATTTAGTTTAAAAAAATTACGAAGTACTCTTTCATTAAGTTAATTTTGTCATTAATGCAAAAATTTAGAAAAAAACTATCTTCCCCTATGTAAAGTGGAGCGATAACAATATGAGAGACAAGAGTTAGGTCAACTATCTAGTATAATATAAAAAATATTATAAAATATTATTTATGAATATTTTCAACCTATACTTGTTTTAAATTAAAATTCACATATTATTGAATTTAATAAATAATTATGACTATTTACACATTAAACAATATATTAAATCACTTCTTAATGAATCTTTTGTGACTAATCTAATATTATAATTGGTAGTGAAGTGTTGTTATCTATTAATAAAATTTGACTCACATAAAATGATCCTATCAAAAAATAATTTAAGATTTAGTTATAGAAGTTAGTTTGGACATCAATTAAACTAACCTTGTGTTTTATTCACAACATGTGCTAAAATAACTTGAACAAGGAGACTCAAGATTGAGTAATATTTTGACATTAAAATTTTGGGAATGATGGAGTATATAGTATTATTTCTTAAATTTAGATTTAAAGATAACTAGCACATTAAAAGAATCATTTGATAAGTTTTTACCATAAAGATAGTCTTTCTAAGTAGATACTTCAAAAATAAATGTATATCAAATAATTTAAAAAATATGCGATTTAAGGTGAAGAGCCCAAAGAGTATAACTTGAAAAAATTCTAACATCCTAAAATAAGTGTAAGGACATTGAACGCGTACATTGATTGCTATTTGTATAAAAATATCTTAGTTAAAAACTTAAAGGGCATGTCCTTATGAATATGCAATCTATGTGAAAAATATAATCACATATAAATACTCTTTATATGTATTTATGTTCATGATTTGTTTACAAGGAATAGTCAAACAATGTTTGAGAAGTTTAAACAATGCAAATTTAAAAAGTTCAATGTGCTATATTGTAGATTTATATCTTATTTTCTTATAATAGGATTATAGTAACGAGAAGATGAGATATTTATATCCCAATGAAAATATGTGAATGAGATCGTTAAAAAATTCAACACATTCAATAACAATATTATTAATAGATATATAGTAAAAAACTTAAAATTGAGAAATAATGGAGAACGAAAAACTATTGAACTATCTCTATCAAATTTTAATAGTCATCACTAAGTACCTTATTATTATTATACTTTATATTATTTATAATGTCAATCTTCTACATAGATATATAGAGCACACAACAAATTTGTTGAATTGATTCCAATAGAATTATTACGGATATCAAAGATGCATTAGTGATTGTTCTCTTTTTTTTATTTGGTGGTGGAGTAATATTTGCTACATCCCACGTCCCATTGGTCTAACCCAGGTGAATGGGACGTGGAACGTAGACCCCATATATAAAATGGACAACTTGTTATCTTTTTACGTATTTTTAAATACATGAGATCTGCATCCCGCATCCCATCAATTCGAGCTAGATCAATAGAGATGTTGTATGCAAGACTAACCACTCTTAGAGGTACAACAAGTATTACTCTCAGCGACAAAGTGATTGTATAGATAAAAATTAGGATAGTGATCAATATGAAAAAAGTGTCATAATATACGTTTTTCACTTTGGGCCAACAACTTTTTATGAAGTTCAAATAAATAAGATGTTGTGACATCGTCAATATATGATGGGAAGAATGAAGCAACTGCATCTATTTACTATTTTTAGCTTAGATGTATAGTAAAAATAAAGCATAGTGGCAAAAAACTAATGTAATAGATTGTGTAAGCTAAAAGATATGATTTAAATCCATTAGCTAGTGGACAAAAATATATAATTTGATGATTTTTAAATTTTCGGATCTTATTGTATTACTTATATAAGAGGTGTAGTGGGACCTAGACTTACAAGATTAGTCTCACGTCGAATGTTGAGAAAGTAACAACGTGTTTATAAAGTATGTCTTTACCTCTTAACTCAAAAGGGCCCTTTTACAGGAACAAAATCTCACCTCCACTCTGGGGACAATACCTCTTGCGAGCACCAAAAGATTTATCTTTACAATGATAAAATCCCACCTTCGCTCTTAGGACAATATCTCTTGAGGATACCAAGATTTATCTCGCATCTGTGGGAGCTATGAGCTCGCACTCACTTGCCTTCTTAAGGGGGTAGTGTAGTGGGACCTAGGGTCACATGATTAGTCTCACATCGGATGTTGAGAAAGTAACCAAGTAATTATAAGACTGCTCTTAATCTCTTAACCCAAGAGGGTCCTTTTATAATGACAAAACCCCACATTCGTTCTAGGGACAATACCTCTCTGGGACACCAAAAGATTTATCTCGCATCTACACAGTGGTGTCGTTTATGAAAACTCTGAACTCGCACTCACTTGCCTTCTCAAGGGAGACTAGTGTAGTGGACCTAAGGTCATAAGATTAGTCCCACATCGGATGGTGAGAAAGCAACTAAGTGCTTATAAGACTGGTCTTAACTTCTTAACCTAAGAGGGCCCTTTTACAAGGATAAAACTCCACTCCCGCTCTGAGGACAATCCTGGGGACACCAAAAGATTTATCTCGCATCAAAGTGACGCCGTCTCTAGGAACCTTGAGTTCATACTCGCTATACTTATTATATTTGTGAGATTTAGAATATTTCATTTTTCTTTATTTTTTATGTCTCAATTTTTGTTCGCCCTAAAAAATAGTAGAATCACACTACCAAACTATCCAAATCCAACAAAAGTGGGTAATGTAGAAGTTCAAATATATATACTTTATATAAGCTCGTACAAATATCTTGTATATTGTCATGTTTTATATATTATTCAATATTTTTACATAAAATAGATAATAACTATGAATTATAATTGATACATTAGCTTTTTACATATTAGTTCTTATAATATAGTTTAATTCCAACTATGTACTTATAATATTAACATTAGCAAAAACATCCTTAAATTTTGATTCATTTATAAGAAATATCTTATCGTTACTTTTTTTATGGTGAGGGTGACCTCTCTTAAATTAATCATAGTTAAAAGAAATCAAACAATATAAGATGATCTTTTATCACTTCATACTAGAGAGAGAGAGAGATCATATCTATGCTATTAGATAGGTGAGAGAGAGAGATCATCGAGAGGGTGGGAGAAGAGAACTGAAGTGTTAGAACCTAGAGAGAATATTATCGTCTCATAATGATACCCTACACTGGCCCTCCACGCATAGAGCTCACACATCAGTCCCCAATCTCAGAGAGAGAGAGAGAGAGAGAGAGAGAGAGAGAGAGAGAGAGAGAGAGAGAGAGAGAGACTCCTCTCTATGGATAAGGGTATCCCTACAGAGTGAGAAAGAGAGAAGGATGGTTAGTCACCATTCTTGAAGGAGATCTTCAACATCACACTTGTGTCCAAGCGTGTGAGAGGAAGAGATCACAAGAGGATCTAGAGAGAGAGAGATTTGTAATTATATATTTTTCTTTCTTGATGATAGAATATTATTTAAAATGTATTTTTTCTAATAATCTTTAATTTTAATGACTCATGGTGAAAAATAAGTTTTTTGACACTATTAAAATGACAAGGCTGATTTGAAATAGATAGAATGTAAGGAGTAATATGTAAAAATTCTATGACACATTATTTATAAAACATTGTTTGACCATACAAAATTAATTAAAAATATTTTTATACTATCTTAGTAACCTTTGAGGTATAGATTATCATTTTTAGTCTTTAAATAATATTTAAACTTTAACTATTATATTTTACAGTTCTTGCAAGGTACGTATTATCTTTCATACTTATATTATAATAGTTTTACTTGTCATGATTATAGACCAATATTTTCTTCTTCTAAAATTAAAGAAAATGAAAAAAAGAATGTATGCCCTTATAATGCACATATGGATGCATCTATTTCTAATTATACATCATTATCAATTATATTTATTTACTATAGTTACTTACATACTTAAACTTCTCCCCACGTAATTTTATGTCTTTATAAAATTTTCTTCATTCATTTTAGAAAGAATTCATTTAAAAGATGAAGATATACATTCATGATAAAATTAGTTCTCTTTTTCACTATTTACATTACTTTTATTATATGTTTTCTTAATTAAAAATGAACATAGTGTGACAAAAATTTAAATTTTTTGATGAAAGAGTTGTACTTGTGGTGGTGTAAGAAAAAATATATCATTTTTAAAAATTAGGCAACTTATCCTCTAAATCACTCCCATTTTTATTGTTTGTATAGTCTAATCTTAAATCAAATAGATAAAAATAAAACTAAATGTTTATTAATTAGGGCTATGTTTTGGTCACCATTAACGTCCTTAGTTGTCCAATCAAAAATTAGATGGTATAGATTGATAACTTGAAGAGGGTACTACTTTCTTTTTATAAGATAGCACGACACAAATGGGACTCTTAATGAAATTATACTTTCATTTATGAAAGTAAACCTTATATATGTAATATATCAAAAGTTGACTTGTATAAATGATCTCTATATATTGATAAAATTATTTATCTTTGTATACGAATTCAATTGGAGTTCTAAAAACTCTACTTATCATTGTATTGACCCCCACTTTCTTCAAGATTTTTTTCAATTCTTCTCTTTTCTCACTATATACTATTTTAGTAAATACACAACATATTCTAATAAGAAAATATTAGGGGGTTATATTTTTTATCACTCTATTTGTCACTCTCATCTTGACTATTCAACTTAGAAATAAGATTAACGTAGAATTTAAGTTTAATGAACTCAAACAAAAAATAATTGTTATTGAAAAATTAAAATTAAATTAATGAAAAATGTAACAAAAATATCGCACCTAACATTTATCTTCTAATAATTAGTGTAAATAATAAACTAATGCTAATAATCAAAGTTAACTATGTACTACATTAGATATACGTGTTTATATATTCATATTTGAAATAACTTCAAAAACTTGATCATTTCACCATTAACTTTCATGTTACTAATTAGAGTCTTCAAAATGAGTTATATTTCAAAAAAATATCAAAAAAATCTAAAACGATATTTTCCATTGTGTTTATTACGTGACAATAAAGTTAATCATCGTTGATAAAAAATATATTCCATATCACTTTATATGACAAAAGTAAAAGCAAAAAAAAGTAGAACGAGAGTAATAAAATATTATTTTGATACCAACTAAGATTTGTTCAATTGATGTCAAGATTTGGGGGCATTTCATGTAGCGACCCGTGGTCCGAGTACCGGAAAAAAATCGGCCCGTCTCGAACCTCGGCCCGTCACTCACGAGCCCGAAGACTTGGAAGGGTTAAAAAGGATGGTGTGGGAGCATAAGAGAAGCTAAAATAACTGCATAGATAGCACAATAATCTAAAATAAAATTCACAGAATAAAATAAACAATTAAACTGCTACAAGGTCCAGTGTATCTCATGTCCAAATTAGTAGTACAGTCAACAGAAAGAAAAGTACAAGTATACGGGACATACCCTAGCTCTGGCAGACTGGCGACTAACCCTGACTACTGGAACCACGCTGAAACTCCGCCACGCCTCTCGACGACCCCGCCTCACCTGAAACGTAGGGGTGAGCCTCATTTCATTGGCCCAGTAGGGATCCCTCGAAACCCCCACCACAAGACGAGGAAAACGAGACGACAAGCGCGAACAAGCGCGGAAAGTAACGCTACCTTGCAGGAGTACGGTAGAAGCAGCAAGTAATAATAAATAAACGTAAAAGCTTTGTACAACTAAACGTACCTAACCAACCGACCTCGAACCGGCGGAAAAATAAGTCCGTGCATGCCAGTAAACATGAGCACCATCCACTAGAAGCAAAGCCGGATGCGTCTCCTGATGTCTTACACCCCGCCTCAGTGTCTCCCTACAACGCCCCAGGCGGAAACTAAGACACACAACAGTAACCAGGAACTCAGAACAAGGACTGACTAGGGTCGCGCTCGTTAGCGAGAGTCCTCTGCCCCCAACTACGTGTGCACACACAGACCAACTGCTCTAGGTCGGATCCTCTAGTCGGTTTTCCTCCCAGCGGGACTCGGGTTGCAAAGGCAAGGGGCCCTACGGAAATCAACCTAAAAACTGTCTCTCTCGGGTAAGCTGCTCCACAACACCCGGGTGGGTCAGCACACGCGTGCCGTAAGAAGGCTACGACTAGTGGACATGTCACCGGAGGTAAGACTCAACTCACGGAAACCACCGATCAAAAGGAAATCGAGTGGCGGTCCTCGCATTACTGCCCTTCAGCCTTGCGGTCGCTCTCTGGACCGCAAGGGGCCCAAAGTCAAGCGGTCCTCTGTTGGACCGCATGGGAAAGCCAAGGGGTCCTCTACTGGACCGCATGGGAATGGGTCACGAGGGGCCAAACGGTCTATCACCAGACCGCTAACCCAAGCCAAGCGGTCACCCCCATGGCGGCTATGCAGCACGTGACCTCCAACGATCGGAAACACGCACCCCGAGGGTGCCCGGTCAAACGGGGAAAATGGTGGTCCTGACGACTGCTAGCCCAAGGGTAGCGTTCTATCGCGCGACCGCCACCCCGACCTAAGCGGTCCCAGGGTGGACCGCTAAGGCCTATCGATGTTCAAACCGCCTAGCGGTCTCCCTGAGACCGCTTAGAGAGCCTAGCGGTCACTGGAACGACCGCTAGGTCGTCCCGAACGCGAAATCGGCATGAAATCCCAAAAACTCTCATCCACGCCCTGATCATCACCTGATGATGGGGAAACAAAGGGGAATCCATCCCCAAATCTCCTAGTATGCATCTAAGCCCTTGAATCGGCCAAAAATGCCGTAAAACGGGAGATCTGGCGCTCAACCCAAAATCATGGAATTTACCCTCCCGTCTCAAAAATGCCCCTCTCGGCCTCGTCTCGGCCTACAAATCGTGAGGAATGCAGTAAAGAGGGTAAGGATCCGTCCCCCTACATCCACCGAAGATTCGACGCGCCGTGGACGCTGATCCACGAAGAAAACGCCGTTAAACCCTCGTTGAGACACGAACTCGCGGCCAAGCTTCATCGCGCCTCCGTCCCTCGATCCTCGACCCATCCTTGCCATCCTCCTCACCCGCGTCGCCCCGTTGCGCCCCCGCCCCGCTCCGTCGGCCACCGGAGAAGAGAGGGTGAGAAGGGAGAGCGTGAGAGAAGAGAGAGGGAGAGAGTGAGAAATGAGAGGGGAGAGAGAGAAAAGGGGTTAACATAGAGAAAATCTGAAAATTTCAAAATTTTAGAAAAATATGAAAAATTACCTCCGCGATCCTCGAGAAGAGCACAATGCGCTAGTACTATCTCGGAGTCAGAGAATGCAACGGTTCGTCCGCAATGGCGTTCCGCAGGTCCATCAGGAAAAATACGTGTAAACCGCTAAACTCAATCCGAGATCTACAAAAGTGATCCGAACTCCACGGATCCAGATCCGATGGATAATCCGAAAAATCTGGGACGTTACATTTCAAATGTCCAAATTCGATCTTAAATAGGGTGTTGGATTATATTTTTTATACGTAGTACCCAAATTCGATCCTAAGTGGAGTGCTAGATTATATTTTTCTTATGTATATTGTTCTGCCACTATGACATGGATCTCAAGAAAACAAAAATAAGACTCCTTTGATAAATTTATCATACTTTGATCTTTGAGTGTTTTGTTACATTTATTCGACCCGAACAAATCTTCCTTTGCTACTTTAATTTCGTTTATGAAACTTCTTATAATTAATTTCTTATTTCATAAGCGAGTAATATTTGACTACATCATTGCATCCTATCGGTCCAATTTAGTCTGAAAAGACATGGGGCGCAAACTCCACACACGTGTAGCAAGTATTACTCTTTTTAAATTGGAGCTTGTAGGATTAGATTGTGTTTCCACTTATTTATTAAATTATTTCTTTACCATTATAACATTACTGAATGTCAAAAATCATCACATCATATTGTGTGATCTATCAAGTTATTCTGAATCATAGAATAAATTCATGACAAAATATGGAGATCTATGCACCAAACTCAATCTAGATTAATTCAACCTCATCTTTATCGTCTTATTTAAGAGTTTGAGTGATTTTCTAATTAATTTTATTTTTTATGTTCTATTTTCTCATGTCTATATTTTGAATTAGGGTTGTGTTTGGTGGTGCTATTTAGAGTGATCATTAATCGGGTTCAATCCGAAAATCAAATTGAACCGATAAATTTGGTTCGGTTTGGTTTGGGTTGAAATTAAAAAAAAATCGATTTGGGTTCAAACCGAACCGTATTAAAAAAATTTGGTTTAATTTGATTTTGAAGTTTAGGAAATCAAACCGAACCGAATAACCCGAATTTAAAGGTATTTTTGTAAGTTAATATAAGTGTATATGTAACTATAAACCCTAATTAAAAAAGTCTAATCCCCGCCATCCTCATGAGATTTCTGACTCTATGAAATAAGTTTTAAATCACCTTCCATTTTACTGTAACTAAAGTTCTTAATTTTTTATATGAAAATATTATGGAGCTTGCTCTTACAAGTTACATTTTTTAATATTTACTTTATTTGGTAGAAATTTTTATACTTTGCCTTTCTCTACTATTGTTTGAATCTAATCAAATTTCTAAAAGGGGAGATGAATATGGTTCAAACCGAACCAAACCGAACCAAACCGAATTAATTCGATTTAGTTTGGTTTGGTTTGGTTTCAAAGTAGTTTGGTTTGGTTCGGGTTGAAGCCTTAATTCAATTTGGTTTGGTTTGAAAAAAATTATCTTCAAACCAAATCAAATCAGACCGTGCTCAACCCTAGTGCTATTGCAGGGAATTCCAATAATTGAAATCTCTTGCAAAAGCAGTAGCATTTTCAAATAAACCAACAACGCTTGTTGACACCCAAATAAAATGGGCCAGACCCAATACAAAAAAATTAGAATATAAGAAGAGAAGGGGAATGGGCCAAATTCGAATGGGCCGAGCCCAATACAAAAAGGAAGAGGGCGTAGAGGGCATATGCACCAATAGAAGAAAAGGGAGGGGGAAGAGAAAATAGAAAAAAAACATGGAAGTTGGCCTCCCGTGTTTTTCTCTCCTCTCCCCCATCCGGGCATTAAATGCCTTTTCCCCACAAGCACGCATCGGCACACCCGGACAGCCGACTCTCCTGCGTGGCCAACGGCATGAGCGCCAGCTCACCTAGACGGTGAGGCCGCCCCGTCCGCCAGCGGTTCCCCCTCTCCCAGCTCCCCCACGCCCTACAACAGCAGCAGCAGCTACAGCAGCTGCAGCAGCAGCAATTGCACCTCGACAGCACAACATCAGCGGCATGGCAGTAGCAGCAGCAGGAGAATAAACAAAAAAAAGGTGGAGGTCTCCCTCTGAAACAGGGGCTCCAGCCCCCTATAAAAGGGCACCCCAGTGCAGCTTGAAAATGGCTTGGAAAAATCTTGAAAGAAGCCCCTCTTCGATGTGCAAACCCCCCCCCCCCCCCCCCGCCCCCGGCTTCATTCTCATGGGTGCCGTAGAAGTTGAAGAAGAGATAGAGAGGAAGAAACATAGAAAGAGAGAGTGGGAGGTTTGGAGAGCCATCCGTAGAGGGTGGGTCTTATGTATTCCTTTTCTTTTCTTCTCTACGTCTTATGGGGCTTTGCATAGTCAAGATGTAGATTTGTACATAAATGAATGAGATTTTGAGTTTTTGGCCTTGATTTTCTAATCTTTCTCTCGTGAGCATAATGGTCTTTTTTTTATACGTATGATATATTGCTTCTTTTGGTTTTCTTTCTGTTCTTCCAGCAGATTAGCTGATTTCTTTGCAAATCCTAGAATGATATCCATACGATAGTGTAATTGTTTATCTCGGTAGGCCATCGGCCCGGGGCTCACTCACACCCTTGAGTGTGACTTCGGGATTGCCAACCACCAGAGGTTTAATGATTTTCATCTTCACCATGATCGAGATTTCTTCTCAAAAGCCAGCCAAGGGGTTTGGCCAATCTCATGGCCATGATGTCCATGGGATGGGGTATTATCCCTGGGTGTAATATTCTACAAACGATCTTATGATATTACCATTTTTGG
Organism: Amorphophallus konjac; assembly: GCA_022559845.1. NCBI lineage: Eukaryota > Viridiplantae > Streptophyta > Magnoliopsida > Alismatales > Araceae > Amorphophallus > Amorphophallus konjac. The sequence continues at coordinate 413,466,318 of CM040126.1, forward strand.
GGAAGAAGCACAGTGTGCCCTGTAGGGAAGGCCATGGTTCTATCTATCCTCATGGATATGTCTCGGGATCCTTTTGCTCCTCCAAGCCCCTGTGGGCCGCTCCCCGATCTTCCTTTAACTCTTTCTGAGTTCTCTACAAAACCTCTTGATCACTCTCGGATCTCCGGGGGCTCGCTTCCATATAGCGTGGTCCTCAGGTGACCTCCCTTAAAGAGTGAATATTGACGGCCATATAACTTGGCGATAGCTCAAGTCCACATTTCGAAAACGAGATCGTGGCGTCCCTCGGATCACCAGATCCCCTTGTAGGCTAGCTCTCGGGATTTTCGTGCCCAAATTGGGTTATGGGATGTTGCCGCTTTCGTGCGCATCCCCGGGTGTTGCCGCTTCCGTGCGCACCCTTTTATTTCGAGGCCATCTCCGAGCTCTCTCCGTGGATGCGTACCCAATTAAACACCTCCCAAAGTCATGGGTCGAGGGGAGGTGCTGTCATATTTTTGCCGGGTAATGTGAACATTGATGACATAAAGAGTAATGACATATCGAATGAACCGAAGAACTTCATGAACAGCTCACTAGGCTAACAAGAATGAAAGGAACCTACATGAATTGATGCACCGAAAACAAAAGTATAGTCATATCCTGATTTCAGAAACTATCAAAGAAGAAGATGAACATGATAAAAAAATGAAAAAAGTAGGAAGTGAAGATCCTCAAACCAAATCAGATCTCTTTTGCACGAATATTTGCATATGACATGCATTTCATACTTGAGCAATTGATGCCCTTGAAAGAAAAAGAAAGAAAGAAAAGAATGACTTGTGTTTGCACGATAGTTTCTGCATGAGAGTTCATGCAAGATTGCACGAGCAAGATAAACTCATTAAGTTTTATGAAATGATCAAACATTGCATACACACACTGGTTTATATCAGATTTTCCCACTGAGCGTGTATGAGCATGGGCACACCTACCCTCCCACTCCCCTTTCAGAAATGAGTATGGCGTTTGCACTCCTATACGTGCTTTGATTCATGAATTCAGATGAAGATTTAATGACATCTTTTTTACAAGACACTTCTGTCAAGATTTCATAAGTATGCTTGAAACTCCAATAAGTTTTCATGAAAATGATCATATGTTAGGCGTGTTTACTGAATTTGCATGACTACCCCTTGGAGTTCCTTGAAAAACATCAGATTTGCATATGCATGATCAAACATTTGTATGCTGAGTATAGGGGCTTACAAAGTCACATCCCTACATGATTTTAGGCCATAAGTTTCTTAGTGCATGAACCATACCTTGATCCCTATTTATTCTTCCAGCATATGTCTTGTTTTCAGGCAAAATAACAAAAATTGCAGTTCTGGCCTGGGGCAAGTCGACTTGCCCAGCCTGCAAGTTGACTTGTCCCCCTCTCCAGCAGGTTCTCTGCTCTCTGGCTGGGGAGCAAGTCGAGGGCAAGTCGACTTGCTCCCTCCCAGCCCACCTTCATCTTCTCTGTTCCAGAGGGCAAGTCAACTTGCTCCCTGGGCCCTTGTTCCCATCTTAAAAAAGGAGAAACAACAAGTATCAAACCAAAAGAAATAAATATGAAACAAATAAACAAAATGAGCACCAAGGAATAAAAAAAGGAGCAAAACTTTTTCTGAATGATAAGCATAGGAATTTGTAAGTTGATGCCTATGTGCATCGTCTTATGACTGAATTTCAAAGATAACCAAAACCTCATGTGCATCTGCATTTGCATGACTAAACTTTTGCATGCTACGCATAGGGATTTGTAGTTGATGCCTTTGCATCCCTTTGAGGCTATAGATACCCCTATGCATTGATGAGTAACACAAATATTTGGGCTCTCCGGTGTTCTCTTATGGTTCACTTGCTTCCTTTTCTGATGCACACATATGCATATGCATCATGTATGATCTTGGCCCATGTGCAATAAGAAAATGAGAAGTAAGGCAAATCAAATAAAAGGAAGGAAAGAAATAAGGCAAGATAAAAAAACAATGAAATGAAATGCATGACGAAGATACACCATTCATTGCATATATGAATTTAGAATTGCACACTCCATGCATGAGTTCAAAAAATTGCATATACTCGCATGAGTTCAGAAATGCCTTTGTATGCATGAACTCCAAGATCCCATTTGCATATATGTGAATTCCGAAACCGCATCCTCATGCAGAAACCCAGAAGTGATGAATGAATGAAGACAAAAGATTACAAAGAAATATTGAACAAATTCCCACCAAACCCCATAATAATGCATCCAAAACAAAGCTGAATTGCACTTGTCGCAGGGTTCGGTCGACCGAAATCCCTCCATCGGTCGACCGATCAGCATGGAGTCGACCCCATGATCAGGGAGTCGACCCCTCTCAACCAATCCCCATCCCTGGGAGAATTGGTCGACCGAATTAAATTTTCAGTCGACCGAAACCCCCCATTTCAACAAAAAAAGAAACAAACAACAAAGAAAGCAATACAAAAAAGATGAATGAAATAACAAAAATGGGAGAAAGAACAAAAAAAACACAAAAAATAATAATCAACAAACTAATAGAAGAATGAATGATAAACCATGGATATCAACTAAAATGATGAACCTAAAAACCACCCTATAAAAGAATTTAAATGGCGTTTATCCGGGGTTCCTCCCCCCTTGACCCAATGAAAAGGGAATATCAAATATGGCCTCCGCAGGGCACGTGTGACGACCCAAGATCCGGATACCGGGGAGAGTCCGATACCATTCGAATCCTGACCTGCCGCCCACGAGCCGGGAGGGCTCGGAAGGGCTAAAAGGAGTGTGAAGGTACAAAGAAATAGGAAATAAAACATGACAATTCAACAATTAACAGAAATAAATAAACAACTACAACAGCAGCAGAGTCCAGTCCAACAGAAAGTATAGTCTAAGGCAGAGAACGTACCCAACACCGAGTAAACACTCGACCCGGCGAGCTGGCAACTAAGAACCTCCGCACAGCACCCTCGAACATCGAGGAAGAACCGTCACACCTGAAAAGCATGGGTGAGCCTCCTGTCACTGGCTCAGTAAGGGTCCCGCGGAACCCCAACCGAGAACAACAGCGGTAGCGGAAAGCAAAACAACTACAACTACAACTACAGTAGGAACAGCGAACCGATGGCCGGTCAAAACATGACACTATAGCTACTCCTACCGGTAACGGGAAAAAGGGGACTCCCGATCTTACCATCGGAGACCCGACCACACTAACACCACCTACCGAGGTAAACCCTACGGCAGCCCCACCGTAAAGCCTGTCCTCCCAGACACGACCAACTTGGACACGCTGTCCAAGGTGCAACCCCGACCACCTGGTCGCGGACACCACCCTAACAAGACGCAACCTCGGTGAAGCCATTGGCACCCTGGGCACTACCTCGAAAGTCCCGGACGGTCCAGAAACCACGTCTCGCAATCCGAAAATAGAAGAGTCACGTCTTATGTGACAGGAGTACTTGCCCACCAGATGCAAGGCCGGATGCATCCACTGACATTTTAGACCGCGCCTCAGGTGTCCCCCTCATCGGACCCTGGCGGAATGGGGACCCGTACTAGTAACCACAGAAAAAGAACTAGCTGGGGTCACGCTAGTTAGCGCGGGTCCAACTGCCCCCAACCACGTCTGCACCCACAGACCATGCGTCCTAGGTCTGGCCCTCTGACTGGTTTTCTCCTCAGCCGGACTCTGGCTGCAAGACGTGAGGCTCGACGGTAACCAGCCTAAAAATCATCTCTCTGGGGTAGCCTCGCCACCACTCGCTGGTGGGACCACTCGCGTGTTGGAAGGCTACGACTAGTGGGGAGTCACTGATGTGACCACTCTCCGAGAAGAAACTCAGAGAAACACACACGCACCATGTGCGAAAGTCGAGAAGAACCAAGTGGCGCCGAGCCACTGGACTCTGGACAGCCCTCTAGACTTACTAAATCCAACGGTCCTTGAGTCACAAGACTCGAGGTCAAGACCGTTGCACCGAACGGCTCCACGCCGTCAATCTGCCCAAACCCTAGGGTCAGAAACCTCGACACGATGACTCGCGAAGCAGTTCACAACTGCTGAGGCCATCCCCTTAAAAAGGGAACCAGGAAACCTCCAGCCCTAGGCTGGGTAACTGGACTCACAGTCCACAGGCCTCACACACGGCCCACGAAGAAAACACAGAAGCACGATTCCCAAGATAGCTCACAAGCCGCCAAGCCGATTCCCCATCCCAGGGAAAAGCGAAAAATCTCCAGCTCTAGGCTGGGTGAGTGGACTCACAGTCCAAGGCCATACCCTTGGCCCACTCCAGAATCATCTCCCAGGTAAACCCACGACATGCGGGGGAAACCCCACCGCACTCACACCGATACACGGTGACTCGGTCAAGCGTGACCCAAAAGCCCGGAACACACACACATGGTCACCCAGACCCTCTTAATCCACGGGCATGCTAATCGAGGTAACACGGTACCTCCAAACACCCCAAAAACACGGTTGCGGTACCCACGGGGTGTTCGGGACACTCACGGGGCCATACGTCGGTCATTGGGTCTTAACCGGACATACCGGGACCCAAAACGGCCAAAACTCTTCATTTCGATCAATCATGTGAGCCTCCTGTCACTGGCTCAGTAGGGGTCCCGCGGAACCCCAACCGAGAACAACGGCGGTAGCGGAAAGGAAAACAGCTACAACTACAGTAGGAACAGCGAACCGGTGGCCGATCAAAACTCGGCACCACAGCTACTCCTACCAGTAACAGGAAAAAGGGGACTCCCGATCTCACCATCGGGGACCGGACCACACTAACACCACCTACCGAGGTAAAACCTACGGCAGCCCCGCCGTAAAGCCTGTCCTCCCAGACAGGACCAACCTGGACACCCTGTCCAAGGTGCAACCCCGACCACCTGGTCACGGACACCACTCTAACAAGACGCAACCTCGGTGAAGCCACTGGCACCCTGGCCACTACCTCAAAAGCCCCGGACGGTCCAGAAACCACATCTCGCAGACGGGAAACGACACCCAAAAATAGGAGAGTCACGTCTCACGTAACAGGAGTACATGCCCACCAGAAGTAAGGCCGGATGCGTCCACTGACGTCTTAGACCGCGCCTCAGGTGTCCCCCTCATCGCACCCTGGCAGAACGGGGACCCGTACTAGTAACCACAGAATAAGAACTAGCTGGGGTCACGCTCGTCAGTGCGGGTCCAACTGCCCCCAACCACGTGTGCACCCACAGACCATGCGTCCTAGGTCTGGCCCTCTGACTGGTTTTCCCCTCACCCGGACACTGGCTGCAAGATGTGGGGCCCGACGGTAACCAGCCTAAAGACCGTCTCTCTGGGGTAGCCTCGCCACCACTCCCTGGTGGGACCACTCGCGTGTCGGAAGGCTACCACTAGTGGGGAGTCACTGATGTGACCACTCTCCGAGAAGAAACTATGAGAAACACACACCCACCCTACGCGAAAGTCGAGAAGAACCAAGTGGCGCCGAGCCACTGGACTCTGAACAACCCTCGAGACTCACTAAATCCAACGGTCCTTGAGTCACAAGACTCGGGGTCAAGACCGTTGCACCGAACAGCTCCACGCCGTCAATCTGCCCAAACCCTAGGGTCAGAAACCTCGACACGATGACTCGCGAAGCAGTTCACAACTGCTGAGGCCATTTCCTCAAAAAGGGAACCAGGAAACCTCCAGACCCAGGCTGGGTAACTGAACTCATAGTCCACAGGCCTCACACACGGCCCACGTAGAAAACATAGAAGCACGATTCCCAAGGTAGCTCATAAGTCGCCAAGCCGATTCCCCATCCCAGGGAAAAGCGAGAAACCTCTATCTCTAGGCTGGATGACTGGACTCGCAGTCCAAGGCCATACCCTTGGCCCACTCGGGAATCATCTCCCAGGTAAACCCACGACATGTTGGGGAAACCCCACCGCACTCACACTGATACACGGTGACTCGGTCAAGCGTAACCCAAAAGTTCGCAAGACAGACACATAGTCACCCGAACCCTCTTAATCCACGGGCATGCTAATCGAGGTAACACAGTACCTCCAGACACCCCCAAAACATGGTTGCGGTACCCACGGGGTGTTTGGGACACTCACGAGGCCATACGTCGGTCATTGGGTCTCAACCGGACAGACCGGGACCCAAAACGGCCAAAACTCTGCATTTCGGTCGACCTCCCTACAGGGGTCGGTTGACCTGGCCAATTCGGGCGACTGAATTGGGCAGATCGATTGACCGAACTTAGGGCTGTCAATCGGCCGGGCCCGGGCCGGGCTTAGGTCGGCCCGGCCCGGGCCCGACTTCTCAACATTGAGGCCCGAGCCCGGCCCGGGCCCGACTTATGTCGGGCCGGGCCGGGTCGGGCCCGACATTATGTAAAAATTTCAAAGCCCGATTAAGGCCCGGCCCGGCCCGAGAACTTAAATAAAATAATAAAAATAATAAAAATAACAATATAAACCATATAATCTCACTAAATTAATTAAAATTTTGATATTAATTATATAATTTGTGTAAAAAGAGAGTTTTAAAATTTATCATTAAGTAAAATAACATAGTTTTAACTAAATAATTTTTAAATTTTGATGTGGGAATTTAAAAAAAGAACGGGCCGGGCCGGCCCGCGGGCCGAACTCAAAGCCCGAGCCCGGCCCGCGGGTCAAGTCGGGCCGGGCTTTTAGGCCCGACTAAAAGCCCGCGGGCCAAAAATGACCTTGCGGCCCGGCCCGAAATCGGGCCAAGCCGGCGGGCCTATCGGGCCGTCCCGGCCCATTGACAGCCCTAACCGAACTGGGCAGAATGCCCAGTTCGAGCCGCGCCCTAACGGTCGACCGAACCGCCCGTGTCGGTCGACCGATTACGACGAAAAATCTACCGAACTCAACCCTAGAGCCCGATTTCATGCCCCATTCGATCCCAATCGAAGGGGAAAACATAGAGGACCATCCCCTAGGCCCAAAAACTCAAAAGTGGAGGGAAGAAAGAGGGGAAACCTCGATCAATCCGACGAAACCGTCGCACGCCCTACAAACGTGATTTTCATCCCCAACAGTAATAAACCCACGCTCGGCTCACCACGGGCTACCGAACTCGCGGAAAAGGAAGTGCCGGGGTTAAGGATCCATCTCCCTACCTCCACCGAAGATTTCACGCACCGAGATCGCCATTCTACGCGAAACCGTTTGCGAAACCCCCACCGATTCACGAACTCGCACCCGAGCTTCAACGCGCCGGTAATGTTCCGGAGTCGAAGAACGCAACGGTTCACCCTATACAGAGTTCCGAAGGCTCATCAGAGAAAAATACACGTAAATATCCGAAATAAATTCGGGGCATTACCACCCCCCCCCCCCCCCCCTTATAAGAATTTCATCCTCAAAATTCAGGACAAGCCCCATGCCACAAGGGGAGAACAACTGGACCAACTGCCAACGTTGTTGGAGCCCCAGCACAGAAAACCTCGATTCTCACGAAAGCACCAATCATATGGGATACGCCAGACCTCGATCACAGATAGCGCCACGCTCTGCACACCGCACACACATCGACCATCAGAGTAGGCATAACACAAAAACACCAGTCTGGCATCACCTCAGACACCGCAAAAAGCCATTCACGGTACCACTGCCATAATCTCGCTCACCGAGGGGACACAATCCTCGTTACGAGAAACAGCCGTCAGTCCCCCAGCTGACCAACCTCACGTCCCACCAGGGACGACCAATACTGAGCTTCCACCAGCTCACACCTAGCAAGCCAAACACCAACAACGGCACGGGACCAACTCTGTCAGAACTCAAATTTTGACAAAGCCCAGATCCCATCTGGAAAGCACACCACAGAAACGGCCACCAAAGGCCTTACTTGCACACAGCTCTCACCGTTCCCGATGCACAACCCTCAACATCTTCTGTCTATGAAAGACTATACACCGGTCACCAACTGCTCGTCAACAGGAAACCTCCACCGACCCAGTAGACACGATCCAACTCACGACAGGCCATCTGCTGACTCACACACAGACCAATACCACATCTCGAGCTACACTCCTCTCGGACACCGCATCCGATCTTGATCATCGCGCCAACTCAACCCTCTCAAAGGAGCACGATGGAACCAAATGACAAGATCTTGGTGTCTTCGGTTATCACCTCACTCGACTCAGACTTACAGGGGAACCATCCCATACTGGTCACCAAACCAAGGATAACCATTGCAACACCAATGTCCCATCGAGGACCTCCACGCACAGGCGTCGACCACCGTCCTGTCTTATCGAAACCTTCATCTCAATTAATCCAAGACGACACCTGCCAATCTCGATTCCGCTATTATCACAGAGCCACGGGACACAACCTCTTACAATCCACGGCACACTTCTCCAGAACTAACAAGTGCCGCCTGCTACCACAGCAAGCAGGTCGATGATGTCGCGACCAATGCACACGGGTTCGCAACCCTTGCACACTCAACTCACCGCTGGGTCCTGTCCGCCACAGTCTGACACGACCATAACCTACAGACGCCGCTGTGGTCGATCACATTGTTAGGCTCACTAGCCGCAAACAACTACCAACGGGAACCCCATAATCTGTCAGAGATCATTTTCTCAAGATCACGGTCCCGTCCGAGGACACAACTTCCAACACCAGAATAGGGTACTCATGCGAAGCGCCAGCCAACATATTCCCCGAATACTCCATCCTGCCAGTGCCATGACCACAACACCTCGAGCAACGGCACGACAACAACACGTCTCGCACAGAGGAACCGATCCTCAAATGCTCAACGCAACCTCAGGAATCCGCCCGTAGCAACCAACACTACGATCCTAAACATGTGGGTTATGGGCCCACCACGCTTCCGCTGTGCACTCTAATCCACACGCACATCCAACACGGCAACTCGGGACTCACAATCCCGACAATCTACAACTCGGCTGGTCAACCTAAGAAAATAGGGTGAGGAAAGCTCCATTACCTCGAACCCCAAGCACAGATTCTCTCCCATAATCTGGTAATCCTATGCGACTCCGCATACTTTGATCTGTAACGAATCGAAAAATTCTAGCACCAGCCAAGAATTCTCGCGAACATCGCCCAGCCAACACTCATCCTTCCGGAGCAGTGCCGACACACCCTCACACAACCAGGGAATTGGGCACGACTTCTCAGAGGTAACCACCTTGCCAAACCACATGACACGTCTCGCACGGATTTCATGGCACACAGAGGCCAACCAATCCGGAAACATAATGCAAGATGACGAACCTCAACCAAACACAATCTCCTCCAACTAAAGGGGAAAGCTCAATACACTTCTGACCAACGGAAGGAAAAACTCCACTCTCGATCTGACCTCGAGCCTCGCACATGCTGGGAACAACACCTTCCAGCACCGAGAAAATCATCGCTTCCATCAGGTCAGCGCCTCCAACACACTCTGCGAGTGTCACGTCAGACCATAATCATAGCATCTCTCGATGCACCACCAATGTAATTCCTCGAATTGCAACACGCCACGCCAAGAGCCGCAACACAAGCCATAATCGACAACTGTCAATGCTCATCCTCGAGTCTCGAAACTCACCGCGGAACTTTCACATCTTGAACCAAATCCAGGGTGAACACAATCCATTTGCACGCAAGAGCGCAGGAGCAAGAACTTATTGGGACAACTCCGCCCAATCTTGCCTCGAAATTCGCAAAAATAATCAGGATCTGTTGTGCCTCTTAGGCACAAGCATATGCTATGTTGTTTTGATGATAGTAACACAGTGAGAGTATCACAGGTGCATTCATAACAGTGAGTCAGTATAGATGCATTGCATTCTGTCAGTTAGCTTCAGTTCAATACTGCTTTGTGCATACATTGCATCAGTGCACTTAGATGGGTCGACCCCCTAGATTCGCATGTCTATACATCGCGCTTTCTGAAGTGTGTACAGTCAGTGCATCAAGTCTACACAATGCACACACACACAAGTCTACACACTCAAGTCTATACATCGGACTGGTCTGCATAGGCTAAGTGTATACATCGTCCCGTACAATCATGCATTGTTCATGAAGTATGTACAGCCTTTTGCATTGGACTTAAAGTCTATACATTGGCAAGTCTGTACAGCCAGTGCATATGTAAAGTCTATACATTGCACTGTTTGCAGACTGTTCATGCTTTCACTTCAGCAAGTCTGTACATTGCTCACCATCTCACTGAGCGTCTCAAGTGGACACCAAGTGTGTACACTGCCATCTTGCAGCACAGCACAAGTATATACACTGGACCGTCTCAATTAGCGTCTTATGCATAGGCGAAGTCTACACATTGAAGCATGCATTGTCTTCAAGTATGTACAGCGTCCAGTGTCTCACTGTTAAAGTCTGTACAGAGTTCATCGTCTCATTCACCATCTCATGCAAGTCTATACATTAGTATATTTTACCTACATTGCACTTGCAAGTCTACACATCGTGAAGTCTATACATTCAATTACTTTGCTTTGCTCAAATCTGTACAGTCTTTCCCTTGGCAAGTCTATACATCGTTCGTTTGCATTTAGAAGACTATACAGTCTTGGCTGTTTAGCGTCTCATGCATCGTCTTGGTGGAAAGTCTGTACAGCCGTCCGTCTCATCTTCCGTCTCAGTTGAACATTGCAAAGTCTATACATCCGTTACATGCATCATTCTTCATGTCCATACATTGCACTGTAGCTGGAGCTGTGCAAGTCTGTACATCGTTGCATTGGCCAAGTCCATACAGCCATTGTGCATACTTCATCTTGTGCATCACTGCACACACTGCAAAGTATATACATTGTCTTCGCATTATCAAGTCTACACATTGCTTGATGCATCGAACGAAGTCTATACAATGTGTCGACATTAAACTGATAATTCTCTGTCTGACAGGCTCTGTTCGTGAAGCTTAATGAAGAGGCACGTGATCCGAGGCTGGAAGGGCTGACAGGATGACACGTGGCCAAAACACTTGGGCGGGAAATGTGGAAGACACGCGCCCAGTGCTGCTCCTGCTGTGACTGCTTATAAAAGGAAGCCTTCGTCCATAGATGAAGACTGATCGAAGCAGAAGAGCAGAAGCAGAGAGAAAGAATAGAGAGCTGTTCGATCCAGAGAAAAGAGAAGAAGAAGAAAAGAAAGAGAGAAGAAGCAGAAGAGAAAAAGTGAGAGATAGAGTCATCGAAGCAGAAGGTGAGAAGCAGAAGAGCAGAAGTAGAGAGAAAGAATAGAGAGCTGTTCGATCCAGAGAAAAGAGAAGAAGAAGAAAAGAAAGAGAGAAGAAGCAGAAGAGAAAAAGTGAGAGATAGAGAGCTCGAGCAGAGTGTGAAGAGAAGAAGAAGAGAGAGAGAGAGAGAAGGAGTTCGTGTCACGCCCCGAACAAGGCGGAAATATCGGGACGTACAGTTAGAGACACGCTGGCAAGAGAGAGAACTAATATAAAATAATACACAAGTGCTACAAGATGGAAAATACTAAATGATCATTAACAAACCACAACTGATACAATAACCTCATGTTCAACTTAATACAACTGGAATAATCAATCACTAAAGTTCAATAACATGACTGAGACTAAATGCTCTCCAAACACAACTAAAAGTAAGATAACACACTACTAACACATTAGAACTGATACACTCAAGACATCACTCCTGCCCTTCCCCATCGGTAAGTGCATCACCTGAACAGCCTGGAAAAGGGGGAAACACAACTATGAGCTGACGCTCAGTAGGAAATAACAGACAGGTATAAGTGATTAACGGTTTAATTACATTTTAAAATGTCATGCTACAAATGATAAAACAATAAAAAGATAACGATGATATCACAAAACAAAATTCAAAGATCTTGCAAGGTCAAGAAGTACAATGAATAGAATGGTAAGACAAGAATTTACTACAGGAGATAATGATAAAAAGTTGGCCATATCAAGATAATTCAAGTCATGTCAAGCACGTATGTAATTTCATTTCCACGTCCAAGTAATCAACAAGTAAAGTAACAACAAGTAGAGTATAGAACAGTGAAGAGTGGAAAGTGAAAAGTAGTAGAAAGTAATGTAGAGAGTAGTGGACAGTCCTAGATTTAACACATGTCAAGTACTGGTGCCAAATGCCACACCTAGTCATTCACCTCCCCGGGGGTACACGTAGTGTTCGGGCGCTCTTCCCAGGACTAGACCGAGCCCTTAATTGTTTACCAGGCATTGATTTCTTTGGATCAAAGATCCCACGAATCTAGACTTCCACAGTTTATGGCCAGAATTCCAAGGTTTAAACTAAGTAGCAATAACAACTTCAAGTAGGAAAGAGATTCATTTCCAGAATTTCAAGGTAAGTATAATCATCAAGGAGATCGAAACCAAGTCACAACAAGAGTTAATCGTGCTGCGCTACTGTAAAACATCAGCAATCAAACAAGCTAATCAATATATTAATCATAATCACCAAGTTAAGATATCATGATTAACCATTATCATTTGTATTAGCCAAAGTGCCAACAAGCTAGAACAAGTTGTCGAGGTAAAGATCAAGCTCTCACAGCGGTGAAATAGAATGCATTATCAGGGGTTTTAGTTACACCATTAATCATTAATTATGTGAGTTTCTATTTAACCAATGTAAGTGTTGTAATGGAGATGGTAAACATCGTGTTTTGTACTATGTTTGCAAGAAAGGACCAATGCAAATTTGAAATCAAGGGGGGTACATGAATAGGTCAAATGTTCTTCAAAAATATAATTTCAGTGGGTCTAAGTTAAATGGGTTGATTCCCCACTGATTCGGATCCATCTTCGGGTCGAAAAATGATGAAAACCGGGTTTCTGGTGTACGGGTCGACCCCTGGGGTCGACCCCTGAAAAATTGGGGTCTGGAAGCTGAATGGGTCGACCCCTGGGGTCGACCCCAGCAATTTCTAAAGATGGGTCGACCCCTGGGGTCGACCCCCACCATTTCCTTCAGATGGGTCGACCCCTGGGGTCGACCCCTACATTCCTGTGCAATGGGTCGACCCCTGGGGTCGACCCCCATGCAGGGAGCTGGATGGGTCGACCCTTGGGGTCGACCCCCATGCAGGAACAGGAGGGGACGACCCCTGGGGTCGACCCTCGGGCCTGCAGGGTTGCCCAGAAAATGGGTCGACCCCTGGGGTCGACCCCTGCAAGAACAGCAACGAATGTTGCTTTCGGAAACCACATAAACTCATCCAAATGGGGTCCAATTGAGTTGAAATCAAAACCACATGATCTAGGAATATTAATAGACATTCTAGGGTCATAAAATTACAATTTTGAAACACGAATTGTTACAGAAATTGATTGAATCTCAACTTATATATGGTAATTTCATGAAAACCCTAGTTCCTGACCCACTTCTACTAAATCATGCAATTCTCTTAACATACACAACGGAATTTAGGGCTTTTGGTGTCAAAAGAAAGCTGACTCGATTATGAATCCAACCATATATAATATGCTGCATGAAGATCAGGATACATGACTCAAAATTAGCCCGTAATCAAGCTCTGACTTAAAGGAACACTATATGAATCATGTTCTAGGTATGCTCTTACAAAATTTCGAAATTCACGAGGCATGCTCAATGAATTTGGGGCTTTCTACGTTAAATTAAAGATAATAACATACTCATTATATCATGTAAGTTAATTAGAGTTTGGTTGTTAGATCCTACCTCAAATCGGAGAGAGAAAACTCAAACCCTAGGATGAAGAACACTTGGAACCTTAGAAAACCCGTGATAACTCACTCCACACCTGATGAAAATTGGGGCTTTCAGTCCCAATGGATAGATCTCGACGAGATGCACAACTTGCTATACTCATGATCAAAATTTGGTTGAGAATTCCTACCTCAATCGATGGATCAAAGAAGGATGAAGGGAAGCCAACGGCCTGCTGACCCACCTCCACAAATCGAGCTAGATCTCCCCAGATCTGAAACTTCAGCGAACCCCACAGCAGCCAAATGAAAGAAAACTCGTAGGGCTTCATTTTGATAGCTCATAGAGCTTCTGGAGCCTTCGGAGTTGGGAGTATTCGCTGCTGCAAGCTACGTGTTTAGAAACGGCGCCGAAATCCTTGACTTGACCAAACTATGTCGGCAGCACGTTTTGGGGCTAGGTTTACCTCAAATTGATTGAGGGTAAATGTTCCTTACATTGTGGCCTTCCATTTGCCACTGATTTCAGTTCATTTGGTTGAGTATTCAGGTCGAATTTCGTGTTTTAATCTAAGGGTTAGGTATGGGTCAAAAGTGTGCACTTTTGGGTTTAAACTCTAAATAGATCTTACCACGGATTTACAATGGCTTAATGTCAGAAGGAAAAGTTGTTATCTACCTCGACCTTAACATATTTACTATTTTTACAGATTTTTCTAAGGTAGTCGAATTTTCACTCATACTATTTCTAACGAATTAAATATTAATAAATCTAAAATTCAATTATTAATTCAATAAAATTCTATTCTCAATTAATAAAAGTTAAATAAGAAATATTGGGCTCAATTAAATAATTTGGGGTCTTACACCCTCCCCTACTTAAAGGAATTTGGTCCTCCAAATTCACTGCACTAAAACTGAGAGTAGAAAAAGATCGCTCACCTAGAATAGATCAGGATACCGCTTTCGCATAGTCTCTTCAGACTCCCATGTAGCTTCTTCGGTCCCACGCCGACTCCACTGAATCTTGACCATCGGTATCGAACGCTTCTGGAGTTGCTGTTGCTTCCGGTCCAGAATCTTGACAGGTCTTTCCTCATAGGTCAAATCTTCCTTCAGTTCAAAATCCACTTGCTGAATGATATGAGTGGGATCGTATGTAGATCCTAATTTAGAATAATCCACTTAAGGAAAAATTAAGAACAAGCAATAATCAATAATGTGGAGAAAAACATGCACGAGGTACACAAGGGGAGTGTGTGATCGCCAGAGACACTAGGTCTCAAAAATATAACAATGAAAGCATGGGAGAGATGATCGCGAAAAATACCTCAAAAGTGCGGGGATGTGAGTGCTTCCTTTCTCTTCAAATCGGCCGGCCGACGAAGAGACTTCTTCACTTTTATTACCCTTGCAAAAAAAATCAAAGACAACACCAAAAGATTGGAATTCGGAATATGGTGTGTAGCATCAAAGTCTATGTATACAGATGAGCATGAAAATTGTGCAAGAACACACCTTGTGGGTGTTGGCCCTTAAACCCCTATGCAAAAGGATGGGAATATGAATGATGAATGCAAAATATAATAAGGGGAAAGAGCGCAAGAGTGCACTAAAGGGGAGATACTCAACGTGGTTGAGAATAATGAAAAAAAAAACAATCAATAGGAGATGGGCATGCATGCACAAAAACAAAGCAATAAACAAAAGAAATAAAAGTAAAGAGGAGGAGCCTGTGCGTTGGCGTTGATGCTCAAGGGGGAGGAAGCTTCAAATAGGATGAAGATGAACCGTGGCTTCTCCTTTAGCCAACCGCAACAGCACCTGTGAAGAAAAGAAAACAGAAGAAGAGAGGAAGAAGAGAGAACAGAAGAAACAAAACACAGAAGAAGAAGAAGAAAAAAGCGGAAGAAGAAAAACAACGCCGAAGAAGGAGAACGGAAGAAGAAGCAGGAGTATATATCACCCCTTAACAGAGCTACAGAAGTTCTATTAAGGATAGAAGAAGGGATAAGAAGGAAAGAGTCCCATGGAGGAAAAGATAAGAAGGGGCAAGAGCCCAAAGGGGAAGGATTAAGCTGGGCAAGAGCCCAAACGAAGCAGGAGTCTCTCTGGGAAAGGCTACGTTCGTTCGGAGCACAAAAGTGAAACACGACCTGGACAAAGGCGTCAATTCAAGAATTGACGACCTGCCAGAGGGCGTCTTTTAAAAAAATGACTTAGATCAGGGCGTTAATTCAAAACTCAAATTTTAGAATTTATTTGAAAAATTGTGAAACACGTTTGATTCAAAGGCGTTAATTAAAACACGCCCTAACAAAGGACGTTAATTCAAAATATTCGAAATAGGGCCATTTTTCATTTCTCAATATTATTTTCCTATTTTTTAGGTGAAGGTGCATCTCGTCGCCCTGATTCCAACGACTATTTTTGCGAATTTTTCTGACACCCGGAAGACCACCAAATCGTCTCTGGAAGGGGTTAAAAAATAATATTAAAAAAATTCATTTGAAAGACACGCCCTTACATACGTCGTGAATTCATTTTTTTGAATTTTTTTATTTATTATTTTTAAATTCAAAGTAACGCCCTCCTTTAAGGCGTTAATTCCCGAAAAATTCTAAAAAATTCTCAGAAAAATCCAGAAAAATAGGAATTTCAAAGAATGGACGCCCTTCAATGTAGTCGTTAATTTTTTAAGAAACGCCCATGTATAAGTCGTTATTTAAAAGACGCCATACTTCAAGTCGTTATTTCTGAAAAATAAGGAAAAAATATCTAGAAAATCGAGAAAAATCCAGAAAAATAGGGAAAAATAGGAAAAAATAAGAAAAGGGTGAAAAAAGGGAGAAATCCAAGAAAAGTGAGAAAAAATCACTCAAATAGAATTAATTTGAGGGTCAAATTGGGGCATTACAAGGTAATATGAGATATACTCACAGTAACGTCAATTTTGGCGTGTCTACAGCTGCCCCGCCTTGGCGTCTGCTTTACAAGGGAGCAGAGCAAAATGAAAAGTAGATGTCAAGGTGTGATGAGACACGCAATCAACATCACTTGATGAGAATGAAATCAAAAGCACGAGATGAAGCAATCTCGGGAAATTCAATGAAATCAACGATGTTTGGATAAAAGGGGGAGATGTGCACGCGGTGCACGAAGGAGATAAAAGAATGATCAACTTCCAGCGCGGTGGAAGTACCTCAGGTCACAAACCTGTAGGTTTCACCATTGGGGAGCGGTTACCAGCTAATGTGGACGTGCTGCAGCCAAGGTGGATCAAAGGGGAAAGGATTAAAATAAGATGATAGAAATCCAAACAAGGAGCTTTCGAGAAAAGGACCCAAAACAGCGACAAAACAAACTGAGGATACAATTCGGCATGGAATATCTCATATCTGGAAATAGGATCAAATTTAACCCTCAAAATCAGCTTATCAGAATGATTTTTTAACAATTGTTTCAAATTCCTACATGAATGCATGCTGGGTTTAAAGGGAAAAATAAATCAAATGAAAATAAAATATAATCAAGGATAATATTGTTAAGCTGCCCAGACTGAGTCAAGAAACTGATTTCGCGAGCTGATACTAAGCCGAAGCTCGTTTATCCACGCACCAACTCGTAAAAAGGGAACCATCGTCCCCAGTCTTGGACGGCTCAACGGCCTATCCGTATGACTAAGACGCCTCTGGAATCGTCATCGTTTTTGATGAAGGGGAACTCAAATTCCAGATTTACCAAAGCCACAAGGTCCTTGATATAATCTAGTAGCATATGTAACATATAGTAGAATGCATACAGGGGGAGATGGTGATAGCAATGAGCATGGGGGAACTAAGAAAAGGTGCCGTCACCGTGGGTCTTGGATATTGATGCCCAGTCGGTGGGACCAAGAGCTTCTTATCCTGTGCTCAAAAATTTCATTAGCCAAGATATAATGATAACAAACAATGAATAAGGCATTATAGTAAATCAAAGCACCAATATCATTCAAACATGTAATGAATAGCACTGCATTGAAAAACATCATTGTCTATTGTTTCATTAGGAGGATGTCAACTTGGCATAATCAAAGTTTGGAGTTGAAAGATTGAGGAATGCCCAGCGGCAAAATTAATCAGATGAAAAATTAGCAGGAATTTGATTGAATGATCTCAAGATGATAATCAGGAGAATAATCAATAGAATTTGATTGCAAGATCTGGAGATGAATAATTAAAAATGCCCAGGGTGGCATGATAATATCGGGAAGAATCAATGGCTTGATAGCAATGATTGGAGAAATGACTCATCCCGTGCTCGTGGTCCTTGTAAAAATGGTTCCTGCAGAACACCATCAGAATACAATGCAAATTTTTTTTGGAGTTTTGAAATATGCAAAATTTTATGAGTTTTCAAAAATTTTCAAATGTTTATGAATTTTGTAAAATGCAAATTTTTGTGTACTTTTGGAAAGATATTCAAATTTTTATGGATTTTGGCTTAGACATCGCAAATGCAGCATCAAAGGGTGTTTATTGAACCACTGACTAGGGGTCCTCGTTCCTTCCCTTTTCGCTAAAAATTACCCAAAGCCGGGCGTGCGTTGAAAGTGGCGTCCTATAACCGACCGCCATTAATTAACGGTGCCCCTACCAAGGCCATACATGAGAAACATTCGGTCTTGGAGGAAGAAGAGAAGAACAATTGGAGACAAGCTTTATACAGGATGGGAAATATCAGGACTTGAATTCCTTCCAAGGTTTAACCCTCAAAGAGGTAGTCTGTTGTGCCGGGGCTTTGTGCCTTTGATTTTTAGATCCTTGACATGCATACGACCAGGGTTTTCCCTGCGGGGACTTTGCCACTCTTGACATGCCATAATTCACAATTTTACTTTTATCGAGATTTTGACTTGATTTGATTTTCATAATAGCCCTTTTGGCGAGATGTATATCATGAAACTCATATGAAAACTCATATTGATTTTGGGTCAAGACTGCCCCTATTTGAGACTCCTCTCGTATTGGGGATTACCTAGGTTGGTCATCTTATCCATTAATCTCTTGCCCCTGCATTCGGCCGAGTGAAGAAGAGAAAAGACTTTCAGATATTCTCATGGCATGGCCAAGGTAGCAACGGTGTTTTTATCAAAGGAGCCAGCTAAGGACGCCATGAAGTGTGTGAAATGCCCAACTGAGGGTTACTCTTAAACAAGCAGGGAGAGAATGTTGAATTCCCAGCGCGGGTTCTTTATCAACCAAAGTGCTGCGAAAGCAAGTCTAAAGACTCTTTTTTAAAAATGAGAATTCAAAAGTTTAAGATACAGGTTTAAAAACATCACTCTTAATCCTGCTAAGAAGCACTTTCTTTTGAAAATCATGCGTGAAGAAATGGGGAGATGATATTATAAATGCTTACTTACGCCAATATATTACCTTGCAACCTTTGTAGAAGCAGCTGTCAGAGGCGAGGTTGATCATCGTGGGGTAGTCCTCTTTGGCAGATAAAATGATTGGAAGCAAATGATTAAAAGTGGCTTAACAAGAAGGAGTGGTGCCAAGACCAGACTCGGACGAATAAGAAGAAAAGGGAAGAGAGGCGAGGGCTAGAACTCCCTCACTAAGGCGCGGAGACCCTGATCACATGGAACAGTCTACAGAAGAAGCGGAGAATTAGAAGGAGGAGTGAGGACTAAAGCCTCGAAAGCAATGGGAGAGGGCAAATGCCCAAGGCAGTGGATGTGGAAGAAGTTGGGTCGGACCCATGATTAGGGGGAATCAGAAGAAGAAATTGATAGATGGAAAGAGGCGGATCCGGAGGGTCCGGAGGCAGGGGAGGAGAATCATGAGTGGAGGAATCCGGGGGCTCCGGAGGGATAAGATATCGAGGGACGCGGTGCCCAGGGAAGAAATAGGGGAAAAGATGATGGAAAAGGAGGAAGAAAATGAAGGATGTGATGTCCCGGAGGAGCAGAAAGATGAATCGGAAGAAAGATGGAGGGTCCGGAGGTTCCGGAGGAAGAAAATGCCGAGGGACGCGATGCCCTGGAAGAAGAGAAAGATCCGGAGGTTCCGGAGGAGTGAAATCAAGAGGGGCGCGATGCCCTGGAAGAAGATAGAAAGAATAAGATGGAAAATCCGGAGGTTCCGGAGGAATAAGATGAAAAGGGGCGCGATGCCCGAGGGATAAAGAGAGGGGTGAAAGATCCGGAGGTTCCGGAGGGAGAAGACGAAAAGGGGCGCGATGCCCGGAAAGAAGATAGAAAGAACAAGATGGAGAATCCGGAGGTTCCGGGGGAAGGTACCATGGGACGTGATGCCCAAGGAGAAGAGAAAGATCCGGAGGTTCCGGAAGAATAAGGTGGAAAGGGGCGCGATGCCCTGGGAGAAAGTGAGAGAAATCTGGAGGGCCCGGATGCAAGAGCTGAAAAGGGACGCGATGCCCTGAGAAGAGATTGGGGAGGGGGCAACGCCCGAGCAATGTAAGGGGACCCACAGATCTCGAGGATGAAGATGAATAAGATGGGAATTCGGAATATCCGGAGGTGCCGGAAGGCGGGGAAGATACGGGTCTGGAAACTCGGGAATCAGGAGGTGCAATTGTATGCAAATGTAATGCAATGGATGCAACGGATAGAATGAATGGATGAAAGAAAAATGCATGAGATGCAAAGAATATGAGGAATATGAAGGGCGAGAGGGCGAGATCCTCTTCCTAACCCCGGGAATGGCCCATGAAGAAAAAGTGATAGAAATGGATGCATAGAAGGTGGAACAAATAAGGGACGGCCCCTTAGCACTAAGATAACTGCCCCTCCACGGCAATGAAGGTGTATAATCAAACGGCCCAATGGAAGAAGCTTCAATAATAAATGACAACCCCCTTGGAAGGCAAGGATCAATAATGTAAGGGAGTTGGAAAGTTGATACAGGAAGCATTGTCATGCCCATTGATTTGAACGGAATAGGAATTTGCCCCTTGTATGTAAGAATGGGTTTAAGATTTGAAAACTGGAGCAAGGGGTGCCCTGCCCGGCCCTTGGATGGCATCAACACTTGGCATTCTTCTCTGAGCAATGGCGGCGACTTGGCTTCTTCGACCATGCTTGGCACAATAACCCGGATTGGCATCCGGTAAATAAATTCTGGCATCTTGAACAGCACGGTAGTGGCCAAATTCTTCTTACCCGGCTTTTGCTTATCTTCGGTACAAGTACTTATTGTGGCGCTCCCCTTCCGAGTAGTAAAGGGAGGTGAGGCGGAGGCGGAAGGCCTTGTGGATGGTGGAGGTATAATGGAAAGTGTTGGTAAATGGGTGAATGGAGGCGGAGGTTCAAACACGTCGAGTTTCTTCTTTTGCTCGGAAGCAGTCGGGGTTGGCTCGAGTGCAAAAAGTGGTGGATCCTGCTCAGGATTAGCCATGGGTAAGGGTGTTAAAGATAAAATGGGTTGAAGCGGTGGTAATGGGAGGTTAATTGTGGAAGGTTTAATGGTAGGCTCAGTGGAGGCCGGTGTTGTGAAAGGTAACGGCATAGCTGGTGGAGGTTTAATGGAAGGCTCGGTGGAAGCTAGTGTTGTGAAGGTTAATGGTATAACTGGTGGAGGTTTAATGGAAGGCTCGGTGGAGGCTGGTGTTGTGAAGGTTAATGGTATAACTGGTGGAGGTTTAATGGAAGGCTCAACGGAGGCTAGTGTTATGAAGGTTGATGGCATAGTGGGTGGAGGTGTAATTGGTGGGGGTTTAATTGGTGAAGGTTTAATTGGGGGAGGTTTGGTGCGGAGAAAACGCCGAACAGGGCGAACGGTGTTAGGAGTGGGAGTAGACTCAAAATGCGCCGGCGTGGGTGATTGGAGTATCGACCCATCGTCGTAACACCAAGAGGTCTCGGGAATAGGGGTTAGATTAGGGACGGTGGCTTCGTCCTGAGCAGGGGGTTCATCAAATGAAAGCGGAGGAAGTGGGAAACAAAGGAAACTCGGGAGGGGTGCCTGCACAGCTTCATCATCGTACACCGGCTCGGGTTCTTCAAATGCCGGCTCTTGCTCGCTTGGAACGCCAATGCTGAAGTCATCTCTCCTGTCTTTCCATTCTCTCTCCATTCTTGTAATATCATCTAAAGCCGCATAGAGAGGATTAACCGGAGTAGGAGGAGCGGGCCGTGAACTTGTAACCCTCTTTAATTGTTCCTCCATGGAAGCAATCTTATCAAAAATATTTTGCTGGAGGGGAGTAACATGAACAACAGAGGGTTGGCAAGGCATGGAAGGAGGGGTCGCATAAAAAGGCCGTGGAGGAGAGTTAACGGGATGACCTGTAGAAGAACCCGGATGGACCGGATTGCAATGAATAAGTGGTCCTCGGGGCCGTGAAGGAGGAGGAATAGAAGGAGGCGGGTGTCGGACCACCCGAGGAGGAGTATGAATAGAAGGAGATGGGTAATGGGCTACCCGATTAGGGGAAGGAGGTGGTAGGTGATGGGCCACTCGTATAGGAATAGCAGGAGGAGGAGATGAAGGAGATGCACCCTCAACGGCAGCCTTAAGGGCTTGGATCTGTTGAGGGGTGAGATGATCTAATGCATGCAAGATTTGAGAGACCCTCTCATCATTGGGAGGAGACGGTCCCGGAGGAATAGTGGTTCGCAATTGAGGAGGGGGACCATAAGAATGGACACTGCCCATGGGTCGGGCATGACCATGAGAATAAGGACGTGGTCCCTTGAAAGAATGGTGAGAATGCTGATTAACATGTTGAAATTGAGGATATGAAGTGCTAGGTTGTGCATCCTCATGAATTGAATTGAACATGTTTCTATCATGGTAAGCCATTATATAATCAAAATTCTCAATAATTATGCAAATAAGCACACAAGTTGGAATGATTACCGTGATTTTGATTTGTTTGAACCTTGGTGAATTAATGATTTTATCAAAGTTTTGAATGATTCACACAAGGGGGAGAAACCTAGTTTCAATATGGTTTGAACTCCAATGCCAACTAGGGACCCTCTCTCACCACGTATATGGCCAACTAACTCGGGAACTTCAAGGTACAACCTGCCCGGCGTCCGTGAGGGAATCCACGGGTGCGGAGACTTACGGAGGCTTGGAAAAGGGATTTCCAGTCCAAAGAGACGGAATGCTCAATGGAGGGTCGTCCCGATTCCAAGAGGGTGTGTGGATCCTAATGAAGAGGAGGGGGGCTCCCAAACCAATGCAAAGAATGCAACAGGGTAAATAGGCCAACCACAATAATCAATCAATCAACAAAGACAAGCATGAAGTAGCATGAAAAACCACAGCGGGGAAGGGTTCTGGAAACCCACAGTAAAAACACGCCCTGGCCGGGGGCGCTACTAACAAGAGACACGACAGTGTGAATGTCGTGAATCACGTGAGGGGCCCAGGGGCAGAGTAAAACGCGCCTTAGGGTGAGGCGCTATCAATAAATCACACTGTCGTGAATCACGTGAGGGGCCCAGGGGCAGAGTAAAACGCGCCTTAGGGTGAGGCGCTATCAATAAAAGGACGCCCTGTCCAACGGGCGTCAAATCAAAAAGACACGCCCTGACGTGGGGCGCTAATCAAGTAAAAGACGCCCTGGAGCAAGGCGTGAATTCACAGGCAGCAATATAAAGCAGGAAAACCCTCAAATATTCTGGAAAACGCCCTGTCGGAGGGCGTGAAATATGAATAAGACGCCCTGGGTTAGGGCGTTAAATCAAAAAAAACGCCTCTGCCAGGGGCGTGACTTCACTTTCTCCAGAAAAATTTCACGGCCAGCAGTAATAACACTCAATCACAACATCATGGCAATCACTAGAATAAGCATGCTCATCAAGAATTTTAAATAGGTGGAGATTCTAAGGAAGAGACAACAAAATGGCAAATCACTTAGGGAAGGGTAAAAAAACAATGGAGGGTGCCCGAGGGGCACAAAAGGGAGACGCACCGAGGGTGCAATAAGGGAGACGGCACACGCGGGTGCCTAAGGGGAAAGGGGTAATAAAGGAAGAACACAAAGTGTCCCACCGTGATCGCCAATTTGTAGATCCTAATTTAGAATAATCCACTTAAGGAAAAATTAAGAACAAGCAATAATCAATAATGTGGAGAAAAACATGCACGAGGTGCACAAGGGGAGTGTGTGATCGCCAGAGACACTAGGTCTCAAAAATATAACAATGAAAGCATGGGAGAGATGATCGCGAAAAATACCTCAAAAGTGCGGGGATGTGAGTGCTTCCTTTCTCTTCAAATCGGCCGGCCGACGAAGAGAGTTCTTCACTTTTATTACCCTTGCAAAAAAAATCAAAGACAACACCAAAAGATTGGAATTAGGAATATGGTGTGTAGCATCAAATTCTATGTATAAAGATGAGCATGAAAATTATGCAAGAACACACCTTGTGGGTGTTGGCCCTTAAACCCCTATGCAAAAGGATGGGAATATGAATGATGAATGCAAAATATAATAAGGGGAAAGAGCGCAAGAGTGCACTAAAGGTGAGATACTCAACGTGGTTGAGAATAATGAAAAAAAAACAATCAATAGGAGATGGGCATGCATGCACAAAAACAAAGCAATAAACAAAAGAAATAAAAGTAAAGAGGAGGAGCCTGTGCGTTGGCGTTGATGCTCAAGGGGGAGGAAGCTTCAAATAGGACGAAGATGAACCGTGGCTTCTCCTTTAGCCAACCGCAACAGCACCTGTGAAGAAAAGAAAACAGAAGAAGAGAGGAAGAAGAGAGAACAGAAGAAACAAAACACAGAAGAAGAAGAAGAAAAAAACGGAAGAAGAAAAACAACGCCGAAGAAGGAGAACGGAAGAAGAAGCAGGAGTATATATCACCCCTTAACAGAGCTACAGAAGTTCTATTAAGGATAGAAGAAGGGATAAGAAGGAAAGAGTCCCATGGAGGAAAAGATAAGAAGGGGCAAGAGCCCAAAGGGGAAGGATTAAGCTAGGCAAGAGCCCAAACGAAGCAGGAGTCTCTCTGGGAAAGGCTACGTTCGTTCGGAGCACAAAAGTGAAACACGACCTGGACAAAGGCGTCAATTCAAGAATTGACGACCTGCCAGAGGGCGTCTTTTAAAAAAACGACTTAGATCAGGGCGTTAATTCAAAAATCAAATTTTAGAATTTATTTGAAAAATTGTGAAACACGTCTGATTCAAAGGCGTTAATTAAAACACGCCCTAACAAAGGACGTTAATTCAAAATATTCGAAATAGGGCCATTTTTCATTTCTCAATATTATTTTCCTATTTTTTAGGTGAAGGTGCATCTCGTCGCCCTGATTCCAACGACTATTTTTGCGAATTTTTCTGACACCCGGAAGGCCACCAAATCACCTTTGGAAGGGGTTGAAAAATAATATTAAAAAATTCATTTGAAAGACACGCCTTTACATACGTCGTGAATTCATTTTTTTGAATTTTTTTATTTATTATTTTTAAATTCAAAGTAACGTCCTCCTTTAAGGCGTTAATTCCCGAAAAATTCTAAAAAATTCTCAGAAAAATCCAGAAAAATAGGAATTTCAAAGAATGGACGCCCTTCAATGTAGTCGTTAATTTTTTAAGAAACGCCCATGTATAAGTCGTTATTTAAAAGACGCCCTACGTCAAGTCGTTATTTCTGAAAAATAGGGAAAAAATATCCAGAAAATTCAGAAAAATCCAGAAAAATAGGGAAAAATAGGAAAAAATAAGAAAAGGGTGAAAAAAATGGAGAAATCCAAGAAAAGTGAGAAAAATCACTCAAATAGAACTAATTTGAGGGTCAAATTGGGGCATTACAAGGTAATATGAGATATACTCACAGTAACGTCAATTTTGGCGTGTCTACATCGTACACATATTTTCACAACATAGACACATGGAAAACATTGTGTACGCCAGACAAATGCGGTGGTAAAGCCAGTCTATATGCCACCTCTCCCACTCTATCTAGAATCTCGAATGGACCAATGTACCTCGGACTCAGCTTGCCATGAATGCCAAATCTTCGGATCCCTCTCGTCGGAGAGACCTTTAAGAACACATGCTCGCCAACCAAAAATTCCAATGCTCTTCTCATGTTGTCGGCATAACTCTTCTGTCTTGATTGGGCTACTTGTAACCGGTCTCGGATAACACGGATGTTCTGTGATGATTCCGAAACAAGATCTGGTCCAAGCCACTGTTTCTCACCTACCTCGTCTCAACACAACAGGGAACGACAACTTCTACCATATAGTGCTTCAAAAGGAGCCATCTGAATACTAGACTGATAGCTGTTATTGTAGGCGAATTCAATTAATGCCAAATGCTCACTCCAATTACCACCGAAATCAATCATGCAAGCTCGCAACATATCTTCCACTATCTGATTGGTTCTTTCAGTCTGTCCATCTGTCTGTGGATGAAAAGCAGTACTGAAATTCAGACGAGTACCCAAAGACTCTTGCAGTCCCTTCCAGAAATGTGAAGTAAATCTGGGGTCTCGATCAGATACTATATTCACTGGGATACCATGCAATCTTACCACTTCCCTTATATACAAAGCAGCCAATACATCAATCGTCCACTTGGACTTAATTGGTAAGAAATGAGCCGACTTTGTCAATCGATCGACAATCACCCATATCGCATCAAATCCACCACGAGTCCTAGGTAGACCCATAATGAAATCCATGCCAATGCTTTCCCACTTCCATTGGGGTATGTCGAGTGGTTTCAATTTCCCTGCTGGTCTGAAATGTTCGGCCTTAACTTGCTGACATACCAAGCATCTACTCACAAAATCTGCAACTTCTCTTTTCATATTCGGCCACCAAAAGGACCTTTTCAAATCTCGGTACATCTTAGTGCCTACAGGATGAATGGTATATTTGGATCTATGAGCCTCCTCAAGAATTTTATTCTTTATTGTAGCCTCATCCGGAACACAAGTTCTGCCTTTAAATAATAATCTACAATCATCGGCCAACATAAAGTCAGGTCTGCTGCTCAAGCTTCCCTTGATCTCTACCAACTCGGGATCACTATCTTGCAAGGACTTGATCTCTATCAATAATTCAGGTTTAAGTTGAATCTGAGCAATCAAGGCCCGATCATTAACGATATTAAGATCCAGACTAGATAATTGTTCCAACAATCTCCATTCTTGTAACATGAGACTTGACAATCTAGCTACCGGCTTCCGGCTTAATGCATTTGCCACAACATTACCTTTGCCAGGATGATACTCAATCGAGAAGTCGAAGTCTTTCAAGTACTCCAACCATCTCCGCTGTCTCATGTTGAGTTCCTTCTGAGAAAATAAATACTTCAAACTCTTATGATCTGAAAACACTGTGAAGGTTTCTCCATATAAGTAATGCCTCCATATCTTCAAAGCAAACACGACTGCAGTAAGTTCCAAATCATGAACATGATAATTATCTTCGTGCTTCCTCAAATGCCTAGAGGAATAGGCAATCACCTTCTCATGCTGCATGAGTACACAGCCTAAGCCAATACCTGAAGCATCAGTATAAACAACAAATCCTCCTTCACCAGAAGGTAAAGCCAAAACAGGTGCAGTAGTTAAACACTCCTTCAGAGTCTGAAAGCTTCGTTGACAATCATCTGACCAATCAAACTTATTTTCCTTGCGGGTTAATCTTGTCATAGGTACCACAATCTTAGAGAAATATTGAATAAATCTTCGATAATAACCTGCCAGGCCTAGAAAACTTCTAACTTCTGTCACACTGGTAGGTTGTTCCCAATTCTTCACTGCCTCGACCTTCGAAGGATCAACAGAAATACCGTTCTTCGTAATGATATGTCCTAGAAAGGACACCTCTTGTAACCAGAATTCACACTTACTGAACTTAGCATATAGTTGATGATCTCTCAACAGTTGCAATGCCATTCTCAGATGCTCAGCATGCTCCTCCTCATTCTTAGAATAAATCAGGATGTCATCAATAAAGACCACGGCTCATTGATCAAGATAGGGTCGGAATGCATTGTTCATCAACTGCATGAAAGCTGCTGGAGCATTCGTTAGACCAAAAGGCATAACGACAAATTCAAAATGACCATACCTGCTGCGGAAAGCTGATTTATAGATATCCTCCTCCTTAATCCGCAACTGGTGATATCCAGATCGAAGATCGATCTTAGAGAAATATTGAGCTCCCGCTATCTGGTCAAATAACTCGTTAATCCTCGGCAAGGGATATTTATTCTTGACAGTCTGCTGGTTTATTTGCCGATAATCAATGCACAACCTCATCGAACCATCTTTCTTCCTGACGAATAACACAGGGGCTCCCCACGGAGAAGTACTAGGACGAATAAAACCCTTCTCAAGCAATTCCATAAGTTGCTGCTTCAGTTCCCTCAGTTCCGCAGGAGACATACGATAAGGAGCCTTAGAAATAGGAGATGTGCCAGGAATAAGATCAATAGAAAAGATAACTTCCCGCTCAGGCGGAAGTCCTGGTAGTTTCTCCGGAAAGACATCAGGAAAATCTCGGACAACATGAATGTCCTTGATCTCAATCTGCTGCTCAGGGGTTGCACAAATAAAGGCTAGAAAAGCCTCACATCCACGTCTCATCAGCTTATCAGCTCGGAGAGCCGAAATAAGTGACACCGAGTTGTGATGCTTAACACCCATAAAAGAAAGTCTCGGGTGCCTAGTAAAAGACACGGAACTAGAACTGCAGTGAATACTAACCTCATATCGAGCCAACCAATCTGCTCCTAGGATTACATCATAATCCTTCATGTCCATGCAGACCAAATCTGCTGGTAAGTTCTGCTCACCAATCATCACCTTACTAGAAGGATAGAAATACTGGATTGTTGATCTAGTGCCAATAGGGGTTGAAATCTCTAACGGAGTATTCATCAAAACAGGTTCCACAGCTAATGACTTAGCAAATCTCCGTGAAATAAAAGAATGTGTTGCACCAGTATCAAAGAGAGCAAATGCAGGCTTATCGATTATAGTAAGGGTACCTTCGACGAGTCCGCCATCATCAGAAATCCCAGTTTCATCTGCATGTAAAGCTTGAAGCTTGCCTTGTGGTTTCTTGAAGACTAGAGGTTTTGCCGGTGTAGCTTGCTCCGATATGAGAGGACAATTGGGGATACGGTGCTCCTTGCTTCCACATCGTAAACAGGTGCCTAGCTTGCGCCAGCACTCCTCTATCTTGTGACCCGGACGATCACAATAGTTGCACACGCCCTTGAATGGAACAATAGGGCCAGGCTTCTTGTCTTCATGCCTCGGCGTCTTGCCCTTCCACGATCCGGACCCGCTCCACGAACTAGGTCCACTAACAGGCCTCTTCTTGGTATACCCGGGTTTGACACTCCCGGAACCCGTAGGTAATTCTTTCTTGGTGCCTTTCCCACGGATTCTCTCCGTCATTTCAAGAGTATCCTCCAGAACTTGCGCTTTCCTTACCACCTCGGAATACGCGGAAATCTCCATCGGTGCCAATTGGTTGATATAATGAAGCTTCAATCCATTGAGAAAGCGCTTCGCCTTCATTTTCTCGGTGGAAATGAGATGTGTAGCATATCGAGAAAGCCGTGCAAATTGAGCCTCATACTCTGCCACGGACAAACCTCACTGTTTCAAGGCCGCGAACTCCGTCGCTTTCTTCTCTTGCACTCTATCAGAAAAATACTTGCTGTTGAAGAATTCTTCGAATTCTTCCCACATAACTTGCCGATCACCGAGAGTTGCCTTGATAGAATCCCACCAAGTACGTGCATCATGTTCCAGTTGAAATGTGGACAAAAGGACACGCTCCTGGTTGGTGCATTGCATAACTTCAAAGATTCTCCCCATCTCATCTAGCCAGTGCTCGGCTTGGTCGGGGTCAGTCGAACCAGCGAATCTAGGCGGATTCATCCCTCGGAAGTTCCGGTATAGATCACCGGTGCCATGCTGTGCCGCTCCTGCCTGAGCTACTTGCTGAAGGGCCTGAGTAAGGCCTTGAACCGTACGCTGCAGGTTCCTCCATTCAGCACGATCAGCTGCCATCTACACGAGAAATAGGTTACTTAAGTCCAATAAGATAGATAAAGCACGATTAAGGAACGAACTTAACCCAAGTTCTACCCAATCTCACAGGTCAAGTCTTAAACTTTCACAAGGTTAGGGATCTAGTGCACCTAGACACGACCAAAACTCGGTACCTGGCGGAGGTAATCGGTCCGAAGACCACTCGCGCAAGTGTGCGACCTTTCCGATAGGCGTAGCCTAACGTTCGGACAACACCTTTTGATATACCGGTTATTGGGATGCAATGCAAGAAAACCTAAAACTTAGAGAACCTAGGAATGTGAAACCTAGGGCTCTGATACCAACTAAACTGTCACGCCCCGAACAAGGCAGAAATATCGGGACGTACAGTTAGAGACACGCTGGCAAGAGAGAGAACTAATCTAAAATAATACACAAGTGCTACAAGATGGAAAATACTAAATGATCATTAACAAACCACAACTGATACAATAACCTCATGTTCAACTTAATACAACTGGAATAATCAATCACTAAAGTTCAATAACATGACTGAGACTAAATGCTCTCCAAACACAACTAAAAGTAAGATAACACACTACTAACACACTAGAACTGATACACTCAAGACATCACTCCTGCCCTTCCCCATCGGTAAGTGCGTCACCTGAACAGCCTGGAAAAGGGGGAAACACAACTATGAGCTGACGCTCAGTAGGAAATAACAGACATGTATAAGTGATTAACAGTTTAATTACATTTTAAAATGTCATGCTACAAATGATAAAACAATAAAAAGATAACGATGATATCACGAAACAAAATTCAAAGATCTTCCAAGGTCAAGAAGTACAATGAATAGAATGGTAAGACAAGAATTTACTACAGGAGATAATGATAAAAAGTTGGCCATATCAAGATAATTCAAGTCATGTCAAGCACGTATGTAATTTCATTTCCACGTCCAAGTAATCAACAAGTAAAGTAACAACAAGTAGAGTATAGAACAGTGAAGAGTGGAAAGTGAAAAGTAGTAGAAAGTAATGTAGAGAGTAGTGGACAGTCCTAGATTTAACACATGTCAAGTACTGGTGCCAAATGCCACACCTAGTCATTCACCTCCCCGGGGGTACACGTAGTGTTCGGGCGCTCTTCCCAAGACTAGACTGAGCCCTTAATTGTTTGCCAGGCATTGATTTCTTTGGATCAAAGATCCCACGAATCTAGACTTCCA
The DNA here is from genome assembly GCA_022559845.1 of Amorphophallus konjac. Classification (NCBI taxonomy): domain Eukaryota; kingdom Viridiplantae; phylum Streptophyta; class Magnoliopsida; order Alismatales; family Araceae; genus Amorphophallus; species Amorphophallus konjac. Next base: position 413,497,309 of record CM040126.1, read on the forward strand.
CAGTTTATGGCCAGAATTCCAAGGTTTAAACTAAGTAGCAATAACAACTTCAAGTAGGAAAGAGATTCATTTCTAGAATTTCAAGGTAAGTATAATCATCAAGGAGATCGAAATCAAGTCACAACAAGAGTTAATCGTGCTGCGCTACTGTAAAATAGCAGCAATCAAACAAGCTAATCAACATATTAATCCTAATCACCAAGTTAAGATATCATGATTAACCATTATCATTTGTATTAGCCAAAGTGCCAACAAGCTAGAACAAGTTGTCGAGGTAAAGAACAAGCTCTCACAGTGGTGAAATAGAATGCATTATCAGGGGTTTTAGTTACACCATTAATCATTAATTATGTGAGTTTCTATTTAACCAATGTAAGTGTTGTAATGGAGATGGTAAACATCGTGTTTTGTACTATGTTTGCAAGAAAGGACCAATGCAAATTTGAAATCAAGGGGGGTACATGAATAGGTCAAATGTTCTTCAAAAATATAATTTCAGTGGGTCTAAGTTAAATGGGTTGATTCCCCACTGATTCGGATCAATCTTCGGGTCGAAAAATGATGAAAACCGGGTTTCTGGTGTACGGGTCGACCCCTGGGGCTGTTAGATCCTACCTCAAATCGGAGAGAGAAAACTCAAACCCTAGGATGAAGAACACTTGGACAGCACCTTAGAAAACCCGTGATAACTCACTCCACACCTGATGAAAATTGGGGCTTTCAGTCCCAATGGATAGATCTCGACGAGATGCACAACTTGCTATACTCATGATCAAAATTTGGTTGAGAATTCCTACCTCAATCGATGGATCAAAGAAGGATGAAGGGAAGCCAACGGCCTGCTGACCCACCCCCACAAATCGAGCTAGATCTCCCCAGATCTGAAACTTCAGCGAACCCCACAGCAGCCAAATGAAAGAAGACTCGTAAGGATTCATTTTGATAGCTCATAGAGCTTCTGGAGCCTTCGGAGTTGGGAGTATTCGCTGCTGCAAGCTACGTGTTTAGAAACGGCGCCGAAATCCTTGACTTGACCAAACTATGTCGGCAGCACGTTTTGGGACTAGGTTTACCTCAAATTGATTGAGGGTAAATGTTCCTTACATTGTGGCCTTCCATTTGCCACTGATTTCAGTTCATTTGGTTGAGTATTCAGGTCGAATTTCGTGTTTTAATCTAAGGGTTAGGTATGGGTCAAAAGTGTGCACTTTTGGGTTTAAACTCTAAATAGATCTTACCACGGATTTACAATGGCTTAATGCCAGAAGGAAAAGTTGTTATCTACCTCGACCTTAACATATTTACTATTTTTACAGATTTTTCTAAGGTAGTCGAATTTTCACTCATACTATTTCTAACGAATTAAATATTAATAAATCCGAAATTCAATTATTAATTCAATAAAATTCTATTCTCAATTAATAAAAGCTAAATAAGAAATATTGGGCTCAATTAAATAATTTGGGGTCTTACAGTTCGTTCCTCAGATCTTTGGTTCAAAACCAGATCTGAGGTTGCTCACTTGGTTGAGCTATTTTCCCTGCAGGGATACATTTCATTTTGTCTTTCGTTTGTCTTTTGTTTTATTTTTTTTTTGAAACTCTTGTGTTCAAGCTGTGTGGCAACACTTGCAGTGGTGGATTCCACTGGACGGCTAAGCTGTATTGTCCAGCGGGTTTTGCAGAGGAGGATTCCTCTGGACAGCAAGCTGTGAGGCTCAGCAGGCGAGGTGGGTACCTCGGACAGCAAGCTGTGAGGCTCAGTGGGTTGTAGGCAAGCTGTGAGGCCCAGCGGTTCAAGCTGTGAGTCAGCAGTAAGCCACACTCGGGTTGAGTGTGGGGTGGATGTAGGTCTGGAGGACCGAACCACCTAAAAGCTTTTGTCTACTGTGTGATTGTTTTGTGGTTTGCTTAGATTCTATATTTCTATCTTTGCGTAGTAGATGTTTGCTTAGGACGGTTCTTCATCTGTTCTGGGTGGTTTTCGCATTGTGCCCACTATCTGTTCAGTAGAAGTTTTCATTCCGCATTTGATTCTGCTGCAGTAAATTTTTAATGGGTGATTGATCTATTCACCCCCCTCTAGATCACCCTTTAGCGTCCCAACAGGATCGACATGTCATTTCTGACGCCACAGAGCACGACGAGGACATCAAGCTCGAAAATCAGTAACTCACCGAGAAGATCCTCCGCTCACCCGAGTACAATTCTCGACCAGAGCACCCGCTCTTCCACCTCAAACCACGGCCTTAACACCTCAGGGGGTGGATAACCTCAAATTGGAGTGGCCAAACACAATAATAGCTCCCTCGGAGCGTGCTCACGGCCACTTAACCACGAACAATCCTCGCCAGCCACCTGACCTCGCTGCAAATCCTCGAACACAACACCGCAGCAACGCACCTACCGGCAACCTCTGCTCGATGCAGCACAACCGGGGCCACAACCTATTCGGAAGAAATCTCTCTTTCACATACCTTGGGCCCTACACCGGCACGAAAGCCGCGAACATCAACCACCGTCACAGCGCCACGCCGCGCACTCAAGCTCTCAAGCAAGAAACCAGGCGAAAAACCAAACACAAAACCCTAAGCCAGTTGCCGACTGTACTGGACTTTATGGATTCTGATCACTGCCATATCTCGAATTCCTATGTACGTTCACAACCACTGCTCTGATACCAGTTGTGACGACCCAAGATCTGGATACCGGGGAGAGCCCGATACCATTCGAATCCTGACCCGCCGCCCACGAGCCGGGAGGGCTCGGAAGGGCTAAAAAAAGTTTGGAGGTACAAAGAAATATGAAATAAAGTAGGATAATTCAATAATTAATAGAAATAAATAAACAACTACAACAGCAGCAGAGTCCAGTCCAACAGAAAGTATAGTCTAAGGTAGAGAACGTACCCAACACCGAGTAAACACTCGGCCCAGCGAGCTGGCAACTAAGAACCTCCGCACAGCACCCTCGAACATCAAGGAAGAACCGCCGCACCTGAAAAGTAGGGGTGAGCCTCCCGTCACTGGCTCAGTAGGGGTCCCGCGGAACCCCAACCGAGAACAACAGCGGTAGCGGAAAGGAAAACAATTACAACTACAGTAGGAACAGCGAACCGGTGGCCGGTCAAAACTTGACACTACAGCTACTCCTACCGATAACGGGAAAAAGGGGACTCCCGATCTTACCATCGGAGACCCGACCACACTAACACCACCTACCGAGGTAAAACCTATGGCAGCCCCGCCGTAAAGCCTGTCCTCCCAGACAGGACCAACCTGGACACGCTGTCCAAGGTGCAACCCTGACCACCTGGTCGCAGACACCACTCTAATAAGACGCAACCTCGGTGAAGCCATTGGCACCCTGGCCACTACCTCGAAAGCCCCGGACGGTCCAGAAACCACGTCTCGCAACCCGAAAATAGGAGAGTCACGTCTCACGTGACAGGAGTACCTGCCCACCAGAAGCAAGGCTGGATGCATCCACTGACGTCTTAGACCGCGCCTCAGGTGTCCCCCTCATCGCACCCTGGCGGAACGGGGACCCGTACTAGTAACCACAGAAGAGGAACTAGCTGGGGTCACGCTCGTCAGCGCGGGTCCAACTGCCCCCAACCACGTGTGCACCCACAGACCATGCGTCCTAGGTCTGGCCCTCTGACTGGTTTTCCCCTCAGCCGGACTCTGGCTGCAAGACGTGAGGCTTGACGGTAACCAGCCTAAAAACCATCTCTCTGGGGTAGCCTCGTCACCACTCCCTGGTGGGACCACTCGCGTGTCGGAAGGCTACGACTAATGGGGAGTCACTGATGTGACCACTCTCCGAGAAGAAACTCTGAGAAACACACACGCACCATGTGCGAAAGTTAGGAAGAACCAAGTGGCGCCGAGCCACTGGACTCTGGACAGCCCTCTAGACTTACTAAATCCAACAGTCCTTGAGTCACAAGACTCGGGGTCAAGACCGTTGCACCGAACGGCTCCACGCCGTCAATCTGCCCAAACCCTAGGGTCAGAAACCTCGACACGATGACTCGCGAAGCAGTTCACAACTGCTGAGGCCATTCCCTCAAAAAGGGAAACAGGAAACCTCCAGCCCCAGGCTGGGTAACTGGACTCACAGTCCACAGGTCTCACACACGGCCCACGTAGAAAATACAGAAGCACAATTCCCAAGATAGCTCATAATCTGCCAAGCCGATTCCCCATCCCAGGGAAAAGCGAGAAATCTCCAGCTCTAGGCTGGGTGAGTGGACTCGCAGTCCAAGGCCATACCCTTGGCCCACTCGAGAATCATCTCCCAGGTAAACCCACGACATGCGGGGGAAACCCCACCGCACTCACACCGATACACGGTGACTCGGTCAAGCGTAACTCAAAATCCAGGAACACACACACATGGTCACCCAGACCCTCTTAATCCACGGGCATGCTAATCGAGGTAACACAGTACCTCCAGACACCCCAAAAACACGGTTGCGGTACCCACGGGGTGTCCGGGTGTTGGGTTCTGTCCCCTCGTTGTCTTTGACAATGGTTTTGTTGATTCCAATATATTATGTGTTTTATGCTTAATGACATTTTGATGATCAACCAGCTAACATGATGATATCTTATTTTACAGGTGTCCTTCATGTATATATTCTTGATGTTAACTCTTGCATTGGACTGTAAGAGCTCAGTTCTTCTTGGACTGCTTTTGTAGGTCATGATTGTCTAGATCATGTGGCCTTTGTGGATTGCTTGGCTGTCTTTGATAACTGAATTTGACTTGCTTGGTTGTCTTTGATAACTGAATCTGACTTTTTGGATTAAGTCTTGATTAATATTGTGTGAGCTGATGTGAGATCAATCATGTGAGAATTGTTTGAACACTTACTTCTATAGATGCTCTGCTGGTTATATGAATGCTTTGCTATAGGTTGAAGGTGTAATGTTGGTTAAATTCCCTCTTCGACTTTGAACTGAATTTGTTGTCTCTTGCAGCGACCTGTCCTAGATAATTTTCTGAATGCTCATAGACTTTGGCCTTATGTGCATCGAGCTTGTCTTGGGTATTTTACAATCATGAGTTTGAGATTATTTAACTGAACTTGAATGGATTCAGGTCTTCAAAAGTAAAACCCATTTCATCTGCTTTTGATTGAACTATATTGAAATTGGATTTTCATTATTCTGGATCTGAATTTACTTGTGTTGAACCTGAACCTTGTGTTCTTGGACTTGATGGTTTTGAGAACCTTGAATGCGGTTGATGACTATAACTGAACTTAATTGTACTGAACTGAATTTTATTGTCTTGGTTTGATCATGAAACCTTTTGTGTGACCTGCTTGAGTTTCCTGTTATGCATGTGAGACTATATGTTTTGTCACATGAATGGACTTTATCAATTAGCCTTGAACTGAAATTCAGATGCACATTCACTTAACCTTGATTCAATCATAAATGGTTCGGTTGTTCTTTATTCAGAATTGGACTATTTCAGTCTAATTGATATGTGTGGGGTGTGAAAGTGCATGTTGCTTTGGACTGACTGAGCAACTTATGGCTGGTTTGATTTAATCATGAGTGATGTTAGCTTATGGAGAAAATAGATTGAAAGGTTTTTCTATTTGCATTTCGACATTCTCCACTGCAGGTTGAGAGACTTATATTGAGAGATAGTTTGATGCTAATTTCCTCATATGAATTGAATTGTGTTTGACATGATGTTGAGTTTTCTGAAATGCAGGTTCATATTGATATCATTCAGTTGGAACAATGGTAAGCTTACATTTCTATTTGCATTCCTTTGAATCAATGTTAAATATTTGTGAACCATGCTTTATTCATTGCTCTAGATACTCTCTAATCTTGCTATTTATATTGATAAATCTTGCTTTGCATGGGGTTTATAGGGTGTTAATGGCCTTGGGGTTCATTGGACTGCATTATGCAGTTTTCTGTATTTACACTGCAAGTGTCGACCCCTAGAGTCGACTCTTGATGGCTGGGGTCTGTTTTCAATGAAAACAGAACCCCTGGTACCATGGGTCCTGTTTTCTTTTTAACGGAACAGAAGCTGCTGAGAAATGTGTCAACCCCAAGGGTCGACACTTTCTCTAGGCGACCCGGATCGGGTCTGCCGTATTGGTTTCGAACTCAGGGTTTCATGGTCCGATTTGCTTGGGGTTTGACCCTATTGCCCTTAGGGTTTCTCTACATGTCTAAGGGTTGTATTAAAGGGCTTTAGCAAGGGCATTCTTGGCTTGTTCGGTTGTTTTCTCTTCACTATACATAGCTGTCTTTGTCCGATCGGGAGAAGTATCAAGAGGGCTAAAATCTCTACTCTTGTAGGAGTAGAAGGAAGGGCATCGCACCCTGGTGGAGGAGGACGTAGAACTTATTGTCAAGGCCATCCACGAGCCCTAGTTGAAATCCGAAGGCTGCTCCTGACGCAGCATCGCGATTTGCTGTCCTGGGCATCTTATTTCACAAGGCTAAGTTCTTCCCACTCCGTGGTTAAATCTCCCAACACGCCCTACCTCCCTATCTATGTGTTTCACTGAAGATCTGAGAGAGATTCTTTCATTTCCATGTTTTAATGAGCATAGGTTAAAGTTTCGATTGGGTGTTGTTGCATCCTATTGAGGTCTCTTACATATATTGCTGCGATTTTAGGCTTCCAAGAAAGTACAGCAACAAGGGAAAAATAGTGAGACCGGCCACAAGGGGAGAGGAGAGAGCTTTGAGAGATTCATCACTTTCTGATGTTTGTAGGTGAGACTGGAGCTTGGACCTGACGGATATATCATGTACGAGCCACGGAAGCTCAGATAAGTCGGGTTCTTCAAGAAGGAGGACCGACTCCTCCATCCTACGACAGTTTCAACTCCCTCCAAGCTGAACTTCAAGGAACATCTTCAAATGGCCATTGAAAAGTGAAGGGGATACAGTCTACATCCTTTACCAATTTGTTTGTGATGGTTTTCTTGGTTTAAATCCTATGTGAGCATATATCGTATATCTTCTTGTTTGTTTCTGAACATTGAAATTTCATTGTGTGTGTGTGCGGAGCTGCGCCTCCGCGTGGCCTAAGTGTACGGGGTGTGATCCCCAAATGTGTGTGTGTGTGTGTGCTGCAGTGGCAGCGTTTTGGGGCTTGTCCCCGTGTGTGGTCATTGCTGTGGAACCAGCGTGTATGGTTGGGGTTCATCCCCGTGTTGCTACATTTTGTAGCGTGGAGTGAAGCCTCACCCGGTTGGGTGAGGGGTGGACGTAGGGAGCCCGTCGTGGTCCTGAATCATCTAAAAATCCTTGTGTCTTGTGTGAATGCCTGTGCGATTGCTCAGTTCATCTACCTCCCTTCACAAGTCAACTTAATAGATTTTTACTCATTGCACAACTGCACATTGCTATCTCTGTTATCCGTGTTAGACATAAATTTATCTGTCAGTTGCATTGTTATTACGAGTGAGATCGGAAAGATCGAGAGAACTTTTTAGATCTCATGTTTGTTTAGGCTAATCAACGTAGTTTGTTTTAATTCCATTGTGTTTAGTTAAGAAAGATTTTAAAAGCCACCATCTCGGCAAGGGGACAATTCAACCCCCCCTTATTGTCTGCCATCTCTCTGGGCCAACACCGGGACACTCATGGGGCCATACGTCGGTCATTGGGTCTCAATCGGACTGACCGGAACCCAAAACGGCCAAAACTCTGCATTTCGGTCAACCTCCCTAAAGGGGTCGGTTGACCTGGCCAGTTCGGGCGACCGAACTGGGCAGGTCGATCAACCGAACTGGGCAGAATGCCCAGTTTGAGCCGCGCCCGAACGGCCGACCGAACCGCCCATGTGGGTCGACCGATTACGACAAAAAATCGGCCGAACTCAACCCTAGAGCCCGATTCCACATCCCATTCGATCCCAATCGAAGGGGAAAACATAGGGGACAATCCCCTTGGCCCAAAAACTCAAAAATGGAGGGAAGAAAGAGGGGAAACCTCGATCGATCCGACGAAACCGTCGCACGCCCTAAAAACGTGATTTTCACCCCCAACGGCAATAAACCCACACTCGGCTCACCACGGGCTACCGAACTCACGGAAAAGGAAGTGCCGGGGTTAAGGATCCATCTCCCTACAACCACCGAAGATTTCACGCACCGAGATCGCCGTTCTACGCAAAACCGTCCATGAAACCCCCGCCGGTTCACGAACTCGCACCCGAGCTTCAACGCGCCGGTACTGTTCCGGAGTCGGAGAACGCAACGGTTTACTCTGCACATAGTTCCGAAGGCTCATCAGAGAAAAATACACGTAAATATCCGATAAATATCCAAAAAAAAATCCGGGGCATTACAGCACGCCCGGCCCGGGGATTTACCCCACTATGGCCATAGCTCGACTTTGCCTCGAGCTGATAATCCACTGAACTTATACCATTTCGAGCGGGATTTTTTGCCTTATGGCTTTCTCCTTCAAACAATAAACTTGCCGTTCTCCGGCATACATATGACCTGATGTTGCTTATGCAGATTTACGATATGTTCAACCCGGACGTCCGTCCAAACATGAAATGGTCAATATACGACCGACATGATTTCAAATACCCTTTTTCACCCTAACATAGGGGATTTTAACGTTCTTCAATATATCTTTTATTCCTTTCATGAAATTCGATCTTCAGGCCGTACATACCCTTTTCCTGACAATCAATCAAGGGTTTTCCCCGCTTCGAGGGGTGTAATTAACGTCGTGACCTTCACGGCACGACGGGTTTCTATCCCGACACGATATCCATAATCGTCTGATCAGTCAGACGGCGCACACCAAGGGCTTCCTCGAAGTCCGAATAAATCGTCATATATGTGACTGGCACGCCCTCGCACAAATAAACCGAATAAATGAATAAACAAATGAACAAACAAATAAATAAATTAAATAAAATAACTGTCCCAAAAGTGCGTCCACAATGCTCGGCTTCCACGCCCCAAAATAAATTAAATAAACATATGAGACTGAGCTTTTAACACTAACGAAAATCTCCAAAAGCTCAAGGGACCAACCTTTTTGAGATTATGCAAGGAGGTTGTGAAATTGGGATACATTTTTTTTAAAGATAAAATATAGTAGGATTCTATTAACTAGGATAACCAGAGTTTACAACCTGCATTACACAGCTGGGGATATCAGGGATAGATGAGGCTCTGTTATAGTGGAGCCGGAGGGCCTCTTTGGCCAGAGCGTGAGCCATCATGTTTTCTACTCGGGGAATGAACTGCACCTTGGTAGTAGGAGCTCGAAGACTCCAACAGTCTTGAATGATTGCTAAGATTCTCCAGGGAGGTGGGGAGAAACCATTGATGTACCTCACCACGTTGAGTGCATCACCTTGGATGACTGTGTGCTGTAGGGAGGCTGCCATCTTCAGAGCTTGGAGGATAGCCAGGGCTTCGGCCATCTCTGGAGTGGAGAGCTCCGGAATGAAATGTTGTGAACATTTGATGGGGTTGCCAGCCGGATCGGTGAGGATGATACCAAGAGCTCCCTGACCTTTGGAGAAGGTTGCATCTACTTTGACAGTGAGAAAGTGGCCCCGTGGAGGGCTCCAGGGGGCCGGCTATTTTGGAGGAGGTTTGTTGTACACGATGTTGTTGTCAGCCCAGTTGTGGTAATTCTTCATGGCTTTGATGATGGTGGAGGAAGGGTGTTCTTCAGCATCTTCAAACACCTTCCTGCATCGAGCAGTCTTGATCTGCCATATAATTGCATAGCACATGGAGATAAATGAAATATCATTTTTATCTGTAGAGAAGGGGGGGCTGGACCGTTCCTGTAGTCTGTCTTCTAGCTCCCTGGGGTCTTCGGCTGAGTGGTAGTTGAGAGGAGATATCTTCCAAATGGCTCTGGCGTTGTTGCAGTGAAATAGCATGTGTTGGACAGTTTTGGCAGCAGAGTGGCATATAGGGCATGTGGGGTCAACATTCTTATTACTCTTAGCAATTCTGGAGTTAACAGGGGTAGCACCTACAATGCATTTCCAAATAAAGACTGACACCTTGGGAGGAATAGTGTTGAAGGAAGCCAGATTCCATATGATCTACCAAGTGGATTGGGTAGTGGATGGGGATGGGGGAGGGGTTTTCTCAGCAAGCATCTTGTAAGCAGACTTAATGGTGAAGTTGCCATCTCTGGTTAGGCTCCAGATGAGGGAGTCTCCCATCGGGCTAGGCTGCTGAGGTAGTTTAATTCTAAGGATGTCCTGAACGGTGTCTTCCTGGAAGGTAGATTTAATAAGGGGTTGGTTCCACTGCTGATTAGATATAAGCTGGGAGACCATAACAGGAGGGTGTTGAGCAGGGGTCTCAAGGGGGTTAGGGGGGCAGAGTCTATCTGGAATCCATCTATCCTCCCATATGCTGGTGTTCCTGTTGTCTTGGGTCAGATGGAGGAGGTCCTCTTTTAGCTCTCTCTTGACAGAGTGAATAGCAGACCAAATGTGGGAGCATCTGGCAGGCTTGTTGGTAGGCCAGAAGTTTTTACCTTTTAGGTATTTGGCCCTCAGAAGATTTGCCCAGGGAGCTTGCTGATCATTTAGGAATCTCCAAACAATCTTCATAATGGCAGCCTTGTTGTAGTGAAGTGGGTCTCGGAAGCCCATGCCCCCGGCCTTTTTGTGAAGCTTTAGCCTCTCCCATTTGCAAAAATGTATTCTATGTTGTTGGGAATCAACCCCCCACCAGAAATTGCATTGAAGTTGGTTCAACATATGGATGATGCCTTTGGAGAGAAGGGAGTGTAGATTCTAAGAAATCCACTTAGAACAATTAAAAGGAAAAAAGAAGGAAAGAAGAATGGGAAAAGAGAAAAGGGGAGCATGCGAGGATGCTAAGGGGAATGTGATCGCCAGAGACGCGAGGGCCTCAAAGGATATAAACAATAACAATATGGAGGGATCGCGAATATAAATACCTCAAAAGGAAGCAGGGGATTGTGAGTGCACCTTTCTCTTCCGATCGGCCGGCCGATGAAGAGAGTTCTTCTTATAGCTTGATTACCCTTGCAAAATTAACAAACACCAATAAACAAACATGGATTAGAAATCAAAATGTGTAGCATCAAATCTAAATGTAAATATGGACATAGAAAGCATGGATATGAACACACCTTATTGGTGTTTGGCCTTTAAACCCCTATGCAAAAGGGTAGGTAAAAGATGATGTATGATGAAGAATAGAGGGAGATGTGCAAGTGTTACACTAAGGGAGATGTGCTAGAGTGCACAACATGGGAAGATCTCAATATTGAGATAAAAAGAGATAAAAGAAAAATATGATATGATGCATGTAATTAACTAAAGCAAAAATAAGAGATAGGAGGGGGAAAGCTTAGTGATTTTCTCCAATTTGGCTTCAAGGATGAAGATCTTCAATGGAGGAAGAAGAGGATGTAGAACTCCATAGATGTAGATGCTTCAAATCTTCAATAGAGGAAGAAGAACTCCATGGATGAAGCTTTTAGGTGCATGGGAGTCTTCCTCCTTGAGCCTTTGGTCCAACAGCACCTCCTCTTGAATTGATCTTGATATTCTTTTTACAAGGGAGAGAGAGGTCCTATTTATAGGGTTGAAATTCGGAATTAATTCCAAGGGAAATTAGAAAACCATGTTTTAGTTGGATTTGGAAGATGATAAACCATAGCCATGTGTCCCTTCAACCTTAGAAAGTCATAGGAACCCTTTCCCAAGAGGAAAAGGAGGTTAAAGTGAGGAAGGGAAGTGAAATTCGGAGTTAAATTCAATAAAAATTAGAAAACTGAGTTTTAGTGAGATTTGGAAAGGGGGATCCTTCCTCCAAGTGTCCTTTCAATATTAGGAAGCCATAGGAACCCTCTCCCAAGTGGAAAAGAAGTTTAAGTGAGGAAAGGAAGTGAAATTCGGAGTTTAATTCAATGAAAATTAGAAAACTGAGTTTTGGTGAGATTTGGAAAGGGGCATCCTTCCTCCAAGTGTCCTTTCAATATTAGGAAGCCATAGGAACCCTTTTCTATGTGGAAAATGAGTTTAAGTGAGGAAAGGAAGGGGTTCTGCTGGAGTTCGGAATTGAACAAGAATTGACGACCGGACATGCGGTCGCTATTTAAAATAACGCCCGCGGAGGCGGTGTCATTTTGGAGGCATTTCGAGACAGATTCGGATTTTCTGAAATTTGAAAAGAATTAACGACTTTTAGGGGGTTGCTATTTAAAAATTAATATGGGTTTTGGACAGATTTAAAAACCTCAAAATATGGCAATGAAATTGACGACTTTGCACGCGGGCGCTATTTCATGAAATAGCGACTTCCATGAAGTCGTGGAATCAAAATAATCCGATTTTGGCTCAAAATATGAAGAAAGAATTGACGACCTTTCGAACGGTCGCTAATTAAAGAAATGACGCCCCCTGATGGGGCGTTATTTAAATGACGCTCGGGTCCCTTCCACCAATTGATTTAAGGCCCGGAAAAAATGGAGAAAAGGCTCAGAAAAATGGGAAAACATGTGGAAAGCTTGGGGAAGTTGGATATTCAAGAAAAATGAGGAAAACCCACTCAAATAAGTCGATTTGAGGGTCAAATGGGGCATCGCAGTGCAATAGGAGATATGCTCAAAATGATGTCAATTTTAGCGTGTCTACAGCTGCCCCGCCTTGGCGTCTGCTTTGCAAGGGAGTAACACGGAGTGGAATGGAATAAAATGAAGTGAAGAAACTTGGAATGGAATGAAATGAAATGAAGTGAGAGCAAACTGAAAAGCAGATGCTAAGGTGTGATGAGACACGCAACCAACACCACCTGATAGGAATTGAATCAAAAGCTCAGAATGATGCAATCTTGAGGAGATTCAATGAAAGCAACAATGTTTGGATAAAGGGGGAGTGTGCGCGCGGGCACGAAGGAGATAAAAAGAGTGATCAACTTCCAACGCGGTGGAAGTACCCTAGGTCACAAACCTGTAGGTTTTACCATTGGGGAGCGGTTACCAGTCAATGTGGACGTGCTGCAGCCAATGTGGATCAATGGAAAAGGAATTAAACGAGAGATAGAAATCCAAGTAAAGGAGTTTTCAAGGAAACAGCCCAAAACGGCAACAAGACGAACTGAGGACACAATTCGGCATGGAATATCTCATATCTTAGAAATTAGTGATTAATTTTAACCCTCAAAATCAGCTTATCAGAATGATTTTCCAACAGTTGTTTCAAAGTCCTACATGAATGCATGCTGGGTTTAAAGGGAAAAGTTAAAACAAATGAAAATATAAGATAATCAAGGATAATATTGTTAATCTATCCAGACTGAGTCAAGAAACCCATTCTACGAGCTGATACTAAGCCGAAGTCCGTTTATCAGCGCACCAACTCGTAAAAGGGAACCATCGTCCCCAGTCTTAGACGGCTCAACGGCCTATCCGCATGACTAAGACTCCTCTGGAATCATCATTATTTTTGATGAAGGGGAACTCAAATTCCAGACTTACCAAAGCCACAAGGTCCTTGATATAATCTAGTAGCGTATGTAACATATAGTAGGAATGCATACAGGAAGATGGTGATAGTAATGAGCATGTGGTGAACTGAGATGAGGTGCAAGCACCGTGGGGCTTGGATGATGCCCAGTCGGTGGGACCAAGAGCTTCTTATCCTGCTCTCAAAATTTTATTAGCCAAGATATAAGGAAGGTAACAAGCAATGAATAAGGCATTTAAGCATAGCAAGTATAGAAGGGATAGAATTCAAGCATGAAAGCATTAAATAGCATGAAAATATAGTATGTATCAAAGCATCAATAGCATGTATGTATCATATCATGAATAGCATTCAAGTGTGCACAGCGTGAAAGGCATGAATAACATTTAACATAGATAACATCATTAAAGCATAGATAGCATAGCATCATTGTTTGTTGTTTGTCATGAGGATGACAACTTGGCTAATCACTTGATCAGGTTTAAGTAATGCCCAGCGGCAAGAGTGAGCAAGCGAAATCAGCATGAGTTGATAAAAGATTTGGAGATGAATAATCGGAGTAATGCGTAGCAAATCATGAAGATGTGATCAATTGTGAACATGGGGAGAATCAAAAGGTAGATAGTAACGAATGGAGAGGACTCATCCCGCGCTCTTGGTCCTTGCAAAATTATTATCCCTGCAAAAGCACCATCAGAACAATGCAATGCGATTTTTTTAGATTTTGAAATATGCAAATTTTTATGAGTTTTGAAAATATTTCAATTTTTATGTGGATTTTTGGAAGATATCTGAATTTTTATTATGAATTTTGAAAATATTCAATTTTTGTTAGATTTTTGCTTAGGAAATATTCAACATTTTTTTGGATTTTTCACAAGAAATATTCAACTTTTTTTTAGATTTTGGTTTAGACATTGCTAAAGCAGCATCAAAGGATGTTTAAACCACTGGCTAAGGGTCCTTGTTCCTTCCCCTTTCGCTAAAAACTGCCCAAAGCCAGGCGTGCATTTAAAGGTGGCGCCCTATGACCGGCTACCCTTGTATAACGGTGCCCCTACCAAGTCCATACCCGAGAAACACTCGGTCTTAGAGGGAGAAGAGAAGAATAATTGGAGATAAGCCTGATATAAGTTAAGAAGATATCAAGTTTTGACTTCCGTCCATAGCACAACCCCTAGAGATTCGGTCTGTTGCGCCGGGACTTTGTGTCATATCATCGAACCTTAAATTCTCTTTTAGGCACGCATACGACCGGGCTCATAACGTCCCGCAGGGAAACTTTACTGCCCTCTTGCCATGCCAAATTCATCAAATTTTTCTTTTGATTTCACCATTCTTTTTCCCATTTTTTTTCATGATCTTCATTTTCTTTTTTTGTGTCCTTCGGACTTGAAAGGTACTGCAATTGAAACATGATATTTGAGAATAAGGTCATAATAGACTGCCCCTATTTGAGACTTCCTCTTGTCGGGGTGTGCTTAGGTTGGTTGTTTTGCCCTAGAATATCTCTATTTCTCATATTTCAGCCTAGTTTAAGAAGAGAAAAAGACCTCATGCCCTCAAGCATGGCCCTAGTAGCAATGATGTTTTACTAAGGGAGACGGCTAAGGACGCCGTGAAGTGTGTAGAATGCCCAACTAAGGGTTGCTCTTAACAAGCGGGGAGAGAATGCCGAACTCTCAACGCGGGGTTCTTATTACCAAAGTGCTGCATAGCAAGCCCAAAGACCTTTTTCGACTCTTGGATTAACTTAAACAAAACTTAAGGTAAAGGTTTAAAGTTCCACTCTTAATCAAGTTAAGAAGCACTTTCTTTTGAAAATCGTGGGTGAATAAGGTGATAAAAATGCACCAAAATGCACACGTACACATTACCTTGCGACCTTTGTTGAAGCAGCTGTCAGCGGCGATGTTGATAAAACATGGGATTTGTCCTCAAGTAACAGACAAAAGGATTGGAAGCAAAGGTTTGAAGTAGCTTAACAAGAAGGAGTGATATCTAGACCAGACTCAGACGAATAAGGAGAAAAGGAAGAGAGGCGAGGGCTAGAACTCCCTCGCTAAGACGCAGAGACCCTGATCACAAGGAACGGTTTACAGAAGAAGCGGAGAATTAGCAGGAGGAGTGAGGACTAAAGCCTCAGAAGCAGTGGGAGAAAGGGCAGATGCCCAAAGCAGTGGATGTGGAAGAAGTCGGGTCGGACCTAGGATCAGAACGAATTATGAGGAGAAATTGGTAGATGGAAAGGGGAGGGTCCGGAGGGTCTGGAGGCAGAGGAGTAGAATCATGGTAGAAGGAATCCGGAGGATATGGAGGAGGAGAATCTCGAGGGACGCGATGTCCTGGGAAGAAATATGCAAAAAGATGATGAAAAAGGAAGAAGAGGACAAAGGACGTGATGTCTCGGAGGAGCAGGAAGATGAAACAGAGGAAAGATGGAAGGTCCGTAGGTTCCGGAGGAATGGAATCAGAAGGGTCGGGATGTCCTGGGAGAATCAATGGAAAGCCCAGAAGATCCGGATGTGAGGGTGTGTAGGGGCGCGATGCCCAAAGAGCAAGATCCGGAGGTTTCGGAGGGGGAAGATACCATGGGACGCGATGCCTAGGGAGAGTCAGTGGGAGGCCCAGAAGATCCGGACGTGAGGGTGTGTAGGGGCACGATGCCCAAAGAGCAAGATCCGGGGGTTCCGGAGGGGGAAGATACCATGGGACGCGATGCCTAGGGAGAAGAGAAAGATCCAAAGGTTCAGGAGGAAGAAGACGGAAAGGGGCGCGATGCCCAAGGGATAGAGAGAGGGATGAAGGATCCGGAGGTTCCGGAGGTGGAAGATAGAAAATGGTGTGATGCCCTGGGTGAAAGTCTGGAGGTTTCGGAGGAGTAGAATCAGAAAGGGCATCATGCCCTAAAAGGAGGGATAAAACACCTGGAGGTTCCAGGGAAATAGCAGAAAAGGGGATGCGATGCCCCGGGAGAATTAGTGAGGAAAAACTTGGAAGGACGTGATGCCCTGGGGGGAGTGGATTAGAAGAGGATGAAGGATCCGGAGGTTCCGGAGGAATGAGACACCATGGGGCATGATGCCCCAGGAGGACAAGAGAGAAATTCGGGGAGTGCAGATGCAATAGTTGGAAAGGGGTGCGATGCCCTGAGGGAAGATCGGAGGGGGCACAATGCCTAGCGAGTGTAAGGGGACCTGGAGATCCCAAAGATAGAGGTGAAAGATATAGGAAACGTGGGGGATTCAGAGGTTCTGGAAGGCGGGGAAGATACGGGTTTGGAAACCCTGGAAAGAAGAAGTGCAAATGCATGTGGATGTAATGCAACGGATGTGATGGATGCATGAAATGCAAAGAACGTAAAGAACATGAAGGGCGAGAGGATGAGATCCTCCTCCTTACCCCTAGAGTGGCCCATGAAGAATCGATGATAGACGGAAATATGGGTGGAGTTGAATGGAAGGTAGGTAGAATAGTGGAAACCCCTTTAGCACCAAGATAACTTCCCCTCCATGACAGTGAAAGTGTATAGCCAATTGGCCCAATGGATAAAGCAAGAGCCCGTGACAAAGCTTCAATGGTAAATGACAACTCCCTTGGAGAGTGAAGAGCAACAGTGTGAGAGAGTTGGAAAGTTGAGATATGAAGCATCGTGTTGCCCATGGATTGTAGCGTATGAAAAATATTGATCAAAATGCGCGTTCGCCCCTTGTATGGAAGAAGAGGTTCAAGATTTAAAAGTTGGAAAGGGTGCCCTGCCCGCCCCTTGGGCGGCATCAACGCTTGGCATTCTCTTTTGGCGAGCAGTGGCGGGGACTCGGCCTCTTCAACCATGCTCGGCACGACAACACGGATCGGCATCCGACAGATAAATTTTTGCATCTTGAATAGCATGGCCGTGGCCAAATCCTTCTTGCTCGGCTCTTGACCATCTTCGGCACAAGTACTTGCAGAAGCACTCCTATTCTGAGTGGTAGAGGAAGCGGAGGCGGAAGGCTCCATAGATGGTGGAGGTGTAATGGAAGGTGTTGGAGAAAGGGTGAGAGGTTCAAACACGTCGAGCTTCTCCCTTGCCCAGAAGTACTCGGGGTTGGCTCGAGTGCAAAAAAGGGTGGATCTTGCTCAGGACTAGCCATGGGTAAGGGTGAATGGATAGATGAAGGAACATGCAAAGTGGGTTTTGGGGTTAAAGGGATAATGGAGGGCTGAGGTGGCGGTGATGGAAGGTTAATTGGGGAAGGTTCGATGGTGGGCTCAGTGGAAGCCGACGGGGTAGAGGCTAATGGCGGATTGGGTGGAGGTTTAGTGGAAGGCTCGGCGGAGGCCAGTGGAGTGGAGATAAGCTTGGATGGCTTGGCAGGAGTTAGTGGTGTGGAGATTAGTGGAGGTTCGGCGGAGGCCGATGGAGTAGAGGTCGAAGGTGCAAAAGGAGAGGGTTTGGTGCGTAGGAAGCGTCGGATGATGCGAGAAGTATTAGGTACAGGGGAAGGTGCATGATGCACCAGTGTGGGTGACTGGAGTATCGACCCATCATCATAGCACCAATTGGTCTCATAAATGGGGTTAGGGATAGTGGCTTCATCCTGAGCCAGGGGTTCATCGGGTGGCAATGGAGGGAGTGGGAAACGAAGGAAACTTGAAAGGGGTGCCTGTGGAATTTCAACATTTCGTGCCGTCTCCAAATCTTCATCTTCATCAAAAATATCAAGTGGACACCGTGGTGGAGGCATAATAATAGGTGGTGGAGGATTTTGTGGAGGATCATGTGAAAGTGGAGGCAGATAGTCATGATATTGTGGAAAATTCTGTGGAGGTAAATGCGAAGGTGGAGACGGAGGGCCAGATAAATGAGTAGGGTGGATGAGTGGAGGGTGAACGGCGTCCACTTGATTTTTGATATCTTGCTCACACGTGTTATTGATGCCATTTTCTCTTATCTCCTTCCAATCTTTTTCTAACTTAGCGATGTTATTCATGAAATCATGAAGAGGATTGACTTGAGATGGAGGAGGAGCAGGCCGCGGGCTGGTGAGCCTCTTAAGTTGTTCCTCCATGGAAGCAATTCTATCAAAGATACTTTGCTGGAGGGGTGTAACATGAACATTGGAAGGTTGGCATGATTGCCTTGGAGGGGTGGCTTGATATGACGGCTGTGGAGGAGGGTTAATAGGCCGACCAGCTAAAGGACCCGGACGGGCCGGATTACAAGGAATAAATGGACCTTGGGGCCGTGAAGGATGAGAAATAGAAGGAGGCGGGTGATGGGCCACTCTAATAGGAGTATGTGTCGATGAAGGAGGCGGGTGATGGGCCACCCGTGTGGGATTGGAAGGAGGATGAGGGGAGGATGTGGACGGAGGAGGCGGGTGATGGGCCACCCGTGTGGGATTGGAAGGAGGATGAGGGGATGATGTGCCCTCGACAATAGCCTTAAGGGCTTGGATTTGTTGAGGGGTGAGATAATCTAATGCACGAATGAATTGAGAGACCTTCTCGTCGTTGGGAGGAGACGGTCCCGAAGGAATAGTGGCTCGCAATTGAGGCGAGGGACCATGGGATTGGACATTGTCCATGGGTTGGGCAATACCATAGGAATGAGGGCGTGGTCCCCTAGAATGATTGTGGTGAGAATTATGGAATTGAGGATTATAGGATATGCTAGGTTGTGCATCCTCATGAACATAATTAAGATTAATCATGTTATTTTGTCTATCAAGGTAAGCCATTATGCAATCAAAGTTCAAGCAAAATAATTTGAAAAGAAGCACACAAGTTGGAATGGTTACCGTTGATTTTTTTTATTTATTTGAACCTTCATGAATTAATGACTTTTAACAAACTTTCAGAGTGATTCACACAAGGGAGGAACCTAGTTTCAATGTAAGTTCACTTCGATGCCAACTAAGAACACTCTCTCACCATGCATAGGCCAACTAAACCCGGGACTTCAAAGGTACAATCTGCCCGGCGTTCGTGAGGGAATCCATAGGTGCGGGGACTTACGGAGGCTTGGTTTAGGAATTTCTGGTCTAATGAGACGGAATGCTCAATGGAGGGTCCTTCCTTCACCAAGAGGGGGTAAGATCTCCTAAAAGGTGTGGGGAGAGGAGGTCTCCCAAACCAAATGCAAAGATGAATGCAGGCAAGCAATATCAAGCAGACAGTATCAGCAACACCACAGAACAAAAAATGACGACCTGGGAAAGGTCGCTATATCAAGAAGCAGCGCCTGAGTGTCAGTCGCTAATCACTGTGAACAGTGCAACCAGAGTAAAAATAGCGCCTTAAGGTGAGACGCTGCCTATAGAATGGACGCCTGTGCGCAGGGGCGTCATATAATAATACCCAAAATGATGAAGAAATGATAATCAAAATGATGCCTCTTAGTAAGGCGCTGTAAACGTGAAAGACGCCTCTGACAGGGGCGTCAGAATGTAATGTCAAAGAAAATGACGCCTTGGTGGGAGGCGTTATATTGGGAAATGACGCCTCTGAGAGGAGCGTTAATTATAAAATAATGAAAAATCCTGGCAATAAAAATGGAAGCGACACCTGTTCAAACGGTCACTATATGCTGAAATGATGCCTCTGTGAAGGGCGCTAATTCCTCTCCAAGGGCCAAAAAGCTCAAACAGTGACGAAAATACCAACAGGAAGGAAAACACTCACAATCACAGTATAAGAATCATGGCAATCAATAAAAACATGAAAGGGGATATAGCATGCTCATCATTTTTTTTTAAAGAGATGGATAAATGGAATTTCTAAAAATCTATCAAACTAACCAATCACATAGGGAGAGTGCTACGTGGAGCACAAAGGGAGGCGCACCGTGGGTGCAAAAGGGGAGATGGCACACGTGGGTGCCCAAGGGGAAGGGTAATCAAAAAGAAAAATAAAAGGTGTCCCACCGTGATCGCCAATTTGTAGATTCTAAGAAATCAACTTAGAACAATTAAAAGGAAAAAAGAAGGAAAGAAGAATGGGAAAAGAGGGAGAAAAGGGGAGCATGTGAGGATGCTAAGGGGAATGTGATCGCCAGAGACGCGAGGGCCTCAAAGGATATAAACAGTAACAATATGGAGGGATCGCGAATATAAATACCTCAAAAGGAAGTGGGAGATTGTGAGTGCACCTTTCTCTTCCGATCGGCCGGCCGATGAAGAGAGTTCTTCTTATAGCTTGATTACCCTTGCAAAATTAACAAACACCAATAAACAAACATGGATTAGAAACCAAGATGTGTAGCATCAAATCCAAATGTAAATATGGACATAGAAAGCATGGATATGAACACATCTTATTGGTGTTTGGCTTTTAAACCCCTATGCAAAAGGGTAGGTAAAAGATGATGTATGATGAAGAATAGAGGGAGATGTGCAAGTGTTGCACTAAGGGAGATGTGTTAGAGTGCACAACATGGGAAGATCTCAATATTGAGATAAAAAGAGATAAAAGAAAAATATGATATGATGCATGCAATTAACTAAAGTAAAAATAAGAGATAGGAGGGGGAAAGCTTAGTGATTTTCTCCAATTTGGCTTCAAGGATGAAGATCTTCAATGGAGGAAGAAGAGGATGTAGAACTCCATGGATGTAGAGGCTTCAAATCTTCAATAGAGGAAGAAGAACTCCATGGATGAAACTTTTAGGTGCATGGGAGTCTTCCTCCTTGAGCCTTTGGTCCAACAGCACCTCCTCTTGAATTGATCTTGATGTTCTTTTTACAAGGGAGAGAGGGGTCCTATTTATAGGGTTGAAATTCGGAATTAATTCCAAGGGAAATTAGAAAACCATGTTTTAGTTGGATTTGGAAGATGATAAACCATGGCCATGTGTCCCTTCAACCTTAGAAAGTCATAGGAACCCTTTCCCAAGAGGAAAAGGAGGTTAAAGTGACGAATGGAAGTGAAATTCGGAGTTAAATTCAATAAAAATTAGAAAACTGAGTTTTAGTGGGATTTGGAAAGGGGGATCCTTCCTCCAAGTGTCCTTTCAATATTAGGAAGCCATAGGAACCCTCTCCCAAGTGGAAAAGGAGTTTAAGTGAGGAAAGGAAGTGAAATTCGGAGTTTAATTCAATGAAAATTAGAAAACTGAGTTTTGGTGAGATTTGGAAAGGGGGATCCTTCCTCCAAATGTCCTTTCAATATTAGGAAGCCACATGAACCCTTTCCCAAGTGGAAAAGGAGTTTAAGTGAGGAAAGGAAGGGGTTCTACTGGAGTTCGGAATTGAACAAGAATTGACGACCGGACAGGCGGTCGCTATTTAAAATAACGCCCGCGGAGGCGGTGTCATTTTGGAGGCATTTCGAGACAGATTCGGATTTTTCAAAATTTGAAAAGAATTAACGACTTTTAGGGGGTCGCTATTTAGAAATTAATATGGGTTTCTAGATTTAAAAATTTCAAAATATGGCAATGAAATTGACGACTTTGCACGCGAGCGCTATTTCATGAGATAGCGACTTCCATGAAGTCGTGGAATCAAAATAATCCAATTTTGGCTCAAAATATGAAGAAAGAATTGACGACCTTCCGAACGGTCGCTAATTAAAGAAATGACGCCCCTTGACGGGGCGTTATTTAAATGACGCCCGGGTCCTTTCCACCAATTGATTTAAGGCCCGGAAAAAATGGAGAAAATGCTCAGAAAAATCTAGAAAAATGGGAAAACGTGTGGAAAGCTTGGGGAAGTTGGATATTCAAGAAAAATGAGGAAAAACCACTCAAATAAGTCGATTTGAGGGTCAAATGGGGCATCGCAGTGTAATAGGAGATATACTCAAAATGATGTCAATTTTAGCGTGTCTACAGGGAGGTGGCCATGATGTGGGAGGGGATGGAGGCCAGTATAGTTTGGATGAGGGTGGCCCTCTCAGCAGGGGATAGTGTTTTGCATTTCCATTTGCTGAGTTTGTCTCTGATGCGATTTTCCAGGAATTTGTACTGTTGGATTCTACTTTTTTCAGGCCATAGGGCCACCCCAAGATACAGTTCATTTCTAGGAAGGCAGTTTATATGAGTTCTCAGGTGAATGCAATCTTGGATTGAAGAGGAGACATTTGGGCTAAAGATAAAGCCGGATTTCTGTCTGTTAGGGGACTGACCTGACCAGGCGGTATATAATTGGAGGACATCCATGTATGCATCAATCTCTCTTGCCTCTGCCTTGCCGAAAAGAAAAATGTCATCCGCATACATAACTGTTGTTATCTTGGGGACTCTACAATTAATTTTGATACCTTGTATCTTTCCTTCTTCCACTTTTGCTTTGATCATGTTGGTGAGGATTTCAGCACTGATGATGTACATGTATGGGGATAAAGGGCAGCCTTGCCTGATTCCTCTGCTTGGGGTGATGATACCAGTGGGCTCCCCGTTGATGTTGAGAGAATAGGTGGCGGTGCTGACACACTGCAGGATTAGACTTCTGGACTGGTTGGAGAAGCCGAGGGACTCCAGTGCAGCTTCGATGAAGGGCCATTCGAGGCTGTCGTAGGCTTTACTGATGTCCAGCTTGAGGCCGAAGAGACTGGACTGCCCCTGCTTGTTTCTAATTGAGTGCATCATTTCCTGGACAGTGGTAATGCAGTCAGAGGTAGACCTGTTAGGCAAAAAAGCATGTTGGTTAGATGAAATCAGTGGGTGGAGGAGGGTCTTGAGCCTGTTGGCCAGGATCTTTATGATTGTTTTGTATAGGACATTGCATAGACTGATTGGTCTGTAGTCAACAGGGAAGCTGGCTAGGTGTTTTTTGGGGATGGGTGTGATGTGTGTGTGGTTGAGGTTGGGAGGGAGAGTGTGATTATGGAAAAAGGAGGTGATGAGGTCTATGCATTGGGGTTTGAGGGTAGACCAATACTTTTGGTAGAATAGGGGAGGGAAGCCATCGGGCCCTGGTGATTTTCTGGGGTTCATGGTAAAGAGGGCTTCTTCAATTTCAGAGGTGGAGGGGGGGGGGGGCAGTGGAAGAGGCTGTCCTCGGACTGGGATAAGGTCTTGTGAGGGGGAGGGAGGTGCCAGGGGGAGGGGGCGGGGTTGGATGATGTGTATAGGTTTTTGAAGTGGTTGACAAAGGTGGTTTTGATGGTCTGGAGGTCCTCGGTCCAGCTGTTGTTTGGGAGTTTTATCCAAGTGAGCATGTTGGAGGTTCGTCTGTTAAGGACCTTGGTGTGGAAGAATTTGGTGCAACGGTCCCCCTCTTTGAACCAGTGGGCCTTTGCTCTTTGTCTCCAGAATTCCTCTTGTAGTCTAACATGCTCCTCTAGCTGACATTCCAGATTGGCTTCGGTCTTGATGTTCTCCTCTGTGACAGGTAAGGATTAGAGGTGCTGCATTTCTCGGGTAATGTCCTTTACAGCTTGATGGGGTTTTTTGAAGCTTCTGTTTCTCCAGCTTCTAATGGAGGACTGGAGTTGCTGGGTTTTCTGATGGTAGTTGGATGCCAGGGAGATGGAGTTGGTCCAACTTTGTTGTATCAAGTCTTCGAAGTCTTTTTTTATGGTCCACATGGATTCAAACTTGAAGGAGAGTCTTCTGTGCTTGGTGGTCCTGTGAAGATTGATGTATATAGGGTTGTGATCACTAGCTATGCGCAGGAGGTGGTGGACGGTAGCTAGCGGGAACACCATCCTCCATTCGACATTGGCCAGTGATCTATCCAATCTCTCTCTAATGTGCCATCTTGCCATTCTTCTATTGGTCCAAGTGAAAGCTGGGCCATCAAACCCCAGGTCCAGCAGCCCAACATTTTGGATGAAGTTCTGGAAGTCTTTGGTGTGTTGGGAACTGACAGAGGAGCCTCCAACTTTTTCTCTCGGGTCTAGGATGGCATTCATGTCTCCTGTGACAAGGAGAGGGCCAGTGTAGGAGTTGATAATTGCTGCTAAATCTTTCCAAAATAAGAGCCTGCTGGATCTTCTGGCTGGGGCATAGATACACATCAGTCTCCATTATGTCTGTGGGAGGTCTTCTATATCCAGGATGATCCAGTGGGGAGCAGCTTGGAAAACCCGGGCTTGGATATTAGAGTGCCACCACATCCAGAGCCCTCCTGATCTGCCGTCAGGATCAACAACTTGGTAGGAGCGAGCAGTTTTGGTATTGAAAAAGGATGAACTGGTGGAGGGGGAGGCTTTAGTTTCGGAAAGAAAGAGAATGTCAGGTTTTATGGAGTGGGTTATTTGACGGAGGTAGGGAATTGTAGAGGGCCCACCCACCCCTCTATAATTCCAGGAGAGAATCTTCATTTTGTACCTGGAGGCTCTTTGAGGTTAGCTGCTGAGACCTTGGTGTTGGGTTGGACTATTGGATTGGGGAGATTCATGGCGATGGTAGGGTGTTTAGAGCGGGCAGCTTGTTTGGGATTTGAGGTTCTAGTTTTGTGGGGGGGGATCCTTGGAGGATTTTCCTAGGTGGAAAGGTAGGGGGAATGGGGTGAGGGGGTTGCCTTTAGCTTTTTTTGACAAGCTTTCCTGAGGGGTTTCAGGAGAAGGGACTTCTTTTCTCTTCCCATGAATTGGAGCGAAGGAGGGTGGAGTATGGGCAGCTGGAGGGTGAGGGGGAATTTTTGATTGAATGATGGGGGAGGTGGGAGGGGAGGATGATTGAGGAGGAGGGGCCGGGAGGGGGAGGGGCTGCGGGGGGGAGTGTCAGAGTTAGGGTGGTGCGGTACTGTAGTAAGGGTGGGGGGGTCGGGGGGAGGAGGGGCCGAGCTGGTTTGGGGTGAGAGGTTGGGAATGTGAATGTGGGATGTTTTTGAGGAGGAGGGTAAGGGGGAGGGGACGGGGAGGGGTTGGCAAATAGGGAGAGAGGGGGGTGGCCTACATCGGCAGGGTGGGTAGGTCTCTGCTCGGAGGAGACTCTTTCTTGGAAGAGGGCTCTCTGGCACCGGGGTGGTGCATGGTCTCCAACCGATTCCGAAGCCTCTTCGGTGGAGTTGCTCTCACCCCTACTGTATTGAGGAGAGGGGGTCCGGAGCTTGGTGGGGTCTCTCAGGCTGTGAGTGGGGGAGGAGGAGCTGACTCTGAGCCAGTCGCCATACTCGAATTCAATCATTTCTATCAGTTCCTATCTCAGCTGGGGGGAGTAAGAGAGCTTGATGTGCTTCTTCACTTTTTGAAGAACCATGGGGACCGTTTGCATATGAGCTCCACCTCTTGGGGATTGGAGAACCGAACCAGATAAGAATCATTTGGGTAGTCGATCAGTTGCCACTCATCTTTTGGCTTCCAGAGGTTTTCTATCCACTCTTTGAGGCTGGCTACTCTTAACCCCCATTTTCATACTTTTTATATGTTATGCCATCAAAAAGTAGAGCCTCTCCCTCTTTCCCTTCCCCCATTAACAACTTTCCAATAAAATTGAAGTTTTTTTAAGTAATTGAGACTTCTGGTCACATGTGAAGACAAATGCATCTTCAAATGAGATTATAAAATTGTGAAAATATGGAGACAAATCCCAAGCATTTCAAAGGCTGTCAGAAAAGTGAGATTTCCAATTTTTACGGATGGTTCAAACTTAAAAGCCGAACCAATCGCGGCCTAAATATAGTTTTATGTGACTACCGACATTACATCGGATGATGACATTCTCTCATTGTGTATAAAGAGGCACAGATCAATCCCAGTTAGATACTTGTTAGATAGGATTTGTCCGCTTTTTCTTATCCCTTTAGAACAAAATAATTGCTCATTCTGAGTTAACTTATGATAGTTTACATATTTTGTTGAGAATATGTCTCATATTTACCAGTGAAGCAGTGAGAAGAGATTTTTCCGTGGGATCATAAACACCACATATTCAAGAGGTACGGTATGTATTTTTTTTGATAACAGGAAATTTAGTGGAGTGATACTGAGAGCTGAGCGATTACTAGGTCAACCTAGTTAGAGTCTTACCCTGCGCATCATGTCACCACTTTTTGTATCACAGTCATAAAATCTCGAGCTCACATCTCTCGAAGATTAAATGTGAGCCCCCATACTCGATCTCGGGTCCCGATATGTACTTAAGTCTATAGGCAAATCAGAGTTGTATGGTGTTGACACCAAAGTTAGAGATGTCGACACTAGATAGGAAGTGTTGAAACCTAACCAAAGGTGTCGACACTCTATAAAGATTTCCTAAGTGCGTGTTTACCGGATGACAGTAATACTGATGCCAGTGTCCAAGGGTGTCAACACCATCCTGATCATGTCCAACTCAGAGATTTTTTAGGGCTTGAGTTTTTTGAAGGGTTATATGTATGTATATCATCTCAATAATCGTGACTTGAGGTACACATGATACTCTTGTAGTTCCTTATAGGGCTTTTCTCTTGTACTTGTATTTTCATGGAGAACAATAGTGCAAATGCAGTGGTGTAAGAGTTGAGCTATGTGAACATAGGAATACTTGCACCTCCAAAACATGCACGTAAATATGTGTATGCTCTAATTTTTATTTATTTCTTCCTCTATTCTGTGTTTTATATTGTGTATCTAAGTTTTGTTATGCATAAGCGATCTGAACAACGAGGAGCACAATAACAACCTAACATAACCGATTTTTTCAACATTTATATGAGATTATTTGACATTTGATCAGTTTCGACTACTAGGCCATCATCTCAAAAAGGAAAACATCTACTTTCACATGTAATTGACATCAAATTAGTTTGAATCGGAAACTCTACCATTTTTCAACTAAAATAATCAACAATCCTCTCATGTTCTTATAGTGTCCTTGTCTCAACGTGAAATATATTACAATGAAGTAAAATTTGAGTAATAAATAAATTCTTTTATTTTTTTTCGTGAACCAAGTGAGAATTTGCTACTTTTTATAAAATATATATTAATTAATACGTAAGAGATTTTTTTTATAAATCTTACTCACAAGAAATAATTTTTAATTTCCACATATGTAGCATATGCACTTGACATCTCATTATGACATGTCAGTTGACTTGACCGAAAAAAGAGTCAAACGAGTAGAGAGTACGCAATTGAACAATAGTTATTATTTTTTGTGTTAAACAATATCCATTAGATAGAAATAAAGATATACAATTGATCATCATTTTTGTTTTATTAATAAAAATATAATGCAATATATATGTGCATATAATTATAAAAGGTGTATATATATAAATAGCACATAAAAATATAATTATATATACAACCTAGAATCTTGTGTACTCTAATCTTTTTTGATACGAGCAACCTAATACAGTGTGTCACACCCCGACGTAAAAAATCTGAGACGCGATGAGTCATAACACTCGTGTCAATCAGAGCATATATAAGAGGTCCAACTACAAGAGAAAATTAATGAGGAAAGGATACTAACATTACATCAAAATAGAGTTTTACAACATCACTAAGTCTCAAATGGTCATAATTAAATTACAACTTTTAAATAACCCTTAATTCTAGCAAACGCAAGAACATAAAGATAAGGGTTCTAGGATAAGCTCGATATCTCCTTTCACTCTTGTCAATCCCTATCAGTTTGGGGTTCCTCTTCGGAATTATCTAAAATATTAATAAAAAGTGAAAAGCTCAGTAGGATTTATATCTCTATATCAGACAACTTTAAGTGTTTAACATATTTGATAAAGTAAATGTGCTATGACGAGAAACATAACTAAAGCATGGAACATGAACATGAGGGTGTAAAGGAATGCAAGTATATAGGATAACAAGTAGACAAGATATCAAGAGTAAGATTTCAAGTAGAGAACGATCATGTAGCAAGTGTTATCATTGAATTGGTCATTTCACGCAAGCATGTACAAGTCAAGTATTTCATGTATTTCAAGTACTTCCAAGTAATTCAAGTAAGTCAAGTATTTCACGAATAAGTGGAATGTCATAAACGAATCTAGCACGCTTGTATTTGGTGCAATGTCACACCATGTCAATAATAGCTCACATGCGCACAAGTATTTTCGGGTGCTCGATCCTCTCAGGACTAGACCGGGCCCCATTAATGCCAGACATTGTAGTTATGGATCATCGATCCCAAGTATTTATTTAGGCATCCACATTGTATGTATGGCCAATGAATTTCAAGGTAAAGCTTATGAAATAAAATACAGATCTAGTAAAATTTTCCATTCAAGGAATAAGCAGTACAAGAAGCACAAGTAGTTGTAAGAGAAGTTCAAGACTAACTCAAGACATCATATTTAACGACATTAATAAGATGAATTCAATGATATGCTGTGACAATAAGTCACTAAGGAAGATTTCCTTTTCAGGAACATGGTCTATCAAGGGTTTATGGTCATAAATTTCGACATAAACAGAGCCGCATGCATTATGCAATTTATCAGAAACTGGGCTAGCGCGATCTAGGATCAAGCCTGAACGCGGTCTGTAGCAAGACCACGTTTAGGGATGAACGTAGTTGTCCACTGGGCCGCATTTAGAACGTAGTCCCCAATGACACTGCGTTCAAGAAAAATCTGCCAGAAGCCCATTCAGCCCCTGGCAGACCCTGAACACAATCCTTTGGCACCCGTCCTCAATCGACAGGCGAGGAACGCAATCTTTGAACAGGACACGTTCAGAAACAGAAAGATAGAACCACGCAGAACCTCATTCTGTGATTCCGAAAGTCACTAGACTCATATCAATAACCCTTAAGACATGATCTACAACTACAATCGTCAAATTGTCGATCAAGGTTATATAAACTAAACATGTATGCCATTTGATAGAGGGCTATGAAAATAAGCACATGCGATTTAGCAAGATAATAGCTACTCCATTTAACATGGTGAAAAAAAGATAATGTAATCATGTAGATCAAGTATGTCATGAAGATAACAAGAATTATGGAAGGAATATAAGCTCAAGGATTAGAATCATTTATCTCCAATATACATAACTTAATCATGTGTTTAATTAAATGACATGCAAACATAATATGATTTGAAACTTGAAATTAACAAATCTAGCACG
The DNA here is from genome assembly GCA_022559845.1 of Amorphophallus konjac. Lineage (NCBI taxonomy): Eukaryota > Viridiplantae > Streptophyta > Magnoliopsida > Alismatales > Araceae > Amorphophallus > Amorphophallus konjac. The sequence goes on from CM040126.1 coordinate 413,526,756, forward strand.
TTGGACGAAATATTTGTTCAGTTCGAACCTGAAAACAATAGGGCCGTCACGGAGATCGTGCATTCGGAACACGGTCTAGAAGGACACCGTGTGTAACACCCCGGGGTTTTTGGATTATTGTTCGGATATGGATCCGTGAGTTTCGGATCGCTTTTGTGGGTCCCGGATTGAGTTTTACGGTTTACACGTATTTTTGCCTGTCGGACCTTCGGAATCCCGTACAGGGTGAACAGTTGCGTTCTCTGACTCTGGGATGCTGCAGATGCGTTGTGCATTTTTCGAGGATTGTGAGGAGTATTTTCCCCTATTTTTTATATTTTTCAGAATTTTTGAATTTTTCATATATTAAAACTTCTTTTTTCTCTCTCCCCATCTCTCATTTCTCTCCCTCACCCTCTCTCTTCCCTTACGTTCTCTCCTCTCCCCCTCTCACTCCGGCGGCCGACGGAGGCAGACGAGAGCGGGACGGCGTGGCTCGTGGGGCGTGGAGCGACGAGCATGGGATGATGATCGCGATGGTGGAGGAGGTTCGTGGGATCGCGAGCCGACGAGGGTTTAAACGGCGTTTTCTTGGCAGGTCGGCGTCCTCGATGCGCGGAATCTTCAGTGGAGGTAGGGGGACGGTTCCCTACCTCGAGTACTTCCTTTCCCACGAGTTTGGTAGCCCGAGGCGAGCCGAGTGGGTTTATTTCTCTATCGGGGTTAAACTGCATGATTTTGGGGTGTGAGCCGAATTTAGTGTTTTGATTGTATTTTTGAGGTTTAAATGGGTCCTCTCGGTGCTAGAGAGGTTGGGGAATGATTTCCTATTGTTTTCCCCTTCATATGGATGTGAACGGGGCGTGGAATGGGGTTTTCTACAGTGTTCGCCGTTTCGCGCTCGGGACAAGCTAGCGGTCCTTCCAGAGACCGCTAAGCAACCTGGCGGCCATATGGAGATCGCCAGGGGTCCCTTATGTCGGTTCTAGCCTTGCGGTCTCGCGATAGACTGCCACTGTGCTTAGCGGTCTTGAGGAGACCGCCAGGCAGGGCTAAGAGGTAAGGGTATGACTATTTTCATGCCCTAATCGTTCGAGTGTTTCTAGGGTGTTGCGCTCCTGGTTGGACCGCTAGCCGAGGTTTTGCGGTCCACTGTGGACCACCAGGCAAGGGGTTGCGGTCAGGGGCATGACCGTTTACTGCTAGTTGTTCTTGATCGGTAGCGGTCCTGGCGTGACCGCTACGTGCCCCTAGCGGCCCAGAGTGGACCGCCAGGCAATGGCTTGCGGTCTATCAAGATTAAGGCCCGAGCCTGGCCCGAGCCCGACCTATGTCGGGCCGGGCTGGGTCGGGCCTGACATTATGTAAAAAATACAAAGCCCGACTAAGGCCCAACCCGACCCGATAACTTAAATAAAATAATAATAAAAATAAATATATTTAATACTATAAAACTTATAATCTACCTAAATTAATTAAAAGTTTGATATTAATTACATAATTTGTGTGAAAAGAGAGTTTTAAAATTTCTAATTAAGTAAAATAACTTAATTTTAACTAAATATTTTTTAAAAATTGATGTGAGAATAAAAAAAAGAATGGGCCGGGCCGGCCCACGGGCCGAACTCAAAGCCCGAGCCCGGCCCGCAGATCTAGTCGGGCCGGGCTTTTAGGCCCGACTAAAAGCCTGCGGGCCGAAAAAGACCTTGCGGCCCGGCCCGAAATCAGGCCAGGCCCGCGGGCCTGTCGGGCCGGCCCATCCCATTGACAGCCCTAACCGCCACCCTGTTTTCTGTGCTAGTTGTGTTCCGTTGTGTTGTATTGGCCCATGGTCGACCCGGTTGTGACCCAGTGGTCGACCTTCGGTCTCGTGGATCTCCCGGACACCCTCTGGGTTCTGTGTTCGTATTTTTGGGGTGTCTGGAGGTTCTGTGTTACCTATTAGCATGTCCGTGGGTCTTGGGGGTCCGGGTGATCCCGCGTGTTTCGGGCTTCTATGCTTTCGCAAGATTGAGTCACCGTGAGTCGGCATGAGTGCGGTGGGCCTTCCCCGCACGGCGTGGGTTTCTCCAGAAGGTGGTTTCCAAGTGGGCCATGTGTGCGGCCTTGGACTGGGAGTCCAGTCACCCAGCTTGGGGCAGGAGATTTCCCACTTTTCCCTTGGATGGGGAATCGATTCGACAGCTTGTGAGATGCTTGGGGAATCGTGCTACCGTGGTTTTTTACCCTAAGGTTAGGGTAGATCGATGGCATGGAGCCGTCCCTATACGAAGGTCTTGACCCCGAGTCGTGTGACCCAAGGACCATTGGGTTAGTAGGTTTAGAAGGCTATCCTGACTCTAGTGGCCCTGAGCCACTTGTTACTCCGTATTACTCGCGATGGGTGCGTGCGTGGCTTTCCGTGTTCACGTGTAGTGACCTACCACTAGTCATAGCTTTCATACGCACACGTGTGCGAACCCACTTGGGACTGGTGGAGAGCGTGACCCGGAGAGACGATTTTTAGGCTGGTTATCGTAGGGCCCCCACACCTAGCCTGAGTTCGGGCTTCGGGGGAAGAACCAGCTAGAGGATTTGACCTAGGGTGCATGGTCTGTGTGTGCACACGTAGTTGGGGGCTGTCGGACCCGTGCAGACGAGCGCAACCCCAACTAGTCCTTGTTCGTGGTACTAATTACTGTTGTGTCTCTATCTCCGCCTGGGGCGTTGTAGAGAGACACCTGAGGCGCGGACTAAGACATCAGTGGATGCATCCGGCTTTGCTTCTGGTGGGCAGTGCTCCTATCACTTGACGTGAGTTTCACGTGACTCGAGTTTTCATTTTCCATCTACGAGGCGTGGTTTTACGTACGGTTTCCGGGTGTGTTCCCGAGGTAGAGGTCTAGGGTTTCCGGTGAGCATCACCGAGGGTTCTCCCTAGACGGAGTTAGGTCCACGATAGTGGTGTCGTGATGGGTTTTCCTGGTAGCGTAGCCAGAGATTTTCCTGTTAGTTCAGAGTCCCCCGATGGTGAGATCGGGGCATATTTTCTGGTACAATAGGAGTAGCTATAGAGCCGAGTTTTTACCGGCCACCAAGTGCCGTTCTGTTGTGTCCCTGTGGTTTTGAAGATAACAAACACTATAAGTCTCATCTGTTTTAGTCTGCATACTGTTTGAGTCTGCATATAAATCTATTTGTGTTGCATATGAATGTTTCATTAAACATCTTATCTGAATTACATAACCAACGAACAGGCTGAGGCTGTGTGTTGTGTGCATTGGTGCATTTCATAATTGTTGATGCATTTCATAATTACATTTTATCTGGATTGTTTGATGTTAGTCTGTACAATGGGTGATGCTGCTATACCCGTTCAGCATAGTCTGTACATCCGTTAACAGCATGCCAGAACTTTGTTGGATGAAGTCCATACATTGCTTAAGTCTGTACAGAGTCTGTCTAGACAACACACATTTCATGTCTGTACATTCTTCATATTCACAGTCTATACATTCATTACTGGTGTGAGCAGTATAGTTCATACATTGCTTAAGTTTGTACAACGTGTGGTGTTGCATAGTCTGTACAGCCAGTGTCTCACTCACTCAGCAAAGTCTGTACATCTGTAGACAGCATGCCTGAACTTGTTGAATGAAGTCTATACACTTGCCAACATGTCTCTCATGCATTATGTCTAAAGTCCATACATTGTCTGGACACACTCAAGTCCATACATTGTACAGTCTACACTTTGTTGTAGCTAATCTGAACATTCTTCAGTGAAGTCTATACATCGTCAGTGCATGAGCGTCTTACAAGTCTATACACTGTATAAGTACAGCCATCGTCTCAATTAGAAAGTATGCACATCCGAGCGTCTCATGTTGCGTCTCATCTAGCAAGTCTATACATCGCTTGCCTTGCCTACGTTCACTGCCCTTGCATGCACACAAAGTGTGTACATTCGTTGAAGGCTGTCCAAGCATTCATTGGTGTAATGTCTATACGACAGTTCAGCAAGTCTGTACATTGGACTATGCTTGCACATCATTGCAGAGTTCAAGTCTGTTCATGCATCACTCATCAAGTCTGCACATTCATAGCTGAAGTCCATACACTTGCTGCTGGCAAGTCTACACATTGCATAGCATGCAAGTGTCCAAGTCTATACATCGCATGGCACATCATGCGTCCAAGTTTGTACATTGCATAATGCATGTGTTCAAGTCTATACACTGCGGAATGTAAGTCTGTACATTCTCACCTTTACCTACGTTGTGTGAACACAAGTCTATACATTGCGGTCTACACCTACGTTCAAGTCTGTACAACGTTCGCTTAGAGTCCATACAGCTGTGTCTATACATTGGCTTGCTTCTTCATGCATTTGCTAGTCTATACAGCCACATCAAGTCTATACATTCTTTTAAGCTCGAAATCTGACGCCCACCAATAGTGGCGTCACTTTTGAAATAAACGCCTAGGAAAGAGGTGTATTTTACCATTGTGCATACTTTGATAGACGCAGAGTCTATACATCCCCCACAGCAAGCATATCATGTCTGCACATCGCTTGCACAGCACGCTTAAGTCTATACATTGTGTTGCATCGTTGCACGCCAAGTCTATACATAGTCTGGCTGCCTGCACGCCATGTCTGCACATCGGTTGCACATCACAACTAAGTCTATACATCCAGTTGCATCGCATGTCTGCAGAGTCTAGACATTCGTCCCACAGCCTGCAGCTAAGTCTACACAGCCTCCACAGCAAGTCTATACAACGTCCCACAGCTACGCTGCAAAGTCTATACATCGTGGCAGCCTGCACGCAGCAAGTCTATATATCGCTGCGAGCCTGCAGGCAGCAAGTCTATACATCGCTGCTAGCCTGCAATGCAGAGTCTGTACACTGCATACACACTGCATCCTTAAGTCTAAACTCTGCTGCTTTTATATGAAGTCTATATAGCCTGTGGCTTGTACATCGACTGAACTCTTCATTAAACCTGCAGGTGTCTGGGCACGTGATCCGAGGTAGGCACCTGGCACGTGATCCAAGATGCTGAGAAGTCGCCACATGGACTGAAGCTTGGGCGGGAATCAAAAAGAGCATTTAGCCCTATTTGCTGCTGCTATAAAAGGAAGCCTTCTTCCACTGAAGAAGACAGATGAAGATAGAGAGGAAGATGAAGATGAAGCAGACAATGCAGAGTGTGATTCTGATCGAAATAGAAGAGTTGGAGCAGTGAGGCAGTGAGCTGCAGTAGTAGGAAAAGAAGAAGAGAAAAGAAGAGACAGAGAGAGCCTGCGAAAGAGAAGAAAAAGAAGAGTGAGAAGAAGAGAGAGCTAGAGTAAAAGAAGCTTCAACTGAAGATCAGTTTCTGCTAGACCGTGGATCAAATCCAGGCCAGCTAGCTCCCGCGAGAGCCACATTTTGATTTTATATTTCCAGCTTTTAGTTGCTGTATTTTCTTTTATTATTTTCTTTTCAAATTGAACATTGTTCTTCCAATTCTCTGGTTGGAGATCGGGTTCCTCCTGTGGACTCAGGAGAAGGGAGACTGTGTCTCCGGTCTGCAAGTGACTGAGTGTCGCTTGTGAGTTCCCTCTGGTTTCAAAGGAAGGGAGTCCTTGACTCCGGTTGCAGGTAGTGGTTGCTACCTGTATGTTCCCTCCTGGTCTAGAGGAAGAGAGACCTAGTCTCTGGTCGCAAGTGGCTGGGAGTCACTTGTGATTCCCTCTGGCTTTCAAAGGAAGGGACACTTGGGTCTTCGGTTGCTAGTGACTGTGTGTCACTAGTCGGTTCCCTCTGGTCTAGAGGAAGAGGGGAGGCTGTTCCCCTGGTCAAGCTGTGTGGCAGCAACTTGTTTGCAGACTGAGTCTGCTTTCTAGCTGATTGCTAGTGGAAGCCTCACTCCGATTGGGAGTGAGGGGTGGACGTAGGTCTGTGGACCGAACCACCTAAAAAATCCCTTGTGCAGTGGTTTGTTTGATTGCTTGCTTCCGCTAGATGCATGCTAGGACCGTGATCTGATTGATTATTCATGTCCTAGAGTTTAATTGGGTTTGCATCTTTTATGTTTGAGAAATTGTCCATTGATCTTGTGCTTATCATTTCATACGAATTTTAAATTGGTCAAAACACTTTAGATGATCCATTCACCCCCCCTCTGGATCTGTGTTTATCTATCGCACCAAACTATCAATTGGTATCAGAGCGGTTCTCTGACTGATTAGATCCAACGATCTGCAGAGGATCATGTTGTCTTTGGTGCATTTCTGAATTTACTCTCTGCTGCATTAATCTGCTTGCCGATTTAATCAATGGGTTCTCCACCAGTTTTCAATGGCTCTAATTTTAACTCATGGGTTAGCAGTCTACATAACTATGTGAATTTGATGGATCCGGATCTGTGGAAGTTAATCTCACATGGTCCTCACAGACTGCCAAAGAAAGAGTCCAAATGGACTAACAGTCACAGATCAAGAAATGGAGAGAATCAGAAAGTTTTGAAATTAATGAAAGAAGCTACTGACAAGGCTCTACATTCCTTTTTCCATGACTGCAGGTCCGGTAAGGACATTCTGGATAAGCTGAAGCTAGCTCAGAGGGGAAATGAAGACAGCTGCCTGATGGCTGACAATAGCAACCATAGCAGTGATCAAGAAGAACTCGAAGATGCTGAAGAGGTAACCAATCCTTTCTCTAGTTACACATTAGATGACTGGGAAAATGCTTATGCCAATCTATTAGAATCCTATGAAAAACTGAAATCTGAGAAGAGAAAATTGAGAAAAGAATTGCTGTATGAAATCAGAAGCATGAAAGTGGAGTATGAAAATCTAAAGTTAGATATGAACAGAAAAGAGAATGAAATGAAACAATTGAGGTCAGAGAATGAAAGTCTAAGGAATAGACCTATCAAAGAAAGTGATTCTTGCAATACTTGTGCTGTTCTCAGAGATTTGATTAATGATAAAGATCATGATGATAATTTGCAAAAGGAATTAATCAAATCCCTGAAAGAGGAAAACAAACTCTTGTTGGAAAAGAAAATTGAGATTGAAGAAAATAATGGAAAAATGGTGAGAAACTTAGAGCTAGTCTTGGAAAACATGAAGTCTGAAAATGTAATACTCAATAATCAGCTCAAGGAATTTGAACACAAATCAATAAATCTTGCAAAAGAAAATAGATTGATTTCAGAAAAATTAGAGGCTGATAGAGTAACAAATTCAGAGATTCAGAAAAATCTTGACAAACTTCAATCTGAAAAACAACAAGAAAAGTTTTATGAATGTCAATTTTCTTCAGATGAATGGGTGCTTTGATGATGAACTCTTAGAGCAGAACAGTAAACTGAAAGAAGAAATTAATAAGCTAAATCACCTAAACTCAGCAATGTCTGAGAGGCTAATCACTTTAGAAAAAGGGAAGAGTGTAAGCCTGGTGAGCTCTAGTGAGTTGCTGAATGCTGAACATGAAATTACAAATCTGAAAAACATCAACCCAATGTTGAGTGGGAATGTCACTTGCTGTGAACAAAAGATAGCTAAATATGAGTTAACAATCACATCACTTCAACAAGAAGTTGATGATCTTTATAAGTCCATATCTGAAGCTGACAATGAAATAAAATTAAAACAGGAAGTTGAAAACCTCAAAAGTCTGAATGATGCCTTGCATCAACAAGTCATTTCATGTGAAACAGATCTGTCCAAATATGAAGCTAATATTTTTGGCTTCAATTCTGAAATTCAAGATTTGAAAAACTCCTTGTCAAAATTTGTCAAGGGAAAGGACAATCTGAATAAGCTTCTGGGAAAGAGTGATAACTCTCAGAGAGAGGGGCTAAGTTACAGTTCAACAAACAAAAGGATCAATAGCAATAAAACTTCAAGTGTGTTTGTAAAAGCTTCTGATCAAAACACAACTGCTGGTTCTTCTATTTTTCAATTTACTGCACAAAAATCCACTGTCAGTCCCAAAACTATAGGATAAACTCAAAAATTAAAAAAGGAGGAAAACCTACAGAAAAAGGACAAAACTACTCCAGTTGGTACAAAGACTACTGCACATAATTCACATGACCTCTCAAACACTCATACTAAAAAGGGGTCGTGCTATTATTGTGGGAAAGTAGGTCACATAATGGAAGATTGCAGATTAATGCTAAAAGATGAGCATGGTAGTGAAACATCACATTCTAGAAATTCTTTTGATAGAAACCATGCTGCTAGGAAGCCTGATGCTTCATGTTATTATTGTGGGAAGCATGGTCATCTCATGAGTGAATATTTTATCATGAAAGAAGACAATAAACTGCATGCCAGGTCTTCCATTCATTTTCATGGTCCATATGGATCTAAACATAATTCTAGTCAGCACATTGTGTGCTTCAACTGCAATAAGCCTAGGCACAGGGCTGCTGAGTGCTGGTTTAGATCCACTTGGAGTAAAAATGATTTTAAAAGCAAGCAAATCAGATGCTTTGAATGTGGAAAAAATGGGCATACAGTCAAGGACTGTTCGTATGCTCAAAAGAATTCTGTTAACCCCCATTTTGTCAAATTCCCTGCAAAACCATTTGTGAAAATTTCATGCTACAACTGTGGGAAGCCAGGCCATAGATCTTATGAATGTTGGCTGAGTAAGAACAAGGATCAAACTGTTCATGCATACAATAGAAAATCTTATGAACATGTTTATAAACATCATCATGCTGTTAATATGCATCATAAGAACCAAAAACCAGCCATTTCATGTAGATACTGTGGAAAATTTGGACATTCTATGGATGACTGTTCACTGATGAAATTTGATGATAATGTTGCTATGAAATTGTTTAGAACACCTGTTAGGGGTAAGGCAGGACCCAAAGCTGCTTGGGTCCCTGCAGGATCAAAATGATCAATATTTTACAGGTGTGCCTTGGAATGAACAAAGAGGGGTAAATAAACCAAGGCATTCAAGAATGAAACCCCTAGGATTGCACTACTCAGGTCAGTTCTGAAAACTTGTCTTAAATTGCATATCTGAAATTGTGAATCTTGGATAACTGCATATCTGGTATGAACTGTCCATGCATAATTGTCATATTTTTTTTACATATCATGATTCATGCATACATGCTCCTTTATTTGTTTGACACTTGCATTGAGCTTCATGGAATTACTTGTTTGCACTTTGAGCTGTGTGTGCATATATGTGAATTGCATATACATACATTAGACATACAGTCATTGAAAATCTGATGCAAGTAGGACTGTCAATATTGCACTGTCATTCATGACCACTATGGTATATTAAATGGTAAACTACCAAAAGGCAGGGAAATCTGTCTGGAGGTTCTTACTATGTGAGAGGTGGTCTTTTAGACCAAGTGCTCCGCCAAGTACCATGGGTCATATTGTTTAGTAGGACAGGCTGAATGAACATGAGTCTCTACATGTCTTTGCATACATGTAGTTAATTGCATTGCATTTAATTTCATTGAAAATGCCAAAAAGTTTGTCTGAATGCATATTGTCAGGAGTCAATGCATTGCATGCAGGTTGTCAGATGCATATTCTTTCGTCAAAATTCATTACATATTAAACCTTGAAGATCTTGAAACATGCCTGACCTTCTGTTACCTTGCATGAAATACATATTGAAAAATAAACAAAAAGGGTTGCATGCATGTACTCAGGGGGAGCATCCATAGGATTGTCAGTTTTCCAATTGATTCTGTCTCTCCTTCTGGTCAGTCTCTCAGTCAAGTTTGTATTGAGGATTTCAAATTGATGTCTCCATGTTGTCTCTTTTATCTTGTCAAAAGAAATCTCAGCTCAATAATCAAATGAGAAGATTTCAATCTGCATATCATGATCATAAATCTGATTTTGCTATCAATAAAGGAATCTCGCATTATGTGGAATTATGAACGTCTAAAAGGACTTGAATTGGTTTAGATTTAATGCATTCTGCAAGTTTGAAGATGAATTTCTTGAAAATATCTGAATCAGACTTAATAAACCTTAACCATGCACTTCATGTCATACTTTGAAAGACCTTCTAAAATCTGTCATATTGAGATCATGACCCAATTAGTTGAAATGCATGGAATCTGTATTGTTTTTAAACAAGTCTTTCTTCGACACCTTGGGTAACTGTTTAAATAGAAAAATTATGCTAAATGAATGGCAGAGCAATGATCAAATGCACTGAGAAACTAGGATCCTTGTCAAAGATAATGGGCCCTAAGTCATGAGGCTCTTGATCAACTCTGTTCAGAATTTTTATTTTAAAAAAAAATGATATCATGTCTGAAACAGAATGGGAGTTTCTGCTGAGTAAGCTAGGGGTACTGGCGTCTAACCAGCGTCTACCTTTACGACAAAAGGCATGAACCATCCCTGACTGTTCTCTAAATGAAGTGAAATAATTTTTTTTTCCAGCTAAACCCATTAAGTGTTTTTCTCTGAAATGATCTTTTGTTTAACCTCAATACTGATGTATGATTTTTCCTAAAAGAAGTCATTGAAATCAATTGATTAAGATGCTGGGAGGTTAATTGAAGTAGTGTTATGTATGCTTGGTTCATTTCTATTAAAATCTGAATTCAGATGTGAGTATAATTTTTATTAAAAAATTGAGTTTGCATCACTTTTAAACCAAGCTTGACTTGTTAAGTTTCATTCATAAGTCTTCATAATGGAAGTCTCTAAAGCTGTTACATCTTCAGATTTATGAAATTGATATCCCATTGAAAACCTTTCTCATTCATTCTGAATGCTTACTTCCTTTCATTGGACTCCATTCTGAAATAGATTCATTGTTGATTTCTTTATGTCTTGTGCTTCATTCCAATCACTGTCCATCTAAGGGGGAGAATTTTTGTTGTCCCAGTGGTTCATCAGACTATCTGTGTCTCCTTCTCATCTACACTCATAAGTCTCCATCTAATCAGGGGGAGCTTTCCTAGTCAGGCTGAGTGTCATTCATAAAGGGGGAGATATAGTCAGCATCATTAATGTCCCTTTCATTACTGTTGTTAAAAAAGGGGGAGAATAAATTTCATGGCTTAGTCAAAGGGGGAGTCTTTAATTCCATCATCTTATGCATTCTTATACTTCCCTCTCAATCTAATGTCTTTTTGCTGAAGTCAAAGGGGGAGAATAAATTGACTCATAGTGTTCATAGTGTTGCCATCATCAAAAAGGGGGAGATTATTGTGTCCCTGTGATTTTGATGATAGCAAACACTGCAATTCATCATCTGTTTTAGTCTGCATACTGTTTGAGTCTACATATAAATCTGTTTGAATCTGCATAGTCATCATCTGTTTTAGTCTGCATACTGTTTGAGTATGCATATAAATCTGTTTGTGTTGCATATGAATGTTTCATTGAACATCTTATCTGAATTACATAACCAACGAACAGGCTGAGGCTGTGTGTTGTGTGCATTGGTGCATTTCATAATTGTTGATGCATTTCATAATTGCATTTTATCTGGATTATTTGATGTTAGTCTGTACAATGGGTGATGCTGTTATACCCGTTCAGCATAGTCTGTACATCCGTTAACAGCATGCCTGAACTTTGTTGGATGAAGTCCATACATTGCTTAAGTCTGTACAGAGTCTGTCTAGACAGCACACATTTCATGTCTGTACATTCTTCATATTCACAGTCTATACATTCATTACTCGTGCGAGCAGTATAGTTCATACATTGCGTAAGTCTGTACAACGTGTGGTGTTGCATAGTCTGTACAGCCAGTGTCTCACTCACTCAGCAAAGTCTGTACATCCGTAGACAGCCTGCCTGAACTTGTTGAATGAAGTCTATACACTTGCCAACATGTCTCTCATGCATTATGTCTAAAGTCTATGCATTGTCTGGACACACTCAAGTCTATACATTGTACTGTCTACACTTTGTTACAGCTAATCTGAACATTCTTCAGTGAAGTCTATACATCGTCAGTGCATGAGCGTCTTACAAGTCTATACACTGTATAAGTACAGCCATCGTCTCAATTAGAAAGTATGCACATCCGAGCGTCTCATGTTGCGTCTCATCTAGCAAGTCTATACATCGCTTGCCTTGCCTACGTTCACTGCCCTTGCATGCACACAAAGTGTGTACATTCGTTGAAGGCTGTCCAAGCATTCATTGGTGTAATGTCTATACGACAGTTCAGCAAGTCTGTACATTGGACTATGCTTGCACATCATTGCAGAGTTCAAGTCTGTACATGCATCACTCATCAAGTCTGCACATTCATAGCTGAAGTCCATACACTTGCTGCTGGCAGGTCTACACATTGCATAGCATGCAAGTGTCCAAGTCTATACATCGCATGGCATAGCATGCGTCCAAGTCTGTACATTGCATAATGCATGTGTTCAAGTCTATACACTGCTGAATGTAAGTATGTACATTCTCACCTTTACCTACGTTGTATGAATGCAACTCTATACATTGCGATCTACACCTACGTTCAAGTCTGTACAACGTTCACTTAGAGTCCATACAGCTGTGTCTATACATTGGCTTGCTTCTTCATGCATTTGCTAGTCTATACAGCCAGATCAAGTCTATACATTCTTTTAAGCTTGAAATCTGACGCCCACCAATAGTGGCGTCACTTCTGAAATAAACGCCTAGGAAAGAGGCATCTTTTACCATTGTGCATACTTTGATAGACGCAGAGTCTATACATCCCCCACAGCAAGCATAGCATGTCTGCACATCGCTTGCACAACACGCTTAAGTCTATACATTGTGTTGCATCGTTGCACGCCAAGTCTATACATAGTCTGGCTGCCTGCACGCCATGTCTGCACATCGGTTGCACATCACAACTAAGTCTATACATCCAGTTGCATCGCATGTCTGCAGAGTCTAGACATTCGTCCCACAGCCTGCAGCTAAGTCTACACAGCCTCCACAGCAAGTCTATACAACGTCCCACAGCTACGCTGCAAAGTCTATACATCGTGGCAGCCTGCACGCAGCAAGTCTATATATCGCTGCGAGCCTGCAGGCAGCAAGTCTATACATCGCTGCTAGCCTGCAATGCAGAGTCTGTACACTGCATACACACTGCATCCTTAAGTCTAAACTCTGCTGCTTTTATATGAAGTCTATATAGCCTGTGGCTTGTACATCGACTGAACTCTTCATTAAACCTGCAGGTGTCTGGGCACGTGATCCGAGGTAGGCACCTGGCACGTGATCCAAGATGCTGAGAAGTCGCCACATGGACTGAAGCTTAGGTGGGAATCGAAAAGAGCATTTAGCCCTATTTGCTGCTGCTATAAAAGGAAGCCTTCTTCCACTGAAGAAGACAGCTGAAGATAGAGAGGAAGATGAAGCAGACAATGCAGAGTGTGATTCTGATCGAAATAGAAGAGTTGGAATAGTGAGGCAGTGAGCTACAGTAGTAGGAAAAGAAGAAGAGAAAAGAAGAGACAGAGAGAGCCTGCGAAAGAGAAGAAAAAGAAGAGTGAGAAGAAGAGAGAGCTAGAGTAAAAGAAGCTTCAACTGAAGATCAGTTTCTGCTGGACTGTGGATCAAATCCAGGCCAGCCAGCTCCTGCGAGAGCCACATTTTGATTTTATATTTCTAGCTTTTAGTTGTTGTATTTTCTTTTATTGTTTTCTTTTCAAACTGAACATTGTTATTCCGATTCTCTGGTTGGAGATCGGGTTCCTCCTGTGGACTCAGGAGAAGGGAGACTTTGTCTCCAGTCTGCAAGTGACTGAGTGTCGCTTGTGAGTTCCCTCTGTTTTCAAAGGAAGGGAGTCCTTGACTCCGGTTGCAGGTAGTGCTTGCTACCTGTGTGTTCCCTCCTGGTCTGGAGGAAGAGAGACCTAGTCTCTGGTTGCAAGTGGCTGGGAGTCACTTGTGGTTCCCTCTGGCTTTCAGAGGAAGGGACACTTGGGTCTCCGGTTGCTAGTGACTGTGTGTCACTAGTGGGTTCCCTCCGGTGTGGAGGAAGAGGGGAGGTTGTTCCTCTGGTCAAGCTGTGTGGCAGCAACTTGTTTGCAGACTGAGTCTGCTTTCTAGCTGATTGCTAGTGGAAGCCTCACTCCGGTTGGGAGTGAGGGGTGGACGTAGGTCTGTGGACCGAACCACCTAAAAAATCCCTTGTGCAGTGGTTTGTTTGATTGTTTGCTTCCGCTAGATGCATGCTAGGACCGTGATCTGATTGATTATTTATGTCCTAGAGTTTAATTGGGTTTGCATCTTTTATGTTTGAGCAATTGTCCACTGATCTTGTGCTTATCATTTCATACGAATTTTAAATTGGTCAAAACTCTTTAGAAGATCCATTCACCCCCCCCCCTCTGGATCTATGTTTATGTAATACCCCGATTATTTATTAAGTTTTATTGAGCTTTTATTAATTGAAAATTGAATTAAAATGAATTAATATTTGAATTTCGAAATATTAATATTTAATTAATTAGAAAATAGAACCTATAAAATTCGACTACCTTAGAAAAAGCTGTAAAAATAGTAATTGGGTAAAAGACCATTTTTATAGCAATTTTATCTTCTGGACTTGACCCAAATTAATTACGTAACCTTGTCTAATTAGAGGATTAATCCTGAATTTGACTTTTACCTAACCTTTACCTAATCGTAACTTAAAACGTGAAATTCGACCTTATTACTCAACCAAATGATCTGAAATCAAGGGCTAATGGAAGACCACGAGGTAAGGAACATTTACCCTCAATCAATTTGAGGTAAACCTAGCCCTAAAACGTGCTGCCGACATAGATTTGGTCGAGTCAAGGATTCCGGCGTCGTTTCTAAACACGAAGCTTGCAGCGCCAAATACTCCCAAATCCGAAGGCTCCAGAAGCCCCATGACCTATAGAAATGTAGCTCTTCGACTCTAGTTTCATTTGGTAGCAGGGTCAGCCGACGAGGAGTCCAGATCTGGGAGCATTCGTCGTTTTGGTGGAGGGTGTTGGTAGTTCGTCGTTCTTCATCTCCAGCCCTTTAATCCGTCGATTAAGGTAGGTACCCTTAACCAATTGAGACTTGTAAATATAGTATCTTGATCAGCTCGACGAGAGCTATCCAATGGGACTGAAAGCCCCAAATTTCATTAGGTATCCGTGGAGATATCGAGCTTTTTGTGAGCTGCTGTCAAGCTTGTTCTTCATTCTAGGGTTTCGAAGTCTTTCTCCGATTTGAGGTAGGTTATAACAGCCCAACTTCTAATTAATATACATGAATGTAATCAGTAGCTTGTTAGCTTTCTTTTGACACCAAAATCCCCAAATTCCGTTGTGTATGTCGGGAGAATTTTTAGATTTAGTGGAAGTATGTCAAGAATTAGGTCTTCTTGTGTTCTACATAGAATAGGTTGTGATTAAATGGGTTTCTGATGAAATTCGTGTTTTAAAACTCATGTATTATGACCCTCATATGTCTAGTAAGATTCCTATAGCATGTGATTTTGATTTCAACTCAATTGGACCTCAAATGGGTAAGTTTACATGTTTTCCGGAGGCCCCGGCCTTTTCTGGACTTGCAGGGGTCGACCCCAGGGGTCGACCCATGCCCCAGCAGCAAAGGCCAGCCCGAGGGTCGACCCCTGGGGTCGACCCCCTCAAATCCAGCAGCATGGGTCGACCCATTGGGTCGACCCATGCTGCTGGATTTGAGGGGGTCGACCCCAGGGGTCGACCCATCCAGCAGGCAGACCCCAATTTTTCAGGGGTCGACCCCAGGGGTCGACCCATGTACCAGAAACCCGGTTTTCATCGTTTTACGACCCGTGGATCGATCCGGATGATTAGGGGATTGACCCATTGAACTTAGACCAATTGAAAACTATACTTTTGAAGAACCATTGACCTGTTCTGGAAACCTTATGATTTCAATTTACATTGGTTTCTACTTGCAAATATAGTGTAAAAACATGCTGTTTACCATCTTCATTTCGACTCATACATTGGTTAAATAGAAACCCACATAATTAGTGGTTAATGGTGTAATTAAATCTCTGTTAATGTATTCTTTTTCCTTCCTGTACAAGCTCGTTCCTTTACCTTATCATCTTGAATCAGCTTTTGGCAATTGTCTTAATGCAAATGATAATGGATAATCTTTGACATATTAACTTGATAATTAGGATTAATATGTTGATTAGCTTGTTGGATAGCTGCTGTACTACAGTAGCGCAACATGATTAACTCTTATTGTGACTTGGTTTTCAATCCTCTTGATGATAGTGCTTACCTTGAAATTCTGAAATGAATCTCCTTCCTACTTGAAATTGTTATTGCTACATGGTTCAAACCTTGGAATTCTGGCCATAAATTATGGAAGTCTAGATTCGTGGGATCTTTGATCCAAAGAAATCAATGCCTGGCAAACAATTAAGGGCTCGGTCTAGTCCTGGGAGGAGCGCCCGAACACTACGTGTACCCCCGGGGAGGTGATTGACTAGGTGTGGCATTTGGCACCAGTACTATGACATGGGTTAAATCTAGGACTGGCCACTACTCTCTACTACTCTCTACTACTTTTCACTTTCCACTCTTCACTGTTCTATACTCTACTTGTTGTTACTTACTTGCTGTTACTTGGACGTGGAAATGAAACTACACACGTGCTTGACATGACTTGAATTATCTTGATATGGCCAACTCTTTATCGTTATCTCATGTAGTAAATTCTTGTCTTTGTTATTCCTCTTAAGTATTACCATTCTGTTCCTTTATATTTCGTGACCTTGCAAGATCTTTAAATTTTGTTTCATTATATCATCATTACTCTTTTATTGCATTATCCTTTGTAGCATGATATTTTGAAAATGTAATTAAACTGCTAATCACTTATACCTATCTGTTATTTCCTACTGAGCGTTAGCTCATAGTTGTTGTTTCCTCCCTTTCCAGACTTTTCAGGTGACGCGCTTACCGATGGGGAAGGGCAGGAGTGATGTTTTGAGTGTAGCAGTTAGTTGTGTTTAGAGTGTGTTGTGCTTCAGCTATGATATTGTGGTTTAGAGTTTGTTATCCCAGTTGTATTGAGTTGATTTGAGGATTATGTACCAGTTATGTTTTGTTTGATGGTCAATAAGTTATTTCCATTTCTTAGCATTTGTATATATTTAAATTAGTTCTCTCTCTTTCCAGCTCATTTCTAACCGTACGTCCCGATATTCCGCGTCGGGACGTGACAGTTTATCTATCGCACCAAACTATCAATTGGTATCAGAGTGGTTCTCTGACTGATCAGATCCAACGATCTGCAGAGGATCCTGTTGTCTTTGGTGCATTTCTGAATTTACTCTCTGCTGCATTAATCTGCTTGCCGATTTAATCAATGGGTTCTCCACCGGTTTTCAATGGCTCTAATTTTAACTCATGGGTTAGCAGTCTACATAACTATGTGAATTTTATGGATCCGGATCTGTGGAAGTTAATCTCACATGGTCCTCACAGACTGCCAAAGAAAGAGTCCAAATGGACTAACAGTCACAGATCAAGAAATGGAGAGAATCAGAAAGTTTTGAAATTAATGAAAGAAGCTACTGACAAGGCTCTACATTCCTTTTTCCATGACTGCAGGTCTGGTAAGGACATTCTGGATAAGCTGAAGCTAGCTCAGAGGGGAAATGAAGACAGCTGCCCGATGGCTGACAAGAGCAACCATAGCAGTGATCAAGAAGAACTCGAAGATGTTGAAGAGGTAACCAATCCTTTCTCTAGCTACACATTAGATGATTGGGAAAATGCTTATACCAATCTATTAGAATCCTATGAAAAACTTAAATCTGAGAAGAGAAAATTGAGAAAAGAATTGCTGTATGAAATCAGAAGCATGAAAGTGGAGTATGAAAATCTAAAGTTAGATATGAACAGAAAAGAGAATGAAATGAAACAATTGAGGTCTGAGAATGAAAGTCTAAGGAATAGACCTATCAAAGAAAGTGATTCTTGCAATACTTGTGCTGTTCTCAGAGATTTGATTAATGATAAAGATCATGATGATAATTTGCAAAAGGAATTAATCAAATCCCTGAAAGAGGAAAACAAACTCTTGTTGGAAAAGAAAATTGAGATTGAAGAAAACAATGGGAAAATGGTGAGAAACTTAGAGCTAGTCTTAGAAAACATGAAGTCTGAAAATGTAATACTCAATAATCAGCTCAAGGAATTTGAACACAAATCAATAAATCTTGAAAAAGAAAATAGATTGATTTCAGAAAAATTAGAGGCTGATAGAGTAACAAATTCAGAGATTCAGAAAAATCTTGACAAACTTCAATCTGAAAAACAACAAGAAAAGTTTTATGAATGTCAGTTTTCTTCAGATGAATGGGTGCTTTGATGATGAACTCCTAGAGCAGAACAGTAAACTGAAAGAGGAAATTAATAAGCTGAATCACCTAAACTCAGCAATGTCTGAGAGGCTAATCACTTTAGAAAAAGGGAAGAGTGTAAGCCTGGTGAGCTCTAGTGAGTTGCTGAATGCTGAACATGAAATTACAAATCTGAAAAACATCAACCTAATGTTGAGTGGGAATGTCACTTGCTGTGAACAAAAGATAGCTAAATATGAGTTAACAATCACATCCCTTCAACAAGAAGTTGATGATCTTTATAAGTCCCTATCTGAAGCTGACAATGAAATAAAATTAAAATAGGAAGTTTAAAAACTCAAAAGTCTGAATGATGCCTTGCATCAACAAGTCATTTCCTGTGAAACAGATCTGTCCAAATATGAAGCTAATATTTTTGGCTTCAATTCTGAAATTCAAGATTTGAAAAACTCCTTGTCAAAATTTGTCAAGGGAAATGACAATCTGAATAAGCTTCTGGGAAAGAGTGATAACTCTCAGAGAGAGGGGCTGGGTTACAGTTCAACAAACAAAAGGATCAATAGCAATAAAACTTCAAGTGTGTTTGTAAAAGCTTCTGATCAAAACACAACTGCTGGTTCTTCTGTTTTTCAATTTACTGCACAAAAATCCACTGTCAGTCCCAAAACTGTAGGACAAACTCAAAAATTTAAAAAGGAGGAAAACCTACAGAAAAAGGACAAAACTACTCCAGTTGGTACAAAGACTGCTGCACACAATTCACATGACCTCTCAAACACTCATACTAAAAAGGGGTCGTGCTATTATTGTGGGAAAGTTGTAATGTCCCAGGTTTTTTTTTTCGGATCTTTTAGTGGGTCTCGGAGTGTATTTTGTGCTTTACACATGTTTTTCCCTGATGTGCCTTCGGAACTCTGTGCAGGACAAACCGTGACGTTCTTCGATTCCGGGACAATACCACTGCGTTATGTTCCTTCCGAGGATCGCGGAGGTAATTTTTCATAATTTTTTGAATTTATGCAATTTTTGGGTTTTTCTATATATTAACCTTTTTCTCTCTCCCCCTCTCATTCTCTCTTTCTCACTCTCTCTCATCTCTTTCACTCCCCCTCTCCCCGGGCGGCCGACGGTGGCGGAGGAGGGCGAGGCGGCGATGGCGGGAGGCGAGGAACGGGGAACGGGTCGAGGATCGAGGGCTGGTGGCGCGTGGAAGCTCGGCCGCGGGTTCGTGGAGCGGCGAGGGTTTCACGGCGTTTTCTTCGTGGATCGGCGAGCTCGGGGCGTGAAATTTTCGGTGGAGGTAGGGAGATGGACCCCCAGCTCGTGCACTTCCTTTCCCGTGAGTTTTCGTAGGCCGTGGTGAGCCGAGCGGGTGGAATCGGGGTTTTTTGGGCAAAACCCATGTTTTAGGGCTTGTGGGCCGATCTCTCGTTTTACGGCACTTTTGGCCGATCCATGGGTTTATATGCATGCCTAGGGGCTTGGGGATGGATTCCCCTTTGTTTCCCCATCACCCGGGGGTGATCGGGGCGTGGATCGGTGTTTTGGATGGTTTCCCGCCGTAACGTTCTCGGGAGGGTGTGACGGTCATTCCAGTGACCGTTACATGTGTGTAACGCGCCTGGGCAGGGGCGTTACATTCCCTTGGCTTTTGGCCTTGGCGTTCGTGGGAGTGACGGTCCCACGATAGACCGCCACAGCCGTGTGACGCGCCTGGGTGGGTGCGTCACATCCCCTGTTACCCAGTTGAGGGCTGGGGGGTGTAACGACCCCCGACGGACCGTTACATGCGTGTAACGCGCCCGGGGTGGGCCGTCAGGGGTGTTCCAACCGTTGGGTGTCTGTGTGTGTAACGCGCTGGACCAGGCGTGTTACATTCATGTAACGCGCTGGGGCAGGCGCGTTACATCCCATTTTCATGCTGGGAGCGTGAGGCGCGCGTAACGCACCAGGTCAGGCGCGTTACATTTGTGTAACACGCTGAGCCAGGCGCGTTACATCCTATGTTCCTATGGGCCGTGTAACAGCCTACGTTAGGCCGCTAGGTGAATGTGACGGTCCCGCCTAGACCATTACAGCCCTGTGACGGTCTAGGGCTAGACCTTCAAGCGTTGTGTTGCACCGAGGCGAGTTTTTGTGTTCTCCGCCTTGTTCCACGATGTGTGGGTCCTCGGTAGACCTGGTTGGGACCCCGTGGTCGACTTGCGGTCTCGTGAGTCCCAGACACCCATGGGATTTTGTGTCCGTGTTTTGAGGGTGTCTGGAGGACCGTGTTATCTCGTTTAGCGTGCCCGTGGGGTTGAGAGTCTGGGTGACTTCTCGCGTGTTGGGCTTTCGTGTCACGCTCGATCGAGTCACCGTGCATCGGTGTGTGTGCGGTGGGGTCTCCCCCGCATGTCGTGAGTCCATTTGGAAGGCGATTCCCATGTGGGCCACGTGTTTGGCCTTGGACTACGAGTCCAATTATCCGGCCTGGGGCTGGAGGTTTCCCGCTTGCCCTGAGATGGGAAATCGACAAGGTGGCTTGTGTGCTGCCCTAGGAATCGTGCTTCTGTGTTTTCCGTGTGGCCCGTGCGGGTGGCCTTAGTCCCTTGTGTTCCCTTCCCGAGGGAGTGGTCTTGGCGGTTCGTGAGTTGTCTCGGTACTCGTGCTACCGTGGTTTTAGACCTAGATATTGGACTGGATTGACGGCCTTGTGCTGTTGCGTACAACGGTCTTGACCCCGAGTCTTGTGACTCAAGGACCGTTGGGTGTAATGCGTCTAGAGGATTGTCCAGAGTCTAGTGGGTTAGCGCCACTTGAGTTTTCTCGACTCCCGCGTAGGGTGCGTGCGTGGCCGTGGACTGCGAGTCTTGTCTCTTCTCCGACTGTGGTCACCGTGCGACGGGGCCGGTACGTGGGGTGGTCCCCGTACGTCGTCGGATGCGGACGTTGTTTTCCGTGACTTGAGAGTCTACTCCTTCAGTGACCCTCCACTAGTCGTAGCCTACCAGTACGCGGTGCTGGTCGCACCAGGGAGTGGTGTACGGGCTCACCCTTAGAGGCGGTTTGTGGATCGGTTGCCGTCAGGCCCCACGTCTTGCAGCCAGAGTCCGGCTGAGGGGAAAACCGGTCAGAGGGCCAGACCAGGGACGCGCGGTCTGTGTGTGCACACGTGGTTGGGGGCGGTTGGACCCACGTCGACGGGCGTGACCCCAGCTAGTCACTTGTTTGTGGTACTTTTACGGTGTTCGTGCCTTTGGTAGGCGCTACCACGTCAGGCAGTTCACCTGCGGTGCGGTGTAAGTCGTCAGGGGATGCTACCGACTGTGCTTCTAGTGGGAGGTACTGCTGTCGAGTTGGGAGTGACAGACTGTCAGTTTCCGTGACTTCGACCTTCGGGTTTTCTGTCGTGTCGACCGTTGTGTTTTCGGTTGTTTCGCCGTGGCGCGTGTGTTGGTTTTCGCGCCGTGGGACTAGTGCTAGTGGCTCTACCGAGGTTACGTCTTGTTGTGCGGTACCCGCGATCGGATGGTCGGGGTTGCACCTTGGACAGCGTGTCCAGGTCGGCTGTGTCCGGAGGACAGGCCTCTACGGCATGGTTGTCGTGTGTTTTTACTTCGGTAAACGGTACTAGTGTAGTCCGATAGCCTCGACTGTGAGTTCGGGGTGTGTTTTTGGTACAGTAGGAGTAGTTGTAGTGCCGAGTTTCGACCGGCCACCGGGTTTGCTGTTCATGCTGTTGCGGTTGCTCTCGTAGCCCTCCTTTCCGCTACCGCCATTGTTTCCGGTTAGAGTTCCACGGGATCCCTGCTGAGTCTCTGTTTTGGAGACTCATTCCCTGCTTTTCAGGTGTGGCGGTTCTTCCTCGAGGTTCGAGGGTGCAGAGCGGAGGTTCTCAGTTGCCAGCTTGCCGGGCCGAGTGTTCACTTGGCATGTGGTATATTTTACTACTTTAGACTGTACTTTCTGTTGGACTGGACTCTGTTGTAGCTGTAGTTGTTCTTTCTTTCAGCTTGTTGTTGTTGTTGGTTGTCCTGCTTTATTTCCTATTTCTTTGTACCTCCACACTCCTTTTAGCCCTTCCGAGCCCTCCCGGCTCGTGGGCGGCGGTGCGAGTCTCGGGTTATCGGGCCTTCCCGGTAATCGGATTCTCGGATCGTTACAGCTGGTATCAGAGCGGTGGTTGTGGGCGTACATAGGAATTCGAGATATTGTAGTGATCAGAGTCCATAAGGTCCCATACAGTCGGTAGCTGGCTTAGGGTTTTGTGTTCGCTTTCCGCCTAGTTTCTCGCTTGAGAGCTTGAGTGCGCTGTGCGGCGCTGTGAAGGTGGTTGCTGTCCGTGGCTTTCGTGCCAGCATGGGGTCTAAGGATCGAGGTTGAGAGCCTTCTCCCTCATCGGTGGTGGCCCTGGTTGTGCTGCGTTGGGCAGAGGTTGCTGGTAGGCGTAAGCTCGCAGTGCTGCGTTCGAGGTATCTGCAGCGTGATCAGGTGGCTGGAGAGGATTGTTCATGGTTAAGTGGCCGTGAGTGTGCTCTGAGGGAGTTGCTGTCGATTTTTGCCACTCCAGCTTGAGGTTTGTCCATCTCCTGAGGTGTTTTGATCGAGAAGTGTGCTCGGGTGAGCGGAGGATCTTCTCGATGAGCTGCTGTTTCGTCGAGCCTGATGTCCTTGTCGTGCTCTATGGCGTCAGAAATGACGTGTCGGTCCCGGTTGTTTTGTGGATTTCGAGGCAAGATTGGGCTGTGGTGTCCCAGTAAGTCTTGCTCCTGGGCTCTTATGTGCGATTGGGTTGTGTTTGCCCTGGAGTTGGCTTGAGATGTGAAGGCCCCACGGCGAGTTCGGGACTCGAGGATGAGCGCCGGCGGTTGTCGTTATGGCTCGTGTTGCGGCTCTTGGCGTGGTGTGTTGCAGTTCGAGGAATTGCAACGGTGGTGCATCGAGAGATGCTGTGATTGTGGTCCGACGTGACACTCGTTGAGTGTGTCGGAGACGCTGACCTGATGGAAGCGATGGTTTTCCTTGGTGTTGGATGGTGTTGTTTCCAGCATGCACGAGGTTCGAGATCAGGTCAAGCGTGGAGTTCTTCCGTTGGTCGGAAGTGTGTTTGGGTTCTCCTTTGGTTGGAGAGATTGTATTTGGCTAGGATTGCTGTCTTGCATTGTGTGCCCGGATTGGTTGGCCTTGTGTGCCATGAAGTCCGTGCGAGACGTGCTCCTTGTCTTGGCAAGGTGGTTGTCTGTGAGAAGTTGTGCCCATTCCCTTGTCGTGTGAGGGTGTGCTGGCGCTGTTCCGGAAGGACGAGTGCTGGTTGGGCGGTGTTAGCTTTCTCGGCTGTGCGCGCGGATCAGAGTGCGCAGCGGAAGCGTGGTGGGCTTGTGACCCATTGGTTCAGGATCGTAGCGTTGGTTGCTATGAGCGGATTCCTGAGTTTACGTTGAGCATTGGAGGATTGGTTCCTCGGTGTGAAACGTGTTGTTGCCATGCCGTTGCTCGAGGTATTATGGTTGTTGGCACTGCCTGGATGGAGTGTTGGGGGATGTGCTGGCTAGTGTGCTGCATGAGTACCCTGTTCCTGTGATGGAAGCCGTGTCAGGCGTCGGTGTTGGACCTGGATGGGGTTGTTGAGGATGTCGCCTGACGATGGTCGAGGACGTGTTGGTCAGAGTCGGTGGCTTGGTGTCCGACTTGTGTTCCCAGTCGTGTCCTCGGTTAAGATCGTGTTTTGAAGAAGTGGTCTCTGGCAGACGATGGGTCCCGATTGGCGGCTGTGAGTGGCTGGTGAGCCTAACCGTGTGACCGACCACATCAATGTCTGTTGGTTCTATGGTCTTGTCGGATTGTGACGGTGAGATGTATAATCGATCGGGGACCCATAGTGCTTTGGTCGTGGTGTCGGCAACCAGGTCGCCATGATCACTGTTCAGGTGGTGTCTCGTGGCTCTGTGGTAAGGGCAGAATCGGGATTGGCAGGTGTCCACTTGGATTGATCGAAGGATTTGATGAGACAAGACGTAAGAGTGACGCCTGTGGGCGGGGGACTTTTTGTGAGATTAGCGTCGAATTGGTGGTCCTTGATAGGACGCTGGTGTCGCAATGGTTATCCTTGATTTGGTGTCCAGCATGGGATGATTCCCCTGTGAGTCTGAGTCCAGTGAGGTGATGACTGAAGACACCAGGTTTTTGTCAATTGGTTTTGTCGTGCTCCCCGAGAGGGTCAAGTTGGTGCGTTGTTCGAGCTCGGATGCGGAGTCCGAGAGGAGTGCGGCTCGAGATGCGGCTTCGGTCTGTGTGAGAGTCGACGGATGGCTTGCCGAGGTTTGGAATGTTTCCTTCGGACCCGGTGAAGGACCAAGAAAGAAGGAAGAACCTGAGCGAGCGGTTGGTGATCGTCGGCGCATGGTCTTTTCACAGACAGAAGATGCTGGTTGTCGGGGCTCGAGCGTGGCGAGAGCCGTGTGCCAGCGAGACCTTTGATGGTCGTTTCTGTGATGTGCCTTTCCGGATGGGATCTGGGCTTTGTCAAAGTTTGTCATCTGACAGAGTTGGCACAGTGTTATGTTTGGCTTTCAGCTTGCCATGTGTGGGGTGTTTCTTGGTGCTGAGCTGATGCTCTGGTTGCGGTCTGCTGAGATGACTGCTTGAGCCGATGGAGGCCCTGTTTTGGTTGCTCCCTTGAGGAGGGTGTGCGACTTGTTAGCTGGTTCTGAAGCTAATGCGTGTTTTGTCTGCCGACCATAGGGTGGATCGGTATCTATTTCTCGTGTCGAGGGTGTGTTTCCTCGGTGGGCGAGATGGTGGCAGCGGTGCCTTGATTGGTTCCCGTGGTGTCTGAGGTGATGTCGGACTGTGTCCTCTTGTTTATGTCTGCTCTGTTGGCCAGTGTGCTCGGCGCGAGGAGCGAGGTGTTGTGTGTGATTGTAAGTCTGGCTGTGTCCCCCAAGATCGGTGTTTTCGTGAGAATCGAGGTTTTCTATGCTGGGGCTCTGACAGCGTTGTCAGTTGGTTCAGTGTTATCCCCCTGTGACTTCGTGCTAGGTCCTGAATTTCGAGGATGAAATTCCTTTAAGGGGGGAGGGCTGTAATGTCCCAGGTTTTTTTTCCGGATCTTTTAGTGGGTCTCGGAGTGTATTTTGTGCTTTACACATGTTTTTCCCTGATGTGCCTTTGGAACTCTGTGCAGGGCAAACCGTGACGTTCTTCGACTCCGGGACAGTACCACTGCGTTATGTTCCTTCCGAAGATCGCGGAGGTAATTTTTCGTAATTTTCTGAATTTATGCAATTTTTGGGTTTTTCTATATATTAACCTTTTTCTCTCTCCCCCTCTCATTCTCTCTTTCTCACTCTCTCTCATCTCTTTCTCTCCCCCTCTCCCCGGGCGGCCGACGGTGGCGGAGGAGGGCGAGGCGGCGATGGCGGGAGGCGAGGAACGGGGAACGGGTCGAGGATCGAGGGCTGGTGGCGCATGGAAGCTCGGCCGCAGGTTCGTGGAGCGGCGAGGGTTTCACGGCGTTTTCTTCGTGGATCGGCGAGCTCGGGGCGCGAAATCTTTGGTGGAGGTAGGGAGATGGACCCCCAGCTCGTGCACTTCCTTTCCCACGAGTTTCGTAGGCCGTGGTGAGCCGAGCGGGTGGAATCAGGGTTTTTTGGGCAAAACCCATGTTTTAGGGCTTGTGGGCCAATCTCTCGTTTTACGATGTTTTTGGCCGATCCAGGGGTTTAGATGCATGCCTAGGGGCTTGGGGATGGATTCCCCTTTGTTTCCCCATCACCCGGGAGTGATCGGGGCGTGGATCGGTGTTTTGGATGGTTCCCGCCGTAACGTTCTCGGGGGGTGTGACGGTCATTCAAGTGACCGTTACATGTGTGTAACGTGCCTGGGCAGGGGCGTTACATTCCCTTGGCTTTTGGGCTTGGCGTTCGTGGGAGTGACGGTCCCACGATAGACCGCCACAGCCGTGTGACGCGCCTGGGTGGGTGCGTCACATCCCCTATTACCCAGTTGAGGGCTGGGGGGTGTAACGGCCCCCGACGGACCGTTACATGCGTGTAACGCGCCCAGGGTGGGCCGTCAGGGGTGTTCCAACCGTTGTCGTTTGACTATTGGGTGTCTGTGTGTGTAACGCGCTGGACCAGGCGCGTTACATTCGTGTAACGCGCTGGACCAGGCGCGTTACATTCGTGTAAAGCACTGGGGCAGGCGCGTTACATCCCGTTTTCATGCTGGGAGCGTGAGGCGCGCGTGACGCACCAGGGTAGGCGCGTTACATTTGTGTAATACGCTGAGCCAGGCGCGTTACATCCTGCGTTCCTATGGGCCGTGTAACAGCCTGTATTAGGCCGCCAGGTGAATGTGACGGTCCCGCCTAGACCGTTACAGCCCTGTGACGGTCTAGGGCTAGACCGTCAGGCGTTGTGTTGCACCGAGGCGAGTTTTTGTGTTCTCCGCCTTGTTCCGCGATGTGTGGGTCCCCGGTCGACCCGGTTGGGACTTAGTGGTTGACTTGCGGTCTCGTGAGTGCCAGACACCCATGGGATTCTTTGTCAGTGTTTTGAGGGTGTCTAGAGGACCGTGTTATCTCGTTTAGCGTGCCCATGGGGTTGAGAGTCCGGGTGACTTCTCGCGTGTTGGGCTTTCGTGTCACGCTCGATCGAGTCACCGTGCATCGGTGTGTGTGCGGTGGGGTCTCCCCCGCATGTCGTGAGTCTCTTTGGAAGGCGATTCCCATGTGGGCCACGTGTTTGGCCTTGGACTACGAGTCCAGTTATCCAGCCTGGGGCTGGAAGTTTCCCGCTTGCCCTGAGATGGGAAATCGACAAGGTGGCTTGTGTGTTGCCCTGGGAATCGTGCTTATGTGTTTTCCGTGTGGCCCGTGCGGGTGGCCTTAGTCCCTTGTGTTCCCTTCCCGAGGGAGTGGTCTTGGCGGTTCGTGAGTTGTCTCGGTACTCGTGCTACCGAGGTTTTAGACCTAGATATTGGACTGGATTGACGGCCTTGTGTTGTTGCGTACAACGGTCTTGACCTCGAGTCTTGTGACTCAAGGACCGTTGGGTGTAATGCGTTTAGAGGACTGTCCAGAGTCCAGTGGCTTAGTGCCACTTGAGTTTTCTCGACTCCCGCGTAGGGTGCGTGCGTGGCCGTGGACTGCGAGTCTTGTCTCTTCTCCGACTGTGGTCACCGTGCGACGGAGCCGGTACGTGGGGTGGTCCCCGTACGTCGTCGGATGCGGACGTTGTTTTCCGTGACTTGAGAGTCTACTCCTTCAGTGACCCTCCACTAGTCGTAGCCTACCAGTACGCGGTGCTGGTTGCACGAGGGAGTGGTGTACGGGCTCACCCTTAGAGGCAGTTTGTGGACCGGTTGCCGTCGGGCCCCACGTCTTACAGCCAGAGTCCGGCTGAGGGGAAAATCGGTCAGAGGGCCAGACCAGGGACGCGCGGTCTGTATGTGCACACGTGGTTGGGGGCGGTTGGACCCACGTCGACGGGCGTGACCCCAGCTAGTCACTTATTTGTGGTACTTTTACGGTGTTCGTGCCTTTGGTAGGCGCTACCACGTCAGGCAGTTCACCTGCGGTGCGGTGTAAGTCATCAGGGGACGCTACCGACTGTGCTTCTAGTGGGAGGTACTACTGTCGAGTTGGGAGTGACAGACTGTCAGTTTCCGTGACTTCGACCTTCGGGTTTTCGGTCGTGTCGACCGTTGTGTTTTCGGTTGTTTCGCCGCGGCGCGTGTGTTGGTTTTCGCGCCGTGGGACTAGTGCTAGTGGCTCTACCGAGGTTACGTCTTGTTGTGCGGTACCCGCGATCGGATGGTTGGGGTTGCACCTTGGACAGCGTGTCCAGGTCGGCTGTGTCTGGGGGACAGGCCTCTATGGCATGGTTGCCGTGTGTTTTTACTTCGGTAAACGGTACTAGTGTAGTCCGATAGCCTCGACTGTGAGTTCGGGGTGTGTTTTTGGTACAGTAGGAGTAGTTGTAGTGCCGAGTTTCGACCGGCCACCGGGTTTGCTGTTCATGCTATTGCAGTTGCTCTCGTAGCCCTCCTTTCCGCTACCGCCGTTGTTTCCGGTTGGAGTTCCGCGGGATCCCTACTGAGTCTCTGTTTTGGAGACTCATTCCCTGCTTTTCAGGTGTGGCGGTTCTTCCTCGAGGTTCGAGGGTGCAGATCGGAGGTTCTCAGTTGCCAGCTTGTCAGGCCGAGTGTTCACTTGGCATGTGGTATGTTTTACTGCTTTAGACTGTACTTTCTGTTGGGCTGGACTCTATTGTAGCTGTAGTTGTTCTTTCTTTCAGCTTGTTGTTGTTGGTTGTCCTGCTTTATTTCCTATTTCTTTGTGTCTCCACACTCCTTTTAGCCCTTCCGAGCCCTCCCGGCTCGTGGGCGGCGGTGCAATTCTCGGGTTATCGGGCCTTCCCGGTAATCGGATTCTCGGGTCGTTACAAAATTAGGTCACATAATAGAAGATTGTAGATTAATGCTAAAAGATGAGCATGGTAGTGAAACATCACATTCTAGAAATTCTTTTGATAGAAACCATGTTGCTAGGAAGCCTGATGCTTCATGTTATTATTGTGGGAAGCATGGTCATCTCATGAGTGACTGTTTTATCATGAAAGAAGACAATAAACTGCATGCCAGATCTTCCATTTATTTTCATGGTCCATATGGATCTAAACACAATTCTAGTCAGCACATTGTGTGCTTCAACTGCAATAAGTCTGGGCACAGGGCTGCTGAGTACTGGTTTAGATCCACTTGGAGTAAAAATAGTTTTAAAAGTAAGCAAATCAGATGCTTTGAATGTGGAAAAAATGGGCATACAGTCAAGGACTGTTGGTATGTTCAAAAGAATTCTGTTAACCCCCATTTTGTCAAATTCCCTGCAAAACTATTTGTGAAAATTTCATGCTATAACTGTGGGAAGCCAGGCCATAGATCTGCTGAATGTTGGCTGAGTAAGAACAAGCATCAAACTGTTCATGCATACAATAGAAAATCTTATGAACATGTTTATAAACATCATCATGCTGTTAATATGCATCATAAGAACCAAAAACCAGCCATTTCATGTAGATACAGTGAAAAATTTGGACATTCTATGGATGACTGTTCAGTGATGAAATTTGATGATAATGTTGCTATGAAATTGTTTAGAACACCTGTTAGGGGTAAGGCAGGACCCAAAGCTGCTTGGGTCCCTGCAGGATCAAAATGATCAATAGTTTGCAGGTGTGCCTTGGAATGAACAAAGAGGGGTAAATAAACCAAGGCATTCAAGAATGAAACCCCTAGGATTGCACTACTCAGGTCAGTTCTGAAAACTTGTCTTAAATTACATATCTGAAATTGTGAATCTTGGATAACTGCATATCTGGTATGAACTGTCTATGCATAATTGTCATATTTTTTTTCCATATCATGATTCATGCATACATGCTCCTTTATTTGTTTGACACTTGCATTGAGCTTCATGGAATTACTTGTTTGCACTTTGAGCTGTGTGTGCATATATGTGAATTGCATATACATACATTAGACATACAGTCATTGAAAATCTGATGCAAGTAGGACTGTCAATATTGCACTGTCATTCATGACCACTATGGTATATCAAATGGTAAGCTACCAAAAGGCAGGGAAATCTGTCTGGAGATTCTTACTATGTGAGAGGTGGTCTTTTAGACCAAGTGCTCTCCAAGTACCATGGGTCATATTGTTTAGTAGGGCAGTCTGAATGAACATGAGTCTCTGCATGTCGTTGCATACATGTAGTTAATTGCATTGCATTTAATTTCATTGAAAATGCCAAAAAGTTTGTTTGAATGCATATTGTCAGGAGGAGTCAATGCATTGCATGCAGGTTGTCAGATGCATACTCTTTTGTCAAAATTCATTGCATATTAAATCTTGAAGATCTTGAAACATGCCTGACCTCCTGTTACCTTGCATGAAATACATATTAAAAAATAAAAAAAAGGGGTTGCATGCATGTACTCAAGGGGAGCATCCATAGGATTGTCAGTTTTCCATTTGATTCTGTCTCTCATTCTGGTCAGTCTCTCAGTCAAGTTTATTGAGGATTTCAAATTGATGTCTCCATGCTGTCTCTTTTATCTTGTCAAAAGAAATCTCAGCTCAATAATCAAATGAGAAGATTTCAATCTGCATATCATGATCATAAATCTGATTTTACTATCAATAAAGAAATCTCGCATTATGTGGAATTATGAACGTCTAAAAGGACTTGAATTGGTTTAGATTTAATGCATTCTGCAAGTTTGAAGATGAATTTCTTGAAAATATCTGAATCAGACTTAATAAACCTTAACCATGCACTTCATGTCATACTTTGAAAGACCTTCTAAAATCTCTCATATTGAGATCATGACCCAATTAGTTGAAATGCATGGAATTTGTATTGTTTTTAAACAAGTCTTTCTTCAACACCTTGGGTAACTGTTTAATAAAAAAAGTGTGCTAAATGAATGGCAGAGCAATGATCAAATGCGCTGAGAAACTAGGATCCTTGTCAAAGATAATGTGCCCTAAGTCATGAGGCTCTTGATCAACTCTGTTCAGAATTTTTATTTTAAAAAAAAATGATATCATGTCTGAAACAGAATGGGAGTTTCTGCTGAGTAAGCTAGGGGTACTAGCGTCTAACCAGCGTCTACCTTTACGACAAAAGCCATGAACCATCCCTGACTGTTCTCTAAATGAAGTGAAATAATTTTTTTCCAGCTAAACCCATTAAGTGTTTTTCTCTGAAATGATCTTTTGTTTAACCTCAATACTGATGTATGATTTTTCCTAAAAGAAGTCATTGAAATCAATTGATTAAGATGCTGGGAGGTTAATTGAAGTAGTGTTATGTATGCTTGGTTCATTTCTATTAAAATCTGAATTCAGATGTGAGTATAATTTTTATTGAAAAATTGAGTTTGAATCACTTTTAAACCAAGCTTGACTTGTTAAGTTTCATTCATAAGTCTTCATAATGGAAGTCTCTAAAGCTGTTACATCTTTAGATTTATGAAATTGATATCCCATTGAAAACCTTTCTCATTCATTCTGAATGCTTACTTCCTTTCATTGGACTCCATTCTGAAATAGATTCATTGTTGATTTCTTTATGTCCTGTGCTTCATTCCAATCACTATCCATCTAAGGGGGAGAATTTTTGCTTTCCCTGTGGTTCATCTGACAATATGTGTCTCCTTCTCATCTACACTCATAAGTCTCCATCTAATCAGGGGGAGCTTTCCTAGTCAGGCTGAGTGTCATTCATAAAGGGGGAGATATAGTCAGCATCATTAATGTCCCTTTCATTACTGTTGCTAAAAAAGGGGGAGAATAAATTTCATGGCTTAGTCAAAGGGGGTGTCTTTAATTCCATCATCTTATGCATTCTTATACTTCCCTCTCAATCTAATGTCTTTTTACTGAAGTCAAAGGGGGAGAATAAATTGACTCATAGTGTTCATAGTGTTGCCATTATCAAAAAGGGGGAGATTGTTGTGTCCCTGTGATTTTGATGATAGCAAACACTATAAGTCATCATCTGTTTTAGTCTGCATACTGTTTGAGTCTGCATATAAATCTGTTTGAATCTGCATAGTCATCATCTGTTTTAGTCTGCATACTGTTTGAGTCTGCATATAAATCTGTTTGTGTTGCATATGAATGTTTCATTGAACATCTTATCTGAATTACATAAACAACGAACAGGCTGAGGCTGTATGTTGTGTGCATTGGTGCATTTCATAATTGTTGATACATTTCATAATTGCATTTTATCTGGATTGTTTGATGTTAGTCTGTACAATGGGTGATGCTGCTATACTCGTTCAGCATAGTCTGTACATCCGTTAACAACATGCCTGAACTTTGTTGGATGAAGTCCATACATTGCTTAAGTCTGTACAGAGTCTGTCTAGACAGCACACATTTCATGTCTGTACATTCTTCATATTCACAGTCTATACATTCATTACTCGTGCGAGCAGTATAGTTCATACATTGCGTAAGTCTGTACAACGTGTGGTGTTGCATAGTCTGTACAGCCAGTGTCTCACTCACTCAGCAAAGTCTGTACATCCATAGACAGCCTGCCTGAACTTGTTGAATGAAGTCTATACACATGCCAACATGTCTCTCATGCATTATGTCTAAAGTCCATACATTGTCTGGACACACTCAAGTCCATACATTGTATTGTCTACACTTTGTTGCAGCTAATCTGAACATTCTTCAGTGAAGTCTATACATCGTCAGTGCATGAGCGTCTTACAAGTCTATACACTGTCTAAGTACAGCCATCGTCTCAATTAGCAAGTCTGTACATCCGAGCGTCTCATGTTACGTCTCATCTAGCAAGTCTATACATCGCTTGCCTTGCCTACGTTCACTGCCCTTGCACGCACACAAAGTGTGTACATTCGTTGAAGGCTGTCCAAGCATTCATTGGTGTAATGTCTATATGACAGTTCAGCAAGTCTGTACATTGGACTATGCTTGCACATCATTGCAGAGTTCAAGTCTGTACATGCATCACTCATCAAGTCTGCACATTCATAGCTGAAGTCCATACACTTGCTGCTGGCAAGTCTACACATTGCATAGCATGCAAGTGTCCAAATCTATACATCGCATGGCACAACATGCGTCCAAGTATGTACATTGCATAATGCATGTGTTCAAGTCTATACACTGCTGAATGTAGGTCTGTACATTCTCACATTTATCTACGTTGTGTGAACGCAAGTCTATACATTGCGGTCTACACCTACGTTCAAGTCTGTACATCGTTCGCTTAGAGTCCATACAGCTGTGTCTTTACATTGGCTTGCTTCTTCATGCATTTGCTAGTCTATACAGCAACATCAAGTCTATACATTCTTTTAAGCTCGAAATCTAACGCCCACCAATAGTGGCGTCACTTCTGAAATAAACGCCTAGGAAAGAGGCGTCTTTTATCATTGTGCATACTTTGATAGACGCAGAGTCTATACATCCCCCACAGCAAGCATAGCATGTCTGCACATCGCTTGCACAGCACGCTTAAGTCTATACATTGTGTTGCATCATTGCACGCCAAGTCTATACATAGTCTGGCTGCCTGTACGCCATGTCTGCACATCGGTTGCACATCACAACTAAGTCTATACATCCAGTTGCATCGCATGTCTGCAGAGTCTAGACATTCGTCCCACAGCCTGCAGCTAAGTCTACACAGCCTCCACAGCAAGTCTATACAACGTCCCACAGCTACGCTGTAAAGTCTATACATCGTGGCAGCCTGCACGCAGCAAGTCTATACATCGCTGCCAGCCTGCACGCAGAGTCTGTACACTACGTCCACCAGCCTGCACGCAGGAAGTCTATACATCGCTGTTAGCCTGCAATGCAGAGTCTGTACACTGCATACACACTGCATCCTTAAGTCTAAACTATGCTGCTTTTATATGAAGTCTATACAGCCTGTGGCTTGTACATCGACTGAACTCTTCATTAAACCTGCAAGTGTCTGGGCACGTGATCCGAGGTAGGCACCTGGCACGTGATCCAAGTTACAGAGAAGCTGCCACGTGGACTGAAGCTTGGGCGGGAATCGAAAAGAGCATTTAGCCCTATTTGCTGCTGCTATAAAAGGAAGCCTTCTTCCACTGAAGAAGACAGATGAAGATAGAGAGGAAGATGAAGCAGACAATGCAGAGTGTGATTCTGATCGAAATAGAAGAGTTGGAGCAGTGAGGCAGTGAGCTGCAGTAGTAGGAAAAGAAGAAGAGAAAAGAAGAGACAGAGAGAGCCTATGAAAGAGAAGAAAAAGAAGAGTGAGAAGAAGAGAGAGATAGAGTAAAAGAAGCTTCAACTGAAGATCAGTTTCTGCTGGACTGTGGATCAAATCTAGGCCAGCCAGCTCCTGCGAGAGCCACATTTTGATTTTATATTTTCAGCTTTTAGTTGCTATATTTTCTTTTATTGTTTTCTTTTCAAACTGAACATCGTTCTTCCGATTCTCTGGTTGGAGATTGGGTTCCTCCTGTGGACTCAGGAGAAGGGAGACTGTGTCTCCGGTCTGCAAGTGACTGAGTGTCGCTTGTTAGTTCCCTCTAGTTTCAAAGGAAGGGAGTCCTTGACTCCGGTTGCAGGTAGTGGTTGCTACCTGTGTGTTCCCTCCTGGTCTGGAGGAAGAGAGACCTAGTCTCTGGTCGCAAGTGGCTGGGAGTCACTTGTGGTTCCCTCTGGCTTTCAGAGGAAGGGACACAAGGGTCTCCGGTTGCTAGTGATTGTGTGTCACTAGTGGGTTCCCTCCGGTCTGGAGGAAGAGGGGAGGCTGTTCCCCTGGTCAAGCTGTGTGGCAGCAACTTGTTTGCAGACTGAGTCTACTTTCTAGCTGATTGCTAGTGGAAGCCTCACTCCGGTTGGGAGTGAGGGGTGGACGTAGGTCTGTGGACCGAACCACCTAAAAAATCCCTTGTGCAGTGGTTTGTTTGATTGCTTGCTTCCGCTAGATGCATGCTAGGACCATGATCTGATTGATTATTCATGTCCTAGAGTTTAATTGGGTTTGCATCTTTTATGTTTGAGTAATTGTCCACAGATCTTGTGCTTATCATTTCATACGAATTTTAAATTGGTCAAAACTCTTTAGAAGATCCATTCACCCCCCTCTGGATTTGTGTTTATCTATCGCACTAAACTATCACGTTCCTGTTGTTGTTGTTGCTTTCCGCTACCGCCGTTGTTTTCGGTTGGGGTTCCGCGGGACCCCTACTGAGCCAGTGATAGGAGGCTCACCACTGCTTTTCAGATGAGGCGGTTCTTCCTCGAGGTTCGAGGGTGCTGTGCGGAGGTTCTTAGTTGCCAGCTCGCCGGGCCGAGTGTTCACTCGGTGTTGGGTACGTTTCTCTGCCTTACACTATACTTCTCTTGGACTGGACTATGTTGTAATTGTTTATTTATTTCTATTAATTATTGAATTATCCTGTTTATTTCCTATTACTTTGTACCTCCACATTCCTTTTTAGCCCTTCCGAGTCCTCCGGCTCGTGGGCGGTGGGCCAGGATTTGAATGGTATCAGGTTCTTCCCGGTATCCGGATCTTGGGTCGTCACACCGTGATCTGAGGCGGAACTTCAAACTGTTAAGGATCTCAAATTAAAGCCCATGTCCAGTTGTCGGGACATCCTCATTGCTTGCGTCACTCATGATGGCGCCTAAACATAGAAAAATGATGTTTTCCTCTTATTTTTTTAATCGGGCAAAAGGGGGATGACCTGCCTGAACGCGCTCTCACTGGACACCGCGTTCTTCAGAACGTGGTCCTCTGGGTGGCCGTGACCCGGAGGTCGATGAAAAATCGCACTTTCTTATTCTTGTGTCATCGCGGTGCATCGGGGAATCGTGATAAGAACACGGCCTCTGAGACCACCGTGATCATAAACCCGAACTTGTTCCGACGAAAACGATAATACCTCTTCAATAAAACTCATCTAACATGCTTATTACTCAATAAAAATTAAGGGAAATGGTATATAAACAAACTAGACATAAATCTACACCTATTTCATTGATCAATTTTGGTTTAGCCTAAGAGAACACCTATCTTAGATCGAATCAAAGAAGAGGAAGAGGAACGAAGAACACGAATAACTACCGAAGAACTCCCTTTCCTCCTCGGATCTCGCCCTCAAAACGCTGGTAAATCCTTCCCCAGCATGCCAAAGGCCGAGAGGAAGATGAGAGGGGTCTATTTATAGGAAAAACCCAACCAAAATGGTCAAGATCGGACCCCAAAAAATCAAGATTCTTCATCTCCGAATTCAACATTCGAAACCCTAAAATTCAAACTTCTCAACTAACCTAGCTTTAATAGGGTTGGAAAAATGGGCAATAGAGGAAATTTCTAGTGGGCTATGGTATTAGGGTTTGAAATCTAACCCACTTTCTAGAATTTTGGCTAATTTATCCATAAAAAATCAGGGTTTAGGGTTTACTTCGAATTTAAACATATTTAACCCATTAACTCCTAATCCAGTCCAATAAGGGTTATTTATTAACATACTATTTAATCATAATCAATTCTAGGGATTTTAATTAGGTCCCCTATAATTTTTTTAAAATTTAAAATGTTTAATTCTAATTTATTTCAAGGAAAAATTCAATTATCAAATCTATTTTATATAATAACAATATAATTTCATCATTAAATTAATATTTTAATTATCTAACTTAATTTAAATAAATAAATAGTTATTTATTTATTTATTTTATCAAGTTACTACATAGTGGTACTTGGTTATACAGAGAGTGTGAGAGACCTGGGTCATAATCCAACAACGTCCAACTCATGCTCATCTTTTTTTAAGACTCGTAAATCTCAAGCTTCATGTACTCTACTCTTATCTCTATGTTCTTTGCATTGTCAAATATACTTTAATTATAATATATTGTATTTCATCATATAAATCCCTAACATTATTTGTTTAAATTAATTTTATATGAATTTAAAAACACAATCCACCCTTATTTAATTTCTTCACATAATTAAAATAATGATATCAACTCCTAGAATATTTTCTTGTATATCATTTTAAAGTTTTATATATTCAACAAAATATTTAATTAACTCTGATGGTGTTGAAATATTAGAATATTGAAATATGGGGATATAACTAAAATGTTATTACTTAACATAAGTATATATAATAATATAAATAAAGTTAAAATATTATTATACGTACGATTTTAAAGGAATCATTGAAATTGGTGTGAAATTCACGTCATGTCACTATCTCTCATCTTATGGTCTAGTTAGATCGATGATAGAGTAAGAGTGCAACCCAATTAAACTAGTTGTATAGCAAGTCAAACTCAAGCAATTATCTTTTCTTGAAATTATTTTATAACCCCATAACTAATAACCAACGAATAATCTTTGATACACACTCATAGTTTGTTACCTCAATAAAAAATAGATGCGTGTGAGTTGGATGTTTATTATATTTGAATTCAAGTCTCTCACACTCCACGTAAACTCGAGTATTATTACACTATGTTTCCCATCATCGAGAAAACACTTTATTCACACTCTTAAGATGTAGTTAATTTACACCCAAATTTTTATTGATTTAATGTGAATCAATGGGAATTGGGGAATAAAAAAAATCCCCTAAAAATGGACCACACATCAGTTTGAAATTAGATTTTTTGTTGTCTTTTAAATCCCATTGCTCCTATGTGGTCCAATAATGAATTGGAGTTAAGTTTGCCAAACTCCAAAGTGTGCAACAATTATTATTTAGGATGCATTTGATTCTACTCATCGAGAGAGATTCTAATAATTAGAATCCTTACACCCATAATTATTCCTAAGTGGGATAATGTCACTTTAGATATTCAAAAATGAGATTATGGAAAGAGGAGAGAAATAGATAGAAAAAATAAAGTTATGAAATTCTCAAAAATTAGTCGAGAACAACTTTATCTCACTTTACCAGATTATGAACAGAATTCGCAATGTATAAGCAATACCAAATACATTATTAAGATTTTTTTACGGATCTATTTCTCAATTCTTCTGCATCTAATCTATATCTTCGAAAATTGTAAACTCTTGAAATAAATGTATATTATATTTTATACTCTCACCATTAATGTCTGCCCATTTAACTCAATGAGAGTTGAGTTAGTCCTTAATGTATAAAAGTTTATCATAGTCTTCAAACAGAGTTAAATTTATCATTTTAATCTTAAATAATTATAGAGAGAAAGAGTGGGAGGGTTTGAACTCCCGTAAACCCATTTGTAGTTAAAAATAGAGGAAGAGAACTCAAGCATAGGGAGAGAGAGAGAGATGGTGGTTACGTGATTAGCAAGTGCTCATCTATGGAGAGAGAATTGAATTCACCGACAAAGGAGAAAAAGTGCAAGATTGTAGAATCACATAAGATTACTATTTTTTAATTAAGGATAGAAATATACTTTATTATTTTTCTAATATTATTAAGAGATATTTTCAAATACTATTCCTCATCCTTTACATTTTAGAGGTGTAACAATTAATATGGTAATTTTAGGGTTATGAACAAGTACAAAAGATATGAATTATATATTATAAAAATACTCTATTATTTAAGTTTTTTTCATATAAACATGATAACAACATCATTCTTGAAGTTTTATTAATACCACCTATGTCATTATTTTTGACTAAATATTATAAAAATATAATAACAACTAATTTCACTGACATAAAGATGAATATTCAACAAATTTTCTTTTCTTTTCATTATTTTATTACTATGTGACTAAAATTTCTATTCTCTGACCCCTTCATCTATCTCCAGCCCACCTAGAGAGAGAGATACTAAATCATCCTTTTCATATGGGCTAATATCCCTGTAGCGGCAGGAAAATGGTTCCTAGGCCACGTACCACCTTCTCAATTTATTTGTTGGAGGAAGTCGTCTCGCGCCCGTGGATGCCTGCACACACCAAGAAACCAGAAGGGCGTCAGAAGGAGTCTCGAGTGTTACCCCAGGGGACAACCCTCCGATGCTTAAGTCAGTAAGGGATTTAATGAGCAACAGAGAAGAGCAGAATGAGAGAGAAGTAAGGGGCGTAGTAGTTGATCCAAGAGACGTGTAGATCCTCTGCGCGCGTGCTCCCCGCTCCCAGTGGGCTCTCGGAGAGTGCTCGCTGGGTGGTAAGTTCGCTCTGGAGGAAAAAGTTCTCTGGTCGTAGATGGCCCTCTCGTCGTTTGTTGCTAGTAGGGCTGCTCTCTTCTCAGTAAGAAGCTCTGGGGTAGGAGTGTCCTCTTGCGTAGTAGCGTGGAGTCTAGTAGAAGAATCTACCATGCTCTTCTCTCTTGTCGACGTCCCTTTTATATGGGTTGTCCTGGAGCGAGGGCCTCATCCCTTGATAGGGAAGGGTCCGTTTAGTTGGAGTAACGTCCCCCGTATTGTTGGCGAGAGTTTCTCGTTGGAGGGCGATAGCCCCTGCGTCGGCCGGTCCTGGGGCGAGTCTTACGGCACTCATAGAGCGTGCTCACCCGTTATAGGGTCAGGGCCGACGTCGCGGGGGCAACGGTCGGTCGTCGGAGTGTCCTCCGACGAGAACCGCGCTTGGGCCGGCCTTATTGGCGTCGTGGAACCCGATGCTCTGTTGGGCCGGCCTCTTCCTTATTGGGCTGAGCGTGCATGCTCTCCCCTTGCCTGGGCTTGGCACGTCCGAACCTCAATGGGCCGCGTGCGCGTGGGCCGTTTCTGGGCCAAGCTAGATTTACACACCTCACTTCCCCCCTACTCTTAGTTGCCGAGCACTCGCAAGGAACTGAGAGTAGCCCAAGAGAGGGTTCTTCTGGAGGGTATGATCCGAAGGCGATCCCCTCGTACAGCGGGAGTTGGTAGCTTCGGGAGCCTGCTTGGCGCGCAAGGCACCTCTAGAGGTGGCAAAAGCCACGTCGGTAATGATGACTCCGAGTCTTGTCTTGTTCTGGGGATGTGGGCTCAGAACGGTCGCCTGGCCTCGGTAGTCGTACCGCCATAGCATCCGATGTCCCTTCACCTGACCCTGAGGGGCGTAACCGTCGAGTTGTGGGCAGTTTATAAGAAGTATTGAGGGATTCCCGTAAACCACACCCACGTCTCGCAGGTCGTCGCTCTCCATCGTAGGCGTCCTCCTCCCATTTTGCAAGGTGAGGATCTTTCTTTCTCTATCCTTCTTTCTTCCCGTAGCGATGCGTCCGCGTAGGAGAGTTCTTGCTGTCGAGTCTTCCTCCTCGGAGGATATGCCCCAAGGCCGAGGCGGAGTGCCGAGCACCTCGGGTGCGGGTAGTAGTCGGCCTGATTCCCAGCCCCTGGTAGCATATAGGGTATTTCATGGCCTGCGGGAGACCATCCAGATCCCCCCTGAGTACGACATCGTCTTCCCCGCTGTGGGAGACGACATAATGAGTTACCCCCCTTGCGGGATCATGATCCCGATAGACTCCTTTCAGGCGGGTCTTCATATTCCGGTCCATCCCTTTATCGCGGCCGTCCTTTACCATTACGGGTGGACCCCTGGGGGAATAACCCCCAATTCGTATAGTATTTTTTGCTGGTTCGTCTACACATGCCGCAGAGCGTCGGTGGCGCCGAGTGTCGACCTGTTCCGGTAGTTCTTCCTCCTTCAGAGTTGTGCGTCCGACACTTACTTCGCCTACTTCAAGGCCCATGCCCGCGACCATTTTATCTCTATTTCCCGTACCGTGTCCAACCGCAAGGGGTGGGTAGAGCGGTATGTATACTTGATCAAGTCGAAGGACTGGGAGAGAGTCTCTAATGGCTGGATGCAGGGTGGCTTTCCTCACCCTTAGCGCGACTCAAAGCCTTCTCTGAATGTCAAGGGTCGCCAGGATCTGAAGGTGGTTTCCCGGTACCCTCTCATCTATGTAGACCACGTTCTGACCCCGGTGCTGCTCCGAGAGGTGGGGTTGTGTGTAGCGACCCGAGAATCCGATTACCGAGAAGGCCCGATACCATTCGAATCCTGACCCGCCGCCTACGAGCCGGGAGAGCTCGGAAGGGCTAAAAGGAGTGTGGAGGCACAAAGAAATAGGAAATAAAGCAGAACAATTCAACAATTAATAGAAATAAATAAACAACTACAACAACATAGTCCAGTGCAACAGAAAGTACAGTCTAAAGTAGTAAAACGTACCACATGCCAAGTGAACACTCGGCCCGGCGAGCTGGCAACTAAGAACCTCTGAACAGCATCCTCGAACCACAAGGAGAAACCGTCACACCTGAAAAGCAGGGGTGAGCCTCCTCTCACTGGCCCAATAGGGATCTTGCGGAACCCCAATTGAGAACAACGGCGGCACGGAAAGCTGTAACTACAAGAGCAACAGTAACAGCAGGAACAGTAAACCCGGTGGCCGGTCAAAACTCGGCACTACAACTACTCATACTGTACCGGTCAAGCAGAAAGAGAAGTCCCGATCTCACAGTCGGGAACCGGACCATACTAGCACCACTTACCGAAGTAAAAACCCACGGCAACCCCGCCGTAGAGGTCTGTCTCCCAAGACACGTCCAACCTGGACACATTGTCCAAGGTGCAACCTCGACCACCCTGTCGCGGACACCGCACCAACAAGAGGCAACCTCGGTAAAGCTATTAGCACTAGTCTCACGGCACGAAAACCGACACACGCGCCACGGCAAGACAATCGGAACTCGACGGTTAACACGAAAAAAATCAGAAGGTCGAAGTCACAAAGACTGACTGACAGTCTGTCACTCCCGACTCGACAGGAGTACCTCCCACTAGAAGCACAGTCGGTAGCATCCCCTGACGTCTTACACCGCACTGCAGGTGTCCGCCTGGCACGATAGCCCCCGGCGGAGGCAAGGACACCGTACAAGTAACCACAAAACAAGTGACTAGCTAGGGTCACGCCCGTCAGCGTGTGTCCAACCGCCCCCAACCACGTGTGCACACACAGACCGTCCGTCCCTGGTTTGGCCCTCTGACCAGTTTTCCCCTCAGTCGGATTCTGGCTGCTAGACGCGGGGCCCGACGGAAACCAGTATAAAACCGTCCTCAGGGTAGCCTCTCCACCAATCCCTAGTGGGACCACTAAACGTGTAAGTAGGCTACGACTAGTGGAGGGTCACTGAAGGAGTAGACTCTCAAGTCAACGGAAAACAACGCCTGAACCCGATGAAGTACGGGGACCGTCCCACGTACCAGCACCGTCGCACGGTGACCACGGTCGGAGAAGAAACGGGACTCACAATCCACAGGCCTTGCACTCGGCCACGCAGAAATGCCAAAGCACGGTTCCCAAGGTAGCTCACAAGCCGCCAAATTGAATCCCATTCTCACGGAAAAGCGGGAACCCTGCAGCCCCAGGCTGGGCAACTGGACTCGCAGTCCCAGGCCTCACTCATGGCCCACTCGGAAACCTCTTCCCAAAGAAACTCACAACGTGCGGAGAATCCTCACCGCACTCACACCGACGCACGGTGACTCGATAAAGCGTAACACAAATGCCCGAAACACGAGGAGTCACCTGGACTCTCAACCCCACGGGTACGCTAAATGAGGTAGCACGGTCCTCCCGACACCCTCAGAATGCGGACACAAAACCCTCGGGGTGTCTGGGACATTCACGAGATCGCAAGTCGACCACTGGGTCCCAACCGGGTCGACCAAGAACCTACACAACGCAAAACGTTCGCGGCAAGCACGAAGAACCACTTCGGCGCAACACAGTGCCTGGCGGTCTATCTTTGGGCCGTCACAGTTGTAACAGTCCAAGGATAGTCCGTCACAGCACCCTGACGGTCCAACTCAGGAGCGTCAAACACTCGGTGCAAAACCGGCTGTAACGCGCAAGTCCTGGTGCGTCACAGTCTCTGACGCGCCTAGCCTAGTGCGTCAGAGGACGAGCAGAAACCAACCGTGACGCACACCACCCGGGGCGTCACGGTCTCTGACGGACCAACGCTGGTGCGTCAGAAGACGGGACAAAACTGGCTGTGACGCACACCCCTTGGGGAGTCACAGACTCTAACGCTCCAACCCAGGTGCGTTAGAAGGTGGGGACGTGTAACGGCCCGAGAATTCGGTTACCGGGAAGGCCCGATAACCCGAGACTCATATCGCCACCCACGAGTCTGAAGACTCGGAAGGGTTAGAAGGATGGTGTGGAGACTACACAAGTATCACAAATAATTACAGAAATTAAACAGTTTATATAATTAAGCAGGAGATAAATTAACATTTTACATGATACATGGTCTACAATATAACAATAAAATAACAACAGTAGTCCACAACTAGTACAGAGACAAAAAGAAAAGTACAACTACACGGGCCATACCCCGGCTCTTATCTCTGGCACTAACGCTGGGCACCCGAACCACCCTGAGCCTCAGACGTGCTCCCCTGAAGCCGCGCCTCACATGAAACACGGTGAAAATACGCAGGGAAAGAGTCTCAGAACAAGACTCAGTAGGGATCACTC
This sequence comes from Amorphophallus konjac, assembly GCA_022559845.1. NCBI lineage: Eukaryota > Viridiplantae > Streptophyta > Magnoliopsida > Alismatales > Araceae > Amorphophallus > Amorphophallus konjac. Next base: position 413,570,077 of record CM040126.1, read on the forward strand.
GAACCCTACCTCGCAAAATGAGAAACTGCTACACTAGCAGTAAGCTAGTACCTCGGAAAGGGAAGCCCTGCCATCTATAAAACACCGGTCTCACGGCACAAAAACTGACACACGTGCCACGGTGAAACGACCGGAACACCACGGCCAACAAGACAAAAACCCGAAGTTCGAAGTCGCAACGACTGACAGTCTGTCACGCCCAACTCGACAAGAGTACCACCCACTAGAAGCAAGGCCGGTTGCGTCCCCTGACGACTTACACCGCACCGCAGGTGAACTGCCTAACGTGGTAGCGCCTACCAGAGGCACGGACACTGAACAAGTAACCACAAACAAGTGACTAGCTGGGGTCATGCCCGTCGGCGTGGGTCCACTGCCCCCAACCACGTGTGCACACACAGACCATACGTCCTAGGTCTGGCCTCTAACTGGTTTTCCCCTGGAGCCGGACTCTGGCTACCGACGAGGGGCCCGACGGAAACCAGTCTAAAAACCGTCCTCAGGGTAGCCTCTCCACCACTCGCTGGTGGGTCCACTCGCGTGCAGGCAGGCTACGACTGGTGGAGGGTCACTGAAGGAGTAGACTCTCAAGTCAACGGAAAACAACGTCCGCATCTGATGACATACGGGGACCGTCCCATGTACCAGCACCATTGCACGGAGACCACGGTTGGAAAAGAAACGGGAGTGCGAACCACCCGGTGCAGCCCTGAGCCTGGCGGTCTACTCTAGACGCGCCACAGGGTCTGACGGTCTAAGGCTGGACCGTCACAGCCATCTGATGGCCCAACATAGGGGCGTCAGACCCTCGGTGCAAAAACGACTGTGACGCGCCTACCCTGGTGCGTCACAGGCCCTGACGCACTCAGCCTGGTAAGTCACAAGGCACAAAGGAGCAAACTGTGACGCGTGCCACCGGTGCGTCACAGACTGTAATGGACCAACTCTAGAGCATTACAGTGTGGGAATGCGTCCGCTCTGATGCACCCACACAGGGGCGTCACAAGGCTGTGACGCGCCAGTACTGGTGCGTCACATGCCTTGATCCCCAACGGTCAAAAACCAACGGTCATGCCAACGGTCAGATCATCCCTGACGGTCCAACCTTGGTGCGTCATAGCGCCCTGGCGCTCTATCATGGGACCGTCACATCCCACAGACCCCCAGCTTGCTAAAACATGGCTATAACGCACCCACCTGGGCGTGTCACATGGTGTGACGGTCACTGGAAGGACCGTCACACCGGTCTGACGGCGAAACGGCGTGAAACACCCAAAAATTCCAACCACGCCCCCATGCCTCCATAGGAGGGGGGGAAATCAAAGGGAAAGACCCCTGGGGGCCCCTAGCATGATTCTAGGCCATCAAAACGCCGAATTACGGCTCAAATCTATAGATATGGCGAACTCTCCCCAAAACATGATTTTGCCCTAACCCGCTCAAAAACACCCCTCTCGGCTCCCATTCGGCCTACAAATCGTAGGGGATGACGGGATGAGCATAGGGATTCGTCCCCCTACCTCAATGGAGCGAAAGCTCCGTCGAATCGAGCTCAAACTACGAAGAATACTTTTAGAAACCCCGCTCATTCACGCTTCCCACGGACACCGCACGCCCACGAGCTCGCCTCGCCGCCACCCACATCACCGCGCCATCGCCCCGCCACTCTCTACAGCCGAAGAGAGGCCCGCCGCGTCGAAATGGGAGAGAGAGAGGAAGAGGGGGGAGCTCACGGTGGGAGGAAGAAGAAGAAGAAGAAAGAGAAGGGTGGGGAGAGAGAGAAAAGGAGAGATATTTATAGAAAATCCAGAAAATAGTAAAAAATTAAAAATTACATTTCCGGGATCCTCGGAACGCACCGATCGCAACGGTACCACTCTCGCCTAGGTGAATGATCCGGTTCACCCGTAACGAGGTTCCGAAGGAATTACCGAAACACACACCAGAAATCGGAAATCATGCGTGGAAAAGTCGCGGACGCACTCCGGGCCTCCGAAACAACTCCGGATCGCGCCGATCCGAACATGAAAGATGTCTGAAACGAAATTTCAGACACAACAGAGATGGACACTCTGAGAAAGCAGATCCGGGACCCGAAAAGAAGGATCCAAAAGGTCTGGGATATTACAGCCCTCCCCCCTTGAAGGAATTTCATCCTCGAAATTCAAGAACAAAGCCTAGGGGAAGAAGAGGAGACTCACTCAAATAAGTAAGGGAACTAGTGAAGCATCTCGTCATCACGCTCCCAAGAAGCCTCACCACCAGAGTGTCGCTGCCACACCACCTTGACCAAGGGGATGACCTTGTTCCGCAGGCGCTGCTCTCGCCTATCCTCAATGCGGATGGAAAACTCTGGGGGAGAAAGATCTGGAGTCACCTCGGGCCAAACAGAATCCTCAAGCACATGAGAGTCATCGGGCATATACTTCCGCAACATCGAGACGTGGAACACGTCATGCACCGACGCCAACTCAGGGGGTAACCGCAACCAATAAGCAACCTCACCGATGCACTCCATAATGAGGAAAGGACCAATATAGCAAGGACTCACCTTCCCACGCCGTCCAAAACGCATCACCCCCTTCATCGGAGAAACTCTCAAGAACACACGATCACCAACGGCAAAAGTAAGAGGCTGCCTGCTCCGGTCAGCATAGTTCTTCTGCCGACTCTGGGCTGCCAACATGTTCTGACGAACCAAGTGAACAACATCCACACACTGTTGCACCAACTCCGGTCCCATCAAAACATGGTCACCAACCTCAAATCAATCTAGTGGAGTCCGACACGGATGCCCATACAACGCCTCATAAGGAGCCATGTCGATGCTCGAATGATAGCTGTTGTTGTAGGTAAACTCCACCAAGTGTAGGTGGTGAATCCAACTCCCCTGCCACTCCAGGCAGCAGGATCTCAACATATCCTCCAAAGTCTGCATGGTCCTCTTTGACTGACCATTCGATTGAGGATGGTACGCTGAGCTAAATGCTAAATCCGTACCAAGAGCTCGCTGGAAACTCCTCCAGAATTCAGACGTGAAGCACAGATCCCGATCCGACACAATGGAGATGGGAATCCCATGCAACGGAACGATTCGTTCCACATAAAGATGAGCCAACTTGGGCACACTCCAGCTGACTTTGACCGGTAGTAACCGAGTCACATTTGTCAGCCTATCCACCAGCAACCAAATACTATCCTGCCCACTCGGAGTCCTCGGCAATCCCACAACAAAATCCGTGGTCACGTGGTCCCATTTCCACGCGGGAACATCCAAGGGCTGAAGAGTACCTACCGGTCGCTGATGCTCCGCCTTCACCTGCTGACAGGTCAGGCACCTGGCCACTAATTCGGCAACATCTCTCTTCATGCCAGGCCACCAGAACTACCTCCGCAAGTTTCGATACATCTTCGTCGCACCCGGGTGTACGGTGTACCTACTTTCACGAGCCTCACGCAACACCGCACGACGAACCTGCTCCTCGGCTGGGACGTACAGCCTACCATGGAATCTCACGGCTCCGTCCTCGCTGAGCTCCACAGCAGCCATAGCCAAAATCCGAGGCAACTTCGGGTCCGCATGCTGAGCCTCTGTCACCTGACGGCGGATAGCAGGCGTGACAGTCAGACTCGCAAGCACCGCTAACCCTGGCTCTTAGAGAATCTTGAGCCTGAATGACACTTCGGGCACTTGTTCCCAGAGCCTCCACTTCCTCAACATCAAGGCACTGACCGCGACCTTCCAACTCAAAGCATCGGCGACGACGTTCATCCTGCCCGGCTGATAAGACAGGGTGAAGTCATAATCCTTCATAAACTCCATCCAACGCCTCTGCCTGAGGTTAAGGTCCCTCTGCGTGAACACATACCTCAAACTCTGAAGGTCAGTGAACACCTCGAACTTCTCACCGTACAGATAATGCCTCCAGATCTTCAGCGCGAAGATCATAGCCGCCAACTCCAGGTCATGGGTAGGGTAGTTCTTCTCATGCGGCTTTAGCTGCCGAGATGCATAAGCCACAACTCTACCATGCTGCATCAACACAGCACCCAATCCGACCCCGGAAGCATCTGTACACACCACAAAACCTCTCGATCCGTAAGGTAAAACCAACACTGGAGCCGAGGTGAGCAATCTCTTCAGCTCCTTGAAACTCTGCTCACACTCATCGGACCAGACGAAGGGCACATCCTTCCGCGTAAGCCTGGTCATCGGGGCCGCAATGCCAGAAAAATCCTGGATAAACCGCCGATAATAGCCCGCAAGCCCCAAGAAACTCTGGGTCTTCGTCACAGACCTCGGCCTCGGCCACTGCATTACTGCCTCGACCTTGGCAGGATTTCCGGAAATACCATCACCAGAGATCACGTGCCCCAAAAAGTGCACCTCACGAAGCCAGAACTCGCACTTACTGAGCTTCGCATACAACTGGTGATCTCGCAACGTCTGCAGCACCACACCCAAATGGTACGCGTGCTCCTCGGCAGACCGCGAATAAATAAGGATGTCATCCATAAATACGATCACGAACTGGTCCAGATAGGGACGAAACACCATCTGCATCAAGTCCATGAAGGCTGCGGGGGCATTGGTGAGCCCAAACGGCATCACCAAGAACTCATAATGCCCGTACCTTGAGCTGAACGCAGTCTTCTCCACATCGGACTCGCGAATCCGCAACTGATAATAATCGGACCGCAAATCAATCCGTGAGAACACTCGAGCAGATTGAAGCTGGTCGAAAAAGTCATCAATCCGCGGCTATGAATACTTGTTCTTAACGGTTACCTCATTCAGCTGCCAGCAGTCGATGCACAACCGCAAGCTACCGTCCTTCTTCTTCACGAACAACACTGGCACACCCCAAGGGGAAAAGCTAGGACGAATATACCCCTTGGCCAGCAACTCTTGCAACTGCGCCCTCAACTCCCTCAACTCAGCGGAGGCCATACGGTAGGGAGCCTTCACCAAAGGTCCCATGCCAGGCACAATCTCGATAACAAAATCGATCTCCCGCTGGGAAGGTAATCCAGGTAAGTCCTCCGGAAAAACATCGGGTAACTCGCACACCACCGGAATGTCCTCGACATCCGGACACGGCTGGTCTCCCAAGACCACAGAAGCGAGAAAACCCTGGCAACCCGCATCAAGCATACGATAAGCTCGAACCGCAGAAATAAGAAAATGGGAAGAGGAAGACATGATACCTTAGAAATAGAAGGTGGGTCCACGAAGTCGCCGGAAATAAACCCTCTTCGAGCCGCAATCCACCAATGCATGATGTGCCTCGAGCTAATCCATACCCAAAATCACATTAAAGTCCTGAAGCGGCAATGCATAGAGCCTGGCCGGCAAACTCCACCCTTCAACCCACACAGGAATCTTATCGAAACAATACGGAGTGATCATAAAATCACCTGAAGGCAACTCCACTGCCAAATCACAGGACAACTGGGTCACCGGCTCCTCGATACTTAGCGCGAAATCCTCCGAAATAAACGAATGAGAGGCGCCAGAATCAAACAAAACTCGAGCCGCACAACCCAAAATCTGTGCGGTACCTTCCACGAGCTGCGACGCCACTGCGTCTGCCCTAGCCATGTGTGCAATCTGGCCTTGAGCTCTCTGCCTGCCTTCCACACTCGCTGACCTGGGTAGCGGCGGATACTGCCCCTGCTGCTGCTGATGCGGCTGTGGCCTCTGCTGCTACTGAGGAAACTACTGCTGCTGCTACCTCTGAAGACAGTCACGAGCCATATGCCCTGGCTGGTCACACCGAAAGCAAACTATCGGCGCCGTGCACTGCCTGCCTGGATGGAACTCGCTACACCGTGGACGCGGTCCTCGCACTCCACCCACTTATCCCTGACGCTGAAAAGGAATCGGCTGCTGTACACTGCCCGATGATGCCTGCTGCTCACGGCCTCCCTTCTTCTTCCTCCGGAAACCCTTCCCGAGGAACTTCTTGACCTTCGAGCCAAAAGACACAGATCCTGTCACCGACGCTGCCGGTGTCGGCGCCCCTGAACCACCCGACGCATGCTGAAAGGAACCCTACTGCTGGGTAGCCGACTGCTGACTGCGACCTGACAAAGACTGCCCCTGGCTAATCGGTCCTCGAGTCCTCTGCATATCCATCTCCAAGGAAGCCGCTATGCGAGATGCTGTCTCCAAATCGATGGCAGCATTCGCGATCAAATGATGCCTCAACTCCTGCCTCAAGCCCTGTACGAACTGTGCGGTCTTCACCCTCTCATGCTCCATGATATGAGGTGCATACCGACCCAGCTCAACAAATCGGGCCATGTACTGCAACATAAACATGTCGCCCTGGACCAGCTCCAAAAACTCACGCATCCGCTGCGTAGCAATATAGTCTGGACAGTAGTAGCTGACAAAGTCACTCCACGCAATCTGCTCAAGTGGCCGGGATTGAAAAGACGTCTTCCACTCGGAAGACCAGCACGCTCGAGCCGTACCCTGCAACTTGTTGTAGGCCAACATCACCATGTCCTCTGCAGTACACCGCGCGGAACTGAACACCCGCTCCATCCCGTCGAGCCAATCTCGAGCCAAATCAGGGTCTGGCTGACCGCCATAGTAAGGTGGATGGAACTACAAGAAATCCCTCACTACTCGGCCTGGCCCACCCCTGATTGACGACCCCTCACCAGCCTCTCCGCCGAACTGCTGCGACATAAGCTGGTACATGCCACGGAAGAAATCCTCGACCCCCGGAACTCTCACAGCATCCGCTGTCTCGGTGGCCGCTAGTGGCACTCTACTCTGCTCCTCCTGAACCTCCTGCTGGATCTCCTGACCTCCAGCCGACTGCCCCAGCTGAGAGCGAGTCACCCGCCTCGGCGCCATACTCGCACCTGAAGCAAAAGACAGAAAACACAGAAACAACAAGGTCAAGAAAACACACGATGCTCGATGCCAGCGTCAACTATACATCATCGCTGTGGACTAGTGGACCACTACAATTACCTATGATTCTCGTACAATTCCACAACCGCGCTCTGATACCAACTGTAACGACCCGAGAATCCGGTTACCGGGAATGCCTGATAACCCGAGACTCGTACCACCACCCACGAGTTCGAAGACTCGGAAGGGTTAGAAGGATGGTGTGGAGACTACACAAGTATCACAAATAATTGCAGAAATCAAACAGTTTATATAATTAAGCAGGAGATAAATTAACATTTTACATGATACATGGTCCATAAGATAACAATAAAAGAACAACAGTAGTCCACAACTAGTACAGAGACAAAAAGAAATGTACAGCTACACGGGGCATACCCTGCCTCTGACCTCTGGCACTAATGCTGGGCACCCGAATCACGCTGAGCCTTAGACGCGCTCCCCTGAAGCCACGCCTCACCTGAAACACGGTGAAAACAGGCAGGGAATGAGTCTCAGAACAAGACTCAGTAGGGATCACTCGAACCTTACCTCACAAACGGAGAAACCTCTACACTAGCAGTAAGCGAGTACCTCGGAAAGGGAAGCCCTGCCATCTACAAAACACCGGTCTCATGGCACGAAAATCGACACACGTGTCACGGTGAAACGACCGGAACACCACGGCCAACACGACAAAAACCTGAAGGTCAAAGTCGCAACGACTGACAGTCTGTCACTCTCGACTCGATAGCAGTACCTCCCACTAGAAGCAAGGCCGGTTACGTCCCTTGACGACTTACACCGCACCGCATGTGAACTGCCTAACGTGGTAGCACCTACCAGAGGCACGGACACTGAACTAGTAACCACAAACAAGTGACTAGCTGGGGTCACGCATGTCGGCGTGGGTCCACTGCCCCCAACCACGTGTGCACACACAGACCATACGTCCTAGGTCTGGCCTCTAACTGGTTTTCCCCTGGAGCCGGACTCTTGCTACCGACTAGGGGCCCGACGGAAACCAGTATAAAAACCATCCTCAGGGTAGCCTCTCCACCACTCCCTGGTGGGTCCACTCGCGTGCAGGCAGGCTACGACTAGTGGAGGGTCACTGAAGGAGTAGAATCTCAAGTCAACGAAAAATAACGTCCGCATCCGACGACGTACGGGGACCGTCCCACGTACCAACACCGTTGCACGGCGACCACGGTCGGAAAAGAAACGGGACTGCGAACAACCCGGTGCAGCCCTGAACCTGGCGGTCTACTCTAGACGCGCCACATGCTCTGACGGTCTAAGGCTGGACCGTCACAGCCATCTGACGGCCCAACACAGGGGCGTCAGACCCTCGGTGCAAAAATGATTGTGACGCGCCTACCCTGGTGCGTCACAAGCCCTGACGCCCTCAGCCTGGTGCGTCACAAGGCACGAAGGAGCAAACTGTGACGGGTGCCACTCGATGCATCACAAACTGTAACGGACCAACTCTAGTGCGTTACAGTATGGGAAGGCGTCCGCTCTGACGCACCCACACAGGGGCGTCACAAGGCTGTGACGCGCCAGTACTGGTGCGTCACAGGCCTTGATCCCCAATGGTCAAAAACCAGCGGTAATGCCAACGGTCAGATCATCCCTGACGGTCTAACCCAAGCGCGTCACAGCGCCCTGGCGGTCTATCGTGGGACCGTCACAGCCCACAGACCCCCAGCTGGCTAAAACATGGCTGTAACGCACCCACCTGGGCGCGTCACATGGTATGACGGTCACTGGAAGGACCGTCACACCGGTCCGACGGTGAAACAGAGTGAAACGTCCAAAAATCCCAACCACGCCCCCATGCCTCCATAGGAGAGGGGAAAATCAAAGGGGAAGACCCCTAGGGGCCCATAGCATGATTCTAGGCCATCAAAACGCCGAATTGCGGCTCAAATCCATAGATCGGGCGAACTCTCCCCAAAACATGATTTTACCCTAACCCGCTCAAAAACACCCCTCTCGACTCCCATTCGGCCTACAAATCGCGGGGGATGACGGGATGAGCATAGGGATTCGTCCCCCTACCTCAATGGAGCGAAAGCTCCGTCGAATCAAGCTCAAACCACGAAGAATGCTTTTAGAAACCCCGCTCCTTCACGCTTCCCGCTTCCCACGGACACCGCACACCCACGAGCTCGCCTCGTCGCCACCCACGTCGCCGCGCCGTCGCCCCGCCGCCGTCTGCAGCCGGAGAGAGTCCCGCCGCGTCGAAATGGGAGAGAGAGAGGAAGAGGGGGGAGCTCACGGTGGGAGGAAGAAGAAGAAGAAGAAAGAGAAGGGTGGGGAGAGAGAAAAAAAGAGAGATATTTATAGAAAATCTGAAAAATTTAGAAAATATCAAAAAATTAAAAATTACATTTCTGGGATACTCGAAATGTACCTATCGCAACGATACCACTCTTGCCTAGGTGAACGACCTGGTTCACCCGCAACGAGGTTCCGAAGGAATTATCGAAAAGCTGCGGATGCACTCCGGGCCTCCGAAACAATCCCGGATCGCGCCAATCCGAACACGAAAGATGTCCGAAATGAAATTTCAGACACAACGGAGCCAGACACTCCGAGAAAGCAGATTCGGGACCCAAAAAGAAGGATCCGAAAGGTCTGGGATATTACAAGACATGTCCTCTCTGACGCTCCCTCACAGGGGCGTCACAAGGCTCTGACGCTCGCCCTTGGGCGCGTCAGAGGCCTTGACCCCCAATGGTCAAAACCACAACGGTCGACTACCAACTGTCGGATCGTCACTCTGACGGTCCAACCTAGGCGTGTCACACGCCCTGGCGGTCTATCGTGGGACCGTCAGGCCCACAGACCACCCAATTGGCAAAACAGTAGGCTGTGACCACCCACCCTGGGGCGTCACACGCTGTGGCGGTCACTGGAATGACCGTCACACCGTCCCGACGGCGGAACGGCGGGAAACGACCAAAAACACCAACCACGCCCCCATACCTCCATGGGAGAGGGGGAAAACAAGGGGGAAGCCCCCAAATAGCCCCTAGCATGCATCTACGGCCTCAGATCGGCCAAAAACGAGATGGATCGACTCACAATCCCAAAAACATGGATTTTTTCCAAAAATCTCCAAATATTCTTGCTCGGCTCACCACGGCCTACAAAACTCGCGGGAAAGGGAATGCACGAGCTGGGGGTCCATCTCCCTACCTCCACCGAAGAAACGACGCGCCGTGGACGCCGATCCATGAAGAAATCACCGCGAAACCCTCGCCGGCTCACAAACGCGCCACCGAGCTTCCACGCGCCTCCATCCCCCGATCCTCGACCCATCCCCACCGTCCTCCTCGCCCGCGTCGCCCTGCCATGCCCCCGTCTCACTCCGTAGGCCGCCAGAGAAGAGAGGGTGAGAAGAGAGCGTGGGAGAAGAGAGAGAGGGAGAGAGTGAGAAATGAGAGGGGAGAGAGTGAAAGGGTTAATATATATAGAAAAACCAAAAAATTCAGAAAATTTAGAAAATTATGAAAAATTACGCCCGTGATCCTCGGGAGGAGCACAACGCAGTGGTACAATCCCGGAGTCGGAGAATGCCACGGTTTGCTCGGCACAGAGTTCTGAAGGCATACTAGGGAAAAACACGTATAAAACTCAAAATACACTCCGAGACCCATTAAAATGATCCGAAAAATATCTGAAAAAAATCTGGGGCATTACAGCCCTCATCCCTTAAAGGAATTTCATCCTCGAAATTCGGGACTAGCACCAAGACACAGGGGAAGAACACTGAACCAACTGACAATGCCGTCAGAGCCCCATCACAGAAAACCTTGATTCGCACAAAAAGCTCCAGACCTGAGGGACACAGCCAGACTTGCAATCATAAACAACACCTTGCTCCGGACGCCGCGCACACCAGCCATCAGAGCAGGCACACCAACAACGCAGCCCGGCGTCACCTCAGTCACAACAAAAGCCACTCATGGCACCGCTGCCACCAACTCGCTCACCGAGGAGATCCATCCTATGGTCAGCAGACAAAACACACATCAGCTTCACAGCCAGCTGACCGGTCGCACACCCTTCTCAAGGGAACAACCAAAACAGAGCCTCCACCAGCTCACGCAGCCATCTCAACAGACCGAAACCAGAACATCGGCTCAACACCAAGAAGCACCCCACACCTGGCAAGTCGAAAGCCAGACATATCACTGTGCCAACTCTACCAGAGCCCAGAAGACAAACTTCGACAGAGCCCATATCTAATCAGGGAAAGCACATCACAGAAACGACCACCAAAGGTCTCACTTACACACAGCTCTCACCGTTCACGATGCACAACCAACATCATCTTCTATCTGTGAAAAGACCATCCACTGGTCGCCAGATACACGTCAACGGGAAACCTCCACCTGCCCAACGGGCACGATCCAGCCCCACAGCAGGTCATCCGCTGACTCACACACAGACAATTACCACATCTCAAGCTGCACTCCTCTCGAACACCGCATCCGAACTCGATCATCACACCAACTCGACCCTCTCGGGGGGAATGATGAAACCAAATGACAAGATCCTGGCGTCTTCGGTCATCACCTCACTTGACTCAGACTTACAGGGGAACCATCCCATGCCGGTCACCAAACCAGGGATAACCATTGTGACACCAACGCCCCATCAAGGACCACCAATCCGATGCCAATCTCACTGCAACCTGGTCACCAATGCTGCGGCCAATACACACGGGTCCCCAAGCAATACACATCTTACCATGGTCGACTACGAGACTAGCCTTACCAGTCACTCGCAGCTACCAACCGGAACCCAACATCTCTCAGAGATCACTTCCTCAAAACATGATCTCAACCGAGGACACAAGCTCTAATACAAGTCGGGAACCAAGCCACCAACTCTGACCAACACGTCGTCGACCTCCATCAGGCGACATCCTCAACAACCCCATCCGGGTCCAACACTGACGCCTGACACGGCTTCCATCACATGAACAGGGTACTCATGCGACGCACTAGCTAGCACATTCCCCAATACTCTGCCTGCCAGTGCCAAGAACCACGATATCTCGAGCAACGGCACGGCAACAACACATCTCACACCGAGGAACCAATCCTCCGATGCTCAATGCAACCTCAGGAAATCCACCCATAGCAACCAACGCTACGATCCTGAACCAGTGGGTCACAAGCCCACCAGGCTTTCGCTGCACACTCTGATCCACACGCGCGCAGCCAAGAATGCGAACACCGCCCAACCAGCACTCATCCTTTCGGAAAAGTGCCAACACCCTCATACAACATAAGAATTGGGCACAGCTCTCGCAGGCAACCACCTGGCCAAGACAAGGAGCACGTCTCGCACAGACTTCATGGCAAACGAAGGACAACCAATCCGAACACACAATGCAAGACGACGAACCTGGCCAAACACAATTCTCTCCAACCAAAGGGGAAACCAATCGCACTTCCAACCAACGGAAAACTTCACGCTCAACCTGACCTCGAATCTCGTGCACGCTGGGAACAACACCTTCCAGCACCGAGAAAACCATCACCACATCAGGTCAGCGCCTCCGACACACTCGGCGAGTGTCACATCGGACCACAATCACAGCATCTCTTGATGCACCACCGCTACAATTTCTCGAACTGTAATACGCCACGCCAAGAGTCGCAACACGAGCCATAATCGACAATCGTCAACGCTCATCCTCGAGTCCCGAAACTCACTGCGAAACCTCCACAACTCAAACCAAAACCAAGGCGAACACAACCCATTCGCACACAAGAGCGCATGAGCAAGACTTACTAGGACACCACAGCCCAATCCAGTCTCGAAATCCGTAAGAATAACCGGGACCGACACGTCATTTCTGACGCCACAGAGCACGACAAGAACACTAGGCTCGACGAGACAGTAGCTCACCGAGAAGATCCTCTGCTCACCTCAGCACATTTCTCGACCAGAGCACCAGCTCCAACGCCTCAAACCTCAACCTCAGCGCCTCAAGGGCTGGATAAACCTTGATCTGAAGTGGCCAGACTCAACAACATCTCCCTCAGAGCACACTCACTGCCACTTAACCACGAACTATCCGCACCAGCCACCTGACCTCGCTGTAAATACCTCGAACACAGCACCGCAGCAACGCACCTGCCGGCAACCTCTGCCCAACGCAGCATAGTCGGGGCCACCACCGATGAGGGAGAAAGCTGTCGACCTCAATCCATAGACCCCACGCCGGCACGAATGCCGCGGACAGCAACCACCTTCACAGCGCCGCACGGCGCACTCAAGCTCTCAAGGGAGAAACAAGGCGGAAAACAAACGCAAATCCCTAAGCTAGATGCCGAATGTACTGGACCTTATGGACTCTGATCACTGCAATATCTCGAATTCCTATGTACGTCCACAACCACTGCTCTGATACCATCTGTAGCGACCCGAGAATCCGATTACCGGGAAGGCCCGATACCATTCGAATCCTGACCCGCCGCCTACGAGCCGGGAGGGCTCGGAAGGGCTAAAAGGAGTGTGGAGGCACAAAGAAATAGGAAATAAAGTAGGATAATTCAACAATTAACATAAATAAATAAACAACTACAACAACAGAGTCCAGTCCAACAGAAAGTACAGTCTAAAGTAGTAAAGCGTACCACATGTCAAGTGAACACTCGGCCCGGCGAGCTGGCAACTAAGAACCTCTGAACAGCATCCTCAAACCACGAGGAGAAACCGCAACATCTGAAAAGCAGGGGTGAGCCTCCTGTCACTGGCCCAGTAGGGATCCCGCGGAACCCTAATTGAGAATAACGGCGGCACGGAAAGCTGTAACTACAAGAGCAACAGTAACAACAGGAGCAGTAAACCCGGTGGTCGGTCAAAACTCGGCACTACAACTACTCATATTGTACCGGTCAAGCAGAAAGAGAAGTCCCGATCTCACAGTCGGGAACCGGACCACACTAGCACCACTTACCGAAGTAAAAACCCACGGCAACCCCGCCGTAGAAGCCTATCTCCAAGGACACGGCCAACCTGGACACGCTGTCCAAGGTGCAACCCCGACCATCCTGTCGCGGGCACCGCACCAACAAGACGCAACCTCGGTAAAGCTATTAGCACTAGTCTCACGGCACGAAAACTGACACACGCGCCATGGCAAGACAACCGGAACTCGACGGTTAACACGACTAAAACCCGAAGGTCGATGTCATAAAGACAGACTGACAGTCTGTCACTCCCGACTCGACAGGAGTACCTCCCACTAGAAGCACAGTCGGTATCGTCCCATGACGTCTTACACCGCACTGCAGGTGTCCGCCTGGCACGATAGCCCCCGGCGGAGGCGAGGACACCGTACAAGTAACCACAAAAAAAGTGACTAGCTAGGGTCACGTCCGTCAGCGTGTGTCCAACCGCCCCCAACCACATGTGCACACACAGACCGTCCGTCCCTAGTCTGGCCCTCTGACCAGTTTTCCCCTCAGTCGGATTCTGGCTGCTAGACGCAGGGCCCGACGGAAACCAGTCTAAAACCATCCTCAGGGTAGCCTCTCCACCACTCCCTGGTGGGACCACTAAACGTGTAAGCAGGCTACGACTAGTGGAGGGTCACTGAAGGAGTAGACTCTCAAGTCAATGAAAAATAACGCCCGATCCCGACGAAGTACGGGGACCGTCCCACGTACCAGCACCGTCGCACGGTGACCACGGTCGGAGAAGAAACGGGACTCACAATCTACGGGCCTCGCACTCGGCCAAGCAGAAATGCCGAAGCACGGTTCCCAAGGTAGCTCACAGGCTGCCAAACCGAATCCCATTCTCAGGGAAAAGTGGGAACCCTGTAGCCCCAGGCTGGGAAACTGGACTCGCAGTCCCATGCCTCACTCATGGCCCACTCGGAAACCTCTTCCCGAAGAAACTCACCACGTGCGGGGAATCCACGCCGCACTCACACCGACGCACGGTGACTCGGTCATGCGTAACACGAAAGCCCAAAACACGAGGAGTCACCCGGACCCTCAAACCCATGGGCACGCTAAACGAGATAGCACGGTCCTCCCGACACCCTCAGAACATGGACACAAAACCCTCGGGGTGTCTGGGACATTCACGAGACCGCAAGTCGACCACTGGCTCCCAACCGGGTCGACCAAGAACCTACACAATGTGAAATGATCGCGGCAAGCACAAAGAACCACTTCGGCGCAACACAGTGCCTGGCGGTCTATCTTTGGGCCGTCACAGCTGTAACGGTCCAAGGATAGTTCGTCACAGCACCCTGACGGTCCAACTCAGGAGCGTCAAACACTCGGTGCAAAACTGACCGTAATGCGCTAGTCCTGGTGCGTCACAGTCTCTGACACGCCTTGCCTGGTGTGTCAGAGGACGAGCAGAAACCAACCGTGACGCACACCACCCGGGGCGTCACGGTGTCTGATGGACAAACGCTGGTGCGTCAGAAGATGGGACAAAATTGGCTGTGACGCACACCTCTCGGGGCGTCACAGACTCTAACGCTCCAACCCAGGTGCGTTAGAAGGTGGGGACGCGTCCTCTCTGACGCTCCCTCACAGGGGCGTCACAAGGCTCTGACGCTCCACCTTGTGCGCGTCAGAGGCCTTGATTCCCAACGGTCAAAACCACAACGGTCGACTGCCAACGGTCGGATCGTCACTCTGACGTTGCAACCTAGGCGCGTCACACGCCCTGGCGGTCTATCGTGGGACAGTCAGTCCCACGGACCACCCAGTTGGTAAAATAGTAGGCTGTGACACACCCACCCTGGGGCGTCACACGCTGTGGTGGTCACTGGAATGACCGTCACACCGTCCCAGTGGCGGAACGGTGGGAATCGATCAAAAACACCAACCACGCCCCCATATCTCCATGGGAGAGGGGGAAAACAAGGGGGAAGCCCCCAAATAGCCCATAGCATGCATCTACGGCCTCGGATCAGCCAAAAACGCGATGGATCGTCAGATCAACTCACAACCCCAAAAACATGGATTTTCCCCCAAAAATCCCCAAATACGCCCGCTCGGCTCACCACGGCCTACAAAACTCGTAGGAAAGGGAATGCACGAGCTGGGGGTCCAAAGCGCCGTGGACGCCGATCCACGAAGAAATCGCCGCGAAACCCTCGCCGGCTCACGAACGCGCCACCAAGCTTCCACGCGCCTCCATCCCCCGATCCTCGACCCATCCCCGCCGTCCTCCTCGCCCGCGTCGCCCTGCCATGCCCCCGTCTCACTCCGTAGGCCGCCAGAGAAGAGAGGGTGAGAAGAGAGCGTGGGAGAAGAGAGAGAGGGAGAGAGTGAGAAATGAGAGGGGAGAGAGAGAAAGGGTTAATATATATAGAAAAACTTAAAAATTCTAGAAATTAAGAAAATTATGAAAAAATTTCTCCACGATCCTCGGGAGGAGCACAACGCAGTGGTACAGTCCCGGAGTCGGAGAACATCATGGTTTGCCCTGCACAGAGTTCCGAAGGCATATCAGGGAAAAACACGTGTAAAACACAAAATACACACCAAGACCCATTAAAATGATCCGAAAAAAATCCGAAAAAAATCTGGGGCATTACATTGTGCCCCCCATTGCCGCAGGGTACTGGCCTTGTTTCCCTGTAGGGTTGTGGCGGTAGTGGCTGATGCTTGACTAATCTTTTTCTTTGTTGTCAGGGGCGGTTGAAGCGCGGGGTTGGACCCCTGAGATCGTCCGGCTACCGTGGCTTGTTCCTCGCCCCATGGAGCACGTCACTCCGGTAGTCGGCCAGGTGTCGGTCGTCGCCTCCTCAGCCCAGGTTGTTTTCACCTTGAGGAGGTTGCAATATCTGGCCCCGGTCGGTATTCCCTTGGCGTGCTCGCCCGAGGCGTCGGTAGCCAGTGGAGGGCCCAGTCTTCAGCGGAGCTCCCCCCAAGCTACACCTAGCGCGCTTGGTGAAGAGTCTGCCATGGCTGGCGGTGGTCGAGCTTGCCCGACCAAGGATGAGTTGGTGGAGATGGACAGTCGCCGCCGGTCGAGGAAGAGGGGGAGGGACTCAACTCCAGGTCGGAGCCGGGCACCCCCTTCGTCCGTGGCGCCTCCCCCCAGTGTTTACCTACCGTCGTCGCCTGTGGTGCCGGCGGCTGCCACTCCGGCGCCTGTCTCCGGCGGATGGGGGCGTGAAAGGGGCAAGGCCCCTGCCGCTGTTTAGGCTGATCATCTCCCCCCACAGAGGGTTCTTTCGGGCGGTCAGCCCTTGCAGCCCGAGGACTCGCCGGCGGGGGCGCCTGGTGTCCCGGGCATCGTATACCTCATGGTGCGGAGTGCTCGATGGCATGAGCACGTGGGGGAGCTGGGTCCTGGTGTCGTGGTTGAGTTGATGGCTGTTGCCACGAAGAGCGTGTGCCTTGTCGTCAGCGTCTTTGGGCTGTGGAGGCACCGCTTCCTTGATGTCATCCGCAAGCTGGCGGTCAGTCAGGCCCTCCAGGCGGGGGTCGAAGGGCGCTGGAAGGAGTCCGAAGCCTCGAACGTCGGGCTCCAAGAGTAACTATCCCAGCTGGAGTTGGAGTTGTCTGGGATGGAGCGCGACCGGGACGCTTTCTGGGCACGAGCCGATGCGGCCATCGAACGCGCGGCCAAGCTGGAGGCGGAGGCCCGGGCCGTGAAAGCCCGCGTCGAGGCGGAGCTCGCCAAGCTGCGCACGTCCCTGTCCTCGGCCAGCGAGGAGGCTGTGGAGGCCTTCCATTCTTCCTCTGCTTATCGTGCCGAGCTGACGGAGCCGGCCGTGGAATACTACGGGCCGACACATGATCGCGGCTTCCGGGAGGGCTGGAGTGCTGCTGTGAGGGCCACAACGGAGCACTTTGACCTCGAGGCCCCGGTCTTGCCTCCTCCTTCGAATCCGTACGGCTCGGAGGCCGACGATGAGGAAGAGGGGCCTGAACCCGTAGAGGCGGGCGTCGAGCGACCATTGTCGAGTGCAGGCAGGCCTGCGGAGGCTGCCGTGGTGGACTTGAGCGATGAGCCACCTCCTGCTAATGTCGCTGTTGTGCGTGCGCCTGCTGAACCCAGGGCACGTTATGATGTAACCGGGGTAGGTCCTTGAGAGGATGTCCCTTGCTGTCTTTTCCTTTTCCATGTACTTTCTGAGGCAGTAGCCTCTTTTTTTGTAATTTCTCTCTTTTTGGGAATGAAAAGCTTTCCTTTTCTTTCTTTGCAAATCTTTGAGATTTCTTCAGTGTATTTCTTTCCTCCGAATCGTTGCGAGATCCGCTGGGAATATGAAACGGCGGCCTTAATGAGAGCTTCTGAGGGAGCGTGACTTTCGGGATCCGTCGCCTCGACTTCCATGGATTTGATTGAGGCGGTAGGAGTCCTCATATTTCTTGGGACTTTAGCTTCCACTATAAATAGTGGCCTTCCGCAGCGTTCCATCGGTCATCTTGTGCCAACGAATCGTAGTAGGTAGGCTCCACGGAGAATGTCCTCAGGAGAGTCTGGTACTTCGTCAGATGATGAATCTCTGCCGATTCGTCGTCAACCTTTGGTCCTCTGGGAGAATCCAACGCCGGCACCCTGGTGGCCGTGGCCTGCCCCTGGAGAGGGTGTCCCGACTCCTGAGCAGTACATGCTCGGGTTCCTGGACGGCTGGCGGGAGGCCTTGGAGAAGGTCAACCGCTTATATGCTGGCAGGGGGGTCCTACTTCTTGAGCTGGATAAGTTCTGTCCTTGACGGGACGAGAAGAGTCAGGGTAATGCTGTCTTCCAGTCTTCAGTTATTTCCTTCTCGCTCGTCTTCGTGGTGTGTGACCGTTGTTTGCTCTTTGCAGGTGCTTGGTGAGATGCTCCTCGTTGTTGGAACATCTTCCTACTTTCTAGTAGGAAGGATCGTAAGGAGGGGTGGAATCTGTTTTCCATTCTTCCACTCAGTGGGCCTGGCCCTGCGACTTGGACGACGGCGGTGGGCTCCTCGCTTTGTAGGCATGGCCAGCACGTCTCTCCCGCCGCTGCTGTCGCACGTCGTCCGCGGCGAGGTGCAAGACAACCTCTCCTTTCAAGGGAGGTGCTGGCGATTGTCGGGGCAGCGAGGGCTTGTTCGCCAGTTTGAAGGCATGGCCAGCTCGCCGGGGTGGCATTTCCTAATGTGTAGGCCTCGTGGTACCGCTACCTCCGCCGGCTTGCGTCGGCCTGCTTGTTGCTTGTAACGGGTGGACTTCACCGGCCTTCTTCCGAGCGCGGGTAGCCACAGCTACTGGCCAAGTTTTCCTCATGCGGGTTTTCTACCAATGAAGCCCTTTGTTGGCCTGCGGGCTTTGTCCCTCTTCTCTGGCATAGGAGGCTTCTCCGTAGGTACCCTACCACAGAACAAAAACTGGGTATACCTACACCTGCTTGAAGATTAGCATGATCGTCGACAGAAGATGGTGTCTAGGAAACGAGTCGTTGGAGTCATACGTCGCCATCACCGAGCACTTTTGTTTCTCCATGTACTTATATTTGGCCCGTATGAGGGTACTTTGCCAATTTTCTGGCAGCTTGTACTTTGACTAAAGAAATACAAATTCTTTTATTCTGAGCTGATATTGATGTGTACCTTTTGCTGGAGTTCTTCTGCGTGCTTCTCTGGGCGATCCTCCGTGCTCGTCTTCCACAGTGCTCGGATCTTCTGCAGGGACCCTTGGGTCGCTATTTCATTTTTGAGGGGAGCGGTGCTCACCTCTAGGGAACCCTTAGGTTGCCTCCTTGTTTTCATGGGGAGCCGTGCTCGCCTCTTGGAAGCCCGTAGGTTACCTTATCATTTTCAAGGGGAGTCGTGCTCACCTCTAGGAAGCCCGTAGGTTACCTTATCATTTTCAAGGGGAGCTGTGCTCGCCTCTAGGAAGCCCGTTGGTCACCTTTCTCGTTTTCAAGGGGAGCAGTGCTCGCCTCTAGGAAACCCGTAGGTCACCTTTCTCGTTTTCAAGGGGAGCAGTGCTCGCCTCTAGGAAGCCCTTAGGCTACCGTCTCATTGTTCGTGGACATCTTACCCTAGTGGAGTACGGCTGGTGACGTTTTATTGGAAGTATTTCCTGAGGTTGACGGAGTTCCACGTCCTGGGTACCTCTCTCCCCCCAAGCGTCACTAGCCTGTACGCTCCTTTGCCGAGTGCTTCTGCTACTGATGCGGGATGGAAGTGGGGGGGTCTTCTTCCTTCTGCCCTTAGTCGCGTTATACCTTCCTGGCGCCTTCTGAAGAACGCGCCATATCGTCCTAGCGCGTTCTCAGACAGCAGCCCAGGACGACGGGTCTTCAATTCTGGGCCTCGTGGATGACTCTGGGGGTTCAAAACACAAGGGGAAGGCACACAGGACGATGGATAACACACGGGGAACACTAAAATTGAAATCAAACCAACCTAATACTAGCTAGGATAACTTTGGTGAAGGTGGATGTGGGGGTGAGCGGCGGGGGAAGAAAGGTGGATATAGATGATGCTAGAGTCGTGAGGAAGCTTGGCTGGGGCCTCTCACCCGAACCCTTCGCAGGGACGGTGCAGCCGAGCTCCATCATAACCTTAGCAACATCCTTGGCGGTGGTGAGGGGAGGTGAATGTTGGTGGAAGAAGAACGAAGCTCCGAATGGAGCCTCACACTCGACCCCGTCTCAGAGCCGGTGCATCCGGGGCTTCGATCATCCTCCATTGAAGGGGAAAGAGAGAGGATCAGGGAAAGTGAATTGGGCCTCGCACCTGGAGAGGGGAGGATGAAGGGGGTTTCCAAAGATTGGGGAAGATAGCCATGGCTATACTCATAAACTCTTTCATAGATTCATCGCTTCATGTTTAATCAAACGAGATGGGATACATATATAGGGGAAGGGGAAGACAAAACGACGCTAGAACATCGATTACAACCATGGAAAACAGCAAACATCGAAGACTTTTAGGAGTTTCGACGCCAGGAAGTTGGACCGTTTGCAGCGGAGTCTCTGCCTGAGATCGCGCTATGGCTGATTGGAGCCTTCTTCAGGTCGCGCTACCCAAGGGTAGCACGTTCATCCTTGGCCTGGCAGCTTCCTCGATTCGCTTCGGCTCAACAGCTTGCTTGATTCTCATCAAAACCCCTCCACTTGGGAAGGTTCGTCCTCGAACCTCGTAGCTCAAGATCCCAGTCTGTGAGAACAGCCTGGTTCCCTAAGCTCTGATACCATTTGATGCGGGATGGAAGTGGGGGGGTCTTCTTCCTTCTGCCCTTAGTCACGCTATACCTTCCTGGCACCTTCTGAAGAATGTGCCATATCATCCTAGCGCGTTCTCAGACAGCAGCCCAGGATGACATGTCTTCAATTCTAGGCCTCGTGGATGACTCTGGGGGTTCAAAACACAAGGGTAAGGCACACAGGACGATGGACAACACACGGGGAACATTAAAATTGAAATCAAACCAACCAAATACTAGCTAGGATAACTTTGGTGAAGGTGGATGTGGGGGTGAGCGGCGGGGGAAGAAAGGTGGATGTAGATGATGCTAGGGCCATGAGGAAGCTTGGCTGGGGCCTCTCACCCGAACCCTTCACAGGGACGGTGCAGCCGAGCTCCATCCTAACCTTAGCAACATCCTTGGCGGTGGTGAGGGGAGGTGAACGTTGGTGGAAGAAGAACGAAGCTCCGAATGGAGCCTCACACTCGACCCCGTCTCAGAGCTGGTGCATCCGGGGCTTCGATCATCCTCCATTGAAGGGGAAAGAGAGAGGATCAGGGAAAGAGAATTGGGGCTCGCACCCGGAGAGGGGAGGATGAAGGGAGTTTCCAAAGATTGGGTAAGATAGCCATGGCTATAGTCATAAACTCTTTCATAGATTCATTGCTTCATGTTTAATCAAACAAGATGGGATACATATATAGGGGAAGGGGAAGACAAAACGATGCTAGAACATCGATTACAACCATGGAAAACAGCAAACATCGAAGACTTTTGGGAGTTTCGGCGCCGGGAAGTTGGATCATTTACAGCGGAGTCTCTACTTGAGATCGCGCTATGGCTGACTGGCGCCTTCTTCAGGTCACGCTACCCAAGGGTAGCGCGTTCATCCTTGGCCTGGCAGCTTCCTCGATTCGCTTCACCTCGACAGCTTGCTTGATTCCCATCAGCTACCCAGTATGGGCCTTCCCAGTTGGGTGCATGTTTTCCCGTGGCTCCTTGTGGGTCAGCCACGCTTGCGCGCCGTAGAACCAGATCTCCGGGGAAGAAGTGTCGCTTCTTAACCCGGGCATTGTAATACTGAGCCAGCTTCTGCTGATATGCCGCGAGTTTTATCTGGGCATTGGTTATTCTTTCCTCGAGCAAGTCAAGATTTTCTCACATCGCCTGATTGTTTCTGGCCTCATCAAATTGTCCTACTCGCAACGAGGGGTTGGATATCTCCACCGGGACTACCGCCTCAGCTCCGTATGCGAGATGAAAAGGCGTCTCCCTGGTGGCGGCTCTAGCGGTGGTTCGGTGAGCCCATAGGATGCTGGGGATTGAATCAATCCATGCGTTTCCTGCTTGATCCAAGCGAGTCTTGATGGCGTGGAGTAGAGTTCGGTTGGCGTTTTCTACCAACCCGTTGGCTTGGGGATGTCCCATCGAGGTGTAGTGGTTCTAGATCCCCAGCTCCGAGCACTTCTCCTGAAAGGCGGTGCTCGCGAACTGTCTACCGTTGTCGGTAGTGAGAACTCTGGGAATTCCAAACCGACAAATGATGCTCCATAGCATGAATTTCCAAGCTGCTTTGCTTGTTATCTTTCCCAATGGTTCGGCTTCGATCCATTTGGTGAAGTAGTCTATGGCGACTATGAGGAATTTCTTCCTCCCTTGAGTTTCAGGGAAGGGCCCTAGTATGTCGATCCCCCACCGCACAAACGGGCAAGGCTCCGTCAAAGCGTGGAGCTGTGTCACCGGCTGGTGGTGCAAATGGGAATACTTCTGGCATTGGGGGCACCTTCGAACGTAGTTGAGGCAGTCCTACTGCAAGGTGGGCCACCAGTATCCTTGTTGGATCAGTGTCCTCGCGAGTGCTCGCCCTCCCACATGACTCCCGCAGAGTCCTTCATGGACTTCTTGGATGGCCTGGATGGCTTCCGTGAGGAAGAGGCACTTGAGTAGGGGAGCTGAGAGGGACCGGCGATATAGTCGGCCGTCCACCATAGTGAAATGGGCCGCTCTCGCCCGCATGCGCTGTGCCTTGGCGTGGTCGCTGGGGAGCTGTTGCCGAAGGAAGAAATTGAGCATATATATGCTCGCACGCTTGACGCCCCCAGGTGTTTCGCCATGCGTAGCCCAGAAAGGAGTGCCTCGTATTCGGCCACATTGTTCGTGGTGGGGAAATTGAAATGCATGGCGTAATGTATCTCTACTCCTTCTGGTGAGAGTAAGACCAGCCCCGCGCCGCTGCCCGCAGCGCAGGAGGATCCGTCAACATATAGTTCCCAGGCGGGCCCTGAGGCCTGCTCGGGTGAATCCTTGGTAGGTAGGGTGCATTCGGCGATGAAATCTGCGAGCACCTGGGCCTTGATCGCTGTCCTCGGTCGGAACTTGATGTCAAATTCTCCCAACTCGATGGCCTATTTGACCAGTCTTCCGGACGCATCAGGGTTCTGAAGGATTTGCCGGAGGGGCAGATCGGTGAGGACGGTGATCGGGTGGGCCAGGAAGTATGGCCGTAGCTTACGAGCAGCTGTAATCAACGCGAGGGCGAACTTTTCAGCCCGCGAGTACCGAAATTCCGGTCCTTGTAGTTCTCAGCTGACATAGTAGATGGGCCTCATGACTCCTGCTTCCTCCCGTGTGAGCACAACACTCATGGTGCTGGGTGTCACGGACAGGTATAGGAGCAGCTGTTCCCCCCCTTGGGTTTAGCGAGGACAGGAGGCGTCGTCAGGTATCGCTTCAACTCTTCGAACGCCTACTCGCACTCCTGGTCCCAGTCTATCCATCCCTTCTTCTCCGGTGCTAGGTTGGCCTACTTGATCAGCCGGAAGAAGAGCAGACATCGTTCGGCGGCTCGGGATAAGAACCGGGCCAGAGCGGCAACGCGTCCGGTGAGACACTGCACGTCCCTCACCCGTCTTGGTCGCTCCATCTCTAATATTGCTTTGATCTGGTCGGGGTTGGCTTCGATTCCTCGGTGGGTGACGAGGAACCCGAGGAACTTGCCTGACCGTACCCCGAACGCACATTTAGCAGGGTTGAGTTTCATGTTGTACCTTCTAAGCGTGGTGAAGGTCTCCGCCAAGTCGCGCAAGTGCTCGGCTGCTTGGAGGCTTTTCACAAGCATGTCGTCGATATAGACTTCCATGTTGCGGCCGATCTGCGAGTCAAACATATGGTTGACTAGGCGTTGATATGTAGCTCCTGCGTTCTTCAACCCGAACGACATGCGAGTGTAGCAGTATAAGCCGTGGTCGGTGATGAACGCGGTCTTGTCTTGGTCGGGCTGGTGCATGCTGATCTGATGGTACCCTGAATAGGCATCAAGGAAGCTCAGCATTTCATGTCCGACCGTGGCATCGACCAGCTGGTCGATGCGTGGCATGGGGAAGCTATCTTTAGGTGTGGCTTTGTTGAGGTCGGTGTAGTCCATGCACATTCGCCACTTCCCGTTGCTCTTGGGGACTAGGACTATGTTAGCCACCCAATCCGGGTACTGGGTCGGCCGGAGCAGTCCTGACCGCAATTTCTCGCCCACTTGTTGCCTGATGATGGCTTGTCGCTCGGGGTTGCATCGTATTCGGCGCTACTGTACCGGGCGACAGTTGGGGTCCAACCTTAGTTGGTGTGTGATAACTTCCGGGGAATTCCGGGGAGCTCGTCCTCAGACCAAGCGAACATGTC
Organism: Amorphophallus konjac; assembly: GCA_022559845.1. Classification (NCBI taxonomy): domain Eukaryota; kingdom Viridiplantae; phylum Streptophyta; class Magnoliopsida; order Alismatales; family Araceae; genus Amorphophallus; species Amorphophallus konjac. The sequence goes on from CM040126.1 coordinate 413,594,839, forward strand.
CTGATTGGCCGCGAGGAAGCTTGCGTACGCTTGTTTATCCTACTTGGACAAGGTAGCGCCGATCTTTAGTGATCTTCTTGGGTCGTCCCTGACTTGGATGAGGTATAGATCCTCGGCTGGCGCAGTCGTGCTCAGACCTGGGTCTTCGGTCCTCGCCTTCTTCTCGCATGGCGCCTCTTCGGGACGCCAGTCGCGGGTGGAGATGAGGTAGCACCTCCTAGATTCTCGTTGATCACCCCAGACTTCCCCTACCCCATGGGGGGTGGGGAATTTTAGCTTCTGGTGGTAGGAGGAAGGGACGTCTCGAAGCGTACCGAGGATTCCTCGGCCGATGATGGCATTGTATCATGTCATTGCACGAACCACGGTAAAGTCTGCGAGGAAGGTTACCTCTTTCGGTGCCGTCCCGAACGTGATCGGGAGCGAGATACGCCCTTCTGGGTGAACAGTCGTGCCGGAGAACCCATATATCGGTGTGTGCAACGGTGCGAGTCGTGATACATCCACTCCCATAAGTACTAGACAGTCGTACGCGATAACATCAGGTCCGCTTCCATTATCCACCAGAATGCGTCACATAGTACACTGATTGATGGTGGCAGAAACCACCAAAGCATCGGAATGGGGCATTGTGACCCCTTCAAGGTCATCCTCGGAGAAGACTATGGGGTCTCCCGGGTGGCCTGGGGGGGATAGTCCCCTCGGGGTCCCTTCGCCCTGACACGCCGTGTTGAGGGTCGTCGCGTACCGACGCCTTCTGCTCGCGCTATCGACCCCGGCTGTGGGTCCCCCAGAGATCATCATGATCACCTTTCCGTTGGGTCGGTTGTTGATCGGGGGAGGCATCTTCTGTCGTCTCTCGACGGCCTTGGCGAGGAACTTATCGAGGAGCCCTCGACGTACAAGGTCCTCGATGGCATCCTTCAGGTTGATGCAGTCGGCGGTGTCGTGGCCGTGGTCCCGGTGGAACTGGCAATACTTCTTATTGTTCAGCGAATTGGGATCTGACTTCATCCGTGAGGGCCATTTGAGGAACGGCTCCTCGCGAATTTCCATCAGGATCTGGTTGGGCGAGGCCGTCAGGGGACTGTAGTGGCGGTAGCCACCCCTTTCCTTCTCGGAGCGGTCAAGGTGGTCTCTATCGCGCCATTCTCGCTTGCTCCAACCCTCGCGTGGTGGGTCGACGGCTCTTTTACGATCGGGTTGGTCGGTCCCGGCCGCGTGGGGCAGGGCCGCGGTGTTCTCCTTGTAATGCACGTGCTTCTGGGCTAGCGCAAGGAGGTCTGGAAGGGTCGTCGGGACTTCAATTCCGAGCGCGCGCCGGAGGATGTGATCTCGCGTCCCCTGGGTGAGTGCCGTGATGGCGATGCCGACGTCGAGGTGGGGGATCCAGAGTGCCTCCGCGCGGAAGCGAGAGATGAAGTCCCATAGCGCCTCTTCCTTCCCCTGCCTGAGGGCAAGTAGGATTACTACAGATTTGGCTACCTTTCGGCAGCCCACAAAGTTCTCCTTGAACAGCTTCTTGAGCTGTTGGAAGGAGGAGATCGTTCCGACCGGTAGGGACTCGAACCATGCCCGGGCGTTTTCTCGAAGGGTGGTGACGAACGCTAGGCACTTCACGGTGTTCGAGGCCCGATGAAACACCAGATGGGACTCAAAGGCGTGCAGGTGGTCGGTCGGGTCGGTGGTGCCGTCGTAGTAGGTGAATGACGGCAACTGAAGCTTCGGCGGGATGGGGGCTTCCATGATCTCCCTGGAAAAAGGAGCGTGGAACTCTTGGTCATCGTCGATGAGGCCGCGATTCTTGGTGGCCAGGAGGACGTCGTCTAGGTACCGGACCTTGTCCTCTATTTCGTCGAACCGTTGGAGTCGATGGTCCATCTCCGGATTGGAGTGGAGAAGGCTGCATCCCCTAGATGCGGGTACGCTGTGCGATCGCCAGGATCTCATGACGGAGGCCCAAGGCGCCTCTCGTGCCTGCCGACAGTTCTCTCCAGCCTGACCTCCTTCGCCCTCCCATCGCTCGGGTGGGACGTGCTGGGGCCGCTGGTCTCGGAGCTCTTGGCAGAATTCTGCCAGGGCTCGGACTTCCTGGCGGAGCTCATCTAGGTCACCGGGGGTGACCTCTTGTCGAGGGTTAACGGAGGAGGCTTCCTGCGACCCCCGGCGGGAGTTGGGTCCCTAACGGCAACCTCATCCTCGGTTGCTGGCGTTGCGAAGGCTTCCACAGGGCGCCATAGCCTTTTGCTCGTGATTCCCACAGATGGCGCCAGGAAGTGTAGCGGTAGAAAAATGGTTCCTAGGCCACGTACCACCTTCTCTATTTATTTGTTGGGGGAAGTCGTCTCGCGCCCGTGGATGCCTGCACACACTAATAAACCAGAAGGGCGTCAGAAGGAGTCCCGGGTGTTACCCCAGGGGACAACCCTCCGATGCTTAAGTCAGTAAGGGATTTAATGAGCAACAGAGAGGAGCAGAATGAGAGAGAAGTAAGGGCCGTAGTAGTTGATCCAGGAGGCGTGTAGATCCTCTGCGTGCGTGCTCGTTGCTCCCAGTGGGCTCTCGGAGAGTGCTCGCTAGGTGGTAAGGTCGCTCAGGTGGAAGAAGCTCTCTGGTCGTAGATGGCCCTCTCGTCGTTCGTTGCTGGTAAGGCTGCTCTCTGTGAGCGACGTCACGCAGATGAGGCGGCTAGCGGAGCGCGCGGGCTCGTTTTGCTGTGACACAGAAAGAGGGAGAGAAGTAGAGAAACCACCACGGGAGATTGCTCCAGCGGGGTGTGCAAAATAGATACAGCGTAACAAGAGATGGGGACTAAACGGCCACATCGGGAAGTGACTCTCCGCGACCTCGGGGGATGGGAATGGTACAGAATTTAAGTGACGAAAATTTAAACGGCCATAGCGGGAAGTGACTCGCCGCGGCCTTGAATGATATCGAAGATATGAGAATAACATAGGATATAAATGACGAAAATTTAAACAGCCATAGCGGGAAGTGACTCGTCGCGGCCTCGAGGATATCGAAGATATGAGAATAACATAGGATATAAATGACAGCAATTTAAACAACCATAGCGGGAAGTGACTCGCCGCGGCCTCGAGAATATCAAAGATATGAGAATAACACAGGATATAAATAACAGAAATTTAAACATCCATAGCGGGAAGTGACTTTCCGCGGCCTCGAGGATATCAAAGATATGAGAATAACACGGAATATAAATGACAGAAATTTAAACAGCCATAGCGGGAAGTGACTCGCCGCAGCCTCGAGGATATGATGTGATCACCAGGGGCCGGAGACCCCAAAATAAGAAGAGTGATCGCGTTTATCTCAAAAGCGAGAAATGACGGGTTGCTTCTTCCTCTCCCTTCGGCCGGCCGATAGAGAGGGACTTCCTTGGTTACTCTTGTAAAAAAAAGGAAACAGACAGATAGTAAATGAATCAGAAAAATGGCAGTGTAGTATTAGTCCCTTATGATGAAAATGGAAAAACCATGACGAGACACACACCTGGTTGGTGTTATTTTTAAACCCCTCTCGGGCACGAGTAGGAAGAAAATGTTATGATGAATTAAAGATCGTGCAGACGTGCATAAAACATATCTCTCTTATAAAGTGAGATGACGGATGATGGGATGATGCATGCGACAGAAATGACAAAAGAGAGTGGGAGAGAATGACTTATTGAAGATGCCGATGGTGGGATCCGACGGAGCTTCGGCAGCGCGGGGATGAGGTGGAAGCACGGCGGACGGAGTAGCCTTCCTCTCACGAGCGTGGGCACCCGGAATTTCGACAGAACCTGCTCCTACAAAAACCCATGGGTTAGAAAAGGGATCTGGCAGAGTCTCTCTTTTCTCTGTCGGATCTGAAGCTCTCTCCCTTCGAGGGAGGGGGTCCTCTATTTATAGGGAAATTTTTATGGGGCGTCTGGGGTCTAGGACGCCTCCATGTTGAGGCGTCCTGGGTCCCAGACGCTTCTATTAATTTTTTATAATTTCAAAATTATGGGCGCGTCTACTCTCCTGGACGCCTCAATCTTGAGGCGTCCCACACCCCAGACGCGCCCATTACTGCCCATCGAATCGCTGTCGAAAATCGTCGACAGCGGAGAAAGCGAGTGGTTTCGGCGCGTAACCGTGACTCTCAAAGGGCGCGTCTGATCGGCAAGACATTGTTATATTTGGATTTTTCCGAAACGTTAAACTGAGCGGTAGATCGGCATCGTCCGGATGGTGAATCAAGGAGGCGTCCAGGGTCCCAGACGCCTCAAATTGAGGCATCCTGTGTCCCAAATGCCTCAAAAAACCCTGCCAGGTCGGCACCGAAAAGCCATCGTCATCTAACCGTTAGACGTCTTCGTGTTCGTATTCTTTTGGAACGTCCGGTTGGGAGCGGTGCCGTCCGTGTGCTGCACGATTTCCTTAGTGAGGCAGCTTTCCTCTCGGCACCGTCAGAAGAGGCGTCACGTTCTCCCGGTAAAAAAAAGTGAAAGAAATCTCAAAAAGGAAATCACTCAAGTAATCCAAAATGTGAAAGCCACTGCGGGGCGCCATATTATAATATGAGATTTACTCAAGATAACGTCAGAAACGGCGTGTCTACAGCTGTCCCGTCTTGGCGTCTGCTTTGCAAGGTAGTGACACGTAGTGGAATGGGAAGGAAGTGTAGTGGAGTGAAGTGAGAATGGACTGAAAAGCCGATGCCAAGATGCGATGAGACACGCTTCCAACATTATGGGTTGGATCTTTTTCAGAGTTCTAATGGGGCGACCTTGAAGAGGGGCTTCCAAATTCAACGATCACTTGGACAGGAATCAAACAAGGAAGGGGAACATGTGCGCTCAGGCATGAATAGGAAAAGGGACCAACTTCACTGTGTGGAAGTACCCGGGTCGTAAACCTGCAGATTTCAGCTTCGGGGAGCGGTTACCAGCTAATGTGGAAGTGCTACGGCCAAGGTGGGTCAAATGGGGTAAAAGTAAAGGAATATTTGAAGATCAGTCCAAGCAAGGGTCTTGTTAGGAAGAACAGCCCAGGGCCATCTCAAGGAACTCAATATTCGGAATGGAATATCTCATATTATAATAACTTAAGCACGGTGGCTTTCACAATCGAATTACTTTGAATGATCTTCCGTAACGGAATCAAAGTTCTACATGAATGCATGCTGGGTTTAAAGAAAAGCTTAAAACAAAGTAAAATAGAAGATAGCCAAGGATAATATTGTTAAGTTGTTAAGAATGAGTCAGGATGCCGATCCGGTGAGCTGATACTGGGCCGGAGCTCGTTTATCCACGCACCGACTCACTGAACGGAACTATCATCCCCATGTTATCACAACTTAACGGCCTATCCGTACAAACCAAATTCCTCTGAAATCATCACTATTTTTGTTGAAAGGGAACTCAAATTCCAGATTCATTCAGGTCGTAAGGTCCTTGACATGTTCTAGTAGCGTAACTATCATATAATACAATGCATGACATGGTGGGGCCAGTAACCGAATGATGCAAGATGGGACAGTGGTGCCCATTAGTGAAACCTGCACTGATCGATATTTAAAAGTAGTAGAATTGCACCACAGCACAAGGGAAATCAAGACAAAACACCTTTTGCTAAAGTCAACAATGATGAATCATCATTGATGTGACGTGTTTGGTTTTTACACTCCTCCCTTCCTATAAATGCCCCCCCCCCTTGCCTAGTTTAGCCAAATGCACCAAGGAGTGGATTGAGAGCCTTGAAGCTTAAGAGGAGGAGGAGAAGAATCTTGGTTTTTCAAGAAAGAGAGCCGAGTCTTCCCGCCCTATGAAGAGGAGCAAGCCTAGCAGCGAATTCAAGCGGCTCTCGACCTCGAAGGACATCTGAGTGAGAAGATCCAGTCGCGTATGGTGAGTTGATTCATTTCAAATTTCCTGTACGACCTCTCTTTCACCTCTCCCCCCCTTTATTTTTCAGCCGTACCCCCTCTTCCGAGGTCCGAGAAAATTCTCCAAACTGCCGTGGCTTTCGAAGCTAACTTCCAACATTTCCATCGGCATGAGGGCCATAATCACGAGGTGACATCTTCAGGGGCTCCTGGTTCACTCCAAGCATTACGAAAAGATTCGCATGGACTGGGCGGCTATGGGTGAGCTGGTAGAGATCTGGCATCCTCAGACTCACACTTTCATTTTCCCCACTTTCGAGGCGACCATCCTTCTTGAGGAGGTGGAACTCCTGCTTGGGTTGAAATGATTCAAAAGGGATGGCAGGATAAAGATCATGCCGATGCTGACAAGGGTGACTTCCGAGGATGTCCTTGGAAGCTTCATGTCGTCTGGTGCCGTTAGAGATGTCCAGACTCAGAAGGGAATTAACCTGCAAAAGCTTACGAAATGGGTCATGGATGCCCTGAGAGGATTGCCAGATGATGATCGTTTGGAAGAAATTATGAAGGGATTCACAATCTGTTTGGCGGGTGCTCTCTTATTCCCTTGTACCGAAAACACAATGGAGGAAGATCAGCTGAGTGCTATTTGCTGAATTTGGAATGGCAAAAGGGTGGGACCCGCCGTTCTTGCTTACCTCTACAATGGCCTTACTGCTTCCAGCATGGGTAAGCCTCCTTTTGGTTGCGCACTTCTTCTGAATTGCTGGGTTGATTTACATTTCAAATTTGATCATCGTGAGGGGATGCCAACTGCCTCGAAAATCTTCCAACAAAGCCCCCTTTACCACATAGCCGATGTGTTAGGCTTTGGTGGTAATATAGTAAATCGTGGTCCATGGCTGAAGAAACGTGAAGACTGGAGGTCTCACTTCAAAACTATGACGCAAAGTTTCTTCACTTGTGCGCCGACATGTCTGCTCTCGCGCGAACTCCTCACGAGGTCTTCCCCTGAAGCTGAACTCCAACTTATTGGCACGACGGAGTTTGTTCTTTACAATGCACATCGGTGCTGTATTCAAATCGGCCTTCCCCGCCATTTGTTCCCAACGTTATCCGACGTTGCTCCTCTGAGGAAGAGAGAATTAGGCACGGAAGAAGATGCGAAGGGAGTGAAGGCCATCAAAGTGTCATGGAAGATGAGCATCCCGGGAAAGGCATTAGTGCATGTAGAGGAAGAACGCGAGCTATGGAGGGCTTATGTAACTGAACTGGGGAAGTTAAGGCCCGAAGCGTCTAAACCCCTGATGTAGCTCACTCTATTGTTTTAATGAAATAAATGCGAAGTTATTGTGTGCAAAGGTTTTCCTTTGGATTTTTGGCCCCCATTCTTCTTTTATTAATTTTTTTTTGGATGCGTCTAGAAAACATGACGCGCCTATATTATTATTATTATTTTTTCTAATTATTTTTCGTCTCTTTTTTTTATTTTTCTGACGCGTCCAGGCACCTGGACGCGTCAATTAGACGCGTCTTCGCGCCCAGACGCGTCAACACTTCGAATTTCAAAAGTTAAGGCCGCCAGCGGCGGCCTTTCTTCTTCACTGTTCATAACCGCCCGAACCCCTCTCTCCTCTGCCCATTCTTCCCCAAATCCGACCCTAAACGATCAATTCTCAGTCCCTATGGAGCGCGGAGGCCCAAGCCAAGGTGGAGAGAAGCGGAAGCGAGTCGCTCACTGCCCGAGGAGGCCTCGGGACCGTGCGAAGGAGGCCGCCGTGGAGGAGGAGGCGATTCCCTTGGCCGTGGAAGGCCCCGAGGGACCCGACGGCGCATGAGAGGATGAGCACGACCCGGTAGGCCCCTAGAACTTTCTTTTGTTGTGTTATTTCGTGATTTTTTGTGAAAAATGGGGCGAGGGACGGAGTTTGGACGGAGGCGGGTTTGACGAGATGGAGGCCTCAATATTATTATTATTATTATTTTAATATTTTTTTAGAAAATTATTGAACGCGTCATAGGGTGAAGATGCCTTTATTAATTAATTTCAATTAAATAATTTAGAAAATTATGAAAGCGTCGTGGCGTGGTGACATTTTTAAAATTATTATACATAATTAAGGAAAATACGAAAATATAAAGGCGTCTAGGAGCCTATACGTTTTTATAATTATTATATATAATTAAGAAAATACAAAAATATGAAGGCGTCCAAGCGCTTTAACGCGTCAAATATATATATATATATATTAATATATACATTGTGTTGTTCAATATTTGGCTCTGTTTCTTATTGATGTAATTCCTATCTTTTGTTTTGTGGTGTGCAGGGTGTGATGAGGACCCTGATCAGCTGGTTCCTGGTAGTGGCGGCGTACCGAGGGCTGCCGGACTTCCAGAGGGCCCGAGTGGATGCCATGGGGTTTGGGGCGTTTTTGCAGATCGAGCCTTTCCGGCTCGACTTGCCCCTCGTCCAGGCGTTGAGGGAGCGGTGGCACGCGCCGAGCCGAGCGTTCCTGATGCCCTTGGGGCATATGGTGCCGTCACTGGAGGATGTAGTCCGGATCACCGGACTACGGGTGGACGGGGAGGCCGTCAGTGGGGTCACTTACCCCGACTACAGAGAGAGTGCCCTAGAGCTGTTAGGGCTGGAGACGAGCGCGACTGACAGAGACAGTAGGACAGTCGGCCGGGCAGACATTATGGAGGCACTCGGGTTCATCGACTCGCGTCAGCACGTCGGCGAGAGCGGAGCGGAGTTCCTGGCACGGCTAGAGGGAGCAGCTTGGGGAGCCTTTAGTCAGGACGCGGACGACCGGGAGCGGGCGGACCTGGACCTCCGGAGGTTCCTCTTCTTCCTACTGGGCCGCCTTCTGCTGGGGACGAAGGGGGACGACATCCACTGTCATTTCCTTGGGATTCTGGCAGACCTAGACCGAGTGGGGCACTACGCGTGGGGAGTAGCCCTACTCGCCCACTTGATTGTTGATCTTTCTCAGGGGGCAGAGAAGGAGACGATAGTTGGCGGCTTTGCGCCTTTCCTCCAGGTAAACATTTCATTTATGTATTTTACAGTGAATCGTAGTTTATGGTCATGCAGTTATTTGTACTAATGATGTATGATGGATGCAGGTATGGAGTTACTACTACTTCCCGATGGGGAGAGCCAGGCAGTGGAACCGGACGGTCGTACCCCTAGCGCGGAGGTGGAGGTCGTCACGCCGCACACCTACCAGTTGACGTCGCTTCGACGTGAGCTGACCGAGTATCCTGAGGCCATGGTATGATGCATGATTTTTTTGTGTATTTATCTTGTTTACTAAGGTGGGACTGACATGATGCATGTATGGTGATGCAGGTGGTATGGAGGCCCTACCTGGGCATGGCCGATGCTGGCCAGCCTTGGGTCGTAGCGGGCCGACCTCGTTTCGGGCGGGACCTGTGGGTCCACTGCCTGAACGAGATCGAGCCACTGCAACTCAGGCTAGTCATGAGGACCCTGGGGCTTGCCCAGGAGTGGCTGGAGGTAGACGAGCCGAGCCGCGTCGGGCTGAAGACCCGGGGCAAGGTGAAGCTCGTGGACTGGCGTACGCGCTTCTCTGCACAGTACCAGGACTGGCAGCAGGGTGGCGTCCCGGTGGTGTCTCAGGTGCAGGACAGCACCGACTACTTGCGACGGTACCGAGTCACGTACGTAGGATGCCTCCACCTAGGGAGGCTAGCAGGGGTAAGTATGAAATACAGATCTTTTCTTGCTTTCTTGTACAAATGTATGTGACATTAATCTATATGCTCATGAATGCAGGATGCTCGTGACACTATCATCACTGACCTGCGGGCCCAGCTGGCAGACGTCAGGCAGCAGCTGGCAGTCACACGTCAGGAGCTGGACATCCTGGTGAGTCGATACAAATGCATTACTATTTTTTTTGTCACCTGGAATCCTGATGCTTAGCCTCTGACTGTCGTTTGTTTCTGCGTTTCAGCATGCCCATCAAGCGGCGTCGGCCGGGATGGCTAGTGGAGCGGCCTCTAGCTCCTGAGCCCCTCCTCCGGAGGTCTCTTCTCTCCAGGAGCAGTTGGCGGGCGCAGTGGCCCGTGCTGAGGAGGCCGAGCACGACCAGGCGACTTGAGTGAGTGTTTACTTGACCCGGACTCCCCTTCCACATGTTCTCTTTCCTGTACTGACTGTAAGGGGATGTGGGCCTTGACATGTGGTGAAGGTTCGGGATGCATTGGGTCGTGCAGTCCGTGCCGAGGTGGCCGAGCGCGACCAGGCGACTCGGGTGGCAGAGCGTGACGCTCGGATAGCGCAGCTGGAGGAGGACCGATGACAACGAGAGGCTGAGGAGTTTCCCACGACGTGCTAGAGCTGCGGATTGCCCTCTAGGTGTCTAGGAGACAGGCGCTGAGAGAGAGAGAGGAGAGGGAGAAGGAGAGGGCGGACAGGAGGGCTTTAGAGGCCCAGATGACAGAGCTCCGAGTGAGTCTCGGTACGGCAGAGGAGAGGCTACGGGAGAGTGAGGAGCGATACCAAAGGGCGAAGGATCGCGGGGCACGACTTCGTCAGTCTGGTTCTTTCTCTGTAGGCAGCTTCTTAGTCTCCTCGGCCGAGGAGCGGTGCCGCGCGTTCGAGGCCGGCCAGGCACCGCAGGGCGAGGGGAGCACCGCCTCTCAGAGTTCGCGGAGGCCCCCTAGGGATCCGTGCCAGAGGAGAGAGGAGAGGGATGATCAGAGGGATGACCAGGAGGGCGGTGGTGAGAGTTAGAGAGTGATTTGTACACCCACCATCCTCACTTATGATGTATATGACAGACAGTTTGTTATATGGAATGGAATAGTTTCTTTCTGTCACTTGACTGTCTTTTGTGTACGTATTGTCCTTCACACTTTTTCTTTTTTACTTACTTCATCGTGACACACTTTACAGAATCTTTCCCCGAAGATGGGGAATTACGCCTTGCGCGGAAGGCACACCATCCGCCCCTTTTTGGGGCGTCTGGGCGCGAAGACGCGTTCTAACATTTTGAATTCAAATTTAAACCACCGAGAACTGCAGGGCGGCCCTTCTTCTTTCCTCTTCCACTTGCAAACACACCTTCTTCTTCCAAGATTTGCTCGCCTTGCTTCCTCTTCTCCCATTCTTGATTTATGGAATACGCGGGCCGAACCGTGGTGAGGAAGAGGGGGGCGAGGAACTCCTCGCCCGAGGAGGGCCGTGCAAGAGCACGGAGGGGCGGCCACGGAAGAGGAAGGGCCTCTTCTGGCTATTGAGGGCCCGAGGGGCCTGATGGCGTGGAGGGAGGCGAGCACGGCCCTGTAGGCTCCTCGATCTCCACTTCTTAATTTGTTTTGTTTTTGTAGCGAGCCGTGTGAGAGGGTTCGGAGAGTGTTGCACTTGAATGATGAACGCGTCTTCGACAGGAGACGCATTTTTTGATGTGGACCCTCCTTTTGACGTACAGGGTATGACAAGGACGCTGGGCTTGACCGATGAGTGGGCGAGTGCGGATGAACCGAGCCGCGTCGGGGGAGAGAGGCGCGGTAAGGCGAAACTTGAAGACTGGTGCATATGTCTCCCTGCTCCGTTCCAGGACGGGCAGCAAGGTGGCGCGCCTGTGCAGGAGAGTGTGGACTACCTGCGGCAGTGCATGGAGAACCATGTGGGGCCTCTTCAGCTCGGGAGATGGTCAGAGGTGAAAGAAAGGCCCCATTATTATTATTATTATTATTATTATTTTATTATTTTCTTTTTTTGAAATCCCGGGGCTTTGCTGATGGCTGTTGTTTGTCTGTTCCAGCGTGCCCAGGAGACAGTGATGGTAGGGATGGCCGGTGGATCGTCTTCGCGCTCCCAGGCTTCTTTTCTGGAGATCACCTCCCTCTGGGAGCAACTTGCCAGTGCAGTGGCTCGCGCAATCCGGGTTGAAGAGGAGCGTGATGCCTGGGCAGCAACCATAGCAGAGCTGCGACGTCATGATGAAGAGAGGCCGGCTTCAGATATCATGGAGTTAAGGGTCTCCTCCAGTGGCGAGGATAGAGGCAGAGAGAGAGAGAGCAGAGAGGGAGAAGGAGAGGGCGGAAAGAAGGGTAGAGCGACAGCAGGATTGGGATGAGAGGAAGGCGTTGGAGGCCCAGGTGAGGGAGCTCCAGCTAGGCCTTCGAGTTATGAGGCAGAGGCTAGGAGTCATGGAGACGCGTTACGAGAGAGCACGAGAGTTCGGGGCGCGACTCCGCCAGTCTGGCGACCTTCCTGCAGGTGGCTTCTTCGCCACGCCAAGGGAGCAGTAGTGAGCCGCCACTGCTGAGCAGGCAGTGCGGGGTGAGGCGAGCGCTACTTCACAGAGCCCAGAAGGCCCCTGAGGGACCCTCACCTTAGCGGGAGAGGAGAGGGATGCCCGCAGGGACGAGCGTGAAGGTGATGGTGAGAGTTAGCGAGCTAGCATACCCGCCTCCTCTCTTGCGATGTTCACGACTGTGATGTTTTATGTAGACCTATGAATGGAGTGATTCGGCTTTCTATGTTCATTTGTTCTCTTGCGCGTTCCTTCTCCCTACGCTTCTCTCCTTTACACTGTTCCCATGTGATGTGCCTGCCGAGACCTGGCCGTGAAACGAGAATCTTGTCTTGCCGCGACCATTTCCATGAGAATCTGCTATCAAAGTCAATAATGATGGCTCTAGCCCCTTCTCCCGGCGATCTTTCAACCTTCCCGGACGACCTCTATAACATGACAGGGCATCCTAAATAGCGTAGGGAGTGGGTCGTCATATCACACCATCCAATCAATTATCCTACGCGAGCGGTGAAGTGACACATGGGACCGCAAGGAGGTGCCTTAGCGCGAGGGTTATCGTTAAAGACGATGGAGGAGTTTTGGCTCGCACTTCTCCCATTTCTATAAATTCTTCCTCCTTCGTTCTCCCTAGGGGTATCGAGAGCCAACTCGAAGAGTGCAAGTTCCACGGAAAAGGAGGGACTGAGAGTTCTAAGGTTGGAATGGAGGGCGAATCTTCCCACTCCTCGAAGAGGAGCAGGTCCAGCGGTAGCAGTTCCAGGAAACTTTCGGACCTCGAAGGGCACTTCAGTGAAAGGACCCAATCGCAACTTGTAAGATGAGCTTTCTCTCCTCTTCTCTCGTTCTTTCTTCCTTTTTCTCTTTTGACAAAAACCCCTCTCCATTCTTGTGTATGCGCAGAGTGCGATGAAATCACATATTTCATGGGAGTTAGTAGTGGCAGCATATAGGGGTCTCCCTGATTTTCAGAAGGCTAGGCTAGACGTGATGGGGCTTGGAGCCTTTCTACGGATCGAGCCAGTCAAGCTCGACCTCGCCCTCGTCCAAGCATTGCGTGAAAGGTGGGATCCAATGAGTCGTGCCTTCTTGATGCCTTGGGGGCACATGGTGCCCAGCCTGGAAGATGTGGTCCGAATTACGGGCCTCAAAGTGGATGGCGAGGCGCTGACTGGCGTCACATACTCCGACTACAGAGAGGCTGCTCAGAGGTTACTAGGAGTGGACCTGATGATCGTAAGAACAGGTCCTGTAGCCAAGACGCCTATCATGGAGACGTTGGGCTTACTGACGTTCGTTCCCGTGATGATGAGTCCTTGGAAGAGTTCATGGAGAGGACTGAAAGAGGATGCCGTGCCATCTACTGCGTAGATGCGAGCAATTGGGAGAGAGCCAACATGGATTTGAGGAGATTCCTCTTCTTCCTATTGGGGAAATTGTTACTGGGCTCGAAAGGAGACAGCATCCATTGCCGCTTCTTAGAATTCTTGTAGACCCTGAGAAAGTGGGGCGATACGCTTGGGGAGCAGCCATGCTGGCGCATCTATTTGCGGGTCTGTCTGAAAGAGCAGACCGGGAGGTAACAGTGAGTGGTTTCACGCCGTTCATCAGGTATCCCCCCCTCTTCTTCTTTTTCTCTCTTTTTTTTGATATGTTAATGACACATGATGGTGCAGTTGTGGAGCTATTATTACCTCCCAATGGGAAAGGCCGTCATTGGCGCCCAATGGTGGTGCCGCTGGCGAGGCGGTGGCAACCCATCATGAGTCCAGCCCCTCTATCCTACCAGCTGATGGTGTTAAGACGCGAGTTGCAAGAGTTCCCCGCAGTGATGGTGGTTATTTTTTATTATATTTTTTTTTTTTTTTTCTTGTCTCCCCTTTGTGACTAGAAGATGTGTGTACCTGACCTAGGTGGTCTGGAGGCCTTATGCGGGTATGACTGACGCCGATCAGCCATGGGTCATAACGAGTCGTGCCCGGTTCGGGCGTGACCTCTGGATCCACTGTGTGAATGAAATCGAGCCACTTCGACTACGATTGGCCATGAGGACCTTAGGGCTCGCACAAGAATGGGTGGACATGACTACAACACCGCGTGTCGGGAGGAAGACGCGTGGGCCGGCGATCTCCGTTGATTGGAGAGTGCGATTCCCCGAGCAATATGAGGACTGGCAACGGGGTGGCACTCTCGTGGGTCACATGCTCAAGACAACGAGGATTATCTACGCCTCTATAAGGCTATGTATGCAGAGCGACTCCATCCCGAGGGGACCGTGGAGGTGAACATATTATTCACCAATATTTTTTGTTTTTTTATCCTTTTTTGTTTTTTAATGTTTTTTTGTATATTAACCTATGCCCTGGCCACATGACGCTCGAGACACCATGATAGCGAACTTGCAAGCTCGCCTGATAGGCATGGAGCGGCAGTTACGTGATACTCGCGCAGCCTTGAGTTCTTCGGTAAGCCTGCATACATATGATCATAGACCAAGATTCTTGGTGCTAGGTCCTCAGTGCCGCCTCATGTGTGTTGTAGCGCGCCTAGATCGATGCAGCTTCCTCAGCAATGGGGGCGGATGGCGTCTCTTCTAGCTTATGGATCCCTACTTCCGAACTCAATTTGCTTCATGAGCAGCTTACTCATACTACGCAGGGAGCCGTGGAGGCAGAAGAAATGCTCTCCACACAGGTGAGAGTCTTGCCATTGAATTTCACTTATCCATGCCTCCATATATCTGAAATGGCAGACATGGCAGACGAAAGAGGTGCAAGATGCACTTGCCCGCATCGCGCAGGGGGAAGCCAGAATAGCGGAACTGGAGGAAGAGTTGCGGCATCGTCCAGACGATGGCTCTTCTCGAGATGTCGTGGAGCTGAGGATTACCCTTCAGCTAGAAAGGGAGGATAGAGAGAGAGAATGTGTGGAAAGGGAAAGAGACACCGAGAGAGAGAGAGCCGATAGATTGGCGTAGAGGGAGGAGCGGAGGGCCATGGAGGCCCAACTGTTTGAACTCCGAACCAGACCTCGGTCTTGCTGAACAATGGCTGAGAGATGGTGAAGAGCCTACCGAAGAGCACGAGAGCGTGGCTTTCGTGTTAGCAGCTTCTTTGCCGCCCTGTCGATCGACTGGGAGCAGAGACGGAAGAGGGGTACAGAGCAGTAGAGGCACCGCCTCGCATGGTTTAGCAACACCTCCTCCTCGCCTGGAGAGCGGAGAGAGGGGTAACGCTGAGAGAGAGGACGGAACTTAATGTACAATTTCTAGAAGAAAATAAAGGAAGGAATGTTTAGTTTCATGTCTTTTGCCTTCATTCCTGCTTTTCAATCCTGTACACATTACTCAATGAAACAAGTTAGTTTTTCCATTCTGACTTGGCCCCTTGTTCAACAAGCAAATGTTTGTTTCGGCTATCCTTGATAATGGGTCAAGGGGCCAAGCCCTTATCAATTAAGGCAAGAGCAAAGATGATGAATGCAACATACGGACACACAAATGGGAACAAAATGTGAAATGTAGCACACAAATATTATCACACGAATGCAATTTTTTTTATTTTTGTCTATGTTTTTTGTGTGTTATTTTTTTATTTTTATTTTTTTTTTTTTTTATTTTTTTAAAAAGACATTTGCTATCACAACGGGCATGGTTCTTGGACCCGGGGTGTTTAAATCGTTCTTAAGTAGTTTAATGCAGGGTTAACGTGTTCCAAGAGAATTCCCACTTGGGGACTCAGCTGACGGCGTCCTCGAGGGCCACTTCAAATTTTTTTTTTTTGGGATAACTAATGTTTGTTGACCATTCTTATGGCACCTGACCTTTATGAAGACAGGGTTTCTTACTAACCTCCTGGGTATCTTGTGTGCACATCTAGATTGATTTGGCCCCCTAGACTCCTCAAATGATAATCCTGCCGGTTAAGACTTAACCTGATGACAAAACCGTCATGCCATGCTTAGGCTCTCAGTTGCTTCCGACTGCAAGGATACACCGAAAGAGCGTTCAAGGTAAAGGATTTGCCCGACCCGGGTCTATTTCCTCACAACTCTAGATGGTATGGGATGGAACACCATGGAACCCTAACGGCCAACCGCGCGACGCTGACCCGGAATCAGACGCCGTCGCACCTATTGGTGACACGCTTGCATTGACCTAAGCCCGAGGTTAAAGTAAGAATCCACCGAGGTGGTAGATAGAGGTCTTGACCAGCCAGAAACATCGAGACTCCTTCGTGGCGATGGCTTTTACTTTTCGAAGTAGACAACTATATGTGTGTTTTGCTAAAACGAGGTCGCTTGCCTTAGCGGGGCGCACCTTTCAGGATTTCCATTGGCTTTCATCTTTGAGGGGAGAAAGAAGAGTACGGTGGGGTAAACCTTCCGAGAGGACCGGCAAAACCGTTAACCCGACGAGCCAACCGGGACCTACTCGACCTTCCCTTTTGGGCGACTTCGGACCAAATCTCGAACAGAATTATGTTGCCCCTTTGTGGAATTTAGCCTTTGTTTTGAGGGGTTTCGCTTGTCGAAATCAGGCACGGCCACGACCAGGCTTTCATTTGACTTTGATTTATCTTTTTTTATTTAGGGAGACATGATAATTTGATATGTGGGAATCCCTCTTGTATGCCTGCGGGGACACTGCCCTCTTCTCGTGCTCTGACTCGAGTTCGAGGAGATGAATCCTACTCTCGCCTTCAGGTATGGTATTTTGGTTCCCTTATGCTCAGCGTTTTAAGGGCGCCGGCTGTCTCATTGGGTCGAGAAAGAATAGAACAAAGATTACGACTTTCCTGGAGACCTTCGAGTATGGCCCCACAATAAGCAATACCACCAATTTTTTGGCTAAAACAACTATGTGTGTGCGTGTTTCCTTCTTTTAGTGGGCGTAAGCTGACATGACCGGACAGGAATCTCCGCGGTTCTGGCGGGCCAAGACCCGAGACCTACCGAGCTTTAATGGATCCTATCCTACATGAAGGACAGATGCAAAGACTTGACTGTATGATGAACACTAGGCACTCTCTTTTTTCGTTTCTTTTTTTTTCTCTCTTTTTTTGTTTTTGTTTTTTTTTGGAGCTTCCCTCGAGTTCCGCTTTATTTTATCCCAAAAGTGGGGTGTGGGAGTATGCGCAGGTTAACCCTGAGTTAGGCTACAAAGACTAAAAAGTGAATTTTCGGCTCCGATGGTCCTCGTACCATGCCAGTTGTTACACATATCTAAGGGAAGTATTTTTTAAGATAAAGCCTATTCCAAGGGTGGGATAACTCGGTCCCTTCGGCATTGACTAACTTGTAGGCGTTGCCAGGGTACGCAGCCTGAACCACATATGGTCCTTCCCAATTGGGTTGAAGTTTAGAACGCGGCCCTCCAGGTTTGACAAAAATTCTTTTTACGACCATCTCACCGACTTTGAATTTTCTCTCAATGACTTTCTTTTGGTAAAAACGAGCGAGTCTATTTTGATAAACACGTGCATGCTCGGCAGCGGCCAGCCGCTTCTCGTCTAAGAGTTCCAACTGGGCAAGGAGTGAATTACGACGTTCGTCGAGGGAAAATTCCTTATCCAATTGTACCCTGAGAGAAGGAATCAAAGTCTCGTACGGGACTACCGCTTCCATCCCATAAGTAAGGGCAAACAGAGTTTGCCCGGTGGGGGTACGGATTAAAGTGCGATAGGCCCATAAAGCTTCGATAAGCTTTTCTGGCCAGTCTGAAAACTTACTAGACTCGTAGGTTTTATTTATGATTTTGATCAATGTTTTATTAGTGGCCTCCGCCTGGCCATTACCTTGTGGATAATAAGGTGATGAATGATACAATGCGATTGCGTACATTTTGCAGAGGTCTTGAAGGTCCTGAGAAATGAACTGTGGACCATTGTCGGTGACGATTGTGCTTGGGATGCCGAACCTGGTGAGGATGTTCTTCATGATGAACTTGCAGACTGTTGACGCCTTGATTTCTGCGTAAGCTTCAGCTTCGGCCCATTTGGTGAAGTACTCCATCGCAGTGAGGATGAAAGATTTCTGCTTGGTGAGGGAGTTGGGATCACCTAGGGGGCCAATGATGTCGAACGCCCACATTGGAGAAAGGCCATGGGGAGGATACTGGATGAAGTGAGGAAGATGGTGAATGAATCTTATCGGCGTGAAGCTGACACTTGACACACCTACGGACATAGACATCACAATCCTCTTCCATAGTGGGCCAGTAAAAGCCTTGCCTGAATGATCTTCTTAGCGAGCATTTGGCTATTTACATGGCCACCGCACACACCTGAGTGTGCTTCCTCTACACATTTCAGACCTCATTGTCATCAAGACATCTTAAAAGAACACCAGTAAGGCTTCTCTTATACAGTAGACCTCCAACCAACGTGTATTTCTGGCCACCCTTCTTATGGCTTTCTTATCTTCTGTGGTGGCTCCTTCAGGATAAGACTGATCTTTGCAATATTTACAATTTCATAGACCAAGGTTTCTCCTCATCAGCCAGTTCTTCTTCAAATTCTGCCAACATGATTTCCCTCTTCTCAAGAATTTCCCCTTCATGAATCTTCCGTAGGACTCTTTCTTTGATTCTTAAAAGGTAAGGGTCTGAACAGCAGGGACGAGGCGCTTGTAGATGGTGATAGATTCAGACCATACACCTAAAGGGAATTTAAAAGATGACGCCAAGGAGGTGAGGGCATCGACCAGAATGTTCTATTCGCGAGGAACATGGACAAAGATCAGCTTGGTGAACAATTTGGCATAAGCAGAGACCAACTCCTGATAAGGCTTGAGCTTGGGATCAAGGGTGCGATATTTGGTAAGCACCTAGCGGAGAATGAGTTGACTGTCCCCCACGACTCGTAATTCGGTGATATAGAATGAATGGGCTAATTCTAGACCAGCTAGAAGAGCCTCATATTCAGCAGTGCTGTTGGTGACTGGGAATGCGAGATGAAATGCCTCTGGGATGGTAACGCCTTCGGGCGTCAGAAGGACAATGCCAATACCCTTCCCTTGGGAATTCAGAGCTCCATCAAAATATAATGTCCACATTGGCTCGTCGGATTGGGTGATGGACATTAGTTCTTCATCTGGAAACTCTGATTGGACGGATCGAACTTGGGGAGAGGATGGTGAGCGAGATGCTCGGCTATAGCATAGCCTTTAATTGCCTTTTGCTGGATGTAGGTGATGTCAAATTGAGACAAGAAACTCTGCCAGCGTGCTAGCCTATCGGTAAGGATGGATTTCTCCAGGAGGAACTTGATAGGATTCATGCGGGCAACAAATGGACCTCATGAGCCAAGAAGTAGTGTTTCAATTTCTGCATTACCCAAACGAGGGCAGCACATGTTTTCTCATGGCCGTGTACTTCTGCTCACAGGGATTGAGGAGTTTGGACAAGTAATAGGTTGCCCGTTCCTTGCCTTCTTCATCGGCTTGTGCGAGGACGGCTCCCACGGAGTCATCCAAGACTGAGATATAAAGGATCAGAGGTTTTCCTGGCTTGGGTGGAATGAGAACGGGTGGATTAGCCAGGTATTCCTTTAACCCTTCAAAGGCTTTCTGGCATTTAGAATCCCACTGGAATTCTACTCCTGGCTTGGTCAACTCATAAAAAGGTCTACACCTTTGCGAGTGCTGAGACACAAACCGACGGATGAATTGTAACCTCCCAATTAAACCTCGAACTTCCCTCAAATTTTTGGGAGGTGGCATATCCCTGATGGCCTTAGCTTTGTTGGTATCTATCTCAATCCCTCTTTTACTGACTATGAAACCCAATAACTTGCCCGATGATACGCCAAACACACACTTCTTCAGGTTCATTTTTAATTGGAACTCCCTTGATCTCTGCAATACCTTAGCCAAGACTCTCGGATGTTCCGCCCTAGTTCTCGATTTTACCAATAAATCATCCACATACACCTCTAGATATATATGCATCATATCATGAAATATGGCCATCATAGCTCTTTGGTAAGTAGCTCCAGCATTCTTCAACCCAAACGACATGACCACGTAACAATATGTTCCCCAAGGTGTAGTGAATGACGTCTTCTCCTGATCCTCTTCTGCCAAACGAATTTGATTATATCCCGAAAATCCATCCATAAATGAGAGGGTTTCATAGCCTGCCGTGTTATCGATTAACACATCAATATGAGGCATGGGAAAATCATCCTTTGGACACGCGCGGTTAAGGTCCCGGAAGTCGATGCAAATCCTGACTTTCCCATCCTTCTTCATGACCGGGACAATGTTCGCTACCCATTGAGGATAAAGGACGACTCTAATAAACCTGACTTTGTGGAGCTTGTCGACCTCTTCTTTCATTTTCAAAGCCATCTGAGGGTGGAAACGCCTTAACCTTTGTTTTACCGAGACGGACCCTGTTTTAGAGTTAAGCGGTGTTCGACCAAGGTGGAATCCAGACCCGGCATATCTTCGTAGCTCCATGCAAACGTGTCCTTATACTCCTTGAGAACTTCAATTAAGGCCTCTTCTTCAGAGAGTGGTAAATTATCACTTATGAGGACGATCCTAGAGTCTTCCTCAGTTCCCAAGTTGACTTCTTTGGTGGACTCTTCTACGGCGGCTGACGGCTCGTCGAATCTCTCATCCCACTAGCATATGCGCCGGCCGCGTCCTCATATTCTTCATCCTCTTCTTCAATAGGGCATTCTTCATCTGTGATCTCGTAGACTCCATACCCTTCATCAATTGTGCAATTCTCCTCACAATCTATCTCTGGCAGTTGGATGGGATTTTCTAGCAATTGAGGAATGGATAGGCACGCTCGACACCTACTGGCTAGATCCAGAAGGAATCGATGAGGGATCTGCTTACCCTTGGATTTCTTTTGGGTACTACCCTTGACCCATTATTCCTAGGTTGACTAGCTGTCCTACGGACGAAGAAGAAGCTAAAGAAGATGCCGAAGAATGTACAGGGAAGGACCCCTCAGAGGAGGGGTAGAAAAGGTCACTCATAGGACCTTGGACGAGTGGCCCGTAGGTCGGGACGCACTCGTGGGAGATGTAGGAGGTTTCTTCAACGAAGATGTGTTGTTGAGGAGTTTGAAAATTGACATTTTTTTTCGTTTTCATTTTTGATGACAAAGTAATGAAAAGAAATCGGAGGAGGGGAAAAGTGATTATGGCTAAAGGGTTGGGAGGCTCATAGAGCAGATCATGATTGAAAACCTGCGCGGGTTGAGAAACCCGCGTAGGTATGTAAGTAGAGAAGGGGACCTGGGAAGATCATCAGACAACGTCTGGCCCAGGAAGAGACAGCAACGAGGGCTGTGTGAGTGAATAGAGAAGATGACGGCTAATGAGCCGTCGATGGCAATGTTGATGACGGATGAAGATCCGCCGGTGAGAGAGTCCTCTTGGCGAAGATGGTTTGGAATTCTGGCAACAATAGTGATATCCCCTGGCATTTCAAAGATGAATGGCGGCCCTTCCAGCTGCGGGGGTGAGAACATTCGTTCTAGCACAATGAAAATATCTTGTATGTCGAACCATTTGCCCCATTCGCATTCGGAATCTTTGACCTTGCCTTTCTTTGTGGCCCTTGAACATTCTTCAGCCAAGTATACAACATGGGATCCCCCATGTGTCTCTTGCGGGTAATCCCCCATCTGAATAATGGGCCCTTTCTTGAAATGAGAGGATAGGGTCCATGTGAGGGGTTTCTCATCTGTCTCGAGTGGTCCTTCAAAGCCTAGGCCAAACTTGTGACTCAACCATTTTTCCTTTGGCGGTTTCAGCCTTCCTTGTAGCTGCGCGCCCAAGCCTTTGCCCTGCTGATAGCCAATATTTCTCATTATCTCCCATCCTTTAGAATGAGAAGGGAGATGTGACATTGGTACTGAGGGATACTTTTTTGGTGTCAGCGGAATGTGGGATGTGTCCCACACATCCAGTAGTGACAATATGGGCCGATGAGAGGGCCAAACAGATGGCAGAGAGGTATTAATAGCATCCACTGTATGATAGACATGTGTACTGATCACTTTAATAATCCTCCCATTGTACGGAAACTTTAGGCATTTGTGGTTGGTGGAGGGCACAGCATCCATGACTTCAATATAGGGGCGACCCAGTATAGCCTTGAATGTGGGATCCATGTCGAGGACATGGAATTCCGTAGAGATTGATGCAGGGCCTAATTCTGCCTTTAGGATAATCATTCCTTGTGGTGGCCTTTTGCTATTGTCATAAGCTGTGACTGTGATTGAGGAAGGTCTTATCTGTTCCTCACCGACCCCATATAACTGAAGGGTGCTCATGGAGATCACATTTATGGATGCGCCCGTGTCCACCAAGCACGGGTGTATGAACACTCCATTGATTTTTATTGAAACACACAATGCATACTTTCGAGCTTCCTTAGGGGCGAGCTCATGGTTGTAGAACATAATGGCTGGCTGTGTGTCCATCGGCGTCAGAACGGCCGAAATCTTCTCTACAGGGAGGTCCTCATTCACCATGACATTTTGAAGATATTCTATTAAGGCTGCCTGATGGGATGTGGATCTCTGAAGCAGCTCAAGGATGGAGATCCGAGTAAGTGTCTTGTCCAGGTGTTTTAACAAATCATACTGTGTCCCAGGGATGGATTTTTCTGGCTGCTCTCCATTGTCCTTCTCTGTCTGAGACTACTTGGGGTCCTGACTGTTCTGGGGGAAAACCCTGTGGAAGATCATTCCACTCCGGAGCACCATTGCTTGCGGCTTTTGCACCTCTATGGGGTTAGATGTGGGTTTTAACAGGGGTTTGAGGGGTAGTGGTGGAGGAATGGTTGATGAAGCAGGCGTGATGATGGGAGCAGGGACTCTGATGAGGGGTTTGTTAGGTGGAGGCATGGTAGAGGTAGAGGGGATCTCATATGGGCTATGGAGGATAAGAGGCTTGGAAGGTGGAGGTGGAGGTAAAGTGGAAGTGGATAAGGCCTGAGATGGATAATGGTTCTGAGATGGATGGTGGGTGATGAGTAGTCTTGGGGGCGTTAGTGGAGGCATGGTGGAGGTAGGTGGGGTTGCGTACGGTTGATGGATGATGAGAGGTTTGGAAGGCATAGGTGTAGATGTAGTAGGGGTGGATGGCAAAATGGAGGGGTGAGAGAAGATGAGAGAGTGCGAGGGCATAGTGGAGGTCGTTGGCTGATAGGTCATTAGTGGGTTAGTGGGAGAGGTGCGGATGAGAGGGCGTGATGGCTGTGGAAATGGTGAAGGCCGCGCTATAGGTTGTGATGCGGGCTGATGAGAGAGAGGTGTTGCCCGGGCAAGGCGGGGGAGTTGCCTGACGATAGGGTTGACGGCAGCAAGAACGGAGGTACTTTCTGGGTGCCAACCCTATTCTGTCCCGACTTCTAGGAAGGAGGAGATGAGGTTGACCTGGTGATTGGGTTGTTGGTGCTTCGGTAATGGATTCTGGATTATGCCCATGTTGGGTTGTTGTGGTTGGGCCTGCTGAGGCTGTTGTTGTTGTTGTGGTTGTTGCTGCGGCTGCTGTTGTAGCTATTGTTGTTGTTGGAACTGTGGTCTAGGAGGAGGTCTCCTGGCTTTGAGAGTGGCGATGTATTGCCTCATTTCATCCCAGTCAATTCCACCTTCATCATTCATATCATAGATGTAATCTTTAAAATGGAAACAGTTCTCTACTGTGTGTCCTGACTGCCTGTGGTAGACGCAGTATCTGGAGGTATCAACATTCGAGGGCCATGCGAGCCTTTCCCTGGGTAGGGTGAGGGTATTTGAGACCATGAGGGTGCTGAAAATATCTGCTAAAGTTTCTGGCAATGGTGGGTAATATGCTCTCTTGGGGCCAATCGGCCTCCTTTGTTGCTGTGGGGGGGCATAATTCCCTAAGGGTGGAACCTGGTGGTACTGAGGTGGTGGTTGTTGTTGCTGGGATCGGGGTTGTTACTGGGGTTGAAATGGTTGAAGCATATTGTTCTGGGGTGGATTGTTTTGGGGTGGAGGACGATAGGGGAAAGGACCTTGCTGAAGGGGAAGTCGAGATATTTGTGGAGGCCTTAGGTTGGCTGCATAGTTGGCGTTGTTGACTGCACTCACTTGCTCATTTGTTACGACCCCCTCTGTTGCTCCACTGGGGACACCAGTGCCTGTCTTTCTGACCACCTTGGGCTTCGACGGCTCAAACATGTGCATAATGGGGGAGTCTTTTAACTGGGTTTGGATATACAGGGCCCTCTCATAGAGTTCTTCCATTGTAGTAAGCTTGTTCATGGCCAGGACGTGCCTGAACTGTGGGGTTGCATTGGACACAAGCATTTTTACTTGTTCGGGATCTGAGAGGGTATCTGTTATCCTTTCTGCTAGAGACCTCCATCTGTCAGCATAACGGACAAAATCCTCGTCAGGCCTCATTTTCTCGGCTACTAGGTCAGTAATGGAAAGAGAGGGACCAACCCTATCCCGATGCTTTTACAAGAATCTTCTTTGCACTGTATCAAAGTTCTCGGCCTCGCCGGGCTCCAAAGAATAGAACCATTCTAGCACGGGACCGTCCAACGATCTCCGAAAGAGGTATGCCAGGGATCTCTGGTCATTTTGCCAATAGGAGGATTCATACATGAAGTCCTTGAGGTGAATAAAGGGGTTGTGATGGGAATCGACGCCGAGCATGTACTTTTTATTTTGTATTTATGTCCTTTTAGTTTGTGTTTATATCCTTGGGAAAGTATGTACGCAAATGTAAGGCTTTATAAGCCAAAGAGTCATTCCCATGGATTGTGTGGGTTTTTGTGTAAATGTGTAGTAGGTCCAGCTAGGGGGCCCCCTCCCCTACCCCATTGGTCCACCTCATCCATGTGGGGCTGGTCAACCATCCTAGGTGGCCATCTAGAAGGTTTGAATGCTAATTGACCACATGGGAGACAAAGGGGTTAAAATTTCAAAGGTAGGCCACCTACCTTACCTACCTAGTCAAAGGAGTGCCCATTCATATGTAATTTATTTATTTTGAGTTTTGACCACATGGGGGATGAAAATGACATATTTCCCACGAAATTATCAGCCCCCCCACCCCTTGATATTTTCTATATAAGCCTATGTATAGTGTCATTAGAGATTAATGAAGAAATGAAGAGAAAATTGTTGGAAAATCAAGAGTGTTCTTGAGCCCCTCCTCTCT
Source organism: Amorphophallus konjac (assembly GCA_022559845.1). Lineage (NCBI taxonomy): Eukaryota > Viridiplantae > Streptophyta > Magnoliopsida > Alismatales > Araceae > Amorphophallus > Amorphophallus konjac. The sequence goes on from CM040126.1 coordinate 413,620,175, forward strand.
CCCTATGGTTTATCTCCTCCAACCTCCAGTTCTAGAGTGATTTCATCTTCTATCATCCCCTCTTCACCTCCGGTGATCATCTGTACCGCCGCCGCCGCCGTTCGTGCCGCCTTCGAGCCGCCACGGGGTCATCTTCGATGTTCTGTCCTGCTGGACAGAGGTGCAGCTCGAAAATTCCTCAAGCCAGCCACGAGTTCCAATCGATGTGAAATTTTGAGGGTTTGTTCCTACCTTATAGCCCCTTCCCCACAAAAAAATTCAGATCCAAATTCCCCCGTTTCATAGTGTTTCCACTTCGTTCATTCCCCAAACTCAGATCAGATCTGTCTCTATCTACAGTGACAGACCCTTTGAGTTCGTCCTCTTCTACCACCCTTTTGAATTTATTTTGACCTCCCAATTTAACTGAGAATTCTATCCATTTTTCCCTACCTCCACAATTTTTATTAATTTTTGTTGAGTCTTTTACCTATTTTTCAAAATTCATGTTCTACCGGAGCTACAGTACTTCCAGCCAGATCCCAGATCCAACCTTCCTCCAGTAAACAAATCATAGAAATTCATAGACACATCCAAACGTGTCCACACCAACTTTTCCATCTTCCCAACTCCAACTCCTACAACTTTCATGAAGAAGTCGAAGTCTGAATCCAAGTTCTTCCTAGCGGTCAACGGCAGTTATCAGAGATCAGCTCTGCAGATCTGAGTGTTTAGTTACTGTACAACAGGAGGTTGTAAATTTCATAAGTCAAGATCAGAGAAGATCCAGGCCATATCTCTAGGCCTACATTGAAGTACTTCGAGTCAGCTTTCCAACGGCGCTAATTTCGTGTCAATCCGACATCGGATCTGATCGCAGCGTCCGTTCCCGTCCGAGCGCGCGCTGAAAATCAGAAAGTGCAGGTCCGTGGCCGGTTTTTTCGACCGGTGCCGAACGGAGCCGCCGGGCCTCCGGCCGGCGTTCCAGCGCGCCGCCATCCCAAGGAGAGACCCTCCGGGCATCCACCACTACAGCGGTGCCACCGGGTCCCACACGGCCCCTCCGGACAGCACGTGGGCCCCACCGTCACGTGTTTGGGTGTTGCCGAAACAGCGCGAGAAGCCGCCCGTCAACCCGAATTCGGTCCTCCCGGACCCCATTGTGTAGCCCTTTACCTCCCTGCGTGGAGTGGGCAGTGGCTTACATTTCTGTAATATTGTGTAATATTATTCCGGGAGTACGAGTTTCGGCCGGGTCCGTCGTCCCCACGCCCAGCGCGTGGAGGTATCATCTTCGCTCCTACACTTGGCATTTCGCTTATTTCATATATGCTTGTTTATGCCACTGCTAGAGAGCATGTTTTAGGACCTAGCTTGCTATAATTTCATATCACCGCTACTGCGAGAGAGTGAGCGAGACCGTCCCGTGACCCGATCCGGGCACGAAAGTGCGAGCCGACCACCCTAGCTCTTGCCGGTTTCTCAACCGTGCACGTCCGACGCTTCCCTCATCAAGGGACGATCGCGAGCTTGTCGTGTCCGTGTCTCGTCCCGCATCAATTTGGTATCAGAGCGAGTTTGAGTCTAGGGTGTCAAAAAAGAAAAGAAAAGAGTGTCATTCATTAGTCATTTACGTCTAGTCATTAGTCTGTTTAAGTCGAGTCTAGGATCATCATTGTTTTTTTTAAAAAAAAGAAGTGTCTTTTGCATCGCATCCCAATAACCCGGTATATCAAAAGGTGTTGCCCGAACGTTAGGCTACGCCTATTGGGAAGGCCGCACACTTGCGCGAGTGGTCTTCGGATCGGTTATCTCTGCCACGTACCGAGTCTTGGTCGTCATGTTTAGGGTTGTAGTCCATTGTCTAGGTGGTTCATCTACTAGTGTCGACGTGCCCACCCACTAGTCCCTAATCCCCATGGATTCCCAAACACCCGGATGGTGGAGATACTATCTCAAATGGAAGGACCACCCGAACCACCCCACGAGGCCCGAGACCCGGGACTTCTACGGGTCCGATGACCCGAGTGTCTATCTAGAATGGGAAGCCATCATGGATGATTACTTCGAGGTGTACATTATGTACGGGCCCATGCAAGTCGATGTTGCCAAAAGGCGACTTTTTGGTGAAGCCGCCGCAACTTGGAGGAACATCAAATATTGGAGGGAGGATAGGGATCTAAGGCCCATCGAGTCATGGTGGGAAATGAAGAGAGCGCTTAGGAGGGCCTACTTGCCCCGCCCACCTACTTCCAACCACGAAGGTCATACCACTCACCCACCCCACCAACTCACCCACAACCAAGTGGGCCACACCGCTACCCAATCCCACCCCTTCACCGCCGTCCAAGCCCAACAAAGCGACCCCAATCTAGTGGCCAGCCCAAGCACCTCCAACCAACCTCGCCTTGGCACCCCCATCCCAACCCCCTCAAGTACCTCCAACCGAGTGGAAGCCCCACTTATAGCCGAGCCTAGGACCACACCTAGGTCGAGGGACGAGGAGCGAGTCCACCCCAAGGTCCCTACTCCAACCCGCTCCTTTGAGGAATGCAAGAAAATGATTTCGGATTTATTGGAGAGGATAAGTGCTTCTTCACCTCTCGTAGGTGCTCCATCACCACCCGCTCCTTCCGAGCTCTATTCGGAACCTTCTTCTTTGGAGCTACCAAAGCCCGAGCCACCCGTGTTTCTTACGGGAACACTTTACATAGCCGAGCCACTTCTTAGTTGGCTCAAGGATGGCTTGGTCCCACATCCCTTTCCATCCATGGACCCCATCCTACCTATAGTGCCGGTTAACTCATTCCATACCACATTTCGATCCCGTCACCATGTTGATACGTTGGATGATCTTGTCATGGGATTAGATTTACAATGGGAGTTGAGACATCTTTTGGCCCGAGGCTTTGACCAACCCGCTAGTCTTAGCTTCACCCATCCGGCCTTCGGGTCCATTACCTCCGAGTGCACCGTGGGTTGTGTCACCACGGAGGTTCTTCTACTTCTCCCGCTACCGGACGAGCCCGAATTCATACCCTTTTGTCCGAGGGAGGAATCATACTTCTTGCCTATGATCCCCGTCCCACCCGTCACAATTCAAGAAGGTGACTATCCGCACCTTCAAAACTTCTACACGTGGGACCGTGACTTGTGGGAACCCACCATAAGGGGTCATACCTTCTTTGATCCCTTTGACCCACTCCCTAGTGGATCCTTAGACCCTCCACATTCACTTCACTTCTTCGAGGGAGTCCGCTACCACACCCCTTCCCCACGGGCCGGGTCGTCTATGCCCACCAAGCCCGTACCCATACAAGATACACCATCATCTAGGGGAGATACTCTTGGCCCTCCCACATCCACATCCCATATGCATGCATGGCCCACCTTAGGAGGTCTAGGATTTCCGTATGATGTCAACCACCGGTTATGTCAGATGCATGCATGGCACACATTCGGGTGTCCTGGTCCGCCGTCACCCATGTACGGGTCGGACTAACATTAGGTGTGTCTAGGGTCATATATGAGTCGGTGTGTTTTCCTTGTGTGATTTGTTTTGTGTGGTTTGTTTGCATGGTTTGTGTGTATTGTATGGTGAGTCTGCATGTGTCTTGTGCAAGCTTGTTGTCGTTCTCTTATGAGTAAGAGGCGAGTGGACTCACTTGATGAGTATGGGATCGGTTCCACATCTATACCCGGATCAGTCACTTATAGGGACTCAGCGGTGATTCCTAGTGAGTCTTCGAGCTGTTTTCTTCCCTTTTGAGAGTGCCCCTTCGGAGTGACCACCTTTAGCCCATAGCAGTTCGCATATCGAGTATATATGGAATGAGCAGGTGACGATCGCTTGGAGTGGAGCGTACCCGCGTTACTTGGCACGGTGACGGATCCGCCGGAGTATTCGAGCATCCTTACCCCTACTCGACGGGGTCGAGTTCCTCCCACCCGGGGAGAGTTGATGGGAATCGACGCCGAGCATGTACTTTTTATTTTGTATTTATGTCCTTTTAGTTTGTGTTTATATCCTTGGGAAAGTATGTACGCAAATGTAAGGCTTTATAAGCCAAAGAGTCATTCCCATGGATTGTGTGGGTTTTTGTGTAAATGTGTAGTAGGTCCAGCTAGGGGGCCCCCTCCCCTACCCCATTGGTCCACCTCATCCATGTGGGGCTGGTCAACCATCCTAGGTGGCCATCTAGAAGGTTTGAATGCTAATTGACCACATGGGAGACAAAGGGGTTAAAATTTCAAAGGTAGGCCACCTACCTTACCTACCTAGTCAAAGGAGTGCCCATTCATATGTAATTTATTTATTTTGAGTTTTGACCACATGGGGGATGAAAATGACATATTTCCCACGAAATTATCAGCCCCCCCACCCCTTGATATTTTCTATATAAGCCTATGTATAGTGTCATTAGAGATTAATGAAGAAATGAAGAGAAAATTGTTGGAAAATCAAGAGTGTTCTTGAGCCCCTCCTCTCTCCCTATGGTTTATCTCCTCCAACCTCCAGTTCTAGAGTGATTTCATCTTCTATCATCCCCTCTTCACCTCCGGTGATCATCTGTGCCGCCGCCGCCGCCGTTCGTGCCGCCTTCGAGCCGCCACGGGGTCATCTTCGATGTTCTGTCCTGCTGGATAGAGGTGCAGCTCGAAAATTCCTCAAGCCAGCCACGAGTTCCAATCGATGTGAAATTTTGAGGGTTTGTTCCTACCTTATAGCCCCTTCCCCACAAAAAAATTCAGATCCAAATTCCCCCGTTTCATAGTGTTTCCACTTCGTTCATTCCCCAAACTCAGATCAGATCTGTCTCTGTCTACAGTGACAGACCCTTTGAGTTCGTCCTCTTCTACCACCCTTTTGAATTTATTTTGACCTCCCAATTTAACTGGGAATTCTGTCCATTTTTCCCTACCTCCACAATTTTTATTAATTTTTTTTGAGTCTTTTACCTATTTTTCAAAATTCATGTTCTACCGGAGCTACAGTACTTCCAGCCAGATCCCAGATCCAACCTTCCTCCAGTAAACAAATCATAGAAATTCATAGACACATCCAAACGTGTCCACACCAACTTTTCCATCTTCCCAACTCCAACTCCTACAACTTTCATGAAGAAGTCGAAGTCTGAATCCAAGTTCTTCCTAGCGGTCAACGGCAGTTATCAGAGATCAGCTCTGCAGATCTGAGTGTTTAGTTACTGTACAACAGGAGGTTGTAAATTTCATAAGTCAAGATCAGAGAAGATCCAGGCCATATCTCTAGGCCTACATTGAAGTACTTCGAGTCAGCTTTCCAACGGCGCTAATTTCGTGTCAATCCGACATCGGATCTGATCGCAGCGTCCGTTCCCGTCCGAGCGCGCGCTGAAAATCAGAAAGTGCAGGTCCGTGGCCGGTTTTTTCGACCGGTGCCGAACGGAGCCGCCGGGCCTCCGGCCGGCGTTCCAGCGCGCCGCCATCCCAAGGAGAGACCCTCCGGGCATCCACCACTACAGCGGTGCCACCGGGTCCCACACGGCCCCTCCGGACAGCACGTGGGCCCCACCGTCACGTGTTTGGGTGTTGCCGAAACAGCGCGAGAAGCCGCCCGTCAACCCGAATTCGGTCCTCCCGGACCCCATTGTGTAGCCCTTTACCTCCCTGCGTGGAGTGGGCAGTGGCTTACATTTCTGTAATATTGTGTAATATTATTCCGGGAGTACGAGTTTCGGCCGGGTCCGTCGTCCCCACGCCCAGCGCGTGGAGGTATCATCTTCGCTCCTACATTTGGCATTTCGCTTATTTCATATATGCTTGTTTATGCCACTGCTAGAGAGCATGTTTTAGGACCTAGCTTGCTATAATTTCATATCACCGCTACTGCGAGAGAGTGAGCGAGACCGTCCCGTGACCCGATCCGGGCACGAAAGTGCGAGCCGACCACCCTAGCTCTTGCCGGTTTCTCAACCGTGCACGTCCGACGCTTCCCTCATCAAGGGACGATCGCGAGCTTGTCGTGTCCGTGTCTCGTCCCGCATCAGGTTGCCAGTGCCATTGTACCTGCTGTACGTAGGCATTTCGGAGGGAGGAAGATGGATCACCGGAAGGATTGGCAAAGCAACCTCTGGGGTGGATTTTACGTCCACCATTTTCTTTAAATTCTGAAACTGTTCATCCATTCTATTGAACCTGTTGAGGAGTGATTGGGCGAGCTCCTCGGGAGGTGAAGGTGGCACCTGCCACTGGGGAGGAAGATGTCTCCCGTGATGTGTCCCCTGTGGTTCTGGAGTTTTGATGATGACAGATATTATGCCTCATTATGTTTCCATCCTTGATGATATAATCTTGTTGCATTATGAGAAACTGTCAGAACAGGTTTAAGGATGACTCACAGGTCATGAAGTTAACCCAAGTCAAAGTCAAATCATGACAGGTAAGATTAATGCTCAGATCAGGTAATGCTCTGTCTACTCTCAGATCTGTATGCCTTGATGATGTTTAGCTGATATGCATAAATTGCTCTGTGCATGCATTTAAATCTGTACAGCACACACACACACCCAAGTCTACACATCATTGTTGTATGCATGCTTAGTCCATACACTTGTTGACAGCAAGTATATACATTGTCATCTGCATGCATTACTTCAAGTCTATACAGCCTGCCTTCATGGTATTGCAAGTCTATACAGTGTGCTGGTTCAAAACAAGTCTGCACTTTGTCTGTCGCATGTCACTCAATCAGAGTCTATACATCAGTCAGCATAGTCTAGACAGAAGTGGGTCGACCCCCCTTCCAGATGGGTCGACCCCCCCAGTTCGCAAGTCTGTACATCGCATTTGTCGAAGGCATTGGAAGTCTATACATTGACTCACTGTTCATGCATTCATCGAACAAGTCTATACACTCATGGCATATGTGTAACGTTTGTTCTTCAAAGTCTGTACATTGGCCTTCACTTGAAGTCTATTCATTGGTCTTCACTTCAAGGCCTGCATATTGGTAAAGTCTATACATCGTTCACATTGCTTCAAGTCTATACAGCCTTAGCGAAAGCTCTGCAAGTCTATACAGCCATTTCCAAGTCTGTACATTGGATAACCTTCCAAGTCTATACACTGTTCTGTGGCCTTCAAGCGTTTCAAGTCTGTTCATTACTGTTTTGGCCAAGTCTGTACATCCGTTTGCCTAACTTCATATTTAAAGTCTGTACATCCTTCTGTTGAAATTCTAAGTCTATACATCGGTCTGTTTGAGCAAGTCTGTACAGCGGTTGCATTCATTGGAAGTCTATACATTGGGGTCTTTACCTACGTTGCACTTCAAAGTCTAGACATTGCACTATAGGTTGCTTAGTTGAAGTCTATACATTGCTGATCGAACGTAAGTCTATACATTCCAACCTTTTCCTACGTTCGATGCTTTAGCTACACCCTAAGTCTCCACATTGGCAAAGTATATACATCGCTTATGCAAGTCTGTACAGCCAGCGCATTCATTGATATCAAGTCTACACACTGCATATAGGCACAGTATGCACATTGGTAGAGTCTGTACATCCTCTAGGAGCCCAAAGTATATACATCGCTTATGCAAGTATGTACAGCCAGCGCATTCATTGATATCAAGTCTACACACTGCATATAGGTAAAGTCTGCACATTGGTAGAGTCTGTACATCCTCTAGGAGCCCTAAGTCTATACATCGCAAAGTCTGCACATCGCTGTGTTCAAGCCTTTCAAGTCTATACATTGGCTCAAGCGTTCCAAGTCTGTACACTAGTCCTCAAGCGTTCCAAGTCTGTACATTGGTTCAGGCTTACCAAGTCTGTACATTGGCCTTCAAGACTCTCAAGTCTGTACAGCCTGATTTGTCGTTCAGAGTTCAAAGTCTATACATCGTGGGCTTCAGTTCTTCAAGTCTGTACATCCTTCAAGGGCCAAGTGTATACATCGTTCACAGCACACACGTTCAAAGTCTGAAGTCTGTACAGCCTTGGCATATGCGTTCAAAGTCTATACATTGGATAGGGTTGTGCATCGTGAAGTCTATACATTGTTTGTGTGACTCAAGCCTTTACATCAAAGTCTATACATTTGTTAGGCTTCTTCATGCTTTACTCTAAAGTCTACACATTCGATTGCTTCATGCTTTACACAGAAGTCTACACATTCCACCCTATTACGTTAATGCATCACTCTGCAAGTCTGTACACTGAGGTCGCTTGAAGGGTCTCAAGTCTATACATTCTCACGCTGTACATACTTGCCTACATGCAGCATTCATGTCTATGCACACCTTGTTAAAAGCCTTCACTAAGTCTATACATCTATCTGATACTTTCTTATGACTGTGTCACAGGTATACACTTCGAGAAGAAAGATGGCTGGGCACGTGATCCGAGGTTGGCACCTGACACGTGATTCGAGGACAAGAGGGCACAAGCCTTTCACACGACCTAGCTGCGGTTGGTATAAATACAGAGCTTCTTCCACATGAAGAAAAATATATAGAGATCAGAAGAGAAGAGGGCTGATCGAGACTATGAGTGAAGAAGAAGAGGTGCAGTAGAGAGTGGAAGAAGAAGAGAGCAGTAGAAGAAAAAGAAAAAGAAGAGTAATAAGAAGAGAGATCGAGACTGTGAGTGAAGAAGAAGAGGTGCAGCAGAGAGTGAAAGAAGAAGAGAGCAGCAGAAGAAAAAGAAGAAGAGAGAGAGAGCTCGTGAGGATCGAAAGAAGAAGGGTAGACAGTGAGAGAAAGAAGCAGAGAAGAAAAAGAAGAGTAAGAAGAAGAGAGATCGAGAGATAAGAAGCCTTCATTGAAGATTCGTCTGTCTGGCATTGGATCAAATCCAAACCAGCTTTGCTCCTACGAGAGCTACTAGTGTATCTCATTTCCAGCTTTACGTCTGTTGTGTTTTTCTTTGTGTTTGCCTTTTATTTTGTTCCTTCCATCTATTCATCTTGTTCTTCCGATTCTCAGTACTGAGGTCGGGTTCCTCCTGTGGACTCAGGAGAAGGGAGATTCGTCTCCGGTTCTGGGTTTGTGGGTTGTAAGTCTAGGGGTCCCTCCTGGCCTGGAGGAAGAGAGGTCTGTGACCTCTGGTTTGCTGGTGACGGGGAGTCACTGGTGGGTTCCCTCCTAGTCTGAAGGAAGAGAGACCTAGTCTCTGCTTCCAAGTGGCTGGGAGTCACTTGGGGTGTCCCTCCGGTCTGGAGGAAGAGGGGAGGTTGTTCCCTTGGTCAAGCTGTTTAGCAGCACATGTTGTAAACTGAGTCTGCGGTTTCTAGCTTATGCTAGTGGAAGTCTCACTCCGGTTGGGAGTGAGAGATGGACGTAGGTCTGCGGACCGAACCACCTAAAAATCCTGCTGTTCTGTGGTTTGTTTGTGGTGTGCTCTTCCATATCTCCTATCTCTTTCACAGGTTGTTTAAACAGTCTTGTTTCGATCTGCAGTGACTTTGAGCATTACATATCTTGCTAAGTGAGTCTGGTTTGCATTGTTCTGTCTTTGGCATTAGACTTCATCAGGTTCCACTGGTATAGTTAGCAGTTCATCTGGTCGATCAAATGTTTATTTGAACTCTGTAGCTTTTATTCTGCAACTGTATCTAGTAGCAGGCGAATTATGTTAATTTGGGCAATATTTTAGAAGGGGATACATTCACCCCCCCCCTCTGTATCGATCGCACCGTCCCAACATCCGGGAGACTTGAGGAGGAAACCCTGAATGGGAGGGAGCTGTCGGGCCGCCGGCAGCTAGCCCTGCCTGGAGTGGCGTGTGAGGAACGGCAGGGGTTTGAGATTGTGAAGGGAACTGGAACGAGGGGGGTTGTTGGCTTGCCTGCCCTTGAAGTGAGGGAGAAGGAATGGCTTGTACCGGTGAAGGAGATGGGATGGCCTGCACCGAATCTTGGAGGGGTGCGATGGCTGGAGTTGACTCTTGGGGAGCGGGAGAAATAGATTTCCCCCTTTAGAATGGCCTGGAAGGCTCGGAGTTGCTTAGAAGCGAGCTCCGTGTTGGCGAGGACACCCAACAAAGAGGAGATGTCTTGTGGGGGGGATGTGTCCCCTGTGGTAACCTGCACCTCGCGTGAGGGCTCGTAGGAAGGGCCCGAGTTCATAACATGGACACGCGGCTCGACTGACTGACCACGACCAGGGTGGTTCTCCTCAAAAAACTCGTGGGCTATTTTCAAAGTTCTTCCAGAACGCAAAAACATGCACCAACAAACAGATATCAGAGATTATCAAACAAGTAGATGCCTTTACGCCCCTTTTTTTGTTTTCATTTTGATATTTTTTTTTGTTTTTAACTAAATCTGAAGTTCACACAAAAGGAAGGACCCTGATTAACTTTGTTTCACCGCCGTGTCAACTAGGGTCACTCGTCTCACCACGAATGTGTAAACTAACTCCGGGGAACTTCAATGGTATAACCAGCCCAGTGAACGAAGAGGGAATCCTTCGCTATCGGGGACTTACGGAGGTCCCGGTTGAGGAGATCCTAGTCCGTCGAGAGGAATTCTCGAACGGAGAGTCCTTCCTACACCGAGAGAGGGTGATCCTTAGAAAAAAATGAAAAAAATAGAAAAGGGGTGGATGTATGCAATGAAGTGCTGAACAGATATACAGAACATAACAAAACAATAGAGATAGCAAGGGTATAATCAACACCCAAGAGAGATAATAATGCAAACCTCAAGGAATCACAAGGGATTAGGGGTGAAGCACACGTGGTGCACACTCGGTGATGAGAACTGAAAGTGCTGCTGTGAGCACGACTGTAGCGCGCGATGGCGCAATAAGGAGAGGCACAGGTGGGTGCCGGGTGGAGGAGCACACGGCGGTGCCGAAATTGCAAGAGTAACCAAGAGAAAGCGAAAGTTGTCCCACCGTGATCGCCAAGATGTGAGCGACGTCACGCGGATGCGGCGGCGAGCGGAGCGCGCGGGCTCGTTTTGCTGCGACACAGAAAGAGGGAGAGAAGCAGAGAAACCACCATGGGAGATTGCTTCGGTGGGGTGTGCAAAATAGATACAGCGTAACAAGAGATGGGGACTAAACGGACATAGCGAGAAGTGACTCTCCGCGACCTCGGGGGATGGGAATGGTGCATAATTTAAGTGACAGAAATTTAAACGGCCATAGCGGGAAGTGACTCGCCGCGGCCTCGAATGATATCGAAGATATGAGAATAGCACATGATATAAATGACGAAAATTTAAATAGCCATAGCGGGAAGTGACTCGCTGCGGCCTCGAGGATATCGAAGATATGAGAATAACATAGGATATAAATGACAGAAATTTAAACAGCCATAGCGGGAAGTGACTCACTGCGGCCTCGAGAATATCAAAGATATGAGAATAACACATGATATAAATGACAGAAATTTAAACAGCCATAGCGGGAAGTGACTCGCCGCGGCCTCGAGGATATCGAAGATCTGAGAATAACACATGATATAAATGACAGAAATTTATACAGTCATAGTGGGAAATGACTCGCCGCGGCCTCGAGGATATGATGTGATCGCCAGGGGCCGGAGACCCAAAAATAAGAAGAGTGATTGCGTTTACCTCAAAAGCGAGAAATGGCGGGTTACTTCTTCCTCTCCCTTCGACTGACCGACAGAGAGGGCCTTCCTTGGTTACTCTTGCAAAATAAAAAGGAAACATACAGATAACAAATGAATCAGAAAAATGACAGTGTAGTATTAGTCCCTTGTGATGAAAATGGTAAAATCATGACGAGACACACACTTGGTTGGTGTTGTTTTTAAACCCCTCTCGGGCACGAGTAGGAGGAAAATACTATGATGAATGGAAGATCGTGCAGACGTGCATAAAACAGATCTCTCTTATAAAGTGAGATGACGGATGACGGGATGATGCATGCGACAGAAATGACAAAAGAGAGTGGGAGAGAATGGCTTATTGAAGATGCCGATGACGGGATCCGGTGGAGCTTCGGCAGTGCGGGGATGACGTGGAAGCACGACGGACGGAGTAGCCTTCCTCTCACGAGCGCGGGCATCCGAAAATTCGGCAGAACCTGCTCCTACAAAAACCCACGGGTTAGAAAAGGGATCCGACAGAGTCTCTCTTTTCTCTGTCGGATCTGAAGCTCTCTCCCTTCGAGGGAGGGGGTCCTCTATTTATAGGGAAAATTTTTATGGGGGCGTCTGGGGTCTAGGACGCCTCCATGTTGAGGCGTCCTGGGTCCCAGACGCCTCTATTAATTTTTTATAATTTCAAAATTATGGGCGCGTCTACTCTCCTGGACGCCTCAATCTTGAGGCGTCCCACACCCCAGACGCGCCCATTACTGCCCATCGAATCGCTGTCGAAAATCGTCGACAGCGGAGAAAGCGAGTGGTTTCGGCGCGTAACCGTGACTCTCAAAGGGCGCGTCTGATCGCCAAGACGTTGTTATATTTGGATTTTTCCGAAACGTTAAACTGAGCGACGGATCGGCGTCGTCCGGATGGTGAATCAAGGAGGCGTCCAGGGTCCCAGACGCCTCAAATTGAGGCGTCCTGGGTCCCAGACGCCTCAAAAAACCCTGCCAGGTCGGCACCGAAAAGCCGTCGTCATCTAACCGTTAGACCTCTTCGTGTTCGTATTCTTTTGGAACGTCCGGTTGGGAGCGGTGCCGTCCGCGTGCTGCACGATTTCCTTAGTGAGGCAGCTTTCCTCTCGGACCCCGTCAGAAGAGGCGTCACGTTCTCCCGGTAAAAAAAAGCGAAAGAAATCTGAAAAAGGAAATCACTCAAGTAATCCAAAATGTGAAAGCCACTGCGGGGCATCATATTGTATTATGAGATTTACTCAAGATAACGTCAGAAACAGCGTGTCTACACTCTCTTCTCAGTAAGAAGCTCTGGGGCAGGAGTGTCCTCTTGCGTAGTAGCGTGGAGTCTAGTAGAAGAATCTACCATGCTCTTCTCTCTTGTCGACGTCCCTTTTATATGGGTTGTTCTGGAGTGAGGGCCTCATCCCTTGATAGGGAAGGGTCCATTTAGTTGGAGTAACGTCCCCCGCTATGTTGGGGGGAGTTTCCCGTTGGAGGGCGATAGCCCCGGCGTCGGCCGATCCCGGGGCGAGTCTTACGGCACTCATAGAGCGTGCTCGCCCGTTATGGGGTCAGGGCCGACGTCGTGGGGGCAACGGTCGATCGTCGGAGTGTCCTCCGGCGAGAACCGCGCTTGGGCCGGCCTTATCGGCGTCGTGGAACCCGATGCTCTATTGGGCCGGCCTCTTCCTTATTGGGCTGAGCGTGCGTGCTCTCCCCTTACATGGGCTTGGCACGTCCAAACCTCAATGGGCCGTGTACGCGTGGGCTGTTTCTGGGCCACGCCAGATTTACCCTCCTCAATCCCTATCTATGGTAAGTCTTTCTGAATAAATTAATGTCTCATCAAAATTTTTAAAAAGATAATATTAAGATAAGTAGTGAGAAATATAAAGAAAATAAGATGAGATATGAAAATCCTTATAATCTCTTCAAACCTAATTTTATCCCTCTCTCTAAATTATGAAAAGAATTCATAACTCAACTAAGACGTCACGTAGCGATTGAGGATTGCATTAGACTCATGGGTTGTTGCAGTTGACATGGGTGAGAGACTAACATTAAAAATGACACTTTTACTCTTTTTTACCTTTTAATTAGTGGGATGAATAGTATTTGAGAATTTTGCCAAATCATTATTTCCACACTATCCATACAATAGCAGCATTGTAGCTACAATAACCACACCTTATCTTCTATATCCTCATCGTAGAAGAAGAAGAAGACAATGCCTTCGCAACCGGCGAGGGCGAAAGCAAGGGATGGTGATGTCGAGGATGATCAACCATTGGTATGGTCGACGAGGGTTAGGGGGGTAAACGATGATGGTGATCGGTTGCTATCGGATCCAGCCAGAGCATGGGGCAACGAGAGTGGTTGACAAGGTCAATATGGTCATTTACTTTTTGGAATCCTCTAACAGTTTGTCGAAAGCTACTCCATGTTAATTTTTGGAAAATGAAAGGTGAGCGGGAGTTTGTGTCTATTTTTCTCTTCATTCAAAATATGTCTTTACGCGAAAGTTTAGGTCACAATGACATATTTGGAAATACGTTTGACTTGGAATCCTCCACAAACGTATTTCCAAATATGCCCTAAAAATGTATGATTGTCATAGCCCCTTTAATTTTTGAGTAATACTTTCTACACCGCACTATTTTTTATTTTTCTTTGAGTGACCCCTGTGCTAAGTCAAATTGACATGTCAACCATGCCACCCATCCCTCTTAGTTATCACAACAAAAAATAAAAAGAAAAAGAGACATGATTTTTATCACTTTTTTTTATTTGGCCCCCACACAAGGTCATATGGTGGCATGATAGGTACATCAAGATGATTTGGAGTGATAGCCATCATTTTTTTTAAAATAAAAAATAGTTTAGAAATAATTATTTAACTCTTCCACTTTGATAGGGAGTTATCCCTAATTTATATCGATAATAACTCTTATTTTATTTTAATTTTAATTTGATAAATGGATAAAAATAATCAAGTTAGATCGAAGGATAACACTGATCTTATCTAGATATTTTGACCAACTTAAATCGGTGAAATAATTTAACATACCGTCCTCATTCATCTCTCTCTCTCTCTCTCTCTCTCTCTCTCTAAGCATATAATCGCTGGAAATTGAAAAACTTTTTCCCTATGATTTTTATTTAAAAATATTAATAAAGCTTAATATCTAATATGTTATTATTTTGAGGTTAAATTTATTTTATAGAATCTAATAAAAATAAATTTAAAAATAAAAAATAAAATACTTGAAAGTGAACATTAAAAAACGTAAAGAATGTTTTTCATAGTTCATTTTTAATTAGTAGTATTAATAAATATTAATATTGCATCTTTTATTATTTTCATGTTAAATTTATTCTGTAGAGTCTAATAAAAATAGCTAAAAAAATAAAAAATAAAATCCTTGAATGTGATTAGTAAATTACGTAAATAGCAACTTTCTCTTTTGGTTTTTAAGTAGTAGTAGTAATAACTATTAACATTAAATATTTTATTATTTTGATATTAAATTTGTTTTATAGAATATAATAAAAATAGTTAGAAATAAAAAATTAAAATACTTGGAGGTGAACATTAAATTACGTAAAGAACATTTTTTGCTTTTGATTTTTAATTAATATTAGTAATAACTCTTAATATCAAATAGTTTATTATTTTGATATAATTTTCTTTTATAGAATCTTATAAAAGTAGTAAAAAAATAAAAATAAAATATTAGAAGATGAACAATAAATTACGTAAAGAATCTTTTTCGTTTTTAATTTCTAATTAGTGGTAGTAATACTTATCATTATCAAATATTTTATTTTGATGTCAAATTTATTTTATAGTTATATTAAAAATAATTACAAAAATTTTAAATAAAAAGTTTGAAAATGAATAGTAAAATACCTATGTTCGTTTTTTATTTTTTATTTTTTAATTAGTAATATTAACGACTCTTTATATCAAATATTTTATTATTTTGATGACAAACTTTTTTATTGAATCTATTAAAATTAATTATAAAAATAAAAATTAAAAGTTTTAAAAGTAAATAATGATGAGATGTGTATTTATTATTGATTAGTTAGGTGCACCGGGACACATGCGATTTTGAAGAAATGAATGTATTAATAATTTTTAAATTTATTTTTATGTTAAATATTATTATTAAAGTAAAATAATTTAACAAAAATATAATAATATTTAAAATTGAAATTTAAGATGTTAAGTTAGATATAGATTGAGAGGCATTTAATATAATTGTAGGATAGGTGAGATAAATTATTAAAATAATTAAAAATATTTTTAATTAAAATTTTAAAAGAGATATATTTAAATTAATTTATATAATTAAATTATTTTATATATTTTGATACAATAAAATAAAGTGAAATAAAATAACAGTTAATCTCTTTTGTACCGTAATATAACACATTAACTATCAAAACAACTGAGACTAAAAAGTGGACGGCAGATTAATCCGGCTGGCCGTCAAAGAGGGGCTTTCGGTCTCCATCTCCGCGTCGTCGCCGTTGGTGGGCTGAGAGTCTGGGATGCGAGCTTGGGGAAGGTCAGCGGGAACAGCGGCTGCAGCTCCGGTGGATTGGAACCCGCGGGGTGCCCCGCGGTGAGGGGTGGAGGTGGAACAACTTCTCCGCGATCGCCCTCTCCTACTCTGACGTGCCCGCCGGAGAGAACTGCGGGGTCGACCCCAGCGGCGTCACAGGGCTGGGGAACGACGCCTTCGCCCCCCCCGCGGCAACCCTGGCAAGGGCATCCTCGGCGCCGACGAATCCACTGGCACCATCGGCAAGCGCCTAGCCAGCATCAACGTCGAGAACCAAGTCCAAGCGGGGCGCCATCCGGGAGCTCCCCTTCAGCACCCCGGGCGCACTCCAGTACCTCAGCGGCGTCATCCTGTTGGAGGAGACCCTATACCAGAAGACCTCCGCTGGGAAGCCCTTCGAGGAGGTCCTCAAGGACGGTGGCGTCCTCCCCGGGATCAAGATCGACAAGGGCACTGTCGAGCTCGCCGGCACCAACGGTGAGACCATCCCCGCGACCTTCACTCCCCCCGGTACCGCCTCCTCCTCCCCCGCGAATCCCCTCCCCGCCACCAGCGCCCCCAAGAACCCCGTTCCTCCTCTGCAACCTGGTCCCCACCGCCGGCGACCCCCACGTCCCTGCAAAGAGTGAGAGAGAGAGAGAGAGTGGGGAGAGAGGAGAGAGAAAGAGAGAGAGGGCTGCCGGCAACCCCCACACCCCGTCCTCCGTCCCCACCACCACTCCTGCAGGCCCCATTGCATTGCACCGTCCCCTCCTCCCCCAAGTATCCCCTCCCTCCCCCGAGGCCCCATTCCCACCGCCAGCGACCCCTCTTCCCTGCAAACCCCCGGAGAGAGTGAGTGAGTGAGAGAGAGAGAGAGAGTGGGGAGATAGGAGAGAGAAAGAGAGACGTGGCTCCCTGATCGGAGACGACGCGAGGCGGGCCGTATCCCCCGGAGCGGGCTGCAAAAAGCGTGAGAGCGTGCGGTTGGGAGGAACGACGGAGCAAGGGGGGGAGGTGGCAGCGATCCCGTAAGAGTGCGGAGGGGATCCCGTAAGAGTGCGGAGGAAAGGTTACAGACTATAGGAAATCCAATATTACAAGTTACACTTTTCTGATCTCTCATCTCCGAAGTCACTTTTCTGATCTCTCATCCTTGTCACTCCCATCCCTTTTATAGGCGAACATCGTATAAAGACTAATCCTAACAGAAACAAATGAGTCTTTAACTAACACTAACCACCTTATACCTAACAATACTCCCCCCCTTAAATTCGATCTTGTCCTCAAGGTCGAGCAAAATTAAAGGAAATTTGAGAGTATGTCTTCGTCTTCACTGTCATGCACTTGATCAATGAATAGGAGATCATGGGTAGGATGACCTTCAGATCTGATTAATATGTAAGCCAGCCACAGATTGTGCTTTGTCTCTAAGTGATCCAGTGCCCCTTTGGGCTCCCTTGCCTTGTGCAGAAGCAGCTTCATCTTGTAAAGCTGACTGGGGGCGTCCTTTAATTCTGATAGCAAACCAACTAGTTCAGGTGCAGAACTGTACACCATATCCATGTTCTGGGTGGTGGTTTTGGTGGCGGGCGTAACTGATCCTGCTCCTCTTTGAAACCATTTGATGTATCACCAGCCACTTGAAGTTCTGTGTCAGCCCAATGGTTTTCTTTTGTTATGTAACTTCTGGGTACACTTGGGTTACCACAATCCCTGTCCATGTGATTGTAGTCTATACATGCATTATGGTCAATCCAACCCTCCATGTGAATAAAACCATGAATACAAGGTTGAAAATTTCCAACGGCCACAGTATGGAACTTGATTGGAGATATCATGGAAGCAGATGTGACATTAACTAGTGGCAGCGAAGACCAAACATTGTATCCACCTAGGAGCAAACAAGACTGTTCGCCATGAGTTCCAATGGTTGTAGTCTGCATCACCAAGTCAAACTCGGCAACATCTATAGGCACTACCTTGTTGTTCCCACCATTCTTGCTGACAATCTTTTGTAGAGTCAATGTATTCTTCTTGAACATTAAAAACACACATGGCAGTTGCACATTATACCAGAACCAAGAGGATTCCATTCATAACTCTGGCTTTTGTAGGAGGTAAATTCTGCTTAAGGAAAATTTGTGACTATTGAGAATCCTGATGACGAAGACTGATCTTGTGATTCAACCAAGACACCAGCAACAGTGAGGTATATGGCCTTCTGAAGATCAGGAACTAACTCCAGAATCTCTGCCTGACTTTGGGTACCTTCAACAAGGGTGATGTCCCCAAATCCTTCAAAAACATACTCTTTTAGATGCCGCTTGATAGCTTCTTCCACATATATTATCTGTCCATGAATACCAAAGCCCTTCTGTCGATGTTCAGCCCTTTCCAGAGGTTGCAACAGGCTTGTGACATGACAACAACATCTTGAATGAATGCCCAAAGCCAGAGATCTGATCTTCACTGATTTTTCTTCACATGCTGCAGAGGACGCACAAGCATTCTGCATGTTTCTAGATGATGCATTGGCCAATCTGAACATCCATCAGAGTTCAGATGTGAAGGTATTCTCCCGCTGCTCTATGGCAGAAATAGTTGATGTTCCACATAAGTATATGCTACAGCTAATTGTCTGTGGTATGGATGGTGGACGAGGCACATGTGCAAGCATCTGCTTGGACTGGGAGTCAGATGGTACAGTCGTAGTAACAAGAAGTTCTGCTGCAGGCTCAGTTTTTGATTCAACTGAGGAATCCACTAGCACAACAGCATCCCCAGATTTGGCCATCCCAAGTTCTTGTTTACCCAGCATCACCACTTCTGGACTTGAAGTCATAAGCTGCTCCACATCTAAGACAGCAATATCCTCAGATTTAGGGGTCGATTGGACATCAACTAGAGGGCCAAGAAGAGGGACAGAAGCATCAACAAGAACATCAATGGCACTATGTGAATGAAGATGTGAAACAGTGCCGAATTGGATTTGAAGAGCATCCAAGAACTCGGGCCAGGTGATGTGAGGTTTAAGATCAATATAGTTCCAGTACCATCGGAGAGCATCACCATACAAATAATAAGAAACCATAGCAACCTTTTCGAATTCAAAAATTCCATTGAAGATAAAGATTTGATTTACTTTGTATGCAAAGTGTGGGATCGGAGGAACCATCGTAATAAGGAAACTCAGATGAATCGGTGTCTTGCTTGGTTTCTTCTGTCATGGATCCATAGACCTTGGTCGAACCAGAAGGAAAAGAAGAACAAAGACTGTTCTTAGTAGAGTCAAGAGCATGGGAACCTGAGGGCTTCTGATGACGGATCTCAGTGATGTCTTTCCTGATCTCATCTAAACAATCCTTAAGTATTTGACAGAGAACTTCTAGATCCATGGAAGAAGAAGGCGAGGTGGTGCTCAGAGTGGGCTCAGACACCATTTGTGATGGATCAACCCGCTGCTGGAACAACTCCGAGCTCGATCTGCCGCCATCGGGATGGTTCACAGCTGAAACAGGGGATTGCGGACTGAAACAGAGCATCATTTCCTAGCTACTGTTGAACTAAACAAGAACTGAAGAAGAACTAAGGAGGAAGAAGAACAGAGGAAAGGTTACAGACTATAGGAAATCCAAGATTACAAGTCACACTTTTCTGATCTCTCATCCCTGCCACTCCCATCCCTTTTATAGGCAAACAGCGTATAAAGGCTAATCATAACAGAAACAACAGCTAAATGAGTCTTTAACTAACACTAACCACTCTTTAACTAACACTAACCACCCTATACCTAACATCCTTGCCATGGGCTTTTCTTGGATTTCTTCCCACTTTTGCAATCGGGGTGGGGGGGGGGGGTTGGGGGGAGAGAGATTTCTCTGGAAGATTTGGGGAGAGTTTGAGGTTGAGTGTGATGGAAATGGCTGTTACTTTCTTTGCGTTACCTTTCCACATCTTATTTGTTTGTCAGGTTGTTTCTCATCGGACACTTAAATTCGTTTTCACGATGTTTTGGATATTATAGCTGTCGCCTGTCTGTGGAAGTTCCATTTTTTATGTGGAAAGCCCTGGAAGTGTTTTGGAGATGATCCCCCCTTTCCAGTATGATTTTTTATCTTGGGAACCCATTAGATGGGAGTGATTCTGGTCCTCTTGGGAAACTTAATTGCTTTTGGCCGTTCTCTGGTGCGAGTTGGGATTCAGAGTTTAGCTGGAGGAGAGAAGGAAACAAAAAAGGAAGAGGAGGCATCCATTTCCGTGGTTTCTGATATTCCTCAATGGCTTTCCCTGTTGTGGACTATTATGGCACAATAAATGTATGTAGTTCAGTCAATTGTGGGAGAATAGATTCTTCACCTGGACAACTACTCCTCAACTAAAAAGGAATTCACTACAGAGTTTTTAACAATTTTCAAAATTTCTCCTTCCATGTCGAGAGCTGATCTTCTTGTCTGTCCGTCAGCAGGTGGGCCATTGATTTCAGGTGGTGGGCTGGTTATAGTAATTGGTAGACTGCCCTCTGGTGATTCTGAGCAGCGGCAAAATGAGCAGCTTCCTCCTGCCAATGCTGACAAGGAAGAGGGAAGTGGACACCTTCATCAGGGACACCCTCGAGAAGGTCCTCGTCCTCCGCTTTGGCGATGCCTCCCAACCCGAGTGTGCCCATCTTGATGACATTGTATGCCCTCGTCTCCCCCTCAAACCAACATAGCTTATTTGTGGTCCTTTTGCTTCTTTCCTTCCTCCTCATCGGGATCTAAGGTCAGTCTCTCGTTTGTTGGTCTTCTCTGAGCAGCTCTACAAATCATCCCGAGATGTGTCCAGGTTTGCTACCATTGCCATGGTGGACGCCAGTGCGGAAGAGGTGCAGGTCTACATCAAGTACTTTGACATTTCGGTGCTGCCATCCACTGTCTTCTTCTTCAACGCTCACCACATGAAGATGGATTCTGGGTAAATTTCTTCTGAGGCACCTTTCCAAGTAGTTGCCTGTATTTGTCTCTTTATTACTTTTGGGAGTTGTAACTTCTTATAACTTCTCATATGAAGATGTTTTCTTAAAACTTTTCACACCTATACAACGCACATGTCATCTAATAATAAATTCTGAAAATATACTAGTTGCCAAACTGCCATGCTACCTCCCCTCGGTATTTGTCTGTTTGATGAATGTTTCCTCATTTTTTTGGGTTAGGGGGGGGGGTGTCTCACTGTGAATTGTGGTTGCATCTGCATCAAGAGAGAAGTGAGTTTGGACTTTTGAGGGTATTGAGGTGGGGCATTGATGCATTGCAAGTATCGGCTTGATAAATGATATGGTTGCACTGGCTAGACTCCGGGAAATGAAACTGCATATCTTGATTTCAGAGGATGAAAACCACCTAAAAGAAGCAGCAAAGAGAGAAGGTGCTCCCCCTCCCCCTCTCCCTCTCCCCCCAAACTGCAATCTCCATAGAGCATTCTTACTAGTATTTTTGAAAAAGAAAACTATACAAAGTACCATAATTCTTTGCCAATCACCCTAATGTTCCTAGCTCATGAACTTGTCTTAATATGTTCCACTATTCCCTTGAAGAAAATTATGGTTCTGCCTCTGGTAAGCATTGCATTCAAGTAACCCCATGATTTCATGGAAAGACATTTAAAATCTTGTTCTCTTCGAACATTATGGTCATTATTGAAGTTTGTCATTCCTTCCAAGCTTAAGCTTCTAGTTTTTTCTTGGCCTACCTCCCTCCTTTAGGGACAGCATTCTTCTTATTATGATAACTTTCAGATTCTAATTTACATTGGAATATGCATATCTCTAATTTTTTCCTCTGAATTTTGAACTCTGTAACTTATGATCCTTGAAGCATGCTCGTTTTTGCAAATGGATGACCAATCTGATTTTACATCCTGTTTTAGTCAGGAGCTGTTGAGAAGCTATAACCTACTTCCTTTGCTTATTCCTTATTGCAACCTGATGCTAGTGAGGCACCATCAAGAGTTGGCAACCCTGGTTTTCAGCATGCAGACATACATTTTCTACCATGTCTTTTGAATCATTGCTACCTGAATATTATTGAGCTCCTTCCTTGTGACCTCAAGTTTTAGGCTTCAATGTGTGTTCTAAAATAATACAACGAAGCTTGTTCGACAACCGGTTTCAAGGGGACAATTATTGAATCACAGTGAACTCCTGTAAATGTTAATGTGGTGCTTCCATTGCTATTGAGTTGAGGGGTAGTCAACCAGAGGAGGGAGGGACCATATTGTTGTTGAGTTTTGAGTAAAATTATCTGCAAATGTACTTCTCTTAGCTCTTTACTTTTACATGGTATGGGAATAAAAGATGAATTTGCTTCATTTTGCATAGAAGATTCTTTACTACTAAAAAGAAAATTCTGTTGTAGAAAAAGAATATATATACCCATTGAGAAGGATGATGTCATTCTGTCTCTCTTACTTTACATCCATCGTCTCTTTACTGATTCGTGCAGCTCCAAGTTGCCAGTTATGAAGAGCTGGCGCTGAAGGTTTACTTTTAGTCAACTGTTCTGTATATTTATTGTGCATTAATAACATCTGTCCAAACTGTTGGCTAATTTCATTTTCAATTAAAATGTGTGATTTTGTAACTTTCTTTTTGACATTTCTTATAATGTATGCCAGTAGAACAATGGTGCTCCAAATTGATTGCTTTCTGGTTGTGCAGGAGTGCCGATCATACAAAGTGGGTTGGTTCATTTTATTCAAAGCAGGATTTTATTGATATTGTTGAGGTAACTTGTGAACCAGTCAGAATAGTCAAAGTGGATGTCCGAAGCTCTTTGTTAACAGTGGATTCTAAAGTTCATTCTCCAAAGAATGTGATTTCCTTCACGGTCCATCATATGAATCTACTGCAGGCAGTTTATCATAGGATGGAGATGCTATTTTGTCTGAAAATTTTGTGTTTGTTGTTGAATGCAACTTGATCTTTTCTTCATCCTTTCAAATTAAAAAAGAGAACTGAGACATGTTTCATATAAATGATTATTTTTTTGTCTTGTATTATTGTAAGAACATAGTTAGACATATGTTGTTTTAGCCCAAAACACTTTATGTAGTTTGGCTAGTGTATGAAACTTTTCAGTTAATTGACAGATGCAGATTTCTCTTATGTATTTTACTAGTACATAAAGGACATGTGGTCTCATTTATGTGCAAGGAAGGTGGAAGATCATGCCATCATGGAAACCTTTCAGTTCCCATGTTGCTTTCTGGATAATTCAGGAAATTCTGCAGGTGTTAGTTGGATTTTCTTTTCTTGGGATAGGGGGTTCAAAATGTCATTATCTCCCCCTCCTACATATTGGAGGGATAGGATGGATTCTAGGCACACCTACAGAAGTGTGGAACAAGGTTTCTCATCTCGTATTCCTGATTGGCCTCAGAAAGAGATGATGAAGAGGTCCGAGACAGAACAAAATTGATTTTTTTATTCTTATGTATATTATATTTTTTATAGTTTGTAATTTATAGACCTTAAGAGCTATTTCTTAATTACTGTCTTGTTTAGTATTTGTAATGTGATAAATTACAGGTGCCATTTTTCGAATTTATGCTTCTCTGCTTAGAGGGGTGTTGTGAAATTTTCTGCTTCCAAAATGTGGAACTTTTACCCACAATTGGATTCAAATAGAGCCGACTGTGTGTCATGATACCTAATATTGGGAGCTAATATCCGAATTGTAGCCCTCTCACTTGTGAAGTATCCAATCCCTTCATAAAATAAGAAGAAGAAAGAAGGGGAGAACAAGCCCCAATGTTGGGCTGCCATCAACCAAACATGGGCCTTGAGCCCTTGACCTTCCCCAGTCTACCCAATGGTGTTCCCCTCTCTATAGAAAAGGTGAGGAGCTGGATGCTTCACTGAAGAAAAGAAGATAGAAGAGGAGTAGAAAAAAAGAAGAGACACCACTTTTGAGTCCTAAATCCAAGGGTGGGAATGAAGGCCTGTCTTAAGAGAATCTGCCCCATCTAAGATGAGAGTAGAAAGATGTGAAGCAATGGTGTCATGATTCTTGCACTCTCGAATACATCTAAAGTATTGGACTTGATCTCAAAATCCAAGGAAACACAGGCCTTTTTAGACAATTTCCAATGAAGGTTCATTTCCTTTAATTTTAGGATACTTTTTTTTGGACAAAAGGTGTCATTTATACCACCATTTTTTTTTGCAAAGAGAGGTAGTATAACCAATTGTTGTAGAGAATACGTTCCTCTACCACCAAAATTAACAGAAAGACTGATAAGCAGCAATTACAGGGATTTGACAGCACCCTTTCACAACTCAAAACTCACTTGAAGAAGAAACATACACCAGAAATAAGGGAAATAAAGAGCTTGTAGACACATTCTCTAAGTATGCTCTACTTCCTCAAAAAATTGTCATTATGGTGTCTCCGTATGCTCCGGCACACTTCATGAGGTAGCAGAGATAGAATCTCGAAGTCATCATGAGGAAGTTGTTTCTTCTTCAAGTCTTGGATGAATGCCCACGTCTTCAGCTGCAGTGAAAGTTGATTGTAGACCAGTCAGGTTTCTGATGACCGAGAGAGAGAGTCTTGAAGTCATCACGAGAAATTTGTTTCTTCTTCAAGTTTTGGATGAATACCCACATGTCTTCAGCTGCAATGAAAGTTAATCGTAGACCAGTCAGGTTTCCAACGACAGACCATATTTGCTTGTTAAATCTACACTGAAAGAGCATGTGATCTATTGTTTCAGGATTTGGAGCAAAAGGCACACTGAATGTCACAAGTAGAATCCCATTATCTGTTGTACACATTAGTGACAATGTGTAGGTGAGAAACAAGCCATACAAAAGCCTTGAATTGGGCCTTTCACTTTCCAAATTCTGCCTATTGGTAGCGAAGCATCTTGGGGGGGGGGGTTGAACAAGAGTGCCAATAAAAATTATAAATTAAAAATAAATTTGAGTCTAATTTGAACTAAGAGGAATGGATAAAGGACACAAAGATCAAATGACATGGACACAAGAAATTTTATATTGGTTTAGACCCAGGCCTCAACTTGGGGTTTCACTACTTCAATTTATGAAGTATACGTGCTGGGTTTTGCTCAGGTGCACCAGCTCACCAAATACGAATTGTCCGCAGGCACACATACTGGGTTTTGATCAAGTGATCAGTTCGCCAACCAACAATTGCCTACAGGCGCACATTCTGGGTTTTGATCAGGTGAATAGTTCACCGACGGATCTACCCTCAGGCAATCCTCACACTAAGGATCCTCAGGTCTTTAATTGGCCACAAACAACAACTATTACGCATAAAGAAAGGAGGAATGTTCCACGGAAACAATGCCTCTAACGGTAGGCGAGTGTGGAGAAATTAAAGCATAAAGACAGAGAATGAGTGCAAGAGAGTGAGAGTGATGGCGTGTGCATAAGTTTGTGTGCTGGCAGTGGATGCAGACTCTTGAATGCTCGTGTTTATGACTCTGGTTCACTGAAGAATGGAGTTCTTCAATGAAGTGTTTTTAATGGTGGAGAATTGGATTGCTCACAATACTTGAAAGTTCTTGATCACTTCGAGTTTCAACCTTTTTCTATTATGAATGTCCCTTGTATTTATAGCACACATGTAAGCTATCCGTTAGGCACATCTTCATGTTTCCACAGGCTTCCCTCTAACGTATATTTGTTTGAGAGACGAAGCTATTTGTTGTGTTTGTAGCTATCTACTTTCTTCTCAAGCCAAGCTTGATCTTCTTGTGTCTTGTTCTTTTAGGGCGTCTTTTGATTTGATACATATACCTTATTTACATCGATAATACACATTAGTGTAAGCAATACAGAGTGGCAGAAATTATCTTTTATAGCCCTACTGAAGTAGCTGGATGCGCACGTCCAGGGCACTTTACGTCTCACAAGAAATTGCATGTAGAAAAATAGAAAGATCTGGATTGCAGACAATATCTGTTGTAACAATAAAAAAATATACAATGATCTTTGACCAGTAGTGAGGTGTAATCTATCATATGTAAAATAGAGACATTATATGGATATGCCTAGGGAATATGTTATGCAATAAATGCATTCAATTTCAAAATATATTTAAGCAATATATTATATCAGGCGCCAAACAAAAGAATTTTATAGTTGATATAAGTATTGCTTGGATTTTTCAATTGAAGTATGTAAGATAAAAACATATCGACTGAAATGAATAGGAAGTTGTTTAATGAGACCAGATCAGTTGAAGAAGATCAATCGATCCAACACAGTTGAAGTATTGCTTAAAGATTGGACAATTGTTAGACAGTTAGACGATATAGACAATTGAAATAGAGAGGTATCACCAGAAAATCATCAATTGATAAAGAGAAGGATAGTTGAAAAGAACCGGTTGATTTAATAACACCTAAAAGGATTAAGCGATTGAGTAAGATAGGTGAAAGCTATCACCTAGTGGTAGTTGAAGACAGGCAGTTGAAAAAGTATTAGGTGAATGGATTGCAGTTGAAGAGGGTAGTCAAAGTCTGTCAGTTGAAATTAACAGTTGAAAGTTCTATCACTTGAAGAAATGTCAGTCGAAACGATAACAAGCGCAAAGACTCATCTGACTAAAAACAGCTGAAGTGATCAGTTGAAAAGTTTGATCACCTTGGACATGGTCAGTCGAATGATGGTAGCTAAATCTGGCGGTTGAAAGATTCAATTAGTGACAGTTTGTAGTCCAATGCCTTCAATCGACTGACGATGGGTGACTGCTTCGACTGAGGGTGCTATCGACTGAAAGATAAAGACCGAAAGCCTTATCGACTAAGAAAAGTGTAATTAGAGTCTATCAGCTAGAAAAGTTAATCGAAGGACTTTGACTGAAGCATATTGTCTGAACCTATCGACTGGTTTTACAATTGAAGTACTTAGACTAAGCCTTTCGACCAGTTTTATAGTTGAAATACTTAGGCGAAGGCGTATCACCTGCATGAATGATTTAATTGAGTGATCTATTGAATGTATAGCATGATAGATATTCAACTAAGTGTTTTACCTGATAAATTGCTATGAGTATTTTCTTAATTGAATTATAATTTATCTGTTTTTGATAGGGCTGTCAATGGGTCAGGCCTGAGCCGAGCTTAGGTCAGCTCGGCTAGGGCCCAACTTATCAATATTAAAGCCCGAGCTCGGCTCGGGCCTGAGCTATATCGGGCCAGGCTGGGCAGAGCCTGACACTATTAAAAAAATGTAAAGCCCGGGCTTGAGCTATGTCGGGTCAGGCTAGGCAGAGCCCGACACTATTAAAAAAATGTAAAGCCCCACTAAGGCCCGGCCTTACCCGACAACTTAAATAAAAATAAATAAATAATAACAAAAATATATTTAATAATATAAAATTTATAATATCACTAAATTAATTAGAGTTTTGATATTAATTACTTAATTTGTATGAAAAGAGAGTTTTAAAATATCTAATTAAGTAAAATAACATAATTTTAACTAAGTAGCTTTTAAAATTTGAAGTGAGAACAAAAAAAAAGGAACGGGTTGGGCCAGCTCGCGGGTCGAACTCAAAGCCCGAGCCCGGCCCGCGGGCTTAGTCAGGCCGGGATTTTAGGCCCGACTAAAGGCCCGTGGGCCAAAAAAGACCTTGCGGCCCGGCCCGCGGGTCTGTCGGGCCGGCCTGGCCCATTGACATCTCTAGTTTATAAATGTTGTCATTTTTACCTAGATTATGTCATCGCGCAAATTATGGGGCTTATGAATGAAATTAAGAAGCATGGGTTCTAACCCTGCCAAAGCAATTTAGGATGCTTTTTTGGTTTTTAATTTCAGCATCTGAAATTTGCATGTAGCTCAACGTGATTTTCTAACTGAATTTAGTGTGTGTTGGGGGGGAGGGGGAGACCACAGCTCCGTTGTCACCGATCTTTCTTCCCCCATCTTCATTTTCGTGGTCTCTCGCAATTTCTCCTCTTCTTTTCTTCTCTTCTTTGGGTCCTATGTTAGTAGGTCTCAAGATCTAATAAAGTTGCAAACCATGGTCAAGAAAAGAAAAATGAAGGATATGAGGAATTGGAAAGAGAGAATTGTGAAGCATCTTAGGCTTGTGAGCTGTGACTAATGTTTCAGATGAAGACATGCTGCCTCATTGATAGACAATAATATTGGGATGAAATGAGACCTATCCATTTTTGTGCAAATGAAGGCAAGTGCCCACCTAATTCATCCTGGCTTTCCAGACAAGACACAGATTGTACGATGTGTCTGCAGAAATTTATGATAGCCAAACAGTAGCAAGAATTTCCACTCCTGCTAAACTCAAAGCCGGGATGCACATTCAAAAACACATTACAATTCTTTTAGAGTTGCCAAAAATGTACCACTCTTGGAGATTGTTGTACTTTGTTGTGCTTCACTAGGTACTAATCACATTGAAGAGTTGTTAAGACAGCCTTCAGAACTGTCCGAGGTCTGATGCATGCCAAGCTCAGTCTATTGTTCTGTGTTGTTTATTCTCAACATTGTACTGCCAAATTTACCTTATCATATTGTAATGTTTATGATTATGCTATTCTTTGTTTTGTTTTATTATTAAAGCATATAGTTGGTAATTTATGAACTTCCAATGGACCATATACATCTTAGGATGATTGCCAGCTAATCTCATGGTTTACCAGTCTTGTTTGAGAGTAGGGGTTCTTTTATCAATCCAAACAAAAGTTCTACCTTAAGCTCCCCTGAGAAGATTTCTATTTTAAACTCTTTTAATACTTTTCAACTTCTCAATGGCAGTATGTGATGCTACATTTTCTACTTGATGGTTTTGCATCCCTGCTAGTAGTCACATCCATCTGAGTGAACTCTTGAGGGTTTGGGAAAAGATGTTTATATAGGTCTTAAAGATACTGACATAAAATATGAAGGGAGAATATGCATTGCATATACTATTACATATTTCCGGTACTGGATTACTTCCAGTTTTTAACATACTTTCTATAAGTGTACGATTTCCACAAAAGTATTATGTACTAAAACTAATCTATCATAAGGAGGGTGAGAGTGCACTATTATCAAGGTTAGTTAATATCTTTGCACATCCTACAAAAGTGCGGAGACCAGTAAATTTTGTTGTAGATTCGCAGGGTTGAGCAGAAAAATTGTCACTTTTTTTTCTTTTTTTGTTGGTTTCCACTTTCTAATGGCACATATAATGAGGGGAATTTGGCAATTAATTGACATAGCATAAACAATAATAATGCTATATTCTTGATTCATTTGACATGGTTAATTTGTCTGACAATGGCAAGTACCCTTTGGGTTCTCTGTGCAGGTCATATTTAGAGGAGCAATGAAAGGCAAGCTGATTGTCACTTGTCCCTTGCCACCGGAGAGGATACCTAGGTTCCAGTTACTATACAAAGATGTATAACACCAAATTCTACAGGAAGAGGATTAAATTTGATATATGCATGCTGTTTATCTCTTTTTTTCTTTTCTTGTGTATAAAAGAGGGATATCCCTATTTCTTTCCTACAGTTTTCTTTAAAAAGGAAGAACTGATAGGTAAGAAAGTATTGGGTTTATCGTGTTTACTTTTTAGAAAGAAAGCTATTTATTTTTTATTTACAATCTCAATGAAGCCAGAAGCAGCGTTCGTCAACAGAGTGTTCATCATATCGGGTATCAACTGTGTAAATCCTATGATTGCTTGGTTGTAGGCCAATTTGATATGGTTTTAAGAAATGTGGATAACTCGCATGTCTCTTGATCCAAAAAAAAATACACTCACATGTCTATTCTCATTGCTGTTTATTTCAAGCTTTCAACAGCACATATCTGTGGATGGAAACCTAGATGCTCATGTGGATCAGTGGATCTATTAACTTGGCATTGTCATATTGTTGTGTACCATTTAATATTTGAGACTTGATGCTATTCACAAAAAATGAACGGAGCAATGTTACGGTGTCACATTTTTTACCTCTATTTTTATCACTATTGTCTTGGTAGTCCGACTGAGATTACAGAACATGGTCGAGGAACTTAAGTTTGGTACTTCCAAGTTTGGAAGCACGGAGTCTAAGGACACGTTTGGAAATGCATTGTCTCCTTCAAAAATTTTCATAATCCACATTTTCGTACAATGTAAAACATGTCAAAGATTTTTTTAAAATTTTTAAAATCTCATTTGCATGAGATGAGGTCGGGGTGCGATGAGAATTTTTTGGGTGTGGAGAGTTTAATTATTTTTTATCTCTTATTTAATTATTTTATTTAAATGAACAGTACTTTGAGAATGATGTTGTAAATACTGTAACAAATATCATGATATTATAGCAATTCAAATTTGGTGAGTTTGTGTTATTGTTTATCTTCCTCTTGTAGTTGGGTGGGGCGATGTAGGCGAGCGTTTGCAGTTCCGATGGGCGCAGAGGGTTGGGGGAGGGGAAATGGCGAGGGTGGGTGACGTATGTTGCGGGTGGAGAGGGGGGGGGACCCGGTGAGGTGAGCGACTATCGTAACAGGGGGCAGAGTGGACGATGATGACCAAGGAGCGAGTCTTGGGCCGATGGGGGCGACCCGGTGAGACGAGCGAATGTAGGAACAGGGTGAGGCGAGCGATTGTCGAAATAGAGGGTAGAGTGGATGATGATGACCAGTGAGCGAGCCTTGGGCCGAGAGGGGAGGGAGAGTGCAACATCAAATGTAAGTGGGTGAGGGCGAGAGTATTTTTGAAAATGAACTGTCAGAATTTGTGCCGTCGTCTCATAAGCTCCCTCCCCATAGCTTTTGCCGATTTCAATTTTTTGAATTTCTTTTGTGTACAGTCTCTCACTTTTGAGAATCCATCGGGTGCGCAATCCAAAACTTTTTGACGACATTTAGTTGGGCTCCAAATTATGCAGGGAACTCCAATAATTGATATCCCTCTTTCATCCGAATCAAACGGTGCCTAAGTTCATCTGTTTTTGAATGTTGTTTAATTTTCAAATTCAATGATAATAAAATAGTGCCATAAAAGAGTGTAATAAAAAGTGTGGGACTATTGCGACTGCAGTTACCTGAAGCCAAATTTCACAAGTTCATGAGGAGTAATGTTCGCTACCCCACTTGCGGTATAATTAATAACTACAAGGTGGCGTACTTAAGATTTTTTCTTAAAATTTTTTAGATGCGGATCTCATGTCACATTAGTTTGGCGTGGGATCCATGTGCTCAATCCAAGGCTCAAAAAAAATAAAAAAATGGGGTGTGTGAATAGTAAAAAACAATATTTACACATCTATTTTTTCTCTCTCTACATACACATTAGATGGGGACGTTGTCTAAAAGATTTTTTTTTAAAATCGAGCTACACTATCCTGTTATACAGTGAGCATTACTGTTTCATGAGTATGGCCAGTCTAATAGTTAAAACATCAGATAAGGTCATTTTTTGTCGATATGTTCTCCATGTCTTTGAATGCCGGAGGATAAGACAAGCTATTTTTTTTGACTGTTATATAATAAATGAGATCTCCCGTATGGGATAGAAACCCTCTTCGTTTTCCTCACCGAGGGTGAAAGGGAGATCATACTTTCGATGTTCTCCAAATTATCAGAATAATCGGAAAAAATGCCCCCCCCCAAGTCCCTCTATGGACTAAAATTAAAGTGAGTTTTATAAATACACCTTATAATTTCGTGCTTCCATATCTGTCTCTCTGACTTTCAGCAATTGGCAGAAGTACCCTTGAATACGTCGGGATGGTTGTGGCTATATGCTTCCGGTTTTCAAGCCATCAACTTAGAAATAATATTCTTAAAGATACTATGGAAATATTATTAAATATGATTTTCTTTTAAAGACTCATGTAACTTCATCAAGATGTAACGGTCACACGTACCTCTCTGAAAAACTAACTTGGTGCTTGAATCAGACGTAAGTTGTGTTAATCAAACAGAAATTGCCCAAGCCTCTGTGGAGAAGAGCAACGGGGAACAAAACACAAGTTTGTTGATTCGGACCAGGCATACTACATGTACTTAACATTAAAATTCACAATAAATAAAAAATAAGGCCATTTTATTTCGACAAAAAAACCCATGGGGAGAGTATAATCGCAACCATCTGAACTTATTTAAAAGTATTTTTGATAATCATTAACAATTAAGACTATAGATATAAATATGACATATTAGTGAGGCATAATACTAGAGTCTACATTTTAAATGAAGCACTCAATCCTTCCCCCATCACCCCCAGTTCTTTAGCTTGTTTCAAGTTTATCACAGGATTAACTCATTTTTTCCCCCAAAGTTATCACATCCCAAAAATTTTGGGCTTTGAACTCTCCCAAATAACGAGGGAGCCAAGATTTGAAATTGGGATCTCATGGTTCTCCACTAGACGAGGAATCAATTGGGTTATTCAGTTGGTTCTAACAAATCCACTTAAAATTGAATCAATTCAGATTAACCTATCCTAGCTCCAGAGGTGAGATAACTTAATCTTGTACATGGAAATACTCTTTCCCACTTTTTGTCCCTCACCCACCTTTTATTTACTCCTCACCCACTTTGTGTGGGGGTTAACACAAAGCATGTCAAATCATGTGAGATATCATTAGATTAATCTAAGAGATCCCCGGAGAGTTAACCCACTTAATATCAAAACAAAATGAGATGGAAGTGCATTGAGTTACCTCACTTATCTTGACATGGGCCAAACTTAATCCTCCGCCAAAATAGTGTTATAGTAATTATCTCTAACAATGAGTACGATAAAACTGACATCATCACTCTCCATGACCTATCAATAAACAATGGGAACTCAAACCTAGGCTCTCTTGCTGTATCGGCTACCTGTAAAGAGTAATAAGATGTTCGGGAACACTTAAAAAAAATTCTTTCTACCTAAAAAATTATAATATGTTGGTTTTTAACTTAATTTTTAAAATTGACAAAAAGAGATAACTATCTATTTGATAAAAGTGTTATAATTTTTAAATTTTATGTAAACCCGTCTGTCTACACCTCACTCGCACATCCTTCTCCCTCTCTACTGTCTGCTGTTTGTTGGAATCCTCGCCGGCCCTCTCTCTGGTAGACCATGTTCACCGAAATCACCCCCCCCTCTGCCTTCACACCAGCCTTCACCAGGTCAAATTGCGCCGCCCTGAACCTCCTTATCACCTCCACACTCTTCATCAGGTTCTCCATGGCGGTGTTATTGAACAACCTGGCTCCATGGCAGGGTGCTCCGGAAGCCCTGATCACCGTCCACCAGGGGCTCCTCTCCTCGTAGAACACGCGGTACTCCCCACCGGGTGACGCCATCCCCTCATCTAGCACAACCCCGATGCCCATCTCCCGGAACTGCTCCGACGCCGCGAACTCCCCAGCCCCGTCCTTCCCGCCGATCTCCTCGTCCGGCACGAACGACAAGTACACGGTCCGGTCGGGCTCGAACTCGGCGGTCCTGAGCCGACGAATGGCCTCGAGGTACTGGGTGCCCACGCACTTCATGCCCTTGGAGCCGCGTGCATAGATGTGGCACGTGTCCTATTCGATGGCGGCGGAGAATGGCGAGTACACCCACTTGTGGGGCTTGGAGGGGACGACGTCGGTGTGGGAGTTGAGGAAGATGGCGGGGAGGGACGGGTCACGGCCGGACCATGTGAGGAGGACGAGCGGCTTGCCGGGAACGAACTCCAGGACCTCCAATCCGAGGGCGAGTTCTGGGGGCTTGGGAGAGTATGAACTCCGTAGCTCCGGGGGTGGCAGTGGCGGCGTGGAGGGTGGAGGGACGAAGGTGGGGAGAGGGGCCATGTGGCCGGGCTTGGATGGGGATGGGAGGAGGTGCACCGCAAGTAGGAAGAAGAGGAGGGCGGGAGGCGCCATTAATGGCGGCTTGGAGATCTGGGTTGCAAGGGACGAAGGCGGGGAGAAGGGAGGGGATGGCCGGCGGGTCTCGCGAGATATTCTTCTTTTAAAAAAATTGGTCTACCCTTGTCTTTATTTTGAGAGAACATTTCAAATGGTGAAACTTAGTCCTAAAAATGAAGAGAGAGATTATCAAACACGTCTAAGTGAATTCTCTATTCTTATTTTTAAATTTGAGAGAAAAAAAAATTAACCAAACATCCTATAATACTTGCCAGGCAACCTGCAGCGGGCCACCCTCTATGTGGTGTGACACGACAGTAGATGGGTTTCTCAACTTCTAATGATATATTCACGTGATCTCTCAAAAAATTCAACCCCATTTGTCAGTATGAAAATTAGAAGATTCAATAGGGAATCGGACAAAAAAATAGAACTTTGAATGCAATATACACGATTAAAATAAAAACTATAAATTTCGATTGAAAATTTTACGGTCAGATTGAAATGTATATATTTTGATTATTTTCTGTTCTAACATGTATTTTTCAATTGAAACCTATATATTTCGATCCAACCTCTATGTTTTCAATATCATATCACCTCTTTTTCAATCTCTAGTTGTCAATGGAACAGATGAGATTGGGTTTTCTGACGGATTAGATGGGTCTGTGAGTAGAGTTCCGGATACTTGAAGAAAGACGGACGTCCCACCCATACAAAAGAGAGAGTAACAACATTTGATGGATGAACCCCCACATCCCACACAGATGTACAAGGAAAAGCCAATGATAAGCTCCATCAGTATTGGGTAATGACGGGGAAGGCTAATCCCCTCCATAAACAGACAAGTTTCCCCTGACCTGAGGCAGCTGTTTTCTTCAACACTCCTCAACTGTGACGAAGGCCGTATCTCAGAACACAGACACCTGATCGGATGTATGGTACGTGCTCAACGACACGAGATACTCAGCTAATCTTTGTGCTTGTACATGGATGTCATCGGAAGTGTTGAAAATTCTGCAAGCTCGAAACCTCCGGATACAGCATACCCGTGATACGCAAACCAGCCAACGGGCCACATCAGGGGGCCCAAGCAGATGGGCTGGTTAGGAGGGAGAGGGGGTTTCACCACTGCAGGGGGAGGGAGGGGGCCGACAGGAGAGAGGGAAGGGATGTGTACGATATTTTTATTTTTTTTATTTTTTAACTAGAGGTAATTTAATATTTTATTGGTCTAATTAAAGTTAACTATGATTAATATCACGGGTGATAACAGATAATTATGACGATGACATTTATGCATTGTTTAATTTTACGTAATGATATGATTGCTAACATATTTTTAAGAATATTTTTTTTACAACTTAACTTTTAAGAATGATTTATTTATAATTTTGTCAAATTTTTTATGAGGTGCGGTTCATGCTCCTTTAACTCTCCGTATAAGACACCTCCATCCGACTACTCAGAAAAATCTAAAACAAAAAAGATAAATTATTCGAAACAAATGGACCCAACACTATTTACTGAATCTGATTTTTATTTTTAAATTGTTATATCCCGACGTATTTTGACGAAGATAAAATGTGCTATTTTTCAACTGGCTCTCAATATGTGTATGAGTTGAGTTTACTTTGGACTGAACTTGGAACTCATGTGTGTTTTGCTTGAACTGTATTAATATGTGAGTTTGTGAAGAAAATGAGTTGAAAAGTTCTGAATCACTCAAATTTGAAGTTGCATTTCAGTATACTATCTTGCATGGTTTAATGTTTACATTCATTGCTCACATTCATTCCATACATATGTTGGACACATTTTGGAGAGTTCTAGAAGGGACATCCTTGTCATTTGTTAATATCTTCTTATGCCATATATATGCTGTGTGATTTTTATACGATGGTAATCTTTTTGGGCCTAATTGATCTATCCTTGCAGGAAAGGAGGAGAGGGCGACACACATAGCAGGAGGAGGAAGAAGATCACCTGGAGGAGACTTCAGCGAATTGATCTCTCTCATCTGAACCACCCTCTTGCAGATCGTTGGGTGATATCTCCAGGCTAGAATTTTTGCGGCATCAACACTCTTCCTCTTCGCGGATAAACCTTCCAGTGCTCCCTATCATCTTATCTACGAGATTTGTTGAAGATCTAAAGGGGCATTTCTTGTTCTTTAACTTCCATATTTCTATTTGAGTATAGATCTAAATCTAGATTGGGCTTTGTATTTTCCATCTTTTTCATTCATATACAATTTCGGAGCATCGTCTCCGTGTGCGTGGTTTCTCGTCGTCACGCGAGAACACGCGTGTGCATGGGGCCTTTGTGCCCGTGTGTGGTTGCTTTGCTGCCGTTGTGTAGCGTGGTTAGTGGAATCCTCTCAGGTTGAGAGGGGTGGACGTAGGACTGCACTGAGTGCGTCCGAATCACCTAAAAATTCTCACGTTGTGGTTTTCTATTTGTGTGATTGGTGTTTTACTTTGTCCGTTCTCGATTGCATGTGTGATGCAGTGAGAGGAGTGATACATATAATATGTGCACATTTCACACTTTATCCGAGTGGTTCATACAAATTGTCGTTGGAGAGCTGTGAGAGCTTGCTTGATATTTACTCCGTTAATTCTCACTATTCAGCGATTAGAGTGTTTTTTAATCTCATCTAAACATCACTGCCATTTAGTTTTAAAAAGGGGGACGTAATCAATTCACCCCCCTCTTGCTTGCATTCCTAATTGGGCCAACAATTGGTATCAGAGCCTTGGCTCTGTTTTATTTTGAAACCTCGCTGTTTAGAGTGATCTGTTAGGAATGACTAACAAAGGGTTAATGCCCGAAGAGCATTCTATACATAGGCCTCCCTACTTTGATGGAAATAACTATAGTTATTGGAAAAATAGAATGATGGTTTTCCTCCGTGCTCAAAGTCATGAAATATGGACTGTTATTAAGAATGGTCCATACACTTTATCCCCAGATGAGGAGCAATGGAATGATGATCATATTAAGAAGTCTACTGTGAATTTCAATGCCTTAAATATTATTCAGTGTGCTATTCATCTGACTGAATATGATCGTGTTTCTATGTGCAGCAGTGCGAAGAAAATGTGGGATAAGCTGAAATTGATTTATGAAGGTACCTCAGAGGTCAAGGAGACGAAGGCTAACATATTTATCCGAGACTACGAGCTATTCCATATGAAGGAAGAAGAGACGATCTCCGAGATGTTTGCACGTCTCATGGAGATAACTAATGGACTGAAGTCACTCGGAAAGGATTTCAAGAATACCGACTTGGTTAGAAAGGTGCTGAGGTCGTTGTCACCCAGTTGGCACATCAAGGTAACAGTGATAGAAGACTCAAAGGATCTATCAACGCTTTCATCGGATGAACTCATAGGGTCTTTAATGGCCTATGAGATAAATATCAAGAGGATGGAAGAGGACATAAAGAAGAAGTCAATAGCTTTGAAGGCAAACCCAGACCCAATCTCAAGCCAGGAGGATTCCATGGACAACACAGATGAAGAAGAAGTCACCATGCTTACAAGAAAGGTCAGGCAGTTTATGCTCCAAAGAATAAGGTTTGGTGGAAAGTTTAGGAAAGGAAAGAGGCAATTCAAGTAGAAAAATGAATCATCCAAACAGGCTGAAATCATGCGTTATGAGTGCAAGAAAATGGGACACATGAGAGGTGAATACCTCGAGTTGCAGAAGAAGGCTAAGAAGGACAAAAGGCAAAAAGTCAAAGGCCATGAAGGCCACTTGGAGCGATGAGGATGAGGATGAGCCTACATCTGAAGAAGAAGAAAATATTGAGGAGATTGTCAAGAGGATCATGAACAAGTAACTTTTGACTATGAGCCTATTACAAATGATCAATGGCAATTGGCTTATGAAGATTTGTATGAAAAATACAAGAGGATCATAAGTGAAAATAAAAATATAAGGAAGAAAATTTATGAGATTGTTCATTCGTCCAATTCTTGTGAAAAATGTAGTTTGTTTGAAATTCAAGCTCAAAATTTCAAAAATGCTAATGAAACCCTTGAATCAAGATTGGCTTTGTTTGAAGACGAAATTTCCTGTTTAGAAGTAGAAAAACAAAGTGCATTCAAACTGAAAGAAGAAATTCAAAGAAGAATGAAATATTGGAAAAGGAGCTAAATGAATTGAATGTGAGAAAGTCAAGGTCAAGGTAGAGAACCAAGTTGAATCACTCACCACAAAACTGAATGAGATGAAAGTGGCTCATGAAAACCTGTTGAAGGTGAAAGAAAATCATGTTAAGGAAAATTCACATTTTATGCATGGTAGCACAAGTGATTTTCATCACAAAATTAAAAGTTCACAAAATCATAGAGAGTGTTCACACACACACAAAAACACAAACTGTTCATTCTCAATTCCCCTCTACTTCTAGAAGTGTAAATAAAGGAAATAATTTTGGTAGAAAAAGACTCATTTATTTTTATTGTGGGAGAATAGGACATGACATATATATATGCCAATTGATGAAGTTTGATGATGACTTATTTTTGAGAAAATACAATCATACCTTGATGAGTGCTAACACCAGGGACCCAAATTTGATTGGGTACCCAAATTAAAAAGAGAACGGTTGTTTGTTCTTGCAGGTCTGCATGAAGGCAATGAAAAATAAATGGTACATGGACATCGGATGCTCCGTGTAATATTTCGGACCTTTCAGATCCTTCTCCATAGGTCCTGAATCTGGTTTCTCGGAGTGTTTGACTCCGTTGTGTCTGAAATTTTATTTTGGTCATCTTTTGTGTTCGGATCGGCGCGATCCGGAGTTGTTTCGGAGGCCCGGAGTGCGTCCGCGGCTTTTCCGCGTGTGTTTTTCGATTTCCGACGTGTGTTTCGGTAATTCCTTCGGAACCTCGTTGTGGGTGAACCGGGCCGTTCACCAAGGCGACTGCGGTACCGTTGCGATCGGTGCGTTCCGAGGATCGCGAAAATGTAATTTTCAATTTTTTAGTATTTTCTGGAATTTCCAGATTTTCTATAAATATCTCTCATTTTCTCTCTCTCCCCACCTTTCTTCTTCTTCTTCCTCTTCTTCTTCCTCCCACCATGACCGCCCCCCTCTTCCTCTCTCTCTCCCATTTCGACGCGGCGGGCCTCTCTCCGACTGCAGACGGAGGCGGGGCGACGGCGCGGCGACGTGGGTGGCGGCGAGGCAATCTCGTGGGCGTGCGGTGCTCGTGGGAAGCGTGAAGGAGCGGGGTTTCCAAAAGCATTCTTCGTGGTTTGAGCTCGATTCAGCGGAGCTTTCGCTCCATTGAGGTAGGGGGACGAATCCCTATGCTTATCCCGTCATCCCCCGCGATTCGCAGGCTGAATGGGAGCCGAGAGGGGTGTTTTTGAGCGGGTTAGGGCAAAATCATGTTTTGGGGAGAGTTCGCCCGATCTATGTTTTTAGGCCGCGATTCGGCATTTTGATGACTTAGAAGTATGCTAGGGGTCCCCAGGGGGCTTCCCCCTTGTTTTCCCCCTCTCCTATGGAGGCATGGGGGTGTGGTTGTGTTTTTGGGGTGTTTCCCGTTGGTTCGCCATCGGAACGGTGTGACGGTCTTTCCAGAGACCGTCACAGTCTGTGACGCACCAAGGTAGGTGCGTCATAGGCTTGTTTCAACCAACTGGGCGGTCCGTGGGTGTAACGGTCCCATGATAGACCGCCAGGGCGTTGTGACGCGCCTAGGTGGGACCGTCACCTGACGATCTGACCGTTGGCACCCGACCGTTGGGTTTTGACCTTTGGGAGGGGGGTTAGGGATTGTGACGCACCAGGACTGACGCATCACAGCCTTGTAACGCCCTTGCGTTGGAGCGTCAGAGCTGACGTGTCCTCAACCTATGACGCACCAAGGGTGGTCCGTTACAGCCTGTGACGCCCCGTGAGGTGTACGTCACAGTCATTTTCTGCTCGCCTTGTGACGCACCAGGCTGGGTGCGTCAGGGCCTGTGACGCACCATGGTAGGCGCGTCACAGTCATTTTTGCACTGAGGGTCTGACGCCCCTATTTTGGGCCGTCAGATGGCTGTGACGGTCCAGCCTTAGACCGTCAGAGCCTGTGGCGCCTCTAGGGTAGACCGCCAGGCTCAGGGTTGCCCCGGGTGGTTTGCAGCCCCATTTCTTTTCCGACAGTGGTCACCGTGCGACTGTGCTGGTATGTTGGACGGTCCCCGTACGTTGTCGGATGCGGACGTTGTTTTCTGTTGACTTGAAAGTCTACTCCGTAGTGACCCTCCACTAGTCGTAGCCTACTAGTACGCGTGTGCTGGTCTCACCGAGGAGTAGGTGTACGGGCTTACCCTTAGAGACGGTTTTAGACCGATTTTCGTCGGGCCCCACGTCTTGCAGCCAGAGTCCGAAAGAGGGGAAAACCGATCAGAGGGCCAGACCAGAGACGCACGGTCTGTGTGTGCACACGTGGTTGGGGGCGGTTGGACCCACGCTGATGAGCGTGACCCCAGCTAGTCACTTGTTTGTGGTTACTTGTACGGTGTCCGTGCCTTTGGTAGGCGCTACCACGTCATGCAGTTCACCTGCGGTGCGGTGTAAAACGTCAGGGGACGTTACCGACTGTGCTTCTAGTGGGAGATACTCCTGTCGAGTTCGGAGTGACAGACTGTTAGTCGTTGCGACTTTGACCTTCGGGTTTTTGTTGTGTTGGCCGTGGTGTTCTGGTCATTTCATCGTGGCACGTGTGTCGATTTTCGTGCCGTGAGACCAGTGTTTCGTAGATGGCAGGGCTTCCCTTTCCGAGGTACTCACTTACTGCTAGCATAGCGGTTTCCCCGTTTGCAAGGTAGGGTTCGAGTGATCCCTACTGAGTCTTGTTCTGAGACTCATTCCCTGCGTATTTTCACCGTGTTTCAGGCGAGGTGCGGCTTCAGGGGAGCCTGTCTGAGGCTCAGCGTGGTTCAGGTGCCCAACGTTAGTGCCAGAGGTCAGAGCCGGGGTATGTCCCGTGTAGCTGTACTTTTCTTTCTTGTCTCTGTACTAGTTGTGGACTACTACTGTTGTTATTTTATTGTTATCTTGTGGACCATGTATCATGTAAAATGTTAATTTATTTCCTACTTAATTATATACAATGTTTAATTTCTACAATTATTTGTGATACCGGTGTAGTCTCCGCACCATCCTTCTAACCCTTCCGAGTCTTCGGACTCGTGGGTGGCGGTGCGAGTCTCGGGTTATCGGGCCTTCTCGGTAATCGGATTCTCGGGTAAGCAGGAAAAGAACAACAAATTAATTTATACATGGTTCACAAGACAACAATAAAATAACAACAGTGGTCCACAACTAGTACAGAGACAAGAAAGAAAAGTACAGCTACACGGGGCATACCCCGGCTCTGGCCTCTAGCACTAATGCTGGGCACCTGAACCACGCTGATCCTCGGACGCGCCCCCCTGAAGCCGCGCCTCACCTGAAACACGGTGAAAACACGCAGGGAATGAGTCTTAGAACAAGACTCAGTAGGGATCACTCGAACCCCACCTCGCAAACGGAG
The DNA here is from genome assembly GCA_022559845.1 of Amorphophallus konjac. Taxonomy (NCBI): domain Eukaryota; kingdom Viridiplantae; phylum Streptophyta; class Magnoliopsida; order Alismatales; family Araceae; genus Amorphophallus; species Amorphophallus konjac. Next base: position 413,661,683 of record CM040126.1, read on the forward strand.
AAACCGCTACGCTAGCAGTAAGCGAGTACCTTGAAAAAGGAAGCCCTGCCATCTACAAATCACCTGCCTCACGACATGAAAATTGAGACACGTGCCACGGTGAAAGAACCGGAACACTCGGCTAACACGACAAAACTCGAAGGTCGAAGTCGCAACGACTGACAGCCTGACACTCCCTACTTGACAGGAATACCTCCCACTAGAAGCACAGCCGGTAGCGTCCCCTGACGTCTTACACCGCACCGCAGGTGAACTGCCTGACGTGATAGCGCCTACCAAAGGACACCGAACAAGTACCACAAACAAGTGACTAGCTGGGGTCACGCTCGTCAGCGTGGGTCCAAACGCCCCCAACCACGTGTGCACACACAGACCATGCGTCCCAGGTCTGGCCCTTTGACTGGTTTTCCCCTTAGCCGGACTCTGGCTACAGACGTGGGACCCGATGGAAACCAGTCTAAAAACCGTCTCTAAGGGTCGGCCCGTACACCACTCCCTAGTGAGACCAGCACCGCGTATTGGTGGGCTACGACTAGTGGAGGGTCACTGAAGGAGTAGACACTCAAGTCAACGGAAAGTAACGTCACAACCGGAAGGTACAAGGAACGCTCCTCGTACAAATCACTGCCGCACGGTGATAGAAGCCGACAACAACATCTCCCGGTACCGCTCGGCACGACGAGAGACAAGCCGACACGACCCATCCCCTTGATCGGTCCATCTCAGGCCGCTCAGGGATGTGCGGTCCCACAGGGGCCGCACAAGGCTTAAACGGCCAGGACATGACCGTTCTACCCCAGGTCCAACGAGAAGATGAACGGCCACCACGGGCCCGTTCAACTGATGTGTGGACCATTCACGGCCGCACGTGGGTGATGAACGGTCCGATCTTGGCTGTTCTTCTCCCAACGGTGATAAACTTGAACGGTTAGGCCGTAGCCGCACTAGGGAAGAGCGGCTATGGATTAACCGTTCAAGGGTTGTGCGGTCAAGACATGGCCGCACACCCGGTCAACGCATCAGACGACATACGGCCAGCCCCTGGCCGCACGAAGGGTTAAGCGTCCAGCTCATAGGCGCTCACCCCGGTGCACTGTATAACGGTAAAACTCAACGATCAAAAATCCAGGGTTGGGCGGTCGCTATGGGGCCGCACTACAGGATATGCGGTCTCACGATAGACCGCACAAGCCCATTGCGCACCGAGCCCAGCCAAACCGCGTCGAGCCGATGAACAGTCCGGACAGCACCGCACAAGGGTTGTGCGGCCACTGGTTTGACCGCACATCGCTCACCGGCGCGAAAACGGCGAACCTCATCGGAATCGCCCATTTCGACCCCATACAAGCCCCACGAAGGGGGAAACGAAAGGAAATCGGCCCTCAAGCTCCCCTAGCATGATTCTACGCTCCCGAAACGCGGAATCGTGGCTTAAAATGATGGATCGGGCGGTCACTCCCCAAAACATGCACGACCCTTCCCGGCGTGAAAATAACCCCTCTCGACCTCATCTCGGGCTAAAACTCGCGGAGAAGGAAGACAAGAGGCTAAGGAACGTCACCCTACCTCCGATCTGCGACGAGACACGCCGATCCAAGCCCGAATCCACAAAGAATGCCGTTAGAACTTCGCCTTCCCACGCTTCCCACGCTCGCCGCACGCCCGCACGATCGCCTCGTCGTCACCCACGTCCTTGCGCCGTCGCACCGCCGCCGTCTGCAGCCGGAACGGAGGTCGCCGCGCTCGAACATGAGAGAGAGAGAGAGTGAGAGGGCGGCCACGGTCGTGAGATAGGAAGAAGAAGAAAGGAAGAAGAAGAAGAGAAAAGAAAAGAAAAGAATTAGGGATTTATAGAAAATCTGAAAATTCCAAAAAATACCAAAAAATTAAAAATTACGTTTCCGAGATCTTCGGAACGCACCGATCGCAACGGTACCACTCGTGCCCAGGTGAACGACCCGGTTCACCCGCAGCGAGGTTCCGAAGGAATTACCGAAACACACACCGGAAATCGGAAAATACACGTGGAAAAGTCGCAGAACGCTTCCGGGCCTCCGAAACAACTCCGGATCGCGCCGATCCGAACACGAAAAGTGTCCGAAACAAAATTTCAGACACAACGGAGCCGGACACTCCGAGAAACCCGATCTGGGACCCACGAAGAAAGATCCGAAAGGTCCGGGACATTACAGCCCTCCCCCCTTAAAGGGATTTCGTCTTCGAAATTAAGAACAACCCAAGGGGAAAGAAGAGGAAGACTCACTCAAACAGGTAAGGGAACTGCTGACGCATCTCGTCCTCACGTTCCTAAGAAGCCTCACCACCAGAGTGCCGCTGCCACACCACCTTTACCAAGGGGATGACCTTGCTCCGCAGGCGCTGCTCTCGCCTGTCCACAACGAGGACGGGAAACTGTGGGAGAGAAAGATCTGGAGTCACCTCTGGCCACACGGAATCCTCAAGCACATGAGAGTCATCGGGCATATACTTCCGCAACATCGAGACGTGGAACACGTCATGCACCGATGCCAACTCAGGAGGTAACTGCAGCCGATAGGCTACCTCACCGATGCGCTCCACAATAAGGAAAGGACCAACATAGTGAGGACTTAGCTTCCCACGATGTCTAAAATGCATCACCCCCTTCATCGGAGAAACTCTTAAGAACACACGATCGCCCACGGTGAACACGAGAGGCTGCCTCCTCCGGTCAGCATAGCTCTTCTGCCGACACTGGGCCGCCAACATGTTCTGACGAACCACGTGCACAACATCCACATACTGCTGCACCAACTCTGGTCCCGTCAAAACACGCTAACCAATCTCAAACCAATCAAGTGTAGTACGACACGGATGCCCATACAATGCCTCATAAGGAGCCATACCAATGCTCGAATGATAGCTGTTGTTGTAGGCAAACTCCACCAACGGTAGGCGGTGAATCTAACTCCCCTGTCACTCCAGGCAGCAGGATCTCAGCATATCCTCCAAAGTCTGGATGGTCCTCTCTGACTGACCATCTGACTGAGGATGATACTCCGAGCTAAAACTTAACTCCGTGCCAAGAGCTCGCTGGAAACTCCTCCAGAATCCAGAAGTGAAGCGCGGATCCCGATCCGATACAATGGAGATGGGAATCCCATGGAACGGAACGATCCGCACTATGTAACGACGAGCTAACTTGGGCACACTCTAGCTGACTTTGACCGGTAACAATCGAGTCACCTTCGTCCGCCGATCGACCAGCAACCAAATACTATCCTGCCCACTCGGAGTCCTCGGCAATCCTACCACGAAATCCGTGGTCACGTGGTCCTATTTCCACGCAGGAACATCCAAGGGCTGAAGAGTACCTCCCGGTCGCTGATGCTCCGCCTTCACCTGCTGACAGGTCAGGCACCTGGACACGAACTCGGCCACATCTCTCTTCATGCTAGGCCACCAGAACTGTCTCCGCAAGTTCCGATACATCTTCGTCGCACCCGGGTGCACGGTGTACCTGCTCCCATGAGCCTCACGCAACATCGCACGACGAACCTGCTCCTCAGCTGGGACGTACAACCTACCACGAAACCTCGCAGCACCATCCTCGCCAAGCTCCACATCAGCCAAGGCCAAAATCCAGGGCAACTCGGGGTCCTCATGCTGAGCCTCTGTCACCTGACGGTGGATCGCGCGAGTGAGAGTCAGACTCACAAGCACTGCTAACCCTGGCTCCTGGGGAATCTTGAGCCTGAATGAAACCTCGGGCACTTGTTCCCAGAGCCTCCACTTCCTCAACATCAAGGCACTGACCGTGACCTTCCAACTCAAAGCATTGGCAATGACATTCATCCTGCCCGGCTGATATGACAGGGTGAAGTCATAATCCTTCATGAAATCCATCCAACGCCTCTGCCTGAGGTTCATGTCCCTCTGCGTGAATACATACCTCAAACTCTGATGGTCAGTGAACACCTCGAACCTCTCACCGTATAGATAATGCCTCCAGATCTTCAGCGCGATGATCACAGCCGCCAGCTCCAGGTCATGGGTAGGGTAGTTCTCCTCGTGGCGCTTCAGCTGCCGAGATGCATAAGCCACCACTCTACCATGCTGCATCAACACAGCACCCAATCTGACCCCGGAAGCATCTGTACACACTACCAAACCTCCCGATCCAGAAGGTAAAACCAACACCGGAGCCAAGGTGAGCAATCTCTTCAGTTCCCTGAAACTCTGCTCACACTCCTCAGACCAGACGAAAGGCACATCCTTCCGCGTGAGTCTTGTCATCGGGGCCGCGATGCGAGAAAAATCCTGGATAAACTGACGATAATAACCCGCAAGCCCCAAGAAACTCCGGATCTCCGTCACAGACCTCGGCCTCGGCCACTGCATTACTACCTCGACCTTGGTGGGGTCCACGGAAACACCATCACCAGAAATCACGTGCCCCAAAAAGTGGACCTCACGAAGCCAGAACTCGCACTTACTGAGCTTCGCATATAATTGGTGATCTCGTAGCGTCTGCAGCACCACACCCAAATGGTACGCGTGCTCCTCGGCAGACCGCGAATAGACGAGGATGTCATCCACGAACACGACCACAAACTGATCCAAGTACGGACAAAACACCCTCTGCATCAAGTCCATGGAGGCTGCGGGGACATTGGTGAGCCCAAACGGCATCACCAAGAACTCGTAATGCCCATACCTCGAACTGAACGCAGTCTTCTCCACGTCGGACTCACGAATCCTCAACTTATAGTAACCGGACCGCAAATCAATCCGCGAGAACACTCGAGCAGACTGAAGCTGGTCGAACAAATCATCAATCCATGACAACGGATATTTGTTCTTGATGGTCACATCATTCAGCTGCTGGTAGTCAATGCACAACCGCAAGCTACCATCCTTCTTCTTCACAAACAGCACGGGCGCACCCCAAGGGGAAAAGCTAGGATGAATGTACCCCTTGGCCAGCAGCTCCTACAACTGCGCCCGCAATTCCCTCAACTCAGCGGGAGCCATACGGTAGGGAGCCTTCGCCAAAGGTCCCGTACCCGGCAGCACCTCGATAACAAATTCGATCTCCCGCTGGGGAGGCAATCCAGGTAAGTCATCCATAAAAACATCGGGAAACTCGCACACCACCGGAATGTTCTAGACATCCAGCTCCATGCGGTTAGTCACAACCACGGAGGTGAGAAAACCCTGACAACCCGCATCAAGCAAACGACGAGCTCGAATCACCGAAATAAGGAAACGGGAAGAGGAAGACCTGATACCTTGGAAATAAAAGGTGGGTCCACGAAGTTGCCGAAAATGAACCCTCTTCGAGCCGCAATCCACCAACGCATGATGCGCCTCGAGCCAATCCATGCCCAAAATCACATCAAAGTCCTGAAGCGGCAACGCATAGAGCCTAGCCGGCAAACTCCGCCCTTCCACCCACACAGGAACCTCATCAAAGCAATACGGAGTGATCATGAAATCACCCGAGGGCAACTCTACTGCCAAATCACAGGACAACTGGGTCACCGGCTCCTCGATACCCAGCGTGAAATCCTCCGAAATTAACGAATGAGATGCGCCAGAATCAAACAAAACCCGAGCTGCGCAACCCAAAATCTGAACGGTACCTTCCACGAGCTGCGACGCCACTGCCTCTGCCCTGGTCATATGTGTAATCTGGCCTCGAGCTCTCTGCCTGCCTCCTACACTAGGTGACCTGGGTAGCGACGGATACTGTCCCTACTGCTGCTGCTGCTGGGGAACCTACTGCTGCTGAGGAAACTGCTGCTGCTGCCTCTAAGGACAGTCACGCGCCATGTGCCCTGGCTGGTCACACCGAAAATAGATAATCGGCGCCGTGCACTGCCTGCCCGGATGGAACTCACTACACCGTGGACACGGTCCTCGCGATCCACGCACTGAGCCCTACCGCTGCAAAGGATCCGGCTGCTGTACACTACCCGATGATGCCTGTCCCTTAACCTTGCTCTTCTTAAAGAAACCCTTCTTGAGAAACTTCTTGACCTTCGAGCTGAAAGACACGGATCCTGTCACTGACGCTGCTGGTGTTGGCGCTCCCAAACCACCCGACGCATGCTGGAAGAAACCATGCTACTGGGTGGCCGACTGCTGGCTGCGACCTGACAAAGACTGTCCCTGGATGATCCGTCCTTGAGTCCTCTGCATATCCATCTCTAAAGAAGCCGCAACGCAAGATGCTGTCTCCAAATCGGTGGCAGCATTCGCGATCTGATGGTGCCTCAACTCCTGCCTTAAGCCCTGAACGAACTGTGCGGTCTTCACCTTCTCATGCTTCATGATATGAGGTGCATACCGACCCAGCTCAACAAATCGGGCCCTGTACTGCAACACAGACATGTCGCCCTGAACCAGCTCCAAAACTCACACATCCGCTACGTAGCAATGTACTCTGGATAGTACGTACGCTCAAAAGCACTGACAAAGTCGCTCCGCACAACCTGCTCGAGGGGACGCGACTGAAAAGACGTCTTCCACTCGGAAGACCATCGTGCCCGAGCTGTACCCTGCAACTGGCTATAGGCCAACATCACCCTGTCCTCTGCAGCACACCACGCGAAACTGAACACCCGCTCCATCTCATCGAGCCAATCACGAGCCGCATCAGGGTCTGACTGGCCGCCATAGTAAGGTGGATGAAACTGCAAGAAATCCCTCACGGCTCGGCCTGGCCCACCCCTGGTCGACGAGCCCTCACCAGCCTCTCCGCCGAACTGCTGCAACATAAGCTGATACAAGCCACGAAAGAAATCCTCGGCCCCCGGAAGCCTCGTGGTATCCACTGCCTCGGTGGCCGCGGGTGGCGCTCTGCTATGCTTCTCCTGCTGGATCTCCTGACCTCTAGCCGACTGCCACTACTGAGAGCGAGTCGCCCGCCTCGGTGCCATACTGGCACCTGAAGCAGAAGACAGAAAACATGGGAACAGCAAGGTCAAGAAAACGTAAAATGCCCGATGCGAGTGTCAACCGTACATCATCGCTGTGGACTAGTGGACCACCACAATTACTCATGATTCTCGTATAATCCCGCAACCGCGCTCTGATACCAGCTGTAACGACCCGAGAATCCGATTACCGGGAAGGCCCGATAACCCGAGACTCGTACCGCCACCCACGAATCTGAAGACTCGGAAGGGTTAGAAGGATGGTGCGGAGACTACACATGTATCACAAATAATTGCAGAAATTAAACAGTTTATAGGATTAAGCAGGAAAAGAACAATAATTTAATTTATACATGGTCTACAAGATAACAATAAAATAACAACAGTGGTCCACAACTAGTACAGAAACAAGAAAGAAAAGTACAGCTACATGGGACATACCCCGACTCTGGCCTCTGGCACTAACGCTGGGCACTTGAACCACGCTGAGCCTCGGACGCGCCCCCCTGAAGCCGCGTCTCGCTTGAAACACTGTGAAAACACGCAGGGAATGAGTCTCGGAACAAGACTCAGTAGGGATCACTCGAACCCCACCTCGCAAACGGAGAAACCGCTACGCTAGCAGTAAGCGAGTACCTTGAAAAAAGGAAGCCCTGCCATCTACAAATCACCTGCCTCACGACATGAAAACCGAGACACGTGCCACGGTGAAAGAACTAGAACACTCGGCTAACACGACAAAACACGAAGGTCGAAGTCGCAACGACTGACAGCCTGACACTCTCGACTTGACAGGAGTACCTCCCACTAGAAGCACAGTCGATAGCGTCCCCTGACATCTTACACCGCACCGTAGGTGAACTGCCTGACGTGGTAGCGCCTACCAAAGGCACAGACCAAGTACCACAAACAGGTGACTAGCTGGGGTCACGCTCGTCAGCGTGGGTTCAACCGCCCCCAACCACGTGTGCACACACAGACCATGCATCCCAGGTCTGGCCCTCTGACTGGTTTACCCCTTAGCCAGACTCTGGCTACAGACGTGGGGCCCGACGGAAACTAGTCTAAAAACCGTCTCTAAGGGTCGGCCCGTACACCACTCCCTGGTGAGACCAGCACGGCGTACTGGTGGGCTACGAATAGTGGAGGGTCACTGAAGGAGTAGACTCTCAAGTCAACGGAAAGCAACGTCACAACCGGACGGTACAAGGAACGCTCCTCGTACAAATCACCGTCGCACAGCGATAGAAGCCGACAACAACATCTCCCGGTACCGCTCGGCACGACAAGAGACAAGCCGACACGACCCGTCCCCTTGATCGGTCCATCTCGGGCCGCTCAGGGATGTGCGCTCCCACAGGGGCCGCACAAGGCTTAAACGGCCAGGACGTGACCGTTCTACCCCAGGTCCAACGAGAAGATGAACGGCCACCACGGGCCCGTTCAACTGATGTGCGGACCATTCACGGCCGCACGTGGGTGATGAACGGTCCGATCTTGGTCGTTCTTCTCCCAACGGTAATAAACCTGAACGGTTAGGCCATAGCCGCACTAGGGAAGAGCGGCTATGGATTAACCGTTCAAGGGTTGTGCGGTCAAGACCTGGCCGCACACCCGGTCAACGCATCAGAGGACGTACGGCCAGCCCCTGGCCGCACGAAGGGTTAAGCGGCCAGCTCATAGCCGCTCACCCCAGCGCGCTGTATAAGGGTAAAACTCAACAGTCAAAAATCTAGGGTTGGGCGGTCGCTATGGGGCTGCACTACAGGATATGCGGTCTCACGATAGACTGCACAAGCCCACTGCGCGCCGAGCCCAGCCAAAGCGCGCCGAGCCGATGAACGGTCCGAACAGCACCGCACAAGGGTTGTGCGACCACTGGTTCGACCGCACATCACTCACCGGCGCGAAAACGGCGAACCTCGTCGGAATCGCCCATTTCGACTCCATACAAGCCCCACGAAGGGGGAAACGAAAAGAAATCGGCCCCCAAGCTCCCCTAGCATGATTCTACACTCCCGAAACACGGAATCGTGGCTTAAAACGATGGATCGGGCGGTCACTCCCTAAAGCATGCACGACCCTTCCCGGCGCGAAAATAACCCCTCTCGACCTCGTCTCGGGCTAAAACTCGCGGAGAAGGAAGACAAGAGGCTAAGGAATGTCACGCTACCTCAGGTCCGCGACGAGACGCACCGATCCAAGCCGGAATCCACGAAGAATGCCATTAGAACTTCGCCTTCACACTCTTCCCACGCTCGCCGCACGCCCGCACGATCGCCTCGTCGTCACCCACGTCCTCGTACAGTCGCACCGCCGCAGTTTGCAGTCGGAACGGAGGTCACCGCGCTCGAACGGGTGAGAGAGAGAGAGTGAGAGGGCGGCCACGGTCGTGAGAGAGGAAGAAGAAGAAAGGAAGAAGAAGAAGGGAAAAGAAAGAAAAGAAAAGAATTAGGGATTTATATAAAATCCAGAAATTTCGAAAAATACCAAAAAATTAAAAATTACGTTTTCGGGATCCTCGGAACGCACCGATCGCAACGGTACCACTCGTGCCAAGGTGAACGACCCGGTTCACCCGTAGCGAGGTTCCGAAGAAATTACCGAAACACACACCAGAAATCGAAAAACATACGCGGAAAAGCCGCGGAACGCTTCCGGGCCTCCGAAACAACTCCGGATCGCGCCGATCCGAACACGAAAAGTGTCCGAAAATGAAATTTCAGACACAACGGAGCCGGACACTCTGAGAAACCCGATCCGGGACCCACGAAGAAGGATCCGAAAGGTCCAGGACATTACAACTGGTATCAGAGTGCGGTTGTGGGATTATATGGGATTCATAAGTAATTGTAGTGGTCCACTAGTCCACAACGATGATGTATAGTTGACGCTGGCATCGGGCATCATGTGTTTTTCTTGACCTTGCCATTTCCGTGTTTCATGTCTTTTGCTTCAGGAGCGAGCATGGCGCCGAGGCGGAGCACTCGCTCTCAGCAGAGGCAGTCGGCTGGAGGTCAGGAGACCCAGCATCAGGGTTCTTTTCAGCATGCGTCGGGTGGTTCAGGAGTGCCGGCACTGGCAGCGTCAGTGACAGGATCTGTGTCCTTTGGCTCGAAGGTCAAGAAGTTTCTCAAGAAGGGTTTCGGTAAGAAGCGCAAGGACCAGAGGCAGGCGTCATCGGGCAGTGTACATCAGTCGATTCCTTTTCAACGTCAGAGATCAGTCGGTGGGTCTCGTTTGGTGTGTCCCCGGTGTGGCGAGTCCCATCTAGGCAGGCAGTGCACGGCGTCGATAGTTTGTTTCCAGTGTGACCAGCCGGGGCATATGGCGCGTGACTGTCCTCAGAGGCAGCAGCAGCAGCAGTTTCCTCAGTAGCAGTAGTTTCCCTAGCAGCAGAGGCCACATCAGCAGCAGCAGCAGCAGGGACAGTATCCCCCGCTACCCAGGTCAGCGAGTGTGGGAGGTAGGCAGAGATCTCGAGGCCAGATTACACACATGACTAGGGCAGAGGCAGTGGCGTCGCAGCTCGTGAAAGGTACCGTTCAGATTTTGGGTTGTACGGCTCAGGTTTTGTTTGATTCTGGCGCATCTCATTCGTTTATTTCGGAGGATTTCGCGCTGAGTATTGAGGAGTCGGTGACCCAGTTATCATGTGATTTGGTTGTGGAGTTACCTTCGGATGATTTTATGATCACTCCGTATTGCTTCGATGAGGTTCCTGTGTGGGTGGAAGGGCAGAGTTTGCCGGCTAGGCTCTATGTGTTGCCGCTTTAGGACTTTGATGTGATTTTGGGCATGGATTGGCTTGAGGCACATCATGCTTTGGTGGATTGTGGCTCGAAGAGAGTTTATTTTCGGGGACTTCATGGACCCACCTTCTATTTCCAAGGTATTAGGTCTTCCTCTTCCCGCTTTCTTATTTCTGTGATTCGAGCTCGTCGTTTACTTGATGCGGGTTGTCAGGATTTTCTCGCCTCTGTGGTTGTGGCAGACCGGATGGAGCCGGATGTCGAGGACATTCCAGTGGTGTGCGAGTTTCCCGATATTTTTTCGGAGGACTTACCTAGATTACCTCCCCAGCAGGAGATTGATTTCGTGATCAAGATTGTGCCTGGTACAGGACCTTTGACGAAGGCTCCCTACTGTATGGCCCCTGCTGAGTTGAGGGAGTTGCGGGCGTAGTTGCAGGCATTGTTGGCCAAGGGGTACATTCGTCCGAGCTTTTCACCTTGGGGTGCGCCCGTGTTGTTCGTGAAGAAGAATGACGGTAGCTTGCGGTTGTGCATCGACTACCGACAGCTGAATGAGGTGACCATTAAGAACAAATATCCATTACCGCGGATTGATGATTTGTTCAACCAGCTTCAGTCTGCTCGAGTTTTCTCGCGGATTGATTTGCGATCCGGTTACTATCAGCTGAGGATTCGCCAGTCCGATGTGGAGAAGACTGCGTTCAGTTCGAGGTATGGGCATTATAAGTTCTTGGTGATGCCGTTCGGGCTCACCAATGCCCCCGCAGCCTTCATGGACTTGATGCAGAGGGTGTTTCGTCCGTATTTGGACCAGTTCGTGGTCGTATTTGTGGATGACATCCTTGTTTATTCGTGATCTATCGAGGAGCACGCGTACCATTTGGGTGTGGTGCTGCAGATGTTGTGAGATCACTAGTTGTATGCAAAGCTCAGTAAGTGCCAGTTCTGGCTTCTTGAGGTGCACTTTTTGGGGAACGTGATTTCTAGTGAGGGTATTTCCTTGGACCCCGTCAAGGTCGAGACAGTAATTCAGTGGCTGAGGCCGAGGTTTGTGACGGAGATCCGGAGTTTCTTGGGGCTTACAGGCTATTATCGTCGATTTATCCAGGATTTTTCTCGCATTGTGGCCCCGATGACCAGGCTCACGCAGAAGGATGTGCCTTTCGTCTGGTCTGATGAGTGTAAGCAGAGTTTCAGGGAACTGAAGAGATTGCTCACCTCGGCTCCGGTGTTGGTTTTGCCTTCTAGATCGAGAGGTTTTATGGTGTGTACAGATGCTTCCGGGGTCAGATTGGGTGCTGTGTTGATGCAGCATGGTAGAGTGGTGGCGTATGCATCTCGACAGCTGAATCCCCACGAGGAGAACTACCCTACCCATGACCTGGAGTTGGCGGCTGTGATCTTCGCGCTAAAAATCTGGAGGCATTATCTGTACGGTGAGAAGTTCGAGGTGTTCACTGACCATCAGAGTTTGAGGTATGTGTTCACGCAGAGGGACCTTAACCTCAGGCAGAGGCGTTGGATGGAGTTTATGAAGGATTATGACTTCACCCTGTCTTATCAGCCGGGCAGGATGAATGTCGTAGCCGATGCTTTGAGTCGGAAGGTCGCGGTCAGTACCTTGATGTTAAGAAAGTGGAGACTCTGGGAACAAGTGCCCGGAATTTCGTTCAGGCTCAAGATTCCTTAGGAGCCAGGGTTAGCGGTGCTTTCGAGTTTGACTGTCATGCCTGCTATCCACCGTCAGGTGATAGAGGCTCAGCATGCAGACCCTGATTTGTCCCAGATTTTGGCTATGGCAGATGTGGAGTTCGGTGAGGATGGTACTTGTGAGGTTCCGTGGTAGGCTGTACATCCCAGCCGAGGAGCAGGTTCGTCGTGCGGTGTTGCGCGAGGCTCATGGGAGCAGGTACACCGTACACCCGGGTATGACAAAGCTGTATCGGAACTTGCGGAGGCAATTCTGGTGGCCTGGCATGAAGAGAGATGTTGCCAAATTTGTGGCCAGGTGCCTCACCTGTCAGTTGGTGAAGGTAGAGCATCAGCGATCGGGAGGTACTCTCCAGCCCTTGGATGTTCCCGTGTGGAAATGGGACCACGTGACAACATATTTCATGGTGGGGTTGCCGAGAACGCCGAGTGGACAGGACAATATTTGGTTGCTGGTGGATAGGCTGACTAAAGTGACTCGGTTGTTGCCGATTAAGGTCAGCTGGAGTGTGCCCAAGTTGGCTCATCTTTATGTGGAGCGGATCGTTCCGTTGCATGGGATTCCCATCTCCATTGTGTCGGATCGTGATCCGCACTTCACGTCTGGATTCTGGAGGAGTTTCAGCGAGCTCTTGGCACAGATTTAACATTTAGCTCGGCGTATCATCCTCAGTAAGATGGTCAGTTAGAGAGGACCATCCAGACTTTGGAGGACATGCTGAGATTCTGCTGCCTGGAGTGGCAGGGGAGTTGGATTCACCACCTACTATTGGTGGAGTTTGCTTACAACAATAGCTATCATTCGAGCATCGACATGGCTCCTTATGAGACGTTATATGGGCGTTCGTGTCAGACTCCACTCGATTGGTTCGAGGTTGGTGAGCGTGTTTTGACGGGACCGGAGTTGGTGCAGCAGTGTGTGAATGTTGTGCACCTGGTTCGTCAGAACATGTTGGCGGCCCAGAGTTGGCAGAAGAGCTATGCTGATCGGAGGAGGCAGGCTCTCGCTTTCGCCATTGGCGATCGTGTGTTCTTGAGAGTTTCTCCGATGAAGGGGGTGATACGCTTTGGGCGGCGTGGGAAGATGAGTCCCCGCTATATTGGTCCTTTCCACATCTTGGAGCGCATCGGTGAGGTAGCTTATCGGTTGCAGTTACCCCCTGAGTTGGCGTCGGTGCATGACGTGTTCCACGTCTCGATGTTGCGGAAGTATATGTCCGATGACTCTCATGTGCTCGAGGATTTTGTTTGGCCCGAGGTGACTCCAGATCTTTCTCTCCCAGAGTTTCCAGTCCGCGTGGAGGATAGGCGAGAGCAGTGCCTGCGGAACAAGGTCATCCCCTTGGTTAAGGTGGTGTGGCAGTGGCACTCTGGTGGTGAGGCTTCTTGGGAGCGTGAGGATGAGATGTGTCAGCGGTTCCCTTACTTTTTTGAGTGAGTCTTCCTCTTCTTTCCCCTTGGGTTGTTCTCAATTTTGAGGACAAAATTCCTTTAAGGGGGGAGGGCTGTAATATCCCGGACCTTTCGGATCCTTCTCTGTGGGTCCCAGATCTGATTTCTCGGAGTGATCAGCTCCGTTGTGTCTAAAATTTTGTTTCAGACATCTTTTGTGTTCGGATCGGCGCGATCCGGAGTTGTTTCGGAGGCCCGGAGTGCGTCCGCGGCTTTTCCGCGTGTGTTTTCTGATTTCCGGCGTGTGTTTTGGTAATTCCTTCGGAACCTCGTTACGGGTGAACCCGGTCATTCACCTAGGCGAATGTGGTACCATTGCGATCGGTGTATTCTGAGGATCGCAGAAATGTAATTTTTAATTTTTTGGTATTTTTTAGAATTATTGGATTTTCTATAAATATCTCTGATTTTCTCTCTCTCCCCACCTTTCTTCTTCTTCTTCCTCCCACCGTGACCGCCCCCCTCTTCCTCTCTCTCTCTCTCCCATTTCGACGCGGCGGGCCTCTCTCCGACTGCAGACGGCGGCGGGGTGACGGCGTGGCGACGTGGGTGGTGGCGAGGCGATCTCGTGGGCATGCGGTGCTCGTGGGAAGCGTGAAGGCGCAGGGTTTTCAAAAGCATTCTTCGTGGTTTGAGCTCGATTCGGCGGAGCTTTCCCTCCATTGAGGTAGGGGGACGAATCTCTATGCTCATCCCGTCATCCCCCGTGATTCGTAGGCCGAATGGGAGCCGAGAGGGGTGTTTTTGAGCGGGTTAGGGTAAAATCTTATTTTGGGGAGAGTTCGCCCGATCTATGTTTTTAGGCCGCGATTTGGCATTTTGATGGCTTAGAAGCATGCGAGGGGTCCCCAGGGGGCTTCCCCCTTATTTTTCCCCTCTCCTATAGAGGCATGGGGGCGTGGTTGTGTTTTTGGGGTGTTTCCTGTTGGTTCGCCGTCGGAACGGTGTGACGGTCTTTCCAGAGACCGTCACAGTCTGTGACGCACCAAGGTAGGCGCGTCACAGGCTTGTTTCAGCCAACTGGGCGGTCCGTGGGTGTAACGGTCCCATGATAGACCGCCAGGGCATTATGATGCGCCTAGGTGGGACCGTCACCTGACGATCTGACCGTTGGCACTCGACCGTTGGGTTTTGACCGTTGGGAGGGGGGTCAGGGATTATGACACACCAGGATTGACGCATCACAGTCTTGTAACGCCCTTGCGTTGGAGCGTCAGAGCTGACGTGTCCTCAACCTGTAATGCACCAAGGTTTGTCCGTTACAGCCTGTGACGCCTCGTGAGGTGTTGTGTTGATGCTGGACTAGTTGGGGCGTACGGGAGTGCAATTTTGCATGTCCACAGGTGTGCGTCACAGTCATTTTCTGCTCACCTTGTGACGCACCAGGCTGGGTGCGTCAGGGCCTGTGACACACCATGGTAGGCGCATCACAGTCATTTTTGCACTGAGGGTTTGACGCCCCTATTTTGGGCCGTCAGATGGCTGTGACGGTCCAGCCTTAGATCGTCAGAGCCTGTGGCGCCTCTAGGGTAGACCGCCAGGCTCAGGGTTGTCCCGGGTGGTTTGCAGCCCCATTTCTTTTCCGACCGTGGTCACCGTGCGATGGTGCTGGTACGTGGGACGATCCCCGTACGTTGTCAGATGCGGACATTATTTTCCGTTGACTTGAGAGTCTACTCTGTAGTGACCCTCCACTAGTCGTAACCTACCAGTACGCGTGTGCTGGTCTCACCTGGGAGTAGGTGTACGGGCTTACCCTTAGAGACGATTTTAGACCGGTTTCCGTCGGGCCCCACGTCTTGCAGCCAAAGTCCGGCTGAGGGGAAAATCGGTCAGAGGGCTAGACCAGGGACGCACGGTCTGTGTGTGCACACGTGGTTGGGGGCGGTTGGACCCACACTGACGAGCGTGACCCCAGCTAGTCACTTGTTTGTGGTTACTTGTTTGGTGTCCGTGCCTTTGGTAGGCGCTACCACGTCACGCAGTTCACCTTGGGTGCGGTGTAAAACGTCTGGGGATGCTACCGACTGTGCTTGAATACCATGATTTTCGGTATATCAAATGACAATTGCGGAAGGTTGGATTATGTCCAGCTGGAAGTTTTCCTGTGATGGTGGTCTTCAGACTTACGTTCTCTGTCACATACCGGTAATCAACCTGTGTGAAAACTTTATCTCAGTGCATGTTTGAGAGTATATAAAATAACACCCTTCCTCCTATGACCTTTTCCCTTGCTAAATAATATTGCATTGATCTAGACATATTTGTTACATGGCACATATTAAGGGGGAGATTTTACTCATAACTGTGCATACACTTAGGGGGAGATTTAACTATGGTGAGACTAATTCATTTCTTACATTCAGTACAACCACCCTCACAAATTGCACTTTTTGAGATAAATGGTTCAATCTAATAAAGATAACGGTTATTCTACTCAACAATTCAAAGGACTCTTGAATCTCTACATAGAAATCACATGTCTCGTAAGGAAAAACTGTTTGCCTCACCAAAAATCTGAATGAGTGGAAGACGGATCCGAGTAGCCGAGAATCCTCCCTGAAACAAAGGAGGAAACTCGCGTCGAAAAGTGAAACAAATTCACAATTAAAATAAGTGGGATTTGGCATCGAGTAGCCTGGAAATGCCCCTGAGACAAAGGGTACAACTTGCGCCGAAAAGTGACAAAATCTAAAATTAAAATAAGTGACGAAACTGAGTAACCGGGAAGTGCCCCCTGAGATAAAAGGTCCAACTCGTGTCAAAAGGTTAGTCACTCTTTTAGATTAACAAAAAAAATATGGGGTTATATGAAGCTGCCAATAATCGAGCATTGTGTATGAAAGTGTATCGAAGAACAGTTCTTTTTAGTGTTCGTTGGAAAATTTGATGATCCATATTGCTTTGGAATTCATTGCTCAAATTTTCATATATACACTTTAGGTTTGATTGTGTGAATGTACTTCATGAATCAGTCATCCTTCATGGTTAATGCAGTACCATCTTTTTGTAAGCACGACTTTTTAAATATTTTTCATGCACATCATCCTCAAAATTGATTGCATTATTCCTAAACTTGTCCCTAAGGGACTTGCTTGCTTCAATATCTAATTATGGGTGCATGTGTGCTTGCTTGGTTCTTCATATGTAGTTCATTGAGTCAATTGTACATATGAGGTATTGAACTGTTTTGAATCTGACAAAAATGGGGAGAAATAATTGGTCCTTGCATGATACTGTGAATGTATGTAGAAAACATGTGTTTTGAACTGTTTTGAACTTAATTGAACTGATTTAGATATCGAGAACTTCAAATGGGTAATGTTTGTCTTGTCTCATTCATGCATATCTTTGTGGTAATCCAATGGTTAGTGGAATCCTCTCAGGTTGAGAGGGTTGGACGTACGTTGAGAGGGGTGGACGTACGACTGCATTGAGTGTGTCCGAACCACCTAAAAATTCTCGCGTTGTGATTTGCTATTTGTGTGATTGGCGTTTTACTTTGTCCGTTCTTGATTGCGTGTGTGATGCGGTGAGAGGAGAGATACATATAATCTGTGTGCATTTCACATTTTATCCGAGTGGTTCATACACATTGTCGTTGGAGAGCTGTGAGAGCTTGCTTGATATTTACTCTGTTAATTCTCACTGTTCAGCGATTAGAGTGTTTTTTAATCTCATCTAAACATCACTGCATTTAGTTTTAAAAAAGGGGGTGTAATGAATTCACCCCCTCTTGCTTGCATTCTTAATCGGGTCAACATAAATTTTTTAAACCGTCAGATAGGAATGTGCTTTGTAAGGAAAGTTAGGAGGACGTAAGTGTTGGTTATTGATGGGGGCATCAAAAGCTATACGGGTGGAACGTATTTGTGTGTTATGACTTGTATGGGATTGTACTTGTGTATTTGTTTCATTTCTTTCATTTGGGCTCCTTGTAAGGCTTATAACAAGCCAATGGGCCACTTGTAATGTAAAGTCCATGGCTAGGTTGCCATTAGTAGAGTCCATTAGAAGCCTAGTTCATATTGGACCTTAATAGCCACTTAAGGCCCAAGTGGGCTTTCTCCTCTCATGGACCACCAAGACTTGGAAGGCCCAAGTCTAGACATGGGTTATTGGACTTGAGTGGTTGGCCTTGGACCAGCCTAGGCCCATGAGAAGCCCATGAAGGGGGGCGCCCCATTCTTTGGCCTTATTAGGCTTGGTTGGTGAAAATTAGGTAAGTTTGAATGGAAATGGTCCAAGTTTGATTAGATTAATGGTTAAAGTTTTGACCACATGGGAGAAATATTTAGGAACTCTCTAATATGCCCTTCCAAACCTTAGATCTACGGGTATTTAGTGTCTTTTTACATTTATTATGTATAGCTTGTATTTTTCAATTGATTGAATTAATGAAAGTGAGAAAAGCATTGTGCAAGAGCCCCCCCTTGTGGGAATTTCGACCTCCCCTCTCTCTCCCCCTGGTTTTCTTCATCCCCAACCCCCAATTCTATAGTGGAACCCTTCTATCTCCTCCCGCTCAATCTCTGAGTTCATCTCCGGTGCCGCCGCCGCCGTTCGTGCCGCCGCGAAGTCGACTTCGGTGTTCTGTCCATCCTGGACAGAAGCTTCTTCTCGGAATTCCTACTATCAACTCCGACATCCTCTTGATCTGAAATTTTCAGAGGTTGTTCCTATCTTGTATTCCCATCTCCACAAACAATTTCACATCCAAAATCCTTCTTTTGATATTTTTACATTTTTGGTCTTCAATCTTTCCCAGATCTGTCAGCTGTCTGTCCATTGTAACAGTCCGCCTTTGTTTCTCACCTCCGACCCTCTTTTTGATTTTTCTAAACCCTCCCAATTTTACTGGAGGTTTTGTCCATCATCCCCTGCATCCACCATTTTTCTTGATTTCTTATTCGCCCTCTATCCATTTTTTCAAAATTCGTGTTCTATATCTGCTACAGTGTTTTCAGCCAAGTTCCAGATCTGACCACCCTCCACTTCAAAAATCAGAAAAAATCACCACCACCTCCAAACCCTTCATAAAAAATAGTTCCAATTTCCTATCTTGATTTCCTACAACTTTTCTGAAGACCATAACTTCAGTTTCGGACGTTCACATATCGGTCAAAGGTAGTTCTCAGACAAGTTATCTGTAGATCTGAGAGTCCTGTCACTGTGCAACAGCAACTCAACAATTCATTAAAGCCCAGATCCATGCCGATCCAGGCCAGATCTTTAAGCCTAGATTGAAGGATTTGAAGTTAGCTTTCCAACGGCGCTAGTTTCGTGTCGATCCGACATCGGGGCTGATCGCAGCGTCCGTTCTCGCCGGGACGCGCGCTGAAAACTAGAAGTTGCAGATCCGTGGCCGGTTATTCCGACCGGTGCCGATCGGAGCCGCCCGGCCTCCAACCGGCGAACCAGCACGCCTCCACTTCAGGGAGCGCTCATCCAGGCATCCACCACCACAGCGGTGTCACCGGGTCCCACACGGCCCCTCCGGACAGCAAATGGGCCCCACAGGCGCGAGTACGTGTGCGGCCGAAGCTACGCGAGAAGCCGCCCGTCAACCCGAAATCGGTCCTCCCAGACCCCTTTGTGTCACCCTTTACCTCCCTGCGTGGAGTGGGCTGTAACTCATTGTTGTAATCTTTATGTATTAACTGTCCCGGGAGTACGACTTCGGCCGGGTCCGTCGTCCCCACGCCGAGCGCGTGGAGGTATCGTATTCGCTCCTTGCTTGGCATTTTACTTATTTCCATATATGCTTGTTTATGCCACTGCTAGAGAGTATGTTTTAGGACCTAGCTCGTTATAATTTCATATCACCGCTGCTGCGAGAGAGTGAGCGAGACCGTCCCGTGACCCGATCCGGGCACACGAGAGAGCCGATCACCCTAGCTCATTGCCGGTTTCTCAACCGCGCACGTCCGACGCTTCCCTCGTTAAGGGACAACCGCGAGCTTGTCATGTCCGTGGTCCCGTCCCGCATCAATTTGGTATCAGAGCCAAGTTGAGTCTAGGGTGTCAAAAAAAAGGGGTGTCATTTACGTCTAACAATTAGTCATTGTCTAAGTTGTGTTTAGGGTCATCATTGTTTTAAAACAAAAAAAAGTATCTTTTTGCATTGCATCCCAATAACCCGGCATATCAAAAGGTGTTGTCCGAACGTTAAGCTACGCCTATCGGGAAGGTCGCACACTTGCGCGAGTGGTCTTCGGATCGGTTATCTCCGCCGCGTACCGAGTTTTGGTTATGTCTAGGTGTCTTAGTTAGCATCACATTTTACTTTTAAACTTAAAAAAAATGGTCTTGCATCTCCATTCCTAGGGGGCCCAACCCCATCTTTGCAACCATGGCCGCATCCCGAACTTATAGTCCCGATGAAGTGGGCGCAATGTTCCAAGCCATGATGGGACAAGTGCAAAGGTTTAGTACAAGCCTAGATCGGTTTAGTACTAGCCTAGATCGGTCTATCGGGGTAGATTGGTTGTTCTCGGAGCCACCCCAAGGACCCCTTCACCATGAGAAGGACATTCTTTCCTCACCCATGAGAGCTCCAATGTCTTCACTCTCTATTTCCGAACTTGATTCGGAACCATCTCATTTGGAGCCACCAAGGCCCAAGCCGCCCGTATTTCTAACGGGTACACTATACATCACCGAGCCACTTTCTAGTTGGCTCAAGGATGGCTTGGTCCCACCTCCCTTTCCATCCATGGATCCCATCCTACCTATAGTGCCGGTCAACTCATTCCATACCACATTTCGATCTCGTCACCATGTTGATACGTTGGACGATCTTATCATGGGATTAGATTCACAATGGGAGTTGACGCATCTTCTGGCCCGAGGCTTTGACCAACCCGCTAGTCTTAGCTTCACCCATCCGGCCTTCGGGTCCATTACCTCCGAGTGCACCATGGGGTGTGTCACCACAGAGATTCTTCTATTCCTCCCGATGCCGGCCGAGTCCGACTTCGTTCCCTTTTGCCCAAGGGAGGAATCCTATTTTCTACACATGTCCGTCGTCCCACCGATCATAATGTATGACGGTGACTATGAATTCCAAACTTGGGACCATGTCATGTTGGAACCCACTTCATGGGTCACACCTTCTTCGACCCTTTTGACCCCTTCACTAGTGAACCTCCCGAGTTTTCATACTCACTACCCTTCTTCCGCGGAGTTCACTATCATGCCTTTTCCACTCGGGCCAAGCAACCACTACATAGCCAAAGGTCCGAACCATCATTTGGGGGTAACAGAGATTTTGATTTCTCCGACCCACCAAAACCCATCTCCGGTACACCCACATCCGGCCCTTCCACACCCGGCTTCCCTAGCCCTCTCAAGTCTCCCATATCCAAAGGGGCATCCATGCATGACTGGGTCATACTTGGCCATTTAGGTGTTCTCCATGCCACCCATCTCCGGTTACATAACATGCATGCATGGCACACGTTCGGGTGTCCTGGTCCGCCGTCACCCATGTACGGGTCGGACTAACATTAGGTATGTCTAGGGTCATATATGAGTCGGTATTGTCTCTTCTTTGTGTGGTTTGTTTGTGTGATTTGTTTTATGTGTAGTTTGAGAGTCTGCATGTGTCTTGTGCAAGCTCGTTGTCGTTCTCTTATGAGTAAGAGGCGATTGGACTCACTCGATGAGTATGGGGTCGGCTCTACATCTATACCAGGATCAGTCACCTACAGGGACTCAGTGGTGATTCCTAGTGAGTCTTCGAGCCGCCACCTCCCTTTTTGAGAGTGCCCCATTCGGAGTGTCCACATCTGGCCCATAGCAGCTTGTGCATATCGAGTATATATGGAATGAGCTGGTGACGGTCACTTGGAGTGGAGCATACCCGCGTTACTTGGCACAGTGACGAATCCTCCGGAGTACTCGAGCATCCATACCCCTACTCGACGGGGTCGAGTTCCTCCCACCTGGGGAGAATTGATGGGGGCATCAAAAGGTATACGGGTGGAACGTATTTGTGTGTTATGACTTGTATGGGATTGTACTTATGTATTTGTTTCATTTCTTTCATTTGGGCTCTTTGTAAGGCTTATAATAAGCCAATGGGCCACTTGTAATGTAAAGTCCATGGCTAGGTTGCCATTAGTAGAGTCCATTAGAAGCCTTCTATTGTTTCATTCTAGAGTGGAACCCTTCTATCTCCTCCCCCTCAATCTCTGAGTTCATCTCCGGTGCCGCCGCCGCCGTTCGTGCCGCCTTCGAGCCGCCGCGAAGTCGACTTCGGTGTTCTGTCCATCCTGGATAGAAGCTTCTTCTCGGAATTCCTTCTATCAACTCCGATATCCTCTTGATCTAAAATTTTAAGAGGTTGTTCCTATCTTGTATTCCCATCTCCACAAAAAATTTCACGTCCAAAATCCTTCTTTTGATATTTTTACATTTTCGGTCTTCAATCTTTCCTAGATCTGTCAGCTGTCTGTCCACTGTAACAGTCCGCCTGTGTTTCTCACCTCCGACCCTCTTTTTGATTTTTCCAAACCCTCCCAATTTTACTGGGGGTTCTTTCCATCATCCCCTGAATCCAACATTTTTCTTGATTTTTTATTCGCCCTCTATCCATTTTTTCAAAATTCGTGTTCTATCTCTGCTACAGTGTTTTCAGCCAAGTTCCAGATCCGACCACCCTCCACTTCAAAAATCAGAACAAATCACCACCACCTCCAAACCCTTCATAAAAAATAGTCCCAATTTTCTATCTTGATTTCCTACAACTGTTCTGAAGACCATAACTTCAGATTCGGACGTTCACATATCGGTCAAAGGTAGTTCTCAGACAAGTTCTCTGCAGATCGGAGAGTCCTCTCACTGTGCAACAGTAACTCAACAATTCATTAAAGCCCAGATCCGTGCAGATCCAGGCTAGATATTCATGCCTAGATTGAAGGATTTGAAGTTATATTTCTAACGGCACCAGTTTCGTTTCGATCTGACATCGGGGCTGATCGCAGCGTTCGTTCTCGCTGGGACGCGCGCTGAAAACCAGAAGTTGCAGATCCGTGGCCGGTTGTTCCGACCGGTGCCGATCGGAGCCGCCCGGCCTCCGACCGGCGAACCAGCGCGCCTCCACTCCAGGGAGCGCTCATCCAGGCATCCACCACCACAGCAGTGCCACCGGGTCCCACACGGCCCCTCCGGACAGCAAGTGGGCCCCACAGGCGCGAGTACGTGTGCGGCCGAAGCTACGCGAGAAGCCGCCCGTCAACCCGAAATCGGTCCTCCCGGACCCCATTATGTCGCCCTTTACCTCCCTGCGTGGAGTGGGCTGTAACTCATTGCTGTAATCTTTATGTATTAACTGTCCCGGGAGTACGACTTCGGCCGGGTCCGTCGTCCCTACGCCGAGCGCGTGGAGGTATCGTATTCGCTCCTTGCTTGACATTTCGCTTATTTCCATATATGCTTGTTTATGCCACTGCTAGAGAGCATGTTTTAGGACCTAACTCGCTATAATTTCATATCACCGCTGCTGCGAGAGAGTGAGCGAGACCGTCCCGTTACCCGATCCGGGCACACGAGAGAGCCGATCACCCTAGCTCATTGCCGGTTTCTCAACCGCGCACGTCCGACGCTTCCCTCGTTAAGGGACAACCGCGAGCTTGTCGTGTCCGTGGTCCCGTCCCGCATCAGTTATAATGTGTCCCTTCTTTTGCAAGATGGGCTATGATGCCAACTATGATGAAAGTATGAGCAAATAATGGAATCAATCAACCATGAACATGTGCAACATGAACCTAGGCAATCAATATGAATACTAGCATGGGCATGCTGTCTCAATCAGAATTAAGCTAAGTAAACAAAGAAAAACACACGTCGGGGCGTGAAATAAGGAGATAAAGAAAAACACACCGTATAGGTGGAACAAGCAAATAAAGAGGAAAATATGAAGAAGGAGAGAACTAATGCCCAAACTAAAGAAAGATGTGATCGCCACTAAGGTAAAAATAAGCCAAAGACTTGGTAGATACCTTAGAATAGGAGGATGATGCACCCACCCACGGGAGAGAGAAAGTAATCAGGAGAACTGCAGCTCTGTCAGATGTAACGGTTGAAGACTGATGCATCACAGAACTGTGACGGCCTCACGATAAGCCGCTACGTGAATATAACGTGTCTATGGTAGACCGTTAGAGCTTCTGCAGAATAAAAATTGGGAATCTTTGATCTCCAAGCTTTCCAGCCGGCCATGAAGCTTGGGCCTCGTGCTAGGAGCTCTGTAAACCTGCAAAAGAGTGTAGATCACAAGAAAAACAACCCCAAATTAGCCCTTGAACAAAGTAGTATCAATAAATCAAATAAAGTTAAGAACATGCAAAAGAGAGGGAAATACCGGGGAGGTTGGTTTTTTTAACCCCTCTAGGGCGTTTAAAAGATGGGAAGGATTTAAATGGATGTAGAAGATGCAAGAACGTGATAGAGGAAGAGGGACAATGCTATGATGCTTGGAAGAGGGAAAAGAGAATAGAGAAGAAAACTTTGACTGAACTAAACCCTTGGAATCAATACTCTCTGGACTTTGGAAGCAGATGGACGTGGGAAGCAGCTCTCCTTGGTTGGTTCTAGCTCCAGGATGCGGCAGCACTTCGACGCGAACTTCACATGTCTCCTTCAAGCCATGAAGTCATGGGTTCTATTTATAGACCCTCAAACTCTCTGGTCGAGTAGAGGATAATTCAGCTAGAAAGTAGGACGTTTCTTAGCAAACTCTTGAAGATAATACTCTCAAGAGTCCATAGAAACAAACAGAAGGTTCTAAGGATCAGATTTGAAGGAGAAATCCTCAGATCAAACTCTTAATTCG
Organism: Amorphophallus konjac; assembly: GCA_022559845.1. Classification (NCBI taxonomy): domain Eukaryota; kingdom Viridiplantae; phylum Streptophyta; class Magnoliopsida; order Alismatales; family Araceae; genus Amorphophallus; species Amorphophallus konjac. Next base: position 413,686,357 of record CM040126.1, read on the forward strand.
GCTACGGAGTAGCAGAGAAAGAGCAGTTCTACTAGAACTCTCTGTTTGATGTAACAGCTGCACGATAGACCGCCACAGGGATGTGACGCCCTAGGAAGAGACCGGCACACAACCTTATCCATTAACAGATAAGGCCAACGGGCGAAGTCTTCGAACACAGGACTCTAGATGAATGTAACGGTCAAGGATAGATGCGTCACAATGAATGTAACGGCCGCACGATAAACCGTCACACACAACGGATAGGATATGGGATAAGCTTTGAAAGAAGCCTTTGACTTAAGGACTCTGGCATGATGTAACGGATCAAGGTAGATGCGTTAGAGGATTGTAACGCGCCATCTAAGGACCGCTAGAGACAATGGAGTGCAAATGAAATGAAAGCTTGCTAAGCTTCGTTCAGCGGAAAGAGGTAAGGAACCAGACCCAATCAAGGAGACATGACCCATGAAATAGACCTCAAATTGACCAAGATAGCCCCATAAGGGTGAACAACTTGGAGCATCATTTAAAATGAATAAGGAGATGACCCAACTTATTGGTCATAAAACGGGTGTCAACAGATGCCCCTCCTTAACGTCCTCTTTGCAGGGGAGCGAGCAGAGGTGAAGCGAAAGCGAAATGGAACATGGAGATGAAGCGGAAAATGAAGCAAAGTGGACTGAAAAGCGGGAGTTAGGGCCAACGACACCCGTTTTCAACCAACGAGCGATAGGAATTTTCTGGAAAACTTCAAACCAATCACAAGGAAATAGCCAACCAAATGACACATGTATGGAGAAACTAACAACTAAGGAAAGGAAAACACGGCCAGCGGCCGGAGCAACGGAAAGGAAAAAGACAATTAACTAAACTTCAGATAGGAATCTTCAGCTAACCAGACCGAGCGAGTAGACCGAAGGAAACCTTCCAATTCAGAGTGGAATGACTCCTTACTCAAGATCACAGACATAGCTATTCACCATTACTGGGATACCTTGGACAGATGAAAGTTCGTGAATGCTCAAAGATGCGCATGATGCATGCTGGGCTAAAATAAAAGAAACCATCAAAACAAATGCAAAGAAAGATAAAATAATAAGATACTCGAGAATAGTATTTCTAGACCGGAGAAACTAGGGTCAGGACACCATCTGCAACCACGGCGTGCAAGACAGAACTATCGTCCCCAAACTTTTCCAACCTAATGGCCTATCCAACGATTAAACATGTGTAGTTAGATCATCATCGTTTTTGTTTAAGAGGAACATCAGATCCCAGAACACATGAATGGCCAGCCAGTTCTCGAGACAATATATCATAGATAACATATAGTAATGCATTAAGGGATGAGGGATTGAGATACTGTACATGACTTACCTGTGCGGCGAATGGCAAAGCATGATGACTAAATGGCGTTCATGATTTTCATCCATAGAAAAGAGATTAGCTAACAACAATTAATCATCTTCAAGCATGAACTTCATTGATAACATAAGGCATGAAAGCATAATGATCATTCAATAATAAAATAGGTCATTATCATTTATCAAATGTTTTAAAGCCTCTGACGGTCCATGAAAGGTGCGTCAGAAAATTGTAACGGTCTGAGATAGACGCGTCACACAACATCGGTTCACATTTTACAAAAAAAGATAACTATTTCACCTGACGGCCCAAGAGAGACGCGTCAGAGGCTGTGACGGTCTTACAATAGACCGTTACAGTTTCTGGGCGTTCAAAAAAAAAACAAGCCAAACGGCCGTTCCCCTCTCACATTCGTTCAAACACCCAAACCGCGCAACAAACCCCACCAAGATCCCACCGAGACCCCACTCTTTACCGGCGACCATGACCGACGATGAGCTCCCCCGGCTACTAATGGCAAGAGAAAAGGGGAAGAAGAAATTGGCGATCAAGCATTGCCGGGATCGCATAGCCTGGGAAAAGACTTCCCTGACGGTGACCGAGCAACCGGCGGCGGCGGCGGAGAGAATGGCGGAGGAGGACCCTCTCACGGTCGGAGAAGAAGGGGAAGAAGCCATGGAGGAGGCTATTGGCGGCGAAGAAGGGGCCACGGCACTGGAGAAGAAGAAACGGGGCCGGGACCGAGAGGTAGGTCCCTCGCCCAAAAATCAATTCTTTCAATTTTTTAAGTCCATTCACGTGCGATTGAGGGGATAGAAATGGGTCTGGGGACCCATTGGGAACGTTTGTAGGCCATTGTGGCCATTTCCACAAACTGGGGAATCAAAGGGGGTGATGTCTATTTCGGAACCACATAACGGTCCTTCCAGGGACCGCTACAACACCTGACGCACTACCCTTGGTGCGTCAGAGAACTCTGACGCGCCAGGGTATGACCGTCAGATGAACTAGAGACAGAACTATATTTTTTTTAGGTTTTTTTGCCCATTCATTTTTGTTGTTTTATTCATATTAAATGCAATGATTTGAAACTAATGAGATGACTAACTTATGCTCTACATGTGCAGGGGAAAAGAAGAACCAGGATTTCTTGGCTGCAGATCAGGGTGGTGTATTAGGCACTACTCGAGTATCAGCGGGAGAGACTGGCTGCTATGGGCTTCGGGGAAGTCCTGAGCATAGAGGTGATATGGATGGACACGCCTCTGCTGTACGCCTTGCATGAGAGATGGGACCCGATCAGCCGAGCATTCATCTTCCCCTGGGGTCACATGATCCCAACATTAGAGGACATGGCGAGGATCACAGGGTTGCGAGTGCACGGATCAGCGGTGACTGGCTGGACATATGGAGATTATAGAAATATAGCACAAGAGCTGTTAGGGCTAGACTTGGTGAGACCGGGACATCCATCATCCCAGCTATCACGATCGAGACTCCAGGAGAGCCTGGGTCTACGGGGAGCAGCTATAGCAGTTGGGGAGCTCCCAGAGTAGCATCTGGACCGAGTGATTGAGCAGGTCCGCCCGAGGGTAGCAGCGGAGGCGGGACCAGAGGGAGACAGAGTTTTGAGGCGGTTCCTGATTTTATTATTCGGGAAGCTACTATTCCCGACCCGAGCAGATGTGATCAGCTGCAGGCTGCTACCACTGCTGGAGAACTTGGGCAGAGTGGGTGTATATGCATGGGGAGCAGCATCACTCGCCTTCCTATTTGAGTCCTTGAGCACGACCGACCGGCAAACGATGCTGGGTGGCATCTCACCTTTTCTACAGGTAAATTCTAAATTCTTCTATATGCCTATGATTATGAACATGAATGCAATTTGCTGACACTTGACTTCCTAAAAATGCAGATCTGAAGCATCCTCTACCTCCCGGGGATTGGGCGAGGTACGCAGATGTATCCCGGATGGCTCCTGATCGCGAGGCGGTGGATGGTTGTGAGGGACACGGGGTCGATCAACAGGCTGACCCGGGCCATCCAGGACGATCTGGATTCATTCCCACACACAGCGGTAAACTCCGAACTTAAACTTCTCTTAAATGCTCCTAAATGTTTTTAAATGCTGCTAAATGTTGACAAAATGCTCCTAAATTCTTTTAAATGCTGCTAAAATGCTGACATGGACTTAATTGCCCTTTTCAGGTGCGCTGGACACTGTATCAGGATGAGAGCTACGAGGGACAGCCATGGGTCAGGGCGTCCTTGGCATACAGCGGGCGAGATGTCTGGCTGCACTACATCAATGTGATCAAGCCGCTGCACTATCGCCTGATCTTAAGGACATGGGGAGTCCATCAGCCAGAGGTGGCATTCTCCCGCAAAGATGATGAGCGCCCAGAAAAATCTTCAAAGGGCATCAGCGGAGACATCGATTGGTGCGCCCGGAAGGCAAAATATGTGCACGATTGGAACAAGAAAGGCCGGTCCATAAAGGATCGAGCAGACAGCGACGAGGCCTACCTCAAGGCCTACTCGGAGTGGTACGACGACCAGGTGTTTCGAGGCACCCGACGACCGGTATGAACTTCTAAACTCAAAACCCTTGTCTATTTTAATTACATTTCTATATGCACTGACATTATTTTCTAAATGCAGCTAGACCCACAGGGACGGATCGCCGAGCTCGAGGGACTCCTCCATGCCACCATCCAGTTGCTTATGCTTATGATGTAAATTTGACCAACTTAAATGCAGCGGGCCGAGGGAGCCCAAAGAGCGGGACCAGATGCTCCGTCCTCGTCGTCACAGCCTGCCGGGGGCAGAGCTGAGCGGGATGCATAGTTTGCTCGGGAGGTAGCTCGGGCCGAGGAGGAGGAGACCACCCTCGCGGAGCGGGTAAGAATCAACCCAATTTCCTTAGACTTAAATGCTTATGATTATGCAAATGTTTAATTGACTGACTATGATAAAATGCAAAATGCAAGCGAGAGAGCTGACCGCGGCGGTAGCCGAGGCAGAACACGCTCGAGCGGAGGCAGAGCGAGGATGGTCGGAGGCAGAGAGACTCCGGACAGAGCTGGCTCAGGCACGGGCTGAGGTGGAGATACTCCGCACCGGGACAGCGGACTTGGAGCGTTGCCGGACCGAGGCCCTGGAGACACAGCGTGAAATCTTCGAGTTGAAGATCGAGCTGCGGATGATGGAGCGGACGGTGCGGATGATGGGCCGCGGACCGGAGCGGAGTGCCTCTCAGAGTGGTGCACGGAGGAGCGTCGCCCCGAGCGGATCAGTGGCAGACTTTCTTGTTAGTTCCTCCGGCCAGCGGAGGAATGAGGAGGTGGAGCATAGGCAGCAGCGAGAGGAGGGGAGTGTCTCCATGGTCCCACCAGCAAAGAGACCTGAGGGTGCTGGTGACAGTGACGGCCCGGGAGACAAGCCGACTGAATGACTTTGTATTTTCTTTCTTCTTTTGACACCCACACTTATATGAATGAAATGAAATGGAATGAAAAATCTTTTTGTGTTTTTGTTTATGTGGATGAATGAATGGAATGAATGAATGGAGGTGAATGAGTGGATGAATGAATGGAATGAATGTGTGGATGTGTGAATGAATAGATGGGTGTGAATAAATGCAAACAGGCTGGGCAGAGACAAGGGACAAAATGTAAGATTGGCAGGTTAGACCAAAGGAGAATAGAAAGAACAAAAACCTGTAGCAGAGGGCGTGACGGTCTAATGGTGGAGTGTCAGGTTCATGTAACGCATCAAGATTAGGTCGTCAGAGATGACAGAGCGAAAGTGGACTGAAAACCTGTTGCAAGAAATATGACGGTCCAATGGTGGAGCGTCAGAGAACTATAGCGGTCCAATGTTAGACCGTCACACATGACAGAGCAAAATTGAGCTAAAATCGTGTAGCAGGAAATGTGACGGTCCAGGGATGGAGCGTCAGGGAGCTGTGGCGGTCCCACGATGAACCGTCAGAGCAAAAACTGTAATCCGAGATGAATTCTGCCGTGAGGGCCCGAACTCGAGGCAAGGAAACCTTAATCCTCACTAGAACTCTCCTAGGCTTAGGATATGGCTTTCTAACCCAAGTCTTATCATTCTAGCACCAAAATCAAGCCATTATAAGTTAGGAACAAGTCCAAAAATTGTAGCTTTCATTAATTCTCTGCTTCAAGGGCTGAAAACTTCATCAAAAGGCAAGGAACACCGTGAAGAGAAGCTCCGGAGAGATAGGCATGGAGGAGAGGGTCTACACCGGTCTCAAAGCAACCAAGAGAGAACATGGGGAGCTGCAAAGATTGACATCCATCCCCAAGCATCTGAGCTCAAGTGCCCAAAGAGTGGTAAGTTCTAATTGCATTCAAAAGTTCATCAATTTTTGCACTTTCCATGCTTCTTATGATTCTTCTCTTTCTCCTTCTCTTTTCCTTTTCTCTCTAGCCTTTGCCTAGCCCAAGGTGTTATTCCAACTTAAAGTGGGTAGCTCCCATGGTCAAAGAACTCCAATTAGAAGTCTTGTCGATCCTTAGGGCATGGCACCTCCGACCTTTATTAGTTTTTGCCAAAAACTTTCAGAAATTATCCTTAGATTGGGCAAGCATTTCAGCCCTCATAGAGCTATGGCATCCACAAACACACACCTTCCTTTTCCCTTCCTTTGAAGCTACAGTTCTATTGGAGGAGGTAGAGACCTACCTAACCCTTGCTAAGACTAAGGTGGGGGATGAAGACCTAGTGTGTCATACGGTTGAACTCATTGACCCATCCTTGATTCTAAGTGATTTCATACACAACCCGAAGGACGTGAGGACCATGATCAGTTCATGCCATATTCACTTGATACCCATGGCTTAATGGATAGTCTCTCATTGCAAAAACAAGTGGGAAAGATATGAAGCCATTGCCAAAGCCGTGTCGGTTTGCTTATGCGGGGTCTTCCTTTTCACCACCACTGACCACCTCCTAGATATCCAAAATCTTAGCATCCTCAGTGGGTTGTGGCGGGATTTATCGATTTCTCAAGCAGTCTTTTCATACCTATATGAAGGACTTAGCTCAGCTTGCTTAGGAGGACCTCTATTTGGCTCAATGATACTCCTTGAGTGTTGGATGGGCGTGAGAATCAAGTTCCAATCCAAGGAGGGCATACCTTCAGCTAGCAGGATCTTCGGGAGCCACCCTTTGTTCTTTATTGGAGGTGCCTTTGGGCTTTCTTCACAGGTTGAATGCCGGACGGCGGACAAGAAAACGCGAGATGATTGGCGCCTCTTCCTCAACACCTTGCCAATAGAGAAGTTCATGATGCGTCCAAGAGTTCTTTGGAGCACCTTGCTCAAGGTACCACGGCGGCCATGCCTTGAACTTCAGCTAGTGGGAAACACCACCATGGGATATACAACCCACACCGATGCTATCTTCAGATCGGGCTACCCCGTACCGTAGTTCCTGCACTATCGCATTTCCCTCCCCTTCAAGCTAGGAAGATAGGGTCCGAGGAGGATGAAAGAGCAGTCTAGAGCGCCCTGACCATATTGGAGATCAGCAAAGTGCGCCCGTGGTAAGAAGAGGTGGAAGAAGACGACGAGGGACGCCGTGGTTATGTGAAGGAATTACGCAAGATCCGGCCTCTTACGGATAGAAAACCGAATGTAATTTGAATTTTCCTGAATGTAATGACAATTGAAGTTTACCAACCAATCTTATGTATCATTGAATTCAATTGAATGACATGGAAGTGCCTTAAGTTGATGGAATATAAATTTGATGCTTGATTGGACCCAAATGTCCTTCGAAAACAGAGCTTCTGGTGGATGTAACGGTCCTGCACAGGGCCACCACAACTCTCTGACGGTCTCACGGCAAGCTGTCAGAATGGATGAACTGAGAAAATTAAGTTTTCTGTCCTCGGGAAGGTATAACGGTCTAATCATGGGCCGCCATAGCGAAGTGACGGTCTAGTGTAGACGCGTCAGGGAGAGTTTACTGAGAACAGATGAGTTTCAACCTTCGGGAGAAGGTGACAGCCGAACCATGGACCGTTACAGTTCTGTGACGGTCTAAGATTGGAGCGTTACAGGCCTTGTAGGTTTGTGAGCTTGGATCTTGAACCTGCGTTCTACACACATTTAATCAAGAGACAAGTTAAATCTATTCTTAGGCTCAACCCCTTGCCTGAAACAAGTTAGAAAATGAGCATTCTTGATATTTGGTCAAGAGGTGGAGCCTTATTAAATAGGCGAAAAACATAATAGAAACAATGCAATGCATGCGATGCATATGATGGTATTTTTGGGAATTTTGAGGAAATTTCTGATTTATGATTTTTTTGGATTTTGAAATATATGATTTTTTTAGATTTTGAAATATATGATTTTTTTGGATTTTGAAATATATGATTTTTTTAGATTTTGAAATATATGATTTTTTTTTTTGGATTTTGAAAATGCCAGTGCCTCCCTAGAAATGTGGGTCCTTCCTATTCCATTGAGAGTTCCCAAGGTTGGCGTGCAATAGAGGTGACAACCCCTGGCCAGGGCCTAACTCGCGTGACTTGTGCTTCTACCAGGGCTATACCCAGGGTATTTGTCTTAGTCCTGAAAAGGAAAATAGAATGCGGGGGTAAGCTTAGGCTAGATATAGAAGTGTTCAGGGCTTGAGTTCCTCTCCAGACAACCCATTCAGATACTCGGTCTGTTGCGTCGGGGCTGTGTCCGTCATCGAACCTTTGTCCATTCTAGGCATGCATACAACCGGGCTAATGCGTCCCGCGGGGAAACTGTACTGCCACTCTTGCCATGCCTAGCCTTTTATTTTTTCTGGAGCTTTGAATTTATAATTGATATACTTTTGAGATAAACTTTTGCTTTTGTCACGATGAATGCTCATTTTCTTTGCCTTTTTTCTTTTCTCTTGTGGCGTTAGGTCATAACGGACTGCCCCTATTTGTGACCTCCTCCCGTCGGGGTACCTAGATTGGTCGTCGCCTCCTTATTTACTTCTTGCCCCTGGATTCAGTCGAAGAGAGAAATGGACATGGACTTTGACTTTCCCCCAAGCATGGCCAAGGAGAAACGGTGTCTACAAAGTGGGAAACCGGACCAGGGACGTCGTGTAGTGTGTGATTGCCGTGCTCGGGGTCCTCTTTCACGTCAAAAGGGAAAGGACACCTTGCTATCGGGGTGGCACTGGTTTAGACTCTAAGGAAAGAAACGCTTAAGATAGAACCCATTCCAAGCGTGAGCGAGCTCCTTACCTTCTGCATTCACTAAGCGATAAGCATTCCTTGGATAAGCTTCTTTGACAACAAACGGCCCTTCCCAGTTAGGTTTTAATTTAGACCTAGGACCTGCAGACCGAATGAATTTACGTTTCAAAACTATATCACATTTTTGAAATTTACGCTCAATGACCTTCTTTTGAAAATAACGCGAAACTCCCTTTTGATAAACGGATACGTGATCGGCCGTATTCATCCTCTTCTCATCTAAGAGCTCCAACTGGACGAGCAACGCCTCTTGACGTTCATCAAGATTAAGTTCCTTATCAAGCTGTACCCTTAGGGAAGGGATCATGATCTCATATGGGAGCACCGCCTCCATCCCATAAGTGAGAGCATAGGGGGTTTGCCCCGTGGGAGTGCGGACGGAGGTGCGGTAAGCCCATAGAGCTTCCACTAATCTTTCTGGCCAATCAAAAAATTTATGAGATTCGCATGTTTTCTTTATAATTTTGAGAAGGGTTTTGTCAGTGGCTTCGACCTGATGTCGACACCGAAAATTGCACACCCATATATCCTGCCCGGCCTCGCATCAACAACGGCGCCGAGTGAAGAAGCACCGGAGAGACTGGTCGTCCGGAGCCCCTAAATATGCACACTACCGTGAGGCCATCCCCGGAGTCACGACAACAAAGAGAAGCCAACCACCGAGAGCCCACAATCCATGGGCCTCGAAGAAAATCAAATGTGCCACAACTCGTGCTCACAATGGGCTCAAAACTGCCCATTTAGCCCTTCAGCGGCACGCCTTGAGGCTTTCAGCGGTACGCCCTGGCAGTCCCTCAGTGGCATGCCTCGGCGGCCATTCAGCGGCACACCCCCTGGTGCCCCCCTCAGCGGCACACCCCTGTGCCCCTCTAGCGGCACACCCTGCAGAGGCCTTCAGCGGCACGCTCCTGCGTCGCCCTCAGCGGCACACTCACGGCGCCCTCCAGCGGCACACCCCCAATGCCCTCAGCGATACACTACCTACTGCCATCCACCGGCACACCCCCAGGTGGTCTCTACCCGGCACGCCCTAAATGGGCCTTGACCGACGCACCCTGCCACCTCTTCCACCACTGCGCTCGACTGGGCCTTCCACGGCACACTCTCCTGGCCGTTCAACGGCATGCCCTTTGGGCCCTTCAACGGTACGCCCTGAGGCCCCCCCTTCAGCGTCACGCCCCTAGTGGTCTTCAACGGCACACCCTCCTTGCCGTTCAACGGCACGCCCTTTGGGCTCTTCAGCGGCACACTTGCCGTGTCTTCCAGCGGCACGCCCTTTTGGCCTTCCAGCGACACACCTGTTTGGCCTACCAGCGGCACGCCATTAAGGCTCTTCAACGGCACATTTCGGCAGACGAGATCTTGCGCCCATGCCCTATGGATCCTTGGCGCGCAGTGGGCTGTCCGAGGTGTCGCCCGGGGATTGGGAAAAGCTGCCTACTCCCCCTGTCACCCAGGACAAGGGAGTCAACTCCCATTAAATCCCCCCCGGACGCTTCCCGCCTTCGGACGCTCCCGCCACAGGGGGTATAAGACCCCTCTTCTTCACGGCAAACAGAGGAGGAAGAGACAGACACCCACACGCAGACAGTGAAGAGGAGAAGAGAAGAAGAGAAAGCGAAGAGGAGAAGAAGAAGGAGAAGAGAAGAAGAGGGAAGAGAGGAAGAGAGGGGGGAGGCCCCGCCGCTCCGCCCACCGTCGCCGTCTGTGCGAAAAGAGAAGAAGAAGAAGAGAAGAAGAGGGGCATGCCGCCTCGATCACCACCGCCTGAGCGAGGAGAAAGAGGAAGAGAAAGAGAAGAAGAGAAGAAGAGAGGAAGAGAAGAAGAAGAGGAAGGGAGGCTCCGCCTCCCCCTTCCTGCTGCTCCGTCCACCCGCCACCGCCGTCCGTGCGAAGAGAAGAAGAGAAAGAGAAGAAGAGAAGAAGAGGGAAGAGAGGAAGAGAGTGGGGAGGGCTCGCCGCTCCACCCACCGCTGTCGCTTGTGCGAGGAGAGAGGAAAGGAAGAGAGGGGAGAGTGCTGCCGCTCCACCCACCGCCACCGCCTGAAGAGAAGAAGAAAAAGAAGGGAAAGAAGAGAAGAATAAAAGGGGGGAGAGGGCCTGCAGCCCTTCCCCTCCCCGCTGCAATCTCTGCTCATTTGCCTAAAGGGAGACGCCCTTCCATTTCTCCTTAGACATCCAGGCCCAACGCTTCTATCCTGAGGCCCCTTGAGTCTCTCTCCCTCCTACCAAGATTCCCTTCGGCCTAGCCAACCAGCATCCCCGGCTGGTCCTTCGCCTGGCATACCCTCTGTGTGCCTCCAGCGGCACGCCTTTGGCTCAACCGCTCGCCGGCACGCCCCTACGGGCCTTCCCCGGCACGCACCAGCCAAGCCCCTTCGCCGGCACACACCTGCGGGTCTTCCCCGGTGCACCCCGTGACCTCCTTGCCCGGTACACCTTGGGTTCACCGGCACGGTCCCCCTTGGCCTTTGCCCGGCACACCTCTCCAGCCCCGACAGGCTCCCTGGCCGGCACGCTAGCCACCACCCCCAACCTTTTGCCCGGTGCACCCCCGGCCAGCCTGGGAGAGGTTTCCCGTCCAGCGTTCCCTCCGAGTTTTCTGAGGTTTCATTAAGGTGTTGCCGCTCTCGGGCGCCCACCTCCAGTTGTCGGGTTCCGCCACTCCTTGTGGGCGCGTTCCCTGTATCTCCCTTACGCTCGGGTCAAGGGGAGATGCTGTCGAATTTTTTTGTTAGAAACAATAACATATTAAAATGACAAAAGACAGCAACAAACAAATGGAACAACAACACATTAAAAAGACAAAAGGAAGCAACAAACAAACGAAAAGAACACCGATAAAATGCTTTAACCGAGGCAAGGGAGCTGCAATTAACTCAAAGAGAGCCGAACCGAACAACAACTAAGCAACTTAAACATCCGCTCTCATGAGAGAAAGAATGAAAATTAATCAAGAGAAGAAAAGAAGAAACCCACGTAAACTTAATAAAAAAAACCAGAAAAGAAGAAAAGAAAAGCCTTAAAAGAAACGAAGGAGTGGGCTCCCCATGCCCTTCGCCGGCACACCTTTCTAGCCACCCTTTGCCGGCACATACTTCATGGCCCATCGCCGGCACACCCGCTTAGCCCTTCAGCGGTACGCCTTCTACCCCCTTCGCCGGCACACTCCTAGTCTGCCCTCTGCGGCACGCTCCCCTCTCGCCCTTCGCCGACACAACCCCAGGCCCTTCGCCGGTACGCCCGCCTGTGCCCCCTCGTCGGCACACCTGCCCGCCTCTTCAGCGGCACATCCGCCTGCGCCCCTTCGCCGGCACACCTCTCACCGTCTCCCCCGACACGCTCCATGCACCCTTGGCCGGCACACTTTGCCAGCCCCTCAGCGGTACGCTCCCTGGCGCCCTCACCGGTACACCTTCTGCCAGGCCTTCAGCGGCACACTCCTGCAGTCCTCCAACGGCCCACTCTTCCTCCAGAAAAATATGTGAAATATAATAATAATAATAAATTAATAATAAAAAACTATGATGAGTAAATAAATCTCAATATATGTATGAAATAGACAAAAACAATGTGAAATAATAATAGTAATAATGGTAAACAAAAAAAGGAAAATCTAATAGTAATAATAATAAACAAAATAGAGAAATCATTCAGAATAAATACATAAAAGGAAAATAAACAAATATATATATATATATATAATTTAAAACCCAGATGAAAAATGGTAAAATCCACACCGCAGCCCCGTCTCCCCTGCGACCCGGTGCTGAAGGAACAACAATGCCGCCCTTGTGGGCTGGGCCTGAGTCTTTGGAATTATCCTGAAATGGCCATGACCCAACCTCGCCTCAGGCTGACATTCCGATTAAACCGGACTCATTTCTCTAGCCGGATCCCTTCCGAGCCGCTACTAAAATTGCCGCACGTTCGGCAGACATTTGAACAGGTTCACCTCGATTTCCGCCGCATTTCTATTACGGATTTACGTCCGAACGTAAAAAGGCCCGTGAGCGACCAACATGGCCGACGGCTCTCGCCCCGATATGGTCGTGAGCCGGCATTGTTCTGGGCCGATAGCCCGTTAAATCGGATTCATTCTAACGGGATTCGCTCCCGCTCTTTCATTGAAATTGCTGTAAACTCGGCATACATTTGTACGGGGTCGTTTCCACCCACGTCGCACTTTCAATATGGGCCCTTGCCCGAACATGAAAAGGTCCGCAAGTGACCGACAGAATCGGAATAGAACGAGACGGCTCTCGCCACCCCTGGACTCCTTCCATAGGAATATCAATAAGACCTTCGTGGGCCACACTTAGACCTTGGGCCTGTCCCGATCATGGTCATCGTCTGGCTTATATCCTCGGTCTACAGCCCGCTCCTTTTGAACACGTTTTCGATTCTGGAGTCTAGTCCCGGGACTCTCCCCCGTTGCCCTCCGGCACCGGAAATATTAATGATGCTCGCGCAAGCCTCGTTCGGACCACGGGAGGCGCCCCTGGTATGGTCCTGACTCGATCTCGCACCGGGCCAATAGATTCACTGGTTTCCGGCTACAATAATCGAGATTCAACCAAATGTTTTCAGTGTCTCGGAATAATAAACTTGCCATATCCCGGCATGCATATGTTCCAGGTCCTCCCGCGACGATTACAATATTCTCAAGCCGGACTCCCGTCTGAATATTAAACGGTCTCCCGAATGATCGACATGTTTCGAACGCCCGCTTCTCCAGACACAGGGCTTTTCAGCCGATTCAAAGGATATTCCCTCGTCGCCCCTTGGCACCGGAAATATTAATGACGCTCATGCAAGTCTTGTTTCGACCGCGGGGGGCCCACCGCAGTATGGTCGCAACTTGCTCTTGCACCGGGCCAACAGATTTACCGGTTTCCGACCGCTCTAACCGAGGTTTAGCCAAACATTTTCCATTCTTCTAAATAATAAATTTCCATATCCTGGCATACATATGCTCCGGTCTTCCCGCGACGATCGCGCTTTTCCCGAGACTGACACTCGTCCGAACATTAAATGGTCAGCACATGACCGACATGATCTCGAATGGTTTTCTTCCCACCTTCGCGCGAGGATTTCAATACCTCCTAATAGATCTTTTATGCAATTAATTTCCTGGCCACGAGGTCCTGAATCTCGACGATTAATCAAGGGTGTTCCCTCGTACGGGGGATGTAAATGACGCCGTAACCTTTATGGCGCGGCGGGTTTTGGTCCCGACATGAACCACACAATCGTCCGACGAAGTCAGATCGAGCGTACCATGGGCTCTTCGGAGCCCGAATAAATTGTCACCTCGGTGACTGGCACGCCCACACACTTAATAAACGAACAAACCCACCGAATAAACCGACCTAAAGAAACAAACAAATGAACGTGTCGAAAAGTGCGTCCACACCTGACCATTACCTTGCGGGTAATATGGAGATGAATGATACAATGCTATATTGAACTTCTTACATAGGTCTTTGAGCTCTTGAGAAATGAACTGGGGTCCGTTGTCGGTGACGATGCTGCTTGGCACTCCAAACCGCGATATGATGTTCTTCATGATGAAGCGGCACACCGTGGTAGCTTTAATCTCCGCGTACGCTTCGGCTTCAGCCCACTTGGTGAAGTACTCAGTGGCGGTAAGGATGAAGGATTTTTGCTTGATCTGAGAATTGGGATCACCGAGGGGGCCGACAACGTCAAAAGCCCACATAGAGAATGGCCAAAGAGTAGATAGAGGGTGAGGAGATGAAGTTGGAGCGTGAATTTTATCAGCATGGAGTTGGCACTTAAGACACCTCCGGACATAGAGGGAGCAATCTTCCTCTAGAGTGGGCCAGTAGAACCCTGCCTAAGGATCTTCTTTGCTAAAGCCTGGCCATTGACATGACCTCCACACTCACTAGAATGAGCTACTTTAGCCACCTTCCAAACTTCATCATCGTCTAAGCATCTCATGAGCATCCCATTGGTAGCACGCCTGTATAGTTCACCTACGACGATAGTATACCTGGAGGCGGCTCTTCTTATTGACTTGCGCTGCTCGGCATTTGCCCATTCTGGGAATGATCCATCCTTGCAAAATAACTCAATTTCATGATACCAGGGCAATTCTTCCTCCTCCAAGATCTCTTCTAATTCTATTAAAGACACTTCCTTCTCAGCCCTCGCCTCTACAGTCTTCCTAAGGTTGGCATACCAAGGATCCTGTAGAGAGGGTGCGTCTAATCTTTGAACGACGATAGTCTCAGTACTCTGACTGAGATGAAAGATAGAGAGGAAGCGAGGGATGTTAGGGCATCGGCTAGAATGTTCTGAGACCGGGGAGTGTGGATGTAGATTAGCTTGCGGAATTGCCTAGCTAGGAGCGTGACCAAATCTTGATATGGCTTGAGCTTAGGGTCACGGGTGTGGTAAGTGGACAAAACTTGCCGCAGGACGAGCTGAGAGTCCCCTACGATATTTAAGTAATGTGTGCCTAGAAGATAGACATGCTTCAATCCGGTTAGGAGAGCTTCATACTCGGCGATATTGTTGGTAGCAGGAAATCGGAGTTGATAAGCGAAGGGAATCGTCACCCCTTCTGGAGTGAGCAGAACAGTGTCTATCCCACGGCCTTGAGAATTGAGTGCACCGTCGAAGTGCAGAGACCAAAATGGATGATGAGAGATGGCAAAAAGATGCTCATCAGGGAAGTCATCCTGAATAGAATCTGTGCAGGGAATAGGGAGATGGGCAAGATGCTCAGTGATGGCGTATCCTTTGACCGCATTCTGAACGACAAACGTGATATCGAACTAAGAGAGGAAGCTCTGCCAGCGAGCTAACCTACTAGAAAGGATAGACTTTTCTAAGAGATAACGGATCGGGTCCATTCTAGAGATCAACCTGACTGGGTGGGTTAGGAAGTAGTGTTTGAGCTTCTGTGCTACCCACACTAAGGCGTCACAAGTCTTCTCCATAGCGGTGTATTTGGCCTCAGCCGGGTTAAACAACCTGGAGAGGTAATAAGCTGCCCGCTCTTTCCCTTCATCGTCTACTTGTGCTAAAACCGCCCCTAGGGAGTCATCAATGACCGGGATGTATAGGATTAGGGGTTTCCCAAGGACAGGAGGTTGTAAAATCGGGGGATTGGATAAATATTCCTTTAGGTCCTCATAGGCCTTTTGACACTCTTGATTCCATTCAAATTTGACCCCCGCCTTTAGTAATTCATAAAACGGGCGGCACCTCTGAGAATGTTGGGATATGAATCTTCTGATGAATTGTAATCTACCAATCAGTCCTCGAAGTTCCGTAATGTTCTTCGGCGGGGGAATTTCCATGACAGCCTTTGCTTTATTAGGATCAATCTGAATCCCTCGTTTGCTAACTATAAAGCCTAGTAGCTTCCCTGAAGAGACTCTGAAAGCACACTTCTTCGGATTCATTTTGAGCTTGTACTCCCTAGCTCTCTGCAGCACCTTAGTCAGAATAGAGGGGTGTTCTTCTTTTGTTCTCGACTTCACCAAGATGTCATCCACGTAAGCTTCCATATAGATATGCATCATATCGTGGAAGATGGCCATCATCGCCCTTTGGTAAGTGGCACCTACGTTCTTCAGACCGAACGGCATAACCACGCAATACGTGTCCAAGGGCATGGCGAAGGAGGTTTTCTCTTGATCTTCCGGAGCGAGACGAATCTGGTTATAACCTGAATAACCATCCATGAATGATAAGGCTTCGTATCCGGCGGTATTATCCACCAAGACATCTATGTGAGGCATCGAGAAGTCATCCTTGGGACATGCCTTATTAAGACCCCTGAAATCAATGCAAATGCGCACCTTTCCATCCTCCTTGATGACAGGGACTATGTTCGCCACCCACTGGAGATATAAGATAACTCTAATGAACCTGGCCTTGTATAATTTATTGGCTTCTTCTTTAATCCTTAAGGCCATGTGGGGGTGAAATCTTCTTGACCTTTATTTTACGGGCGTTGCCCCTGGTTTAAGTACGAGTCGGTGTTCCACTAAAGAGGGGTCAAGACCCGGCATGTCCTCGTAAGACCAGGTAAAAGAATCACTATACTCCCTTAGAACCTTGATTAGATCTTCTTCTACTTGCGGAGGGAGTTTAGCGGCAATAATAATGGGCCTTGGGTCTTCTTCAGTTCCCAAATTTATTTCCTTTGTAGGTTCATCCATTGCCGACGATGGCTCGTCGAATCTATTTAATCCTTGCGCATACAGGTCGGCAGTGTCATCTACGTTGCTGTCCTTATCATTGATCAGGTCTTTTTCATCTAGGACTTCGTACACACCTAGTCCGTCATCGCTCCACACCCCGTCTACTTCCTCATCATCTTCTATCACAATTACCGTGGCGATGAACTCCGGGCACTTCAAAAGAGCATGACATCGCTGAGCTAGATCCTGCAAGAACCTATCAGGGATGGATTTGGAATGACGCGCAAGCGAGCACGGCTCAGGCTCGGAAGGATTGGATGACCTAGAACAAGATCCTATTTCTCTAGACCTAACTGACTCTACTCCCCTATACTCGATAGACCCTATGCCTAACCTAGGAGAAAGAAAATCTAGTGGAAAGGAAAGAGCAGGGGACTCGTGCCCCTGGGAGGAGGATGGAGACAACATAGCGTAATCTTCCACTGAAATCTCCGTTTCAAATTTGACATTTTTTTTGGAGATAAGTGGAGATCATATAACAGGATGGAGGAGATGGTTGAGGAGGAAGTGCAAGCGAAAGGAGAGAGGAATAGAGAAGATTGAGGGGAGAATCGGATGAGGAAAAGATAGAAGAGGGAGAATTAAGAGGTGGGGAATACCCATAAGGAGAGTGACTTATTGAGAATTCCGTCGGCAGGTCGTACTGGAACGGAGGTATTGGACAAAGTGGATTAATCACAATTGAAGGAGGACGAGGAATAAAGTCCAGTGTATGGAGCAATGCACGCAGGCGGGAAGGAGATAAAGAAACAACAATTGGAGAGCTCACTCTTCCCCGTGGACGGTATGCTAGCTTCGGCTTCCACTGAACAAGCCATACCTCCTGATTCTTCTTTTGACCACAATCATCTGGCTTGCTAAACATTCTGGCAAACGACTGATTGAAATCTGGCATATCATCAAAATGCCCCTTTGACAGCAGAGGCGGACTGGCAACTGTGCATGCTGTATCTTTCTTTTCTATCTGTGCTGGCTGCAGCTGAAGTGTTCCGGGCTGGAGAGGGCCTTTAACAAAGTGTTGGCGATAGTCCCATGTAAGCGGTCCTGAGTCTTCCATCATTGAAAGTGTATACTCTCGGTAGCCGAGACCCCGTCTACTCATTTTTCTACCCCTGGGAATGAGCTTAGTTCGCCCTTATAACTGCGCACCGATGCCTCTCCCCGATTGGTAGCCCAATTTCAAAATAATATCCCAGCCCTTGGAATCTCGGATCTGGGGTTTCGCTTTGATATCAACATGTGTGGTGGCCGGCCTGCGAGGTGCATAAGCCCAAGTAAAGTCCAGATCCAATGCCGAGATAACAGGTCGACTGCTGGGCCACAACGTAGGCAAGATTTTATTTGAGATAGCTTTAACAGACTGGACCGTGGATAAGCTTTTTACCTTAACCACCCTCCCTTGAAAAAGAAACTTAAGGCATTGATGCGCGGTGGGTGGCACGACACTGAGGGTATCGATCCACGGACGACCCAAGATAGCCTTAAACATAGGGTCGATGTCCAGCACATAGAATTCAATGGGCATGGTGAGAGGCCCAAGCTCAACTTGAATGGTGACAACCCCGTGACATGCCCTTCGTGAGTTATCATAAGCTACTATAGTTGTGGGGGTTGGCCGCAGAAGTTCTTCTGATAAGTTACATGCCCTGAGAGTGTTGAGCGGGCATACATTGATAGAAGCCCTTGTATCAACTAGCGCCGCATCAATACTAACTTTGTTCAAAATAATAGTGATGCAGAGCGGCATTTTCCAAGCTTCTGGTGGTGCTAGCTCAGTCTCAGAGAAGGTTATTATTGGACCTTTAGAGATAGTTGCCAGTGCTGTAGGTAAGCTGTCAACTGCCATGTCTTCACTAACCATCACCTTTTGAAGAAAGTTCCTGAGAGCATCTTGGTGAAGGGTAGATCTTTTAATAAGCTCCAACACGGATATCTTGGCGGGCACCCTGTCCAAATGATGTAGTAAATCATATTGGGTACCCGGTAGTGGCTCAGCCTCTTCCTGCTCAGCAGCCGGTTGGGAAGATTGGGGATTTGAGGTAGGAGCAAAATTGTGATGAAACATGCGCCTGCTCCGTAGGGCATAATTATAGGCTGCCGCAGCCTCGGATGGGCTCAAAATAAGCGACTTAACAGGCCCGGTGGGGTGAATGAATGGTACAGAAGAAGGTGCGGTGGAAATAACGGGAGTGGGAGTGGAGGCAACGGACGGAGGGTTAGTTGTGGGTATGGTGACAGCGGGTGCAAGCGGAAGTGGGGGTGTAAGGGTAAGCGGAGGTGTAATGTGCGAAGGGTTAGATGAAGGTGTGGTGATGGTGATGGGGGTGAGCAGTGGGCAAGAGACGGGTGGTGGGGTAGAAACGGGTGAAAGGATGAGTGGTCTAGTAGGCGGAGGAGGGTTTTGGTGTGTGGGTGTAAGGATGGTGGCAGTGGAAGGAGTGCAGTAGTTATGGTGGAGGACCATGACTTGTGGTGCGGAGCCGTCGTCATCAAAGGACCACTCGGCGTCAGGTGCCGGGGGTTGAACTACATAGACCTGGGCCGGTGCCGGCGGCTGAGGCTGTGGAGGATAGTTCGGCATTGGGTTCTGGTGGATCCCCAAGTCTTGAACCGACTGCTGTTGCTATTGCAGTTGTTGCTGCAGCTGCGGTGCCTGTTGTTGCTGCACTTGTTGCCTCGGCGGCTGCCTTCTTTTCTCTTTAATTTCAACAATGGCCTTATGCATTTCGGCCCAATCAATGCGGTGTCCCTCGCAGAGGTCATAAACCAAGTCTCTGAACTGGAAACACCCTTCAATAGTATGTCCTGGATGCCTATGGAACATACAGTACTTCGTCTGATCAACGGCCGGATTCCAGACGGGCCGTTCCGGAGGAAGTTGAATTGCACTAACTGACATGAGAGCCGAAAAGATGTCTGTGAGGGACTCGGGCAAAGGAGGGTACTGGCCACTCTTGGGTCCCGGGCGCCTGTTGTTGTTGTTGTAGCCGTTGGGTGGAGGGACATTGTGGTATTGCGGAGGTTGTGGAGGTTGTTGTGGAGCGGCAAAGGGGTTTTGTGGAGCGACGAAGGCTGGCGGAGGGTTTTGTGGAATGGGTTGAAAGTTTTGTGGAGCGGGGTTTTGAGGAGTGCGGGGGTTTTGTGGAAAGCGGAAAGGTGCGGCTTGGAAAGGGAAGGTAACGGCTTGGACTTGCTCGTTCGTTTGGACCCCCTCGGTGACCGGCCCTTGAGATTTCTTGTGGTATTTTGGTTTTTGGTTCTCAAAGAGCGAGTGGATGGGGGAGTCTTTTAATTGGGTTTGAATAAACCACGCCTGGCTATATAATTGATGCATATTGGATATATCATTCAAAGCAAGTATGTTTCGGAAGGTCGGAGTAGCATTGGAAATGAGCAGTTTGACCTTCTCTTCCTCTGGAATGTGGCTTGGCACCCTGGCGGCCATCTGCCTCCATCTATCTGCGTATGTAGCAAACTCCTCCTGGGGCTTCATTTTCTCGGCCACTAAGTCTGTGAATGAATATTCCAGGCCAACTCGGTCTTGAAACTGCTGGATAAACTTATCTTTCACTATCTTAAAACTCTCGGCGTCCTCTAGCGGTAGAGAATAGAACCATTCCAGTGCAACCCCATCTAGCGATCGACAGAACAAATATGCCATAAGGCGATCATCATATTGGAACTGCGCTGATTCATACAAGAACTCCCTCACATGAATAAAGGGATTGCTGTTCCCGTCATATTTCCTATAATTAGGGAGCTCGGATGGCAGAGGGAACCGGATGTTCTGGAAACTCGGGACCGGAACGTCTGCCAAGGATTGTGGGCCAACCTGCTTCTGGAGGAAGTCAAGTTGTTGTTGCATGGCAGCCCATTTATCGAGTAATTCCTGCTCTCTAGATGGAGTAGGGATAGTGAAAGATGGAATTTGCGGAGTAGAGGGGTAAGCAGATGGAGGGGGCGGCCCATAGGAAGGATATTGGGCCGAAGGATGACCCATATCGGTGTGAACTTGGGCTGCCCCTTATGAGGGCGCATGAAATCATTTGGGCCGACAAGGACCTGCGGCACTGATGGGCCGGACATGTGATGATCCGACATATAAGAAGGAGGGACAATGGTCTTTCCCTTATCTAAAAATTGCTAGGCCGAACCAGAAGACTGGCCCATCTCCAGATTAGAGAATCTGAGGGTCCTAGGTTGGACCTGAGTGAGGTCAATAGGAATGGGCTGGACGGCGGACCCATCGGCCCTAGGCTGAGCAATGGAAGGATTGGTCTGACCTTGCATAATCGGGGAAGGTGGGGTGTTGGACCCCTACATGGCCTGATAAACTGCCTGAAGTTTGGCCGGGTCTAATTGGGCCATCATTTGAAGAATAGAATTAGCGGAAGGAGGAAGAAGAGCTTGAGTGGATTGGGCGCCCTCCATAGGGATGGAGGACGAAGGAGGGATGGGCCCCTCTCTGGGTTGGAATGAGATAACCCTAGAGGGATCCTCTAGAAGCCCTTGAGGAAGAGACTCCTCTTGAGAACGGGGAAGATCGAAAGAAGCCATGGTGGATTCAAAGAGTGGATTGAAGTAGGATGTGGAAAGGGAATCGCCCCTAGGTGATGAAGCTTCTAGAGGATGGGAGCAACTCTACATGCAACGAAAGACCTTAGAATAATGCAAAAAATACACAAAAAACACACAATGAGTGATCAAACTTAGATGATTGTAACAAAGATGTAAGTGAAAAAGAGATAACAACACTCAAGGTCAACCAAGTCATTTAGATGATGCAACAAGATTTTTATGGTTTTCTCCTTTAGAACCTTAGCGACTTGATTAAAATGTGCTCTCCAAAATAGGTTCATAATAGGGGAAAGATATGTGACTTGGTTGACTCTAAATGTAATCACTCCTTCACTTATGTAATCCTAGACACGGTGTGGGGAAGTGGTACAATCGGCCCGACGTCCGTGTGAGAATTCACGGCTCGCGGGGACTTATGGAGGTCCATGATGTGATTTCCTAGTCGGCTCCAAGGAATATGGAGACGAGAGATCCACACACCAAGGTAGGAAAATGTAATCTAATCTAATGTATGGAAATATGTATGAACCTATGTGCACCGGAGTGCATGCAAATTCTAGCCTAAAATCTAACATTCAAATATGCACACAATGGTATGAATATGTGAACCAACCAAGGAGGAGACCAAATAGCACCCAAGCATGAAAATCACAGCAAAAATTATGGAAATAAACTACACCTCGGGATGCGTACCTGTCTGGAGTATGTGATGGTCTAGAATACCCGCGCTAGAAGAATGTGACGGTCCAAGACTGGACCGTTAAATATAACGTAACGCGTGAAGAGAAGACCGTCAGAGTAGTCAGAGAACCAGAAATAGCCGAGAAATAAAGGGAAAATCCGGGGAAAACCAGAGCAACTTAGGGCAAACAAAGGGCATCATATTTTTTTAACAGAGATTCAAAGCACGATTGGCACTAGATGTCCCACCGTGATCGCCAAAAAATTCTGTTTGTTATAATGTGTCCCTTCTTTTGCAAGATGGGCTATGATGCCAACTATGATGAAAGTATGAGCAAATAATGGAATCAATCAACCCATGAACATGTGCAACATGAACCTAGGCAATCAATATGAATACTAGCATGGGCATGCTGTCTCAATCAGAACTACGCTAAGCAAACAAAGAAAAACACACGCTGGGGCATGGAATAAGGAGATAAAGAAAAACACACTGTATAGGTGGAACAAGCAAATAAAGAGGAAAATATGAAGAAGGAGAGAGCTAATGCCCAAACTAAAGAAAGATGTGATCGCCACTAAGGTAAAAATAAGCCAAAGACATGGTAGATATCTTAGAATATGAGGATGATGCACCCGTCCACAGGAGAGAGAAAGCAACCAGGAGAACTGTAGCTCTGTCAGATGTAACGGCTGAAAACTGATGCGTCACAGAACTGTGACGACCTCACGATAAGCCGCTACATGAATATAACGCGTCTATGGTAGACCGTTAGAGCTTCTGCAGAATAAAAACTGGGAATCTTTGATCTCCAAGTTTTCCAGCCGGCCAGGACGCTTGGGCCTCGTGCTAGGAGCTCTGTAAACCTGCAAAAGAGTGTAGATCACAAGAAAAACAACCCCAAATTAGCCCTTGAACAAAGTAGTATCAATAAATCAAAGAAACTTAAAAACATGCAAAAGGAGAGGGAAATACCGGAGAGGTTGGGTTTTTAACCCCTCTGGGGCATTTAAAAGATGGGAATGATTTAAATGGATGCAGAAGATGCAAGAACGTGGTAGAGGAAGAGGGACAATGCTATGATGCTTGGAAGAGGGAAAATACACTAGAGAAGAAAACTTTGACTGAACTAAACCTTTGGAATCAATACTCACTGAACTTTGGAAGCAGATGGACGTGGGAAGCAGCTCTCCTTGGTTTGTTCTAGCTCCAGGATGCGGTAGCACTTCGACGCGAACTTCACATGTCTCCTCCTTCAAGCCATGAAGTCATGGGTTCTATTTATAGACCCTCAAACTCTCTGGTCGAGTAGAGGATAATCCAGCTAGAAAGTAGGACGTTCCTTAGCAAACTCTTGAAGATAATACTCCCAAGAGTCCATAGAAACAAACAGAAGATTCTAAGGATCAGATTTGAAGGAGAAATCCTCATATCAAACTCTTAATTCGGCTACGGAGTAGCAGAGAAAGAGCAGTTCTGTCAGAACCCTCTGTTTGATGTAACGGCTACACGATAGACCGTCACAGGGATGTGATGCCCCAGGAAGAGACCGTCACAAAACCTTATCGATTAATTGATAAGGCCAACGGGTGAAGTTTTCGAACACAGGACTCTAGATGAATGTAACGGTCAAGGATAGATACGTCACAATGAATATAACGGCCGCCCGATAAACCGTCACACACAACAGATAGGATATGAGATAAGTTTTGAAAGAAGCCTTTGACTTAAGGACTCTGGCATGATGTAATGGACCAATGTAGATGCGTTAGAAGATTGTAACGCGCCATCCAAGGACCGTTAGAGACAATGGAGTGTAAATGAAATGAAAGCTTGCTAAGCTTCGTTCAGCGGAAAGAGGTAAGGAACCAAACCGAATCAAGGAGACATGACCCATAAAATAGACCTCAGATTGACCAAGATAGCTCCATAAGGGTGAACAACTCGGAACATCATTTAAAATGAATAAGGAGATGACCCAACTTATTAGTCATAAAACGGATGTCAATAGTAAGTCCGACGACATTTTTTTTAAAAATTAATTTATTTGATGAACCTTTGAGTGCATAATTGACCCATAACATGCACTAATCAATTTTCATTTCGAAATGTAACAAACTTACGACCTTGTCACCTTCCCTTGACGTTAGATATTAATAAGATAGTGGATAAAATGTTGGAGTAAAAAGCTCCAAAACCCAACAGTCCATTTTTAAGAGCCATCGGTCGCTTCCGTGTTTTGGTTTTACTTTTATATCGCCGTACCATTTCACACTTCGTCCCACTCTAAAAATCAACGGTTACACCCTTTCCATGGTTACACCATTTACTCCGATGGGTCTTCCCACAACTATAAATAAAATTGTGGAGGAAAATTTGACACCCCTCTCTGTGGCATACGAGTTTACACAGCTCACATTTACGATCTAAAAAATTGTTTAGCATTATTCACGCACAATACATACTCTGTAATTTTTTCATCAGGAAATTTGGAAGACTGTAAATATTTTTAATAATTAGTTTAATATTTTTTATATTTTCTAAAAATCAATAAATTAAATTATGAAAAACACTACACCACACCTCTGTAAGTGAAAATTTGTTGATATTTATTGACAAATATTTATACTTATAAGTTATAACCTACTTTTTTCTATATTTTTGTTCTCTGTAAAACTGATAAAACAGATTACATAAATTAATAACAGATTTATTACTAAAAATATTGTTTTTTTTTACCAATACCTGACGACAAGATAATTTTTTGTAAATTTTTGACATATTTCTGATTTTATAAACTGTTTCATTCCTATCATAGAATTTCTGAAAAATAGTAAATAAATTACAGAAATTTCATCCTATTGAAGTAACTTCTGGAAATTTTATGGAGCATGTTTTAGATACTTTATTATTGCTGATAAATTTTTATGAGCATTTTGATTACTTTATCTTGATTTCAAAATTAAAATAATATTTGAGAAATTAATTTAAAATTGAATTTAGTGATGAAAATTTTAGAAAATTATTTCTGTAATGTCAAAACTCAAGAACTCTGTTCCTAAAAATTTTGAACTTGAAGTGACTATTGAACAAAACTTGATTAGTGTTTTTACACAAAAATCCTTGACAAATTATTTAGAAATTCTAGAAATAATATTTTGGTTATCTTTTCAGCTCATAATCATCATCTCACTCCTTAGACTCTTCCCTGGAAATTTTTTGATGGATTCTTTTAGCCTAAAACCTGAGAGATTTAATGACAAGTGTTTTCTTCGTTGGCAAGAACAACTTGAAGCTTGGTTAGTCACATTAGTATTGATTTATGCAATTGGAAAAGTCTTTCCATATTCTGAAATCACATCTACACTAGAAAATTCAAGTTTCACACTAACTGACAAATCTTTGGACAAGTTTTCTACTTCTAAGTCACATGAGGAAATCAATTATCACTGCTGATTCTGTTGTATATGTCTTGCATATGTTTTTGATGATAACTAAACTTTATATTTGTTGCACATGTTCTTACTTGCACATGTTCTTGATGTCAGTATGCACCCATATTGTTGTTCGAATATGGTTGAGATGGCAAATGGCTTTTTGAGGCAGGCTCAAACATGTTGGTTAAATGCATTGCTATATGGTTTTGATTCTTGGTTGAAATTGCTGATTTTCCAAGAGGCTTCATAGCTTTTAACTGTGAACAAAGTCTTTGTGCATCTCATGATGTTTTAACCTTGACTATCTTGAATTGTAGGATAAAATATCATGGTGGTCGCTTGGAAGTTCCTTGCATCTCCACAAAGAGT
The DNA here is from genome assembly GCA_022559845.1 of Amorphophallus konjac. Taxonomy (NCBI): domain Eukaryota; kingdom Viridiplantae; phylum Streptophyta; class Magnoliopsida; order Alismatales; family Araceae; genus Amorphophallus; species Amorphophallus konjac. The sequence goes on from CM040126.1 coordinate 413,712,295, forward strand.
CTTTTTGAAATGAGATTTCATGGGTATTTTGCATAGTGTTGAATGCATTCCGTGCATAATCAAAGCCAGATTAAAACCAAATCAAGTGAATTGAACGAGGATATGAAGCTCAAAAGGATCATGTTTCAAAAGCCTAGAATGAGTCCAAACCAACTCAAAGTGAATGGAACAAAGTGTGATATTCTAGTATATTCTATAATGATATGATCCATGACTGAACTATGTTATTTTTGCAAGATTTTTAGAGTTTGGTTGACCTGGAAGACTGGTCCGATCAACCTGAATTATCAGCACCTAGAAATCTGGAATTTTACAGATTTCAGTCGACCGCCAACCCAGGGCCGGTCGACCGATTTTCCCAGTAACAAAATCTTCATTTCCTATAAAATTTTGGTCGACCGCCCCCTATTTCCGGTCGACCGCCATCTTCGCAGCCCCTATGTTTGACTTTGTTCCCTTCAACATGTTCAGCCCTCTCTTTAGGACTTTTAGGTTCCCAAGCCACCAGATATGCCTAAAATCGTGGATGTATGTTTTGGCATATCCTTTGACCAACCCAAGGCTTATAAAAACATCTCTTAGGGCAAAGAAACACCAATCACCAAAAGGGATTCAAAGGAGGCTATCAAGGGAGAAAGAAGGCTGCTGCAAATACTCCGTGAAAAGTACTTCGTCCAGTCATTCTTCATCAAACCTCAAGCATTTGAAGATCATTCTGAAGCCGATCAAGTGGAAATCAAGTGGAGATTCAAGCCTCATTCAAGATCTGCATTATACACTCAAGGGGAGCCAAATCAGGAGTTTTCTCAACTGTGTTTCATTTATCTTTGTGTTTTGAGCTTCAATTCATGTTCTTTGTAATCTGCAAACATCAGTGTGTGTGTAGATCGATTCAGATCCGTGGTCGTGTGGATTGTCTTGTTCAGATCCGTGTGTGTGCGTGGATCTTCTTAGATCTGCGTGTGTGTGTGTGGATCTATCCAGATCTGGTTGTACAAGTGTGTAGAGTGCTGCATCTATTGCAGCTCATGTGTGTGTGTGTTGTTGTTGATTCGGTCATCGGATCGTGTTGGAGCTCGTCTCCGTGTGTGTGTTGGAGCTCGTCTCCGTGTGTGTGTGTGTGTTGGAGCTCATCTCCGTGTGTGTGTTGGGGCGCGTCCTCGTGTGTGTGTGTGTGCAGGCGTCACCCTGCGTGTGTGGTTGGAGTGTGTCTCCGTGTTGGGGATTCATCCCCTTGCTGGTTTAAAGCAGTGAAGTCTCTCCGGGTTTTGGTGAGGGGTGGACGTACTTTACCGTCGTTGCATCCGAACAACCTTAAAAATCGTCGTGTAGTGTGGTGTGAATTGTGTGATTTGGCTCTTTTCTTCTACCCCCATTCCATGTGATTGTTAGAGCATATTGTTGTTTTGAGTTTGATCTTTCAAATTTAGCATAATCGGTCTTTTATCTAAATAGATCTTTAGTATATCAAAAGGTGTTTTTGAATCAACAAGATCACTCTTGTCAGAACAATAACATCTTGCGTGAGTAGAATCCCTGGATTCACACCTCCGCCTTGTACCAATGAACTTTTTTTTTGTGAAAACCCGACCGAGTGGAGAATGAAGGGGAGTCCAACATCACACCACTAGGAGGCAATTTTATTAATATAAGCAAAAAAAGGAAGGATTTACATCAGGCGGATGCTAGGCATGCCTAGCTTATCCAAACGAGTAGCACCTTTAGCATTTTTAGGTAGCTCATGTTGTGCAAAAAAAGAATTACACTTGGTGGAACAAGCTAAAGATGCTAAATAATCAGCAACTGAATTTGCTTCTCTAAAGATGTGGGAAATAGAGTACTGCTGAGGGAGAATGCTCCAAATCTCTCTGACATAACTGAGAATCAACCACAGGCATTGAATTTTTTTAGTAACACTATGCACAAGAATTTTTGAGTCGCATTCAATGAGGACCGGGTCACTTGTGATAGTGAGACTATATTTGATGCCATCTAAGAGTGCTCTTGCTTCTACTATAATGCTATTGGAATGGCCATAGAAGTGAGAGAAGGCAAGCAATACCATTCCTCTAGAGTCCCTTATAACCCCACCGCCACCTGATTCACCAGATTGTTTGTGTGAGCCATTAGTGTTAAGCTTGATGAAGGGCCACGGTGGACATCACCATTTGATAATCTTAATCTGAGGTTTTGTTGATCTAGCAACCTTCAAACCAAATGCCTCCAGCAGAATCCTCCTACTGTAATTTTTCTCCTTAAGATCAGATAATGCACATCATTGCCTAACTTGTGAAATAATTTTGTGAAGCAGACATTTCTTGGAAATGTTTTTCCCATCAAACTTTGAAGTGTTCCTGGCCCTCCATATTTCCCACAGGCCAAAACCAATAACAGCTAAGGAGAAAAAACCATATGCTGATTTTGGCTTCAATTGGGAAGTGAAATTAAGAATAACAGATCTGATCAAATTGCCTTCAATCTGAAGTTCAGATTTCTGGAAAAAAGATAAGATATAAGAAGTAGTCTCACTTGTTAAGAATAAGTGATTGATGTATTCCATACGAGGGCTATCGCAACAATGACATTGTACCAAGGAACTATCGTGGAGATAGATTTTGATAAATCTAACTTGTGGCTGAACAGATTGGCATTCCTAGTTGTTACTTCATCATATTCATTTAAATCGTGTAAAAATTTGCTAAAAGTTATAATCACCCAATTCACCCCCCCTCTTGGGTGTCATTGATCGCGGGACTTCAATTGGTATCAGAGCTAAGGCTCGATTTTTCATAGATTTAACAATCTAGAGAGATCCAGACCAATGACTACCAAAATGTACACCTTGAATTCTCCACCGATGTTTGATGGTTCTAACTTTGATTTGTGGTTAGGAAGAATGTGCAGTCTAATCAACTCATACGATCCTAAGCTATGGAAGCTTATTTCACATGGTTCTTATGAGTTTCCTAAAGATAAATCTGTCTGGACTACAGATTATGAGTTCAAACATGATCAAAATTACTTGGTTCTAAGTTTATTCACTGCCGCAGTTAATGCTAATAGTTTTCTCTTTGTCTCATGTTGCAGCTTTGCAAAGGACATATTGGATGGCTTAGTCGGCTTCCAGGAAGAGCATGAAGATAAATGTCTTATGACAGGCACGAGTGATCACGGTAGTGATCAGCAGAATGGATCACCCTTGGAGGTAAATTAAGATTCTGAAAATATATCTCTTGATGATCTATTGGTTGCATACGATGAGCTTGCAAATAAATATAAGAAGCTAAAATATGAAAAAAAAATTGAAAAAGAATGTTGAACAAAATAACTGTGATTCTTCCGGTAAAAAATGCTCACATTTAGAGGAATTGATTGAGGCTCATGTCTTCGACATTGAATTTTACAAAGATCAAATTTTCTCCTTGAGAAATGAAAATAAAGAGTTGAGAGAGAAAATAAGTTCAATGGACAATAGTCAAAATGAACTTGTTCATGATAAAAAGTTTGAACAAGAAAATGAGAAACTGAAGGAATTGAACATGGCTATTTCTGAAAGGTTGATGATTATAGAAAAAGGAAAGTTTGTAGTTGAAAGTGAATGTGAAAATGTGGATGGACTACAACAGGAAGTAGACAGTCTCAAGACCACTAATGTATTGTTGAATGTCAGACTTGCTAGTTATGAAGAAGAATTTGCCAGTGCAGAATTGCACATTTCATCTCTTCAATCTGAAATCTAGGACTTGAATAATTCACTGCCCAAGTTTGTGGATGGACAAGATAATCTGGATAAACTTTTGGGCATGAAAGTTAATTTTCAAAGGGAAGGGTTTGGCTACAATCCTGTAAAAAAGAAGTCTTTTGTGAATAAGGTTTATACCTCTTTTGTTCATAATTCAAATATAGCCAGTACCTCTACTTCACCCCAAAAGCAGTCTTTTGTCCAAGTGATTCAAAAAGAAAATAAAAATCAGAAAGTCAATTTGCATTAAAAATCTAAAAATGCTGCTAGCATCACTATGCATGTTAAACATACTTCTGTCACACACACACATCCACCTAGAAAGAAAATCTCATATTTTTATTGTGGAAGACATGGACATGCCATGCATGATTGCTTTACAATGAAGAATGATGATTTAGAAGCATGCAGGAAAAGAATGAACAATGAAAAAGGTAAGGGTAGGTCGACGCATCCAAAGGTTAAACAACACTACCAACCTATGGTGTCAACACATCCTGTGTTCTGGACCCATTGCCCTCAGCCAAATCCAAGGGCAGGTCGACCGAGGATATCCAATGTGTTCAACACACCACCTGCATATTGGAAACAATATCGGAACAAAAAGTTACATGCTTCAAATAATCTTCACACTTTTAAGTATTCAAAGTCATGTTGTGATTATTGTGGCAAATTTGGGCATATGATGCATGATTGTTTATTTATAAAAAATGATGATTTGAATGTTGTCAAAAATTAAAAATCACGTGCCAAGAGTGCCGCTAACCAACAAGGACCTAAGATGGTTTGGGTACCTAAGAATGCAAATTGAGAAATATATTTTACAGGTGTGCCATGAGAATATGAAGTGTGGAATATGTTTTCAGTTAAGAAGGTAAGGCACACGGGCCAAGCGACATAAGTCAGGTTAAAAGAAAAACCAAAAACTAAAATGTGAATACTCAGGTGATATCCCTCTTACTCTCTCCAGTAATTGTGCCATGTTTTGATTCATATTATGCTGAATAGTTATGTGATCATGTATATGTCTGTACATGCATTTCATCCGCAGTCAGTTGCATATCCCTATGCATATCACTTGTCACATAGCATATTGTTGAAGAAGAGTTTGGAAACCTTCAAATTAACCTTCACTGCATACATTGAGGTTATCATATACCTTCACATCTTGTCTTGCAAAAGTTCAACATTGCGAACTCATGTCATAATGCATTGCAATTCTCTTCCCTTCATCACATCCATGACTGCACAGTATATTGAATGGTGACATGTGAAAAGACATGTTAAGCTTGTTTGAAAACTATCACCATGCATGAGGCGATCTTTAGATCTAAGCTCTCCGCGCAGTACTATGAGTCATGTACTTAAAGGCTGCATATGGCATTAGAATTTTACTGAACATCTCATAGTCATGCACACATTGAGGGGGAGTCACCAGATTCGTCATATGAACTTAGTATGTAGGTTCACACCTGAGTTATGCATTAAGTCTAGAGCTTCTTAAGGAGGGAACTCTTCATGTCATTGTTAATATATCTGAATCGAAATTGACAAATCAAATATCTTCAACTTTGGATGCATATCACACTCCCAAAAATCTCAGTGATGCTGGGCCAACTAAGGCCAAGGTTGAATCAAATTAAGGAACATCTTGCGAGGATAAAGATGATGAGAATTCCCCAAATTGCTACCAGGAGATAGATGGATGTTAAATCTACCTCTCTTGATGGGAACATCAAGAAGATGTTCTTGTAAAATAACCTCTAGGATCCAAAACATCCACAGCATGTGTACAAGCAACAGAAGGTCTTGTACGGACTGAAGCAAGCACCAAGGGCATGTTATGAGAGGCTCATTCACTCTTAACTGAAAATTGACTCACGAGAGGTAAGGTTGATCATACCTCATTCACAAGAAATTTAGGTAAAGACATGGTAATGGTTCAGGTTTATGAAGACTATATCATCTCTTGAACTATCTTAAACTATTAACAATGTCTCATGTGGTGAAGATGTCTAAATCTATTTTTTGAACAATTATGTATTGTAACTGTATGTTCAATGGCTAATTTGAACTTAACTGTATTTCTGGTATATCAAATACTGGGTAGTGAAAAGGTAGATTACGTCCACCTGGAAACTCTCACTATGCGTGAGTTGATTTTTAGATCAAAGTTCTCCGCCTCGTACCAGAACTCGAAGAAATCGAATGATTGGCCTTGAATGAATTTTCTGATGCTATTCTATGATCCTTTTTTAGTTAGCCCCATGTCATAAGAGAACGCATTGCACTTTCACTGAATCTTTTCTGAAATTCACATATTTATCAAGGGGGAGTCTTACTAGCTAAATAACTTGAAATGAATGCTGTTTCATTTTCTATTGACTGAGTGATCTCCAATTGTAACATGCAACATGCTTATGATGAATTGCTTCAAACTTTCTAAAGTTGATCCTTAATGATGTGAAAAGTTCTGCAATGGAAATGTCAATTCTTGAATGGCTTGTGAATGTCTTCAAAACTTTTGAAAAGTGGTTGATTATCTGCTCTTGAACAATTTCTGAAAATAAATGGGTTGCATTACTCATTTTTGATCTTTTCTGCACCCTTGTTCATAAAGGCCACGTGATGGAAAATGCTTGGTATTCATCTTTTAAAACTGAATGCCCTCTTGTGGAATCTGAAAAAAGATCTGAAAATCAAGCCTTCCCATCTTACTTTTGCATCTTGCATTCCATTCTCATATAGTTATAGGTTGCACGCATTAGAATTCAATGCATTAGGTGCATTTAGATCATCCAAATGAAAAATTGAAAACATGTAATTTGCATTCATGTTACGTCTTACACTTTGCACTGCATTTAGGACATTCAAATAAGAATATGAAATTTTGCATCATATTGAATATTTACATATCATATCATATCATTCATATAGTGCATTTGAAAAATGAAGCTCATCGTATGCCTTGTTACATAGTTGACATTTTCAGCATGCATATCTTTAAGGCCAACAATTCAAGAACTTATCTTTTCATTTTGCACTGCATATTGCATAAATTCCCAATGTGTGCTTGCATGCTTATATATGTTATTCACCCATATCCTTTAAAATTTCTATGACCTTATGCCTTCTTGATAAATAATGTTGCATTTGAGTTATTATTGGAGTGTTTCATGTCATACACTCTGGGAGAGTTCATATTTCATAAGTGTATCTATTTAGGGGGGGTTGCATTGTTATGTGCTCATAATATTTTTAGTGTACATGCTAAATCAAATTCGCACACATCATGCACAAAATGTGAAAAAGAGTGTTAAAGACAAGGATATAGGAATTTCCTTTCAGCACTCTAGAGACATTAAACTTGCTGCATGTATGTTGAAGAGGTAGTTGAGGAAAAAGCTGTCTGTCTAATTTTTGATGAAAGAATTTGAAAAGAAAAGGTAGAGTAATGCTAAGTCTAACTGTGTAAACTGGATACATGTCACCTGAGGCATGATGTGGTTCATTTCTGAAAAGTGTTGACTAAAGTACCTCTGTTCAAAATGAAGTGAAATGATTCAATATTCTGAGTAACACAAGATTCTGGCATGAGCTCCATACGTCTACTCGCGTAAAAAGAAATTATCTGAACCTGATCATTCTGAAAAATCTGGTGTGAAAAAATTATTGAGGTAGCGCGTAGCCTCCAATACATTGTTCTTAAAATTGAAGTGCAGACTGTAAAATGTCTCCTTGTGTTGATATGAAAATCTGAATATCCATATTGCAACTATCACTTTTCATCTTATTCACTTACACATTTGGAAATTTGATTTAATATGTATTCAAAAAATTGATTGACTGCATTGACTATTGCATGACTTTTCCTATATGATTACACAACCTCGTAGGTGCTATATATGAACATTACGGTTGTCATAACTCTCATGCACCCTTCCTATACCTATTCCCTTTCTAAATAAGTAAGGGGGAGATATGCTACATGTATATATATATATATATATATATATATATATATATATATATATATATATATATATATTGCTTGGTTGCATAAAATGCATATCATTTGTCATCATTTCTATGTATGTAGCTTCATGCATTTATCAAGAAAATTAAAAATATGAAAATCCATAAAATTCTAAAATTTTAGACTTTTTTTTAAAGCCAAGTCATCAAGCAGGAAGAAGGGAGAGTGCACCCCCATTCCAGAGGAAGGGAATGTTCTCACTCCACCAAATCACCACTTGATGCTTCATTTTATTGATTTTTTAAATATGAACAAATTCATAAGAGGCCAAGCCTCTAAAAATACAAGGAGATATAAAATGTAAAGAAAACTGTACAGTCCTCTAGAGACTGGCGCATTCACTGTCTGTACAGTGAAGTCTGTACAGTGAAGTCTGTACAGTGAAGTCTGTAAATCTGTACACTACCCTCCCATTCGCAGCTGAAGTCTGTACATTGTGAATTCTGTTCAGTCTGTACATTGTGAAGTCTGTACAGTGAAGTCTGTACAGTGAAGTCCATTCGCTACTGAAGAGGTGCATAGTTTGTGAAGTCTGTACTGTCTGTACATTGTGATGTCTGTACATTGCAATGTGAAGTCTGTACACTGCCCTCTTTTATGCTACTAAAGTCTGTACATTGTGAGAAGTCCATTCGCTGCTAAAGTCTGTACATTGCCCTCCCATTCGCAGTTGAAGTCTGTACATTGTGGATTCTATTCAGTCTGTATAATGCAATGTGAAGTCTGTACAGTGAAGTCTGTACAGTGAAGTCCATTCGCTGCTGAAGAGGTGCATAGTTTGTGAAGTTTGTACTGTCTGTACATTGTGAAGTCTGTACAATGCAATGTGAAGTCTGTACACTGCCCTCTCTTATGTGCTGAAGTCTGTACATTGTGAGAAAGTGAAGTTTGTGCAATGCAATCTGAAGTCTATACACTTGAACTAGGGAAGTCTATACACTGCCCTCCCATTCACAGCTGAAGTCTGTACATTATGAATTCTGTTCAGTCTGTGCATTGTGAAGTCTGTATAGTGAAGTCTGTACAGTGAAGTCCATTCGCTGCTGAAGAGGTGCATAGTTTGTGAAGTCTGTACTGTCTGTACATTCAAAAATTTAGACTTCAAATTCCTTACACTTGCTACACGGGGTGTTGGCTTTGGATGGTATCATCTTGATTTGTGAATCTTGGTCTGCAACTCTTAAGACTACACATTTTCCTGTCTCCATAATCAACAATTGGAATCACAAAGAATCAACATGTTTTTGTTTCGCATATCCTTGCCTTGCTATTGCCTCTTTTGTTCTTCTGAAGTGGGCTCCTATTGATTTATGAATATGCTGGCTAAAATTTGACCTTCCTTATCTTCCTCTCACTTTTTGATCATGCCAAAGGGGGAGAAGAATATGACCTTGATATGATCTTGTCTGTGTTCTATGTCGTCATAAAATTTGTCATCATCAAAAAGGGGGAGATTGTTGTATATGCTTTGCATATGTTTTTGATGATAACTAAACTTTATGTTTGTTGCACATGTTCTTGCTTGCACATGTTCTTGATGTCAGTATGCACTTATGTTGTTATTCGAATATGGTTGAGATGACAAATGGCTTTTTGAGACAGGCTCAAACATGTTGATTAAATGCATTGCTATATGGTCTTGATTCTTGGTTGAAATTGCTGATTTTCCAAGAGGCTTCACAACTTTTAACTATGAACAAAGTCTTTGTGCATCTCATGATGTATTAACCTTGACTATCTTGAATTGTAGGATAAAACATCATGGTGGTTGCTTGGAAGTTCCTTGCATATCCACAAAGAGTCTTTTTGAAATGAGATTTCATGGGTATTTTGCATAGTGTTGAATGCATTCCGTGCATAATCAAAGCCAGATTAAAACCAAATCAAGTGAATTGAACGAGGATATGAAGCTCAAAAGGATCATGTTTCAAAAGCCTAGAATGAGTCCAAACCAACTCAAAGTGAATGGAACAAAGTGTGATCTTCTAGTATATTCTATAATGATATGATCCATGACTGAACTATGTTATTTTTGCAGGATTTTTAGAGTTTGGTTGACCTGGAAGACTGGTCCGATCAACCTGAATTATCAGCACCTAGAAATCTGGAATTTTATAGATTTCAGTCGACCGCCAACCCAGGGCCGGTCGACCTATTTTCCCAGTAACAAAATCTTCATTTCCTATAAAATTTTGGTCGACCGCCCCCTATTTCCGGTCGACCGCCATCTTCGCAGCCCCTATGTTTGACTTTGTTCCCTTCAACATGTTCAGCCCTCTCTTTAGGACTTTTAGGTTCCCAAGCCACCAGATATGCCTAAAATCGTGGATGTATGTTTTGGCATATCCTTTGACCAACCCAAGGCTTATAAAAACATCTCTTAGGGCAAAGAAACACCAATCACCAAAAGGGATTCAAAGGAGGCTATCAAGGGAGAAAGAAGGCTGCTGCAAATACTCTGTGAAAAGTACTTCGTCCAGCCATTCTTCATCAAACCTCAAGCATTTGAAGATCATTCTGAAGCCAATCAAGTGGAAATCAAGTGGAGATTCAAGCCTCATTCAAGATCTACATTATACACTCAAGGGGAGCCAAATCAGGAGTTTTCTCAACTGTGTTTCATTTGTCTTTGTGTTTTGAGCTTCAATTCATGTTCTTTGTAATCTGCAAACATTAGTGTGTGTGTAGATCGATTCAGATCCGTGGTCGTGTGGATTGTCTTGTTCAGATCCGTGTGTGTGCGTGGATCTTCTTAGATCTGCGCGTGTGTGTGTGGATCTATCCAGATCCGGTTGTACAAGTGTGTAGAGTGATGCATCTGTCACAGCTCATGTGTGTGTGTGTGTTGTTGATCCGGTCATCGGATCATGTTGGAGCTCGTCTCCGTGTGTGTGTTGGGGCACGTCCCCGTGTATGTGTGTGCAGACGTCGCCCTGCGTGTGTGGTTGGAGTGTCTCCGTGTTGGGGATTCATCCTCTTGCTGGTTTATAGCAGTGAAGCCTCACCTGGTTTTGGTGAGGGGTGGACGTAGGTTGTCGTCATTGTATCCGAACCACCTTAAAAATCGTCGTGTAGTGTGGTTTGATTTGTGTGATTTTGCTCTTTTCTTCTACCCCCATTCCATGTGATTGTTAGTGCATATTGTGGTTTTGAGTTTGATCTTTCAGATTTAGCATAATCGGTCTTCTATCTAAATTGATCTTTGGTATATCAAAAGGTGTTTTTGAATCGACAAAATCACTCTTGTCAGGATAATAGCATCTTGCGTGAGTAGAATCGCTAGATTCACACCTCCGTTGTAATGCTCCAGATTTTTTGGATCCTTCTTCTTGGGTCCTGGATCTGCGTTTCTGGTGTATCTGGCTCCGTTGTGTCCGAAATGATGTTTCAGACATCTTTTGTGTTCGGATCGTCGTGATCCGGAGTAGTTTCGGAGGCCGGAGTGCGTTTCGCGACTTTTTTCGCGTGTTTTCCAATTTTCGTGTGCGGGTTTCGGCAAATCCTGCGGAAGTCCGTTACGGGTGAACCGGGTCGTTCACCTGGGCACGGGTGATACCATCACGATCGGTGCGTTCCGAGGATCGCGAGGATGTAATTTTCTATTTTTTGGTATTTTTCAGAATTTTCAAATTTTCCTATATAAACCCTTTTCTCTCTCTCCCCTATCATTTCTCACCCTCTCTCCCTCTCTCTTCTCTCACGCTCTCTTTCTCCCCTCTCTTCTCTGGCGACCAATGGAGCAAAGCGGCGGTGAGGTGGAGGCGGCGCGGGCGAGGTGGAGGCGGCGCAGGCGAGGATGCGGGCAAGGATGGCCGATGATCGAGGCGGTAGTGGGCGCGATCCCTCGGTGGATTCCGAGATGGCGTCGTTCGTGTTCCGGGCGGTTTTCGGCGTGGATTAGTCGCTTCGGCACGCGGTTTCTTCGGTGGAGGTAGGGTGACGAAACACTACTGCGTCCTGCCCATTTTCCATGCCATTGAAAGTAGTTCGGCGCGGAAACGGCTGAGTTTGGGTCCGTTCTAGCGAAACCGTGGTTTTGTAGGTTTCGTAGGGTCCATCGAGAAACGACGACAATTTCTAGATCAGTTACTGTCAACGGATTCCTTGGGGCGAGAGCGTTCTTTTCCCCCTGATTTCATCTCGATTGGTGGTCCCGTTGGACCGGTAGGGCTCTGGGAAGCTCGGAAACCCTTTTTGAGTAACTTCGGTAGAATCGCCCGTTTCTCGTGATTCGTGCGTCGTTTTGACTCCGGTCGGAGTCCATGTGATTGCCCGGGTGGTTGTGGCTGTATCCCCTTTGTCTCGGCACGGATGGGGCGTGGAAAGGCCGCGATCGGGCGACCCCCTGGGTTTACTCATCGTGACGGTTGGGCGGTCAAACTAGGGCCCACCCATCGTATGGGCGGCTGGTTCTGCACCGCATGTCCCATCTGGTTTTGGGGGTTGTGCGGTCGGACGATAGACCACACATGTGATGTGCGGCCAGGTGAGGTCCGCATGTCCCCTCTTGGGTGGCTGGTCCCCAGCTACATGTTTTTCCGTGGGCTTATGCGGCAAGGCGCTGACCGCTTGTCCCAGTTGCCCCTTGGTCAATGATTTTATGTCGGTCGGGTTGTGCGGTTTGGTCAAAACCATTTTGACTGACACTAGAGTAGATACGTTGGGTTGTGCGGGTGACCCTTAGCCGCACATCCCTCTGGGCGGTTCAGCCCTAACCACCTATCCTCTCTTTGGGGTTAGTCCGATTAGTGCACTGTGCAGCTCCTTCCTTGCCGCATGTCTCTTGAGCGGCTCTTCCCCAGCCGCATTTCCCTTGAGCGGCCTAGGATGAACCGCCCATGTGCCCGTGTAACCCAATGTTTCCGTTTTGACCGATTCGAGTCCTGGGTGTGTGGTTCTCGATCTACGTGTCAACCCGTGGCCTGACGGATGCTGTGCACTTCGTCGGGGCCAGGTGTTGTGGTACGGTGTTGTCCCGGGGCGTAGCGTTCTCAACTCGTGCCACCGTATGTTGGTGTGCGTGCGGTGAGAGTTCCCCGTGCGTCGTCGGTTTCACTGGAAAGTGATTCCCGAGTGGGTCTTGTGTGAGGCCTTGGGCTGCGAGCCCAGTTGTCCAGTCTAGGGCTGGAGGCTTCCCGCTTCTCCCTGAGTTGGGATGCAGCTTGGCGTCGTGCGAGCTGCCTTGGGAATCGTGCTTCTGTGCTTTCCGTGTGGGCCGTGTGTGTGGCCTTAGTCCCTTGAGTTCCCTTTTGAGGGGATGGTCTTGGCGGCTCGTGAGCTACCTCGATATTTGTGCTCAGTGGTTGTAGGCCTAGGGATTGGACTAGATTGACGGCCTTGTGTCGTTACTTATGACGGTCTTGACCCCAAGTCTTGTGACTCAAGGACCGTTGGGTGTAGTGCGTCTAGAGGACTATCCAGAGTCCAGTGGCTTAGCGTCACTTGGGTTTTCTTGACTCTCGCGCAGGGTGTGTGCGTGGCCGTGGACTGTGAGTCCCGTTTCTTCTCCGACCGTGGTCACCGTACGACGGTGCCGGTACGTGGGATGGTCCCCGTACGTCGTCGGATTCGGACGTTATTTTTTGTTGACTTGAGAGTCTACTCCTTCAGTGACCCTCCACTAGTCGTAGCCCACCAGTACGCTTGTGCTGGTCTCACTTGGGAGTAGGTGTACGGGCATACCCTTAGAGGATGGTTTTTAGACTGGTTTCCGTCGGGCCCCTCGTCGGTAGCCAGAGTTTGGCTCCAGGGGAAAACTAGTCAGAGGGCCAGACCAGGGACGCACGGTCTGTGTGTGCACACGTGGTTGGGGGCGGTTGGACCCACGTCGACGGGCGTGACCCCAGCTAGTCACTTGTTTTGTGGTTACTTGTGCAGTGTCTCAGTTCCCGTTGGGCTGGAGGGAGACATATGAGGCGCGGACTAAGATGTCAGTGGACGCATCCGGCCTTGCTTCTAGTGGGAGGTACTCCTGTCGAGTTCGGAGTGACAGACTGTCAGTCTCTGTGACTTTGACCTTTGGGTTTTGGTCGTGTTGACCGTTGAGTTTCGGTTGTCTCGCCGTGGCGCGTGTGTCGGTTCTCGTGCCATGAGACTAGTACTAGTAGCTTTACCGAGGTTGCGTCTTGTCGGTGCAGTGTCTGTGATTGGGTGGTCGGGGTTGCACCTTGGACAACGTGTCCAGGTTGGCCGTGTCCTGGGAGACAGGCCACTACGGCGAGGTTGCCGTGGGTTTTTACTTCGGTAGGTGGTACTAGTGTGGTTCGGTAGCCTCGACCGTGAGATCGGGGTGCGTTTTCTAGTATAGTAGGAGTAGTTGTAGTACCGAGTTTTGACTGGCCACCGGGTTTACTGTTCCTGCTGTTACGGTTGCTCTTGTAGCTTTCCTTTCCGCTACCGCTATTGTTTCTGGTTGGGGTTCCGTGGGATCCCTGCTGAGTCTCTGTTTTGGAGACTCATTCCCTACTTTTCAGGTGTAGCGGTTCTTCCTCGAGGTTCGAGGGTGCTGTTCTAGGGTTCTCAGTTGCCAGCTCGCCGGGCCGAGTGTTCACTCGGCATGTGATATGTTTTACTGCTTTAGACTGTACTTTCTGTTGGACTGGACTCTGTTGTAGCTGTAGTTGTTTATCTATTTCTGTTAGTTGTTAGTTTATCCTACTTTATTTCCTATTTCTTTGTGCCTTCACACTCCTTTTAGCCCTTCCGAGCCCTCCCGGCTCGTGGGTGACGGTTCGAGTCTCGGGTTATCGGGCCTTCCCGGTAATCGGATTCTCGGGTCGTTATAGCTGGTATCAGAGCGGTGGTTGTGGACGTACATAGGAATTCGAAATATTACAGTGATCAGAGTCCATAAGGTCCAATACAGTCGGCAGCTGACTTAGGGTTTTGTGTTCGTTTTTTGCCTAGTTTCTCGCTTGAGAGCCTGAGTACGCGGCGTTGGCGCTGTGAAGGTGGTTGCTGTCCGCGGCTTTCGTGCCAGCATGGGGCCTAAGGATCGAGGTCGAGAGCCTTCTCCCACATCAGTGGTGGCCCTGGTTGTGCTGCGTTGGGCAGAGGTTGCTGGCAGGCGTGAACTCGCGGTGCTGCGTCCGAGGAATATGCATCGTGGTCAGGTGGCTGGAGAGGATTGTTCGTGGTTAAGTGGCCGTGAGCATGCTTCAAGGGAGCTACTGTCAGTTTTGGCCACTCTAGCTTGAGGTTTGTCCAGATCCTGAGGTGTTCTGATCGAGAAGTGTGCTCGGGTGAGCGAAATATCTTCTCGGTGAGCTGCTATTTCGTCGAGCCTGATGTTCTCATCGTGCTCTGTGGCGTCAGAAATGACGTGTCGATCCCGATTGTTCTACGAATTTCGAGGCATGAATGGGCTGTGGTGTCCCAGTAAGTCCTTGCTCCTGCGTTTCTGTCAATGGATGGGTTGTGTTCGCCCTGGAGTTGGCTTGAGATGTGAAGGCTCCACGGCGAGTTCGGGACTCGAGGATGAGCGTCGGTGATTATCGTTATGGCTCGTGTAGTGGCTCTTGGCGCAGTGCGCTGCAGTTCGAGGAATTGCAGTGGTGGTGCACCGAGAGATGTTGTGATCGTGGTCCGACGTGACACTTGCCGAGTGTGTCAGAGGCGCTGACCTGATGGAAGCGATGATTTTCCTTGGTGCTGGATGGTGCTGTTTCCAGCGTGCGCGAGGTTTGAGATCAGGTCGGGCGTGGAGTTCTTCTGTTGGTCGGAGGTATGTTGATTTCTCCTTTGGTTGGAGAAATTGTGTTTGGCTAAGGTTCGTCGTCTTGCATTGTGTGTCCAGATTGGTTGGCCTTGTGTGCCATGAAGTCAGTGTGAGACGTGCTCCTTGTCTTGGCAAGGAGGTTACCTGTGAGAAGTTGTGCCCATTCCCATGTGGTGTGAGGTGTGTTGGCACTTTTTCGGAAGGACGAGTGCCGGTTGGGCGGTGTTCCCGAGATTTTGTGGTGGGTGCGGGGTCCCCGATGTGTCGAGGGCGGGAGCCAGCGATGTTGCAGAGGTTGTGCTAAGCGTTGGAGGATTAGTTCCTCGGTAAGTGTTGTCTCCGGTGGTGTGAGGCGTGTTGCTGACGTGCCGGTGCTTGTGGCATTTGTAGTTTATGGCACTGGTAGTTGATGTCCCTGGGAGAAATGTGTTGGCTCGTGTGCAGCATGAGTACCCTGTTTCTGTGTTAGAGATCGCATTCTTGGGTGAGACCGCGCTGGGAGAAGTGATCTCTGATAGATTGTGGGACTGGTTGGTTGCTGAGAGTGGCTTGCGGGTTGGCCGAGTGACCGACCATGGTAAGTTGTGCTTTGCTTGGGAACCCGTGTCCGTTGGTCGTGTCGTTGTCGACCAGGTTTCTGCGGTTTCGGTGGTGCTCAGTGGTAAGAGTGGGAACTGAGTTCGCAGGCATCCTTTGAGGTTGTTTTGAGATGAGTTCGGTTCGAAGGGCAGTGCATGTGTGCGAGGGTCTCCGTTGAGATGTTGTCGTTGGTGTGGTGGTCCTTGGTCTGTGACCAGCAAGGGAGGATTCCCGGTAAGTCTGCGTCGAGCGCCGTGGGGACCGTGGGGAGATCCTTATCCGTGGTTCTGCCGTGCTCCCCTGAGTGGGAAGTGTTGGCAGGATGTTCGATATTGGTTGCCGTGTTCGAGCGAGATCTGGCTCGAGCCGCAATGTCAGTCTGTGGAGTGTCAGCGGATGGCCTATCACGATTGGATCGTGCCTGCTGTGCCGATGGAGGTTTCCCGTTGACAAGTGTATGGCGGCTAGTGCATGGTCTTCCACAGTCAGGCGTTGCTGTTGGCGTTTGTGGCTCATGTTCGGTGTTGAGCCGTTGTGGTGGTTGCGGTCTGCTAAGGTAACCGCGTCAGCTGGTGGGAGCTCGGTTTTGGTTGTTCCTTTATGTCGGGTGTGAGACCAGTCGTCGGGTTTACGAAACTAGCGTCTGGGTCGTCTGCCGACCATGGGTTGCATTGGCAGCCGTTCCTCGTGTCGGGGACTATGTCTCCCCGATGGGCGTGCTGATGGCTGCGGTGCCGTGTTTCGTTGTGCTGTGATTGAGGTGACGCTGGACTGTGTTCTTTGTGTGTGCCTGCTCTGATGGCTGGTGTGCTCGATGCGTAGAGCGAGGTGTTGTTCGTGTTTATAGTCTGGCTGTGTCCCTCAGGTCTGGAGATTTCGTGTGAATCATGGTTTTCTGCGATGGGGTTCTGACGGCGTTGTCAGTGGGTTACGGCGTTCTTCCCCTGTTCCCGTGCTCGTCCTGAATTTCGAGGATGAAACTCCTTTAAGGGGGGAGGGCTGTAACGCCCCGAATTTTTCAGATCCTTCTTCTCGGGTCCCGGATCTGCGTTTCCGGTGTATCGGGATCCGTTGTGTCCGAAATGATGTTTTGGACATCTTTCGTGTTCGGATCGGCGCGATCTGGAGCTATTTCTGAGGACGGAGTGCGTTCCGCGGCTTTTTCCGTGTGTTTTTGATTTCTGTGTGCGGGTTTCGACAAATCCTGCGGAACTCCGTTGCGGGTGAACCGGGTCGTTCACCTGGGCACGGGTGGTACCTCCGCGATCGGTGCGTTCCGAGGATCGCGAGAATATGATTTTCTATTTTTTTGGTATTTTTTAGAATTTCTAGATTTTCCTATATAAACCCTTTTCTCTCTCTCCCCTCTCATTTCTCACCCTCTCTCCCACTCTCTTCTCTCGCGCTCTCTTTCTCCCCTCTCTTCTCTGGCGGCTGATGGAGCAAGCCAGGGGCGAGGTGGAGGCGGCGCGAGCGAGGATGCGGGCAAGGATGGGCGAGGATCGAGGAGGTAGCGGGCGCGATCCCTCGGTTGATTCTGAGATGGCGTCGTTCATGTTTCGGGCGATTTTTGGCGTGGATTAGTCGCTTCGACGCGCGGTTTCTTTGGTAGAGGTAGGGTGACGGAACACTACTGCGTCCTGCTCGTTTTCCCTGCCATTGCACGTCGTTCGGTGTAGAAATGACTGAGTTTGGGTCCGTTCTTGTGAAACTGTGGTTTTGTAGGTTTCGTAGGGTCCGTCAGGGAACGACGATGGTTTCTAGATCGATTACTGTCAACGGATTCCTTGGGGCGAGAGCATTCTTTTCACCCTGATTTCGTCTCGATTGGTGGTCCCGTTGGACCGGTAGGGCTCCGGGAAGCTCGGAAACCCTTTTTGAGTAACTTCGGTAGAATCGCCTGTTTCTCGCGATTCGTGCATCATTTTGACTCCGGTCGGAGTCCATGTGATTGCCAGGGTGGTTGTGGCTGTATCCCCTTTGTCTCGGCACGAACGGGGCGTGGAAAGGCCGCGATCGGGCGACCCCCTGGGTTTGCTCGCCGTGACGGTTGGGCGGTCGAACCAGGGCCCGCCCATCGTATGGGCGGCTAGTTCTGCACCGCATGTCCCGTCTGGTTTTAGGGGTTGTGCGGTCGGACGATAGACTACACATGTGATGTGCGGCCAGGTGAGGTCCGCATGTCCCCTATTGGGCGGATGGTCCCGAGCCGCATGTTTTTCCGTGGGCTTGTGCGGCCAGGCGCTGACCACATGTCCCAGTTGACCCTTGGTCAACTATTTTGTGTCGGTCGGGTTGTGCGGTTTGGTCAAAACTGTTTTGACCGACACTGGAGTAGGTCAGTTGGGTTGTGCGGGTGACCCTTTGCCGCACATCCCTTTGGGCGGTTCAGCCCTAACCGCCTATCCTCTCTTTGGGGTTAGTCCGATTAGTGCACTGTGTGGCTCCTTCCTGGCCGCATGTCTCTTGAGCGACTCTTCCCCAGCCGCACTTCCCTTGAGCGGCCCAGGATGAACCACCCATGTGCCAGTCTAACCCAGTGATTCCGTTTTGACCGATTCGAGTCCTGGGTGTGTGGTTCTCGATCCACATGCCGACCCGTGGCCTGACAGATGCTATGCACTTCGTCGAGGCCAGGTGTCGTGGTACGGTGTGGTACCGGGGCGTAGCGTTCTCGACTCGTGCCACCATATGTTGGTGTGCGTGCGGTGAGAGTTCCCCGTGCGTCGTCGATTTCTCCAGAAAGTGATTCCCGAGTGGGTCTTGTGTGAGGCCTTGGGCTGCAAGCCCAGTTGTCCAGTCTGGGGCTGGAGGCTTCTAGCTTCTCCCTGAGTTGGGATGCAGCTAGGCGGTGTGCGAGCTACCTTGGGAATCATGCTTCTGTGCTTTCCGTGTGGGCCGTGTGTGTGGCCTTAGTCCCTTGAGTTCCCTTTTGAGGGGATGGTCTTGGTGGCTCGTGAGCTGCCTCGGAATTTGTGCTCAGTGGTTTTAGGCCTAGGGATTGGACTAGATTGACGGTCTTGTGTCGTTACTTACGACGGTCTTGACCCCGAGTCTTGTGACTCAAGGACCGTTGGGTGTAGTGCGTCTAGAGGACTGTCCAGAGTCCAGTGGCTTAGCATCACTTGGGTTTTCTTGACTCTCGCGCAGGGTGTGTGCGTGGCCGTGGACTGTGAGTCCCGTTTCTTCTCCGACCGTGGTCACCGTGCGACGGTGCCGGTACGTGGGATGGTCCCCGTACGTCGTCGGATTCGGACGTTATTTTCTGTTGACTTGAGAGTCTACTCCTTCAATGACCCTCCACTAGTCGTAGCCCACCAGTACGCGTGTACTGGTCTCACTTGGGAGTAGGTGTACGGGCATACCCTTAGAGGATGGTTTTTAGACTAGTTTCCGTCGGACCCCTCGTCGGTAGCCAGAATTTGGCTCCAGGGGAAAACCAGTCAGAGGGCAAGACCAGGGATGCACGGTCTGTGTGTCCACACGTGGTTGTGGGTGGTTGGACCCATGTCGATGGGTGTGACCCCAGCTAGTCACTTGTTTTGTGGTTACTTGTGCGTTGTCTTAGTTCCCGTTGGGCCGGAGGGAGACACCTGAGGCGCGGACTAAGACGTCAGTGGAGGCATCTGGCCTTGCTTCTAGTGCGAGGTACTCCTGTCTAGTTCAGAGTGACAGACTGTCAGTCTCTGTGACTTTGACCTTCAAGTTTTGGTCGTGTTGACCGTTGAGTTCTGATTGTCTCGCCGTGGCATGTGTGTCGGTTCTCGTGCCATGAGACTGGTACTAGTAGCTTTACTGAGGTTGCATCTTGTCGGTGCGGTGTCCGCGACCCGGTGGTCGGGGTTGCACCTTGGACAGCGTGTCCAGGTTGGCCGTGTCCTGGGAGACATGTCTCTACGGAGAGGTTGCCGTGGGTTTTTATTTTGGTAGGTGGTACTAGTGTGATTCGGTAGCCTCGATTGTAAGATCGGGGTGTGTTTTCTGATACAGTAGGAGTAGTTGTAGTGCCGAGTTTCGACCGGCCACCGGGTTTACTGTTCCTGCTGTTACGGTTGCTCTTGTAGCTTTCCTTTCCGCTACCGCTATTGTTTCCGGGTTGGGTTCCACGGGATCCCTACTGAGTCTCTATTTTGGAGACTCATTCCCTACTTTTCTGGTGTAGCGGTTCTTCCTTGAGGTTCGAGGGTGCTGTTCGGGGGTTCTCAGTTGTCAACTCGCCGGGCCGAGTGTTCACTCGGCATGTGGTATGTTTTACTGCTTTAGACTGTACTTTCTGTTGGACTGGACTCTGTTGTAGCTGTAGTTATTTATCTATTTCTATTAGTTGTTAGTTTGTCCTGCTTTATTTCCTATTTCCTTGTGTCTCCACACTCCTTTTAGCCCTTCCGAGCCCTCCCGGCTCGTGAGTGGCGGTTCGAGTCTCGGGTTATCGGGCCTTCCCGGTAATCGGATTCTCGGGTCGTTACATTCGCGTTGTATGAAGGAACTATCGTGGAGATAGATTTTGATAAATCTAGCTTGTGGCTAAACAGATTGGCATTCCTAGTTGTTGCTTCATCATATTCATTTAAATAGTGTAAAAATTTGTTAAAAGTTATAATCACCCAATTCACCCCCCTCTTGGGTGTCATTGATCGTGGGACTTCAGAGTCTGTATACTTAGTTCTCTCTCTGATGAACCCTATAATCCTATAGGAATAGGAAGTACACCACCTCCGAGCGACTTTGGTAAGCTTAGAAAACATCTACACCAAAGACAATGAGGGGGCTATGAGATTTATCATATCTGATTTCAACAATTTCAAAATGATAGATGCCATTTCTATCATTGATCAAATCCATACCTTTCAAAATCTTGTGTAAGATATTCACACCGGAGGGTCCAAACTTAATGAAACTTATCAAGTCTCTTATCTTATTGACAAACTTCCTCCATCATATTCGTCTTTTTCTCATTCACTTACGGCATGTTTGTTAACCGGTTAGAATAGGCAAATTGATTAGAGAGAGTAGTGTGGGCCCCACCGCACTCTTACACATAGATGCGCTAACCATATCCAGTTAACAAATAGGCCCTTAGGAGTTTTCATTCTATTCTCTTTATTAACAAAATTTTTCAATTCATCAAAATCGAGGAACAATTTCATCTTAGAAAAGTTAAGGATAACCAATTCAAGGCTAAGATTCACCTAAGTCCCAAAATCCTAACTAAAACAAGCCTCAGGGTCAATTCTAAAATCAATCACAAGGCCAAAATCTCAACTCAAATTTTAAACTAAAGGGTCAAAAGTTTAAGGGACAGGGGAAAGAGTTCAATCAAAACTAGAAATTTAAGCCCAAATTCAAAGGCCAAGAAGATGATCAGTACTACTATGTCTATGGCCGGGACAACCATCTTGCGGCTAAATGTTGCTTTCAAAAGAAGGAAAAGGTTATCACTCGCAAGAAGAACCAACAACAATCAAAACCTCAAGTCAACATGATTGAGGAGAACACCATCTTTAGATCAATATCCTTTATTCCATCTGTCAATCTTTTCTGCACAGTTCTAATTGGTAGTTAGACTCTGGAGCTAATGTATATATTTCTAATGATCGTTCATGGTTTACATCTTATCAGGAATCATGTGGAGGAAGTGTAATCATGGGGAATGGAACGCCTGTCAATATATTTGGATAACGAACCGTCAACCTGAAGTACTTTACCTCAGGAAAGATGTTGACTCTTTAAGACGTGCAACATCTTTCAAAAATTCGTATGAATCTAATTAATGACTTTATTTTAGTTAATTTAGGATATAGAATTATTCTTGAATCCAATAAAGTTGTACTTTCCAATAGAGATGTATTTTTTAGAAAATATTTTATGACTGAAGGTATTTTCAAACTCAATGTACTTGTTCCTATAATTAATGAAAGTACTTCTATTTTCTCTTATTCATCTCTTGTCTTGAATGTAGAATCTTATGATGTGTGGCATAGAAGATTAGGTTATGTCAATCTCAAATCAATCCAAAAAATGTCAAATCTCAATTTGATTTCAAAATTTAATGTCGATCCAAACTCTAAGTGTGAAATTTGTACTCAAGTAAAATAACCTTGGAAACCTTTTAACTCTATTGAAGCTAGAAACTCATCAATCCTTGAACTCATCCATAGCGATGTGTGTGATTCAAATATAATCCCAATGCATGGTGGAAGTCAATATTTTGTAACCTTCGTCGATGATTACTGCTACACCTATCTCCTTAAAATGAAGGATGAAGTCTTCAACAAGTTTAAGGTTATTTTTGTTTTTCCGGCTCGCATGATTGTCGAGACGATGGCACACATATAGGGGAATCAACAGTGGAAATGCAAAAGAAAAGAATGAAAGAAATGCACTTAAATAGAATGCGTATAGGCAATTGTTCTGGGTACACACGACACACGTAGGATGGACCGGAGAGGTGACAGTGTCATGGGAGGATGTTACTGGTTTGGGGATAACTGGGTGTAGTGCGGGCGTGCCAATCGAAAACTCCACATTCACCCATGATATCAAATTTCGACAGGGGATGTACTTCGAGGACATGACATGTAGGCATGGAATGACGGATGACATGTGGATTAGGTAGGTGGACCCATAGTAGCTTTATGGTAGTTGGCATCAAGGAGGAGTTCTGCGAGTGCAAGTGTATCAGACGATGTGGAGGATAGCGTGCAGGGCGTCATCCCCACCGACCATAAGTGATTGATGTTTATTTACATCGGATGGAATCTGAACACCTTTATTTCTGTTGCTGAAATAGGATTGGATACCCTGAAGGCCACGCCGTCAGGAGGGCATAATTTGCACAACTGCTGCGAAGCACCGATTGCCCAGAAGATAAAGAGTAGGAAGACCAGTCTCAGCTTAGAGCATTGGAGGAGACATAGACTCTGAGTTTGGTTGGACGAGGCATAGGCTTGGAAGGAGGGTTGCAGACATTGGCTCGACAAGGTGCTGGCAAGTGCTGGCCCAAAAAGACGAGTGGTTGACACTGGATCGATAAGAAGCTGGCAGGTATTGGCTCGAGAGCTGGACACATCAGGGTCTGGCGAGAAGCAAAAGCTCGAGAGTGAGTCAGAAAAAGGAGTTGGGTTTCCAATTATACTTCATTAGAAGGTGCCGTAAAAGGCATTACAGAGGGGTGCTAAAGGCCCGAATACGATAAGTGCAAGCTACGAGATAATTCCGCCATAGGTGTCGGTCCCCGGGTCGTTGCATGATAAATCAGATTTTTGCTGTTTTACAGGGTGTCCCTTGTGGGACGATAAGTGTTGCTGAGTAATTGGGGACTGGCTCGGACATAGAGTTGCTGACACTGACTAGCAGTGGTGCATGCCGGGTGCGGCTCGGGTCGAGCAATCGGGCACCGGTCATGCATGTGCAATCTTTGGAGGTGATGCCGTGAACTTAGGGAGAGCGATCGGGCGCGGCTCAGGGTGAGCAGTCGGACACCTGCTCGTAGGGTGAGAGTTGACTCGCATCACATCTGGGAGTGGGCTTGGACCACCTAAGAAGTTCAAGTTCTTTAGAACATCGCTTTCGGGCATTCATCATGCTAACACTGACTAGCTGGCGGGACAGTCAGACACTGGCTCGGAAGGAGTAGTTGGGTACTGATCCCGGGACGTCGATTGCGGGTGGTTTCGGCATGCGAGTATTTCCACCATTACACATCATATATATCAAGGATTTGTGAGTCAACTAGACGTCATATGATGGGTGTTGATGTGACATACCCTCAGTGTGCATTTAGTAGAAATCAACAAGCTAACAAACCTTCACGCCGCACCTTCACAAACTCAAGCTTGCCTTGTGCTGCTGGAGGCTACTAGATGTTCAGTGTTAAACTGCGTACAACTATGTGCATATGTGACCCTTGGCCTTCCTAGGAGATTTTATAGGCACAAGGGGAAAGAAGTAAGGAGAATAGGTAGGGTGGTCCGCATAAAAGAGGGTTTACACGGACCAGGATGAACAGTGGGATCCTGATCTGCATAACCCCCCAAGGGGGGTTTACCCAGACAAGGTTTTTTGTTTGTTTGTTAAGGATGGGGGTTTACGTGGACCGACATGAGTCCCTTCTTTTCTTCCTTATTTTTATTTTTTTTAAGGAAATAGGGCTTAAACGCGAACCAGGCTGCCTGGGGGAAACTTGGTCTGCGTAAACCCCCCGGGGGGTTTACGCAGACCACCTTGGTGGTCAAGAGAGAAAGAGAGGGAAAAGCTATAAAACCCCCCGAGTTGGTCACTAGGCTCCATGCTTTGATTGGACTTGAAATGAGACACACGGAAGATACAGACTGGTGGCTGGCGTGCGATATGAGACTGTTCTGAGTTGCTCTTTGCACGACGGTGATTGCCCCGACTTTTGAGCGGTGCGTCTGCAGATCCTAGACAATTTCTGAACTAGTAAGTTGGCGTACCTCTGCACAACGTACGGGACTGAGTGTGGGGACATGTGTGAACTGTGAATAGTGTTGGAAACCGCACCCCTAGGGGGTAGGACTGGTCTGGAGTGAGCGCATCCCCTCCTAGTGAGTAGCCGTCGTGGGGGATGATCCTGAGGTTCGGTTGTCTTCTTCTGGTGATGCCATGTGACACAACATGTACCTCGGGGCATGGGCTTTGTCCCAGGGCTCCCAAAGTTGGGTTGTAACAATGTCACCCACAAGGTGTTCGGGGGTGGTCCACACCCTTAATGGGACATTGAGTAGTTTGGCTAGTGGGCCTCGAGCTTGCACATAGCTCGGTGGTTGGGGCCGGTAGCACTCGACCGTTAATGGAAGACATTTTGGGTGTAAATCCCAGCCTTAGCGTAGTGTGTCATGCAATACGGCTTGTTGCTACGAAGCCCTAGGTTGGCTCGGTGGCTATGAAGTTGAAGGCTTAACGCCGCATGTCAGGGGGTCAGGGGAGGTCCCCACCTTTTATGGAGTCGCCGCATAGCACGACAAGTGATCCCGAGCCGAAGGTCAACCTTGGTGGCCGAAAATAGGGCGCCTTTAAGGTGTTCGGGATAATTCCCCACCTTTGTTTCGGAGCCGTATAGATTGGTTAACGGTCCCTAGAGCCCGAGTTTGACTGGACGGCCGAGGCCATTAGTGTTGGGTTGCTGGGAGGAGGCATCTTGGGGGTGGTTCTCGGCCTCGTTGTTGAATGCTGCACGACGCGGTGTGTTGCTGCGAGTCCTCGAGTCGGCCCAGGCCACTAAGTTATCCGATGCCATGTACTGGTGGTTCAGGGTGGTCCCCTCTTTGTGTTGAGGTTGCCGTGGGGCCCAACAAGTTGATTCGGGTCCGGAGTTGGACCCGGGTTGCTATAAAGATGCTAAACAAATAGCTCCTACAAGGTATTTCAGAGTGGTCCCACACCTTTAAATCTATTTTTTTTTGAGAAAATGGTTGTGTACAACAAAGGTTTATAAAGTTGAAGTTGAAAACTAACTTAAGAAGAGGATTAAAATCCTAAGATCTGATCGAGGAGGTGCGTATACTTCAAATAAGTTAACTGTTATCTGTGAAGAGCATGGAATAATTCATGAAGTCACTACTCCCTACTCACCAGAATCCAACTGGTGTGGCTGAGTGGAAATATCGTACCTTGCTTGATATGGTTAATGCTATGATCATTAGTTCAAGGGCTCTAGGAAATTTATGAGGTGAAGCTTTACTATTTTCTTGTTTCATCCTTAATAGGATCCCTACAAAGAATAAAGAGAATACTCTATGAATTATGGAAAAGACATTCTCCAAAACTTAGTTTCTTCCGTGTCTGGGACTGTCTAGCAAAAGTAGGTATCTCTGAATCCAAAAGAAAGAAGATTGAACTCAAAACTGTAGATGCTGTCTTTGAGAATATTCCTTAGATAACAATACTTATAGATTCTTAGTAATCAACTCTGAAATATCTGAGATTACAAATAACACCGTGATTGAATCTAGCGATGTTACATTCTTTGAAAATATCTTTTCTTTCAAATCAATGATTCTAAGATTAAGTACTATTTTTTCATCTCTTCCCTCATCTTCTGATATTCCTTCAACAACTTATTCTCCTTCTATTTTTGAGGAGTCTGTCCCTGAATTTGAGCCTAGAAGGAGTAAAAAGGGTAGAATAGAAAGAAATTAAGAATGGTTCTACACATTCTTAGTAGAAGATTCTCCCACCTCTTACCAGGAAGCCATGAGCTCTCCTGAATGCTTCTTTCTGGAAGGAGGCAATCAACAATGAGATTGAATCTATCATTGGAAACAATACATGAATTTTCACTGACCTACCTCCTGGAAACAAATCCTTAAGTTGCAAATGAATCGTCAAGAAGAAGATGAGCACCGATGGCTTTATAGAGAAATACAAGGCATGGCTTGTGGCCCAAGGATTTGGGGAAAAGGCTAGTATTGATTTCTTCAATACCTATCCTCTTGTCTCTCATATCACCACTATCCGTGTTCTTCTTACTCTAGTTTCCATCTATTAGCTCATCATTCACCAAATGGATGTGAAGATTACTTTTCTACATGGTGATCTAGATGAGGACTTACTCTAGTTTCCGTCTATAAGCTCATCATTCACCAAATGGATGTGAAGATTACTTTTCTATAGGGTGATCTAGATGAGGAGATCTACGTGCATCAACTTAAAGGCTTTAATTAGAGTGCCTGGCCAATAATACAAAGTGTGCAGACTTATTAGATTACTCTATGGATTAAAGAAAGCACCTAAACAATGACATGAGAAGTTTGATTATGTGATTCTATCATATGGATTTCAAATCAATGAATTTGACAACTGTCTTTATTTCCAAATGATTGATGATCAATTCATTCACCTATGTCTTTATGTTGACGACATCTTGATTCTTGCATCAAATATTGATTAAATCAATGACATCAAAAAATTTCTTTGTGATCACCTTGATATGAAAGGATTTAGGTGAAACTGACTAAATCCTTGACATAAAGATCATCAGATCATATGATGTGATTTCTCTCTCTCAATCACACTATACTCAAACTCTCATTGACAAATTCAAATATTTTAAATTCTCTTATGTGAGTACTCCATTTGATCTATCATTTTGTCTCATAAAGAACACTAGATATCTAGTAAATCAATAGAAATACTCTCAGATTATTGGATCTTCGATGTATCTCACAAATCGGACCCGACCTGATATTGCTCATACTATATCTCGACTCAGTAGATATACTGTAAACCCGAGTCAAGTCCATTGGACTACGTTATAGTCTTTTGGTACCTCATTGATACCACTGATTGTTGTCTCTTATTTGTTAATTATCCAGTTATACTAGAAGGGTATATGTAATGCCCCGGGTTTTTCGGATCCTTTTTCTCGGGTCTCGGATCTGGTTTCTTGGAGTATTCGACTCCGTTATGTTCGAAATTTCATTTTGGACATCTTTCATGTGCGGATCGGCGCGATCCGGAGTCGTTTCGGAGGCCGGAAGAGCTCCGCGGCTTTTCCGCGTGTGTTTTTCGATTCCCTGTGTGTGTTTCGGAAATTCCTTCGGAACCTCGTTGCGGATGAACCGGGCCGTTCACCTGGGCGCGAGAGGTACCGTTGTAATCAGCGTGTCGCGAGGTTCGAGGAGGTGTATTTTTCTATTTTTTGGAATTTTTTCAATTTTTCAGATTTTCCTATATAAACCCCCCACCCTCTCTCTTCCTCTCATTTCTCACTCTCACCCTCTCTCTCTTCTCCCACTCTCTCCTCTCACTCTCTCCTCTCCGGCGGCTGATGGACCGAGGCGGGGGTGAGGCGGGGCGATGCGGGCGAGGAGGACGGCGAGGATGGGTCGAGGATCGAGGCTCGAGGGCACGGTGAAGCCTGTTCGCAGGCGTGGAGGCACCGGCGGGGTTTTGGAGGCGTTTCTTCGTGGATCGGTGTCCACGGTGCACGAAATCTTCGGTGGAGGTAAGGAGATGGACCCCCAGCTCGTGCACTTCCTTTCCCGCGAGTTTCGTAGGCCGTGGTGAGCCGAGCGGGTGGAATCGGGGTTTTTTTGGGCAAAACCCATGTTTTAGGGCTTGTGGGCTGATATCTCGTTTTACGGCATTTTTTGCCGATCCACGGGTTTAGATGCATGCCTAGGGGCTTGGGGATGAAATCCCCTTTGTTTACCCATCACCCGGGGGTGAACGGGGCGTGGATCGGTGTTTTGGATGGTTTCCCGCCGTAACATTCTCGGGAGGGTGTGACGGTCATTCCAGTGACCGTTACATATGTGTAACGTGCCTGGGCAGGGGCATTACATTCCCTTTCCTTTGGGCTTTGGCGTTCGTGGGTGTGACGGTCCCACGATAGACCGTCACAGCTGTGTGACGCGCCTGGGTGGGTGCGTCACATCCCCTGTTACCCAGCTGAGGGCTGGGGGTGTAACGGCCCCCGATGGACCGTTACATGCGCGTGACGCGCCTGGGGTGGGCCTTGTGGGGTGTTCCAACCGTTGTCGTTTGACCGTTGGGTGTCTGTGTGTGTAACGCGCTGGACCAGGTGAGTTACATTCGTGTAACGCGCTAGGGCAGGCGCGTTACATCCCGTTTTCACACTGGGAGCGTGAGGCGCGCGTGACGCACTAGGGCAGGCGTGTTACATCCTGCGTTCCTATGGGCCGTGTAACGGCCTGCGTTATGCCGCCAGGTCCCGCCTAGACCGTTACAGCCCTGTGACGGTCTAGGGCTAGACCGTCAGGCGTTGTGTTGCACCGAGGCGAATTTTTGTATTCTCCGCCTTGTTCCGCGATGTGTGGGTCCCCGGTCGACCCGGTTGGGACCCAGTGGTCGACTTGCGGTCTCGTGAGTGCCAAACACCCATGGGATTCTGTGTCCATGTTTTGAGTGTCTCTGGAGGACCGTGTTACCTCGTTTAGCATGCCCATGGGGTTGAAAGTCCGGGTGACTTCTCACGTGTTGGGCTTTCGTGTCACGCTCGATCGAGTCACCGTGCATCGGTGTGTGTGCGGTGGGGTCTCCCCCGCATGTCATGGGTTTCTTTGGAAGGCGATTCCCATGTGGGCCACGTGTTTGGCCTTGGACTGCGAGTCCAGTTATCCGGCCTGGGGCTGGAGGTTTCCCGCTTGCCCTGAGATGGGAAATCGACAAGGTGGCTTGTGTGCTGCCCTGAGAATCATGCTTCTGTGTTTTCCATGTGGCCCGTGTGGGTGGCCTTAGTCCCTTGCATTCCCTTCCCGAGGGAGTGGTCTTGGCGGTTCGTGAGTTGTCTCGGTACTCGTGCTACCATTATTTTAGACTTAGAGATTGGACTGGATTGACGGCCTTGTGCTGTTCCGTACAACGGTCTTGACCCCGAGTCTTGTGAGTCAAGGACCGTTGGGTGTAATGCGTCTAGAGGACTGTCCAGAGTCCAGTGGCTTAGCGCCACTTGAGTTTTCTCGACTCTCGCGCAGGGTGCGTGCGTGACTGTGGACTGCGAGTCATGTTTCTTCTCCGACTGTGGTCGCCGTGCGACGGTGCTGGTACGTGGGATGGTCCCCGTACTTCATCGGGTTCGGACGTTATTTTCTGTTGTCTTGAGAGTCTACTCTCTCAGTGACCCTCCACTAGTCGTAGCCTGCTTGCACGCGAGTGGTCCCACTAGGGAGTGGTAGAGAGGCTAATCTTAGAGACGGTTTGTGGACCGGTTGCCGTCGGGCCCCACGTCTTGCAGCCAGAGTCCGGATGAGGGGAAAACCGGTCAGAGGGCCAGACCAGGGACGCGTGGTCTGTGTGTGAACACGTGGTTGGGGGCGGTTGGACCCACATCGATGGGCTTGACCCCAGCTAGTCACTTGTTTGTGGTTACTTGTACGGTGTTCGTGCCTTTGGTAGGAGCTACCACGCCAGGCGGTTCACCTGCGGCGCGGTGTAAGACGTCAGGGGACGTTACCGACTGTGCTTCTAGTGGGAGGTACTCCTGTCAAGTTAGGAGTGACAGACTGTCAGTTTCCGTGACTTCAACCTTCAGGTTTTCGGTCGTGTCGACTGTTGTGTTTTCAGTTGTTTCGCCGCGGCGCGTGTGTTGGTTTTCGCGCCGTGGGACTAGTGTTAGTGGCTCTACCGAGGTTGCGTCTTGTTGTGCGGTACCCGCGATCGGATGGTCGGGGTTGCACCTTGGACAACGTGTCCAGGTAGGCTGTGTCCGGGGGACAGGCCTCTACGGCGTGGTTGCCGTGTGTTTTTACTTCGGTAAGCGGTACTAGTGTAGTTCGGTAGCCTCGACCGCGAGGTCAGGGTGTGTTTCTGGTACAGTAGGAGTAGTTGTAGTGCCGTGTTTCGACCGGCCACCGGGTTCACTGTTCCTGCTGTTGCGGTTGCTCTCGTAGCCTTCCTTTTCAGTACCGCCGTTGTTTCCGGTTGGGGTTCCGCGGGATCCCTGCTGAGTCTCTGTTTTTGAGACTCATCCCCTGCTTTTCAGGTGTGGCGGTTCTTCCTCGAGGTTTGAGGGTGCGGAGCGGAGGTTCTCAGTTGCCAGCTCGCCGGGCCGAGTGTTCACTCGGCATGTGGTACGCTTTACTGCTTTAGACTGTACTTTCCATTGGACTGGGATCTGTTATAGCTGTAGTTGTTTATTTATTTCTGTTATTGGTTGTCCTGCTTTATTTCCTATTTCTTTGTGCCTCCACACTCCTTTTAGCCCTTCCGAGCCCTCCCGGCTCGTGGGCAGCACTGCGTGTCTCAGGTTATCGGGCCTTCCCGGTAATCGGATTCTCGGGTCGTTATAGCTGGTATCAGAGCGGTGGTTGTGTGCGTACATAGGAATTCGAGATATTGCAGTGATCAGAGTCCATAAGGTCCAGTACTGATGGGGGACGGGGACCGACACGGACTAAGACTCACAAAAGACTCTAACTCAGGCCAGCAGTAGCACGCTCAAGGGTCGCCAAGTGGCTGACCACCGTGATATCCCACAGAATGAGGGACGTCTCTCAACAGAAACTCCGACCTCGGCCGTCCCAAGGAGGGAAGCGCACGTGTCTAGGCGTATAGTCGACCTCCAAAGACAAGGGGAGTCGAGTCCTAGCTCGAAGCTCGGCTAGTGCTAACGGACGGGTGCTCTCACTCACGGTCCGCGGTGATGGCAAAAGTAGCTAGGCGCCTACTCTCTCTCACGCGGCATATTCAATCACATACTAAAAGAGCAAGCAAAGGTGGAGGAGTCGGAGCGCGTACCTCCACGCCTAGGCGTGGGGAAGGAACCCCGGCCGTGGACCAACAACCCGATACACCAGAGCAATAAATTACAACCCCCAATAATGGCCCACTCCTCGCAGGAAGGTAAGAGGCTACAAACAATACGTTCGGGTTGCCGGACACGGGTTGACGGGCCGCACTCGATGACGGGCGCGATGCTGCAGAATCGGTGCCGCGCGCGCCTGGACGGAGACGGGTCCCACGGGTTGATGCGATGTCCGTTCGAGGCACCATCAGAGAGGACGCGTTGCTGATGGCTGGAGGAACGCTCAGACCAGAGGGGACGCGCTGGATGCGCCGGTGGTGGCCGTGGGCGCTGCCGAAAACCAGGTCTGGTTCTGTGGTCGCAGAACCGCGCACGCCGTCGGTAAAATCCGGAACTCGGTCGTCTGGTGCCCGAACAGGTCCGGGCCGGTTGGAGGTGAGAGCTGACTGGCAGAGGTGACCCTCGGCCAAACGGCGTCGGCAGATGATGCCGACACGAGTCGCAGGAGCCGCTGGAAGTTGGGGTTGGTTCGCTGGGCGGACTGTGCAGGCACGCCGGCGCAACCCCACGAGATCGACCGCCACGGACGGTGACGATGTCGAAACGCGACGCCGTCGGCGGCGTTGGAAAGCTGACTCGGAGATCCACGAACCTTGAAGAAACCAGCGCAAAATACGCAGCGTGGAGGCCTGGGGAAAATCCGCAATCAGGGTCTCCCCGCTGGGCGAGCAGAGAAAGTGGTGCTGGCGCAGGTCGGCGGAGAAAATCGGTACGGGCAGTGCCGATCTCCGATTGATGCAAAACCGGCGCCGACGCGAAGCTGATCCGCAGACGTATCTCCAGAAAATAGATCGTGGCAAAACTCGTCCAAGAAGGGGGCGCGAGCTCTGCTACAAGTCGGGGCAGAAATCTGGAATCACGCACACGAACCGTTGAGGAAGAAGATGAGGATAAGAGGGAACCCCGGAGTCCACCGAGGGCTGAGGCTTCACACCTCGCCGTTCTCCCGTCGCAGGAGAAGAGAAAGAGAGAGAGAGGGGCGCAAATGCCTTGCACAATAATCCATTTTTGTATTCAAATTATGTCTAAACCGTGATCAGTACAAGGAGAAGATTACTTATAGGGGAAGGGGAATTAGGGTTTTCACCCAAGCCAAAGGGAAGGGGGGGGCGCAAAAGGGAGGGGGTAGGGGCGGCCATCCCTCCTCCAAACAGGGGGGTGCGATCCATCCTCCTCCAATCAAGGAGGAATCCAAGGGGGGGGGGGCGCCCAAAGGGGAAAGAGGGGAGAGGAGGAAAGGGGAAAGGAGGGGGGCCCAAAAAGGAAAGAGGAGGGGCAAGAGGGGGAAGGAGGCGCAGCCACCCTAGGTGGGGGGGTTGCGCCCTCCTCTCCAAACCCTAACCCTAACCCACTAACCAAGGACCAAGGCTTGGCCCAATAAGGGAGGAAGCAACCCATTATCCCTACATAGCCTGATAACAATAGGAAAGAAACTAGATAACGTGTCCACGCAGGGACCAAACCTAGGCCCAACATGGCCTAAAGCATAATAAAAAGATAACTAGAAGGTGCCGCCGTCGCCGAGCCACAAGGAGGTAGCGGTGTGCCGGGTGCTCCGTCGAGGATAGCGCCGTGTGTCCTCACCAATTCTCCCCGGGTGGGAAGAACTCGACCCCGTCGAGTAAGGGTCACGGTCGCTGAGGTACCGCTCCAGCAGGTCCGGATCGATCCGCTCCAGCTCTCCACGTGTAATCCAGGTGTTGTCCGACTCGGGGCGCCCTCTCCAGCGCACTAAGAAGCGTTGGTAGGCTCCGTATGCTCGCGTTTTTGTAATGGGGCTGGAGGAGGTGGACTCTCAGTAGGTGTATCACTCACAACAGGAGGGTCAGGCCCAAATAACTCACTGGGTATCACCGCGGGATCCCGGTAAGCCACCAGATCAGAGACATTGAACGTGGAACTGATCCCGTAGTCGTCTGGTAGCTCGATCACATACGCGTTCGACCCAATACGCCTCAACACTCTGAATGGTCCTGCACCGCGGTCTTGGAGCTTCTTTACGGCTCCCGAAGGAAACCGTTCCGGTCTAACCCGGACCATGACGTACTCTCCCTCGCGGAACTCACGTGTGCGTCTGTGCGCGTCAGCTAACTCCTTGTAGCGTGCGTTGCAAGCCTCTATATGACGACGGACATGATCATGCAACTGTCTAATATGCTCCGCAAAAGACTCAGCTGACTCAGAGACTCGGGACTGAATGGGGGAGGGAATCAAATCAATCGGTTTCCTAGGCCTACGACCAGTGACAATCTCAAATGGACTCAACCCTGTAGACCTATTGACCGAATCATTATATGCAAACTCCGCTAATGGTAAGACAAGGTCCCAATCCCCAATTCTATCACGCACTAAACACCTCAGGAGATCCCCTAGACTTCTATTGACTACCTCTGTTTGACCGTCAGTCTGGGGGTGGTATGCGGTGGAGAACTTCAACTGGGTGCCCATCATCCGCCAAAGGGTTTTCCAAAAATAGCTCGTAAAACGCACATCCCTATCAGAAACAATGGTGCGTGGCAACCCAAACCTGGACACACAGTGGGTGAAGAATAACCTAGCAACTCCAGAGGCATCCGATGTCTTGGAACAAGGAATAAACAAGGCCATCTTGGAGAAGCGGTCAACCACTACAAAAATAGAATCATGCCGCCGTGCAGTACGGGGCAAACCAAGCACAAAGTCCATGCTGATATCCTGCCAAGGACTATCAGGGACAGGCAGAGGGGTATAAAGGCCAGTGTTCTGTTTCCTCTGTTTCGCTAGGGCACAAATACGACACTGGGCAACTATGCGGGCCACATCCCTCTTCAAACTGGGCCAGTAGAAACGGTGCTCAACAGCCTCTATGGTCTTGTTTCGGCCGAAGTGGCCGGCAAGACCTCCTGCATGAAGCTCCCACGTAAGAAAATCACGAACTGAAGTCCGTGGGATGCACAACCTATCACCTCGAAATAAGTGACCATCCTGAAGGACATACTCGCTAAACTCACGGGACGGTCCTGTCTGAAGGGCGGAATAGATGGGACCGAAGTCCGGGCAATCAATGTAGGCCTCCTTCAACTTTTCTAAACCAACCACCTGAACATTCATGGTGGATATCAACATCACCCGCCGACTAAGAGCATCGGCCACCTTGTTCTCGGCACCTGCCTTGTGCTTGAGAACGAATGTAAACTCCTGCAAATATTCCACCCATCTACTATGTCTGGCATTCAGCTTCTTTTGGGTGTGGAGAAACTTCAATGCCTCATGGTCAGAAAAGAGCACAAACTCCTGGTGGAGGAGATAGTGCCTCCAATAGCGTAAAGCCTGAACAACTGCGTAGAATTCCTTGTCGTAAGTAGAGTAACGCAGTTTGGCATCATTGAGTTTCTCACTAAAAAAGGCTATAGGGTGGGACTCCTGGCTAAGCACTCCGCCTATGCCTAAACCTGAGGCATCACATGTAACCTCAAACACTTTAGAAAAGTCAGGAAGTGTAAGAACGGGTGCCTGGGTCATGCGATCCTTGATAGTCTGGAAGGCTGTGGCCGCAGCCTTCGTCCAGGTAAACTCGCCCTTACGGATGCAATCCGTGATCGGGGCGGTGATAGAACTGAACCCCCTAATGAAACGGCGATAGAATGTGGCCAGACCATGAAAGCTCCTAACATCGTGGAGTGAGCGGGGCTCGGGCCACTCCACTATGGCACGGATCTTCTCCGGATCAGCGGAGACTCCGTCACGGGACATAATGAACCCTAAGAAAGAAACCTGGTCAGTCATGAAGCTACACTTCTTAGGGTTGGCAAACAAGCTCTCCCGTCTCAGAACAACACACACCTGCCTAAGGTGGTCTAGGTGTAACTCCCTAGTGCGGCTATAAATCAAGATATCGTCGAAGTAGACGACCAAAAACACTCCAATCATAGGACGCAACACCTGCGTCATCAACCGCATGAAGGTGCTAGGGGCGTTAGTCAGCCCGAAGGGCATGACCAACCACTCGTAAAGACCATCCTTGGTCTTAAATGCAGTCTTCCACTCATCACCGGGTCTGACCCTCACCTGGTGATAGCCACTCCTAAGATCGATCTTCGAGAAAATCGTGGCTCCCGACATCATATCAAGCAAGTCATCCAGCCGGGGAATGGGAAACCTATACTTAACCGTGATCTTATTGATCGCACGGCTATCGATGCACATACGCCATGTGCCATCCTTCTTTGGCGCTAGCAGGGCGGGAACAGCACAGGGGCTCTTGCTATCCCTAAGGGAACCCCTACTCATCAACTCATCAACCTGCCTCTGTAGCTCAGCATGGTCCGCGGGACTCATCCTATAATGTGGAAGATTGGGCAAGGACGAGCCCGGAACAAGATCAATCTCGTGCTGGATGTCACGCAAAGGTGGAAGGCCTTCGGGAAGGTCCTCCGGGAAGATATCAGCAAACTCTCGCAACATCTCAACTAACTGAGGGTCTGTCACTCCCTCGAGACTGGGGACTACCTCACCCGTCTCCCTGACAACCACAGCTAAAAGAGGGACACCACTAGTAACCTCTCTCTCCATCTCTCGGGGACTGATGATCATCAACCTTCTCGTAGGAGGAACATCTATGGTGAGGGTAGGAGAGGGGGTGGAAACAGGCACCGGAGGTGGTGGTGGTGGGGGCTTGACCTTCCCCTGGTGAGGGGTGGTCGTGGCATTCGGGCCGGCTGGTCCCCTAACAGTAGGGTCCCTAGGTGGGGCTGGGTGGAGGGTGATCCTGTGGCCGTTATGATCAAATGTGCAAGTGTTTGCACGGCCCTGTAGGGTGGCATCCATGTCAAACAACCATGGCCTCCCTAAAATAATGTTACCTACCTCCATAGGGAGAACATCGCACCAAACTTCATCCTGATAGGTCTGGAACTGAAGGGACACTAGGCAACGGAGCCTAACAGGAATGGAGGTGGAATCGACCCAAGAAACCCTATAGGGAGCAGGGTGGTCTACTGGGGTCAACCCAAGGCGGGTAACAGTGCCAGTAGATATGGCGTTAATGCAACTCCCGCTGTCAATGACAATCTTGCAAGCTTTACCCCCAAGCCTGCAGAAGGTGTGAAATATGGTGGTGCGACGCCAGTCATCACTCACCTGGGGCTGGGCTAGGATGCACCTAACTACCCCTAACTGTGGGTCACCCTGAAAATGGCTACCCTGGGCACCATCCTGCTCTCCCTCGAGCAGATCATCGAAGAACTCCTCAACCAAGTCCTGGTCTACCTCATAGCTAACAGGTATGGGCTCAGTGGGGGACTCAGTGGAAGCGGGGTCTGCCACGACAAGGGCCTTCCTCTCCCGAGTGGGGCATCTATCAGCAAAGTGGCCAAAGCCGCCACACCGGTAACAAGTACGTGCGCCCGCACTAGATGAGGCCCCAGCGGTCATAGGACTCTTGCCCTTGTCATCATGACGGGGCGCGGGGAGTAAAGGCTGTGAACGAGCAGGATGTGGGGGAGGCGGAAGTGTAGGGCGAGTGGGGGGGTAGGGTGCCTGCTGGCGAGGTGGAGGGAGCGGATCCCTAGGAAGGGGTGGACGAGGCCTGGGACCAGTGGGGTCCTGGCGAGGAGGCTCTGCGGGCCGGGCCGCCGGGTATCGACCATACTGGGTGGAAGTGGAGCGAGGGTCAAGACCCCTCTGACTAGGCATCCCCGGACGAAAGGTGGGGCCAAACTCCAACTCAAATTGCTCTAACTCTAGGGCAACCTGGTAAGCTAGCTCTAAAGTGTCTACCTGGCGACGGTAGAGCTCATACTGATACTCGGGCCTCAAGCCACGGCGAAAACGAGAAACAGGCATGCCCTTCTCTTCATCAACTCCACATCGCAAATAATACTCGTCAAATTCGGCGATGTACTCGGTCACGGACCGATCGCCCTGACTAAGGGTCTGCCATCGGTCAATGAGCCTCTGGCGGTAAGAAGGAGGGACATACTTCTCGCGGAGCTTACGCCGCATATCAAACCAGGTCTCTATGGGTGGGTCCTGCCTCTGTAACATCAGACTCTCGACATTCCTCCAGTAGGTCTGGGCTCTACCCATGAGCTTCATCTTGGCAAATCGGACTTGCCGCAGCTCAGACATCTCAACCCATTCGAAATACCTATCCATGCTATTCTCCCAGTCTATGTAGGCTTTTGGGTCAAGAGACCCCTCGAAAGTGGGTGGATCGGCACGGACGGTCCTAAGGGCCCTATCATCCTCATCCTGGTGTGGTCGACGACCACGGTACTGGCGTCCATTCCCCTCAAAATCCATCTCGGACCCATAGTCATCAAGGTCGGGGGCTCGGGGACGTCGCTCCTGAGCCCGAGGGGCTTGGGCGGCAGCAACAAGAGGAGCTTGGTTGGCTCTAGGAGAGTCCTGGCGGTGCACCTCATCTATCCCACCTATCCGTCCAACAAGACCCTGGAGGGCCAAATCGGACACGGTGGCACGATCCTCAATGACCTTCAGACGATTATCTAGACGCTCAGTCAACTCCTTGATGGACTGGTCGGATTTGTCCATACGGACCATAAGTTGGGCAATCAGATCCTCTAGAGATGGGCGTCCCTGAGGTGGGTGTTGGTCACCCATGGCGTCCGGGCGATGGTAGTCCGTACCACCCCGAGTGGGCATGCAAAGGAGGCTAACACCCTAAGACCTAGAGGGACACGAATGCAAGGAGATGCAAGACTCAAACAAGACACGACAAAAACCTAAACACGACCCTAAGACCCAACCTGTAAGGACAAGTTGGTAACCTGGCTCTGATACCAAAATTTGATGGGGGACGGGGACCGACACGGACTAAGACTCACAAAAGACTCTAACTCAGGCCAGCAGTAGCACGCTCAAGGGTCGCCAAGTGGCTGACCACCGTGATATCCCACAGAATGAGGGACGTCTCTCAACAGAAACTCCGACCTCGGCCGTCCCAAGGAGGGAAGCGCACGTGTCTAGGCGTATAGTCGACCTCCAAAGACAAGGGGAGTCGAGTCCTAGCTCGAAGCTCGGCTAGTGCTAACGGACGGGTG
Source organism: Amorphophallus konjac (assembly GCA_022559845.1). Taxonomy (NCBI): domain Eukaryota; kingdom Viridiplantae; phylum Streptophyta; class Magnoliopsida; order Alismatales; family Araceae; genus Amorphophallus; species Amorphophallus konjac. The sequence goes on from CM040126.1 coordinate 413,750,698, forward strand.
CTCTCACTCACGGTCCGCGGTGATGGCAAAAGTAGCTAGGCGCCTACTCTCTCTCACGCGGCATATTCAATCACATACTAAAAGAGCAAGCAAAGGTGGAGGAGTCGGAGCGCGTACCTCCACGCCTAGGCGTGGGGAAGGAACCCCGGCCGTGGACCAACAACCCGATACACCAGAGCAATAAATTACAACCCCCAATAATGGCCCACTCCTCGCAGGGAGGTAAGAGGCTACAAACAATACGTTCGGGTTGCCGGACACGGGTTGACGGGCCGCACTCGATGACGGGCGCGATGCTGCAGAATCGGTGCCGCGCGCGCCTGGACGAAGACGGGTCCCACGGGTTGATGCGATGTCCGTTCGAGGCACCGTCAGAGAGGACGCGTTGCTGATGGCTGGAGGAACGCTCAGACCAGAGGGGACGCGCTGGATGCGCCGGTGGTGGCCGTGGGCGCTGCCGAAAACCAGGTCTGGTTCTGTGGTCGCAGAACCGCGCACGCCGTCGGTAAAATCTGGAACTCGGTCGTCTGGTGCCCGAACAGGTCCGGGCCGGTTGGAGGTGAGAGCTGACTGGCAGAGGTGACCCTCGGCCAAACGGCGTCGGCAGATGATGCCGACACGAGTCGCAGGAGCCGCTGGAAGTTGGGGTTGGTTCGCTGGGCGGACTGTGCAGGCACGCCGGCGCAACCCCACGAGATCGACCGCCACGGACGGTGACGATGTCGAAACGCGACGCCGTCGGCGGCGTTGGAAAGCTGACTCGGAGATCCACGAACCCTGAAGAAACCAGCGCAAAAGACGCAGCGTGGAGGCCTGGGGAAAATCCGCAATCAGGGTCTCCCCGCTGGGCGAGCAGAGAAAGTGGTGCTGGCGCAGGTCGGCGGAGAAAATCGGTACGGGCAGTGCCGATCTCCGATTGATGCAAAACCGGCGCCGACGCGAAGCTGATCCGCAGACGTATCTCCAGAAAATAGATCGTGGCAAAACTCGTCCAAGAAGGGGGCGCGAGCTCTGCTACAAGTCGGGGCAGAAATCTGGAATCACGCACACGAACCGTTGAGGAAGAAGATGAGGATAAGAGGGAACCCCGGAGTCCACCGAGGGCTGAGGCTTCACACCTCGCCGTTCTCCCGTCGCAGGAGAAGAGAAAGAGAGAGAGAGGGGCGCAAATGCCTTGCACAATAATCCATTTTTGTATTCAAATTATGTCTAAACCGTGATCAGTACAAGGAGAAGATTACTTATAGGGGAAGGGGAATTAGGGTTTTCACCCAAGCCAAAGGGAAGGGGGGGCGCAAAAGGGAGGGGGTAGGGGCGGCCATCCCTCCTCCAAACAGGGGGGTGCGATCCATCCTCCTCCAATCAAGGAGGAATCCAAGGGGGGGGGGCGCCCAAAGGGGAAAGAGGGGAGAGGAGGAAAGGGGAAAGGAGGGGGGCCCAAAAAGGAAAGAGGAGGGGCAAGAGGGGGAAGGAGGCGCAGCCACCCTAGGTGGGGGGGTTGCGCCCTCCTCTCCAAACCCTAACCCTAACCCACTAACCAAGGACCAAGGCTTGGCCCAATAAGAGAGGAAGAAAGCCATTATCCCTACATAGCCTGATAACAATAGGAAAGAAACTAGATAACGTGTCCACGCAGGGACCAAACCTAGGCCCAACATGGCCTAAAGCATAATAAAAAGATAACTAGAAGGTGCCGCCGTCGCCGAGCCACAAGGAGGTAGCGGTGTGCCGGGTGCTCCGTCGAGGATAGCGCCGTGTGTCCTCACCAAGTACAGTCGGCAGCTGGCTTAGGGTTTTGTGTTCGCTTTCCGCCTAGTTTCTCGCTTGAGAGCTTGAGTGCGCTGTGCGGCGCTGTGAATGTGGTTGCTTTCCGTGGCTTTCGTGCCAGCATGGGGTCTAAGGATCGAGGTCGAGAGCCTTCTCCCTCATCGGTGGTGGCCCTGGTTATGCTGCATTGGGTAGAGGTTGCTGGCAGGCGTGAGCTCACGGTGCTGCGTTCGAGGAATCTGCAGCGTGGTCAGGTGACTGGAGAGGATTGTTCGTGGTTAAGTGGCCGTGAGCGTGCTTCGAGGGAGCTGCTGTCGGTTTTGGCCACTCCAGCTTGAGGTTTGTCCAGCACCTGAGGTGTTCTGATCGAGAGGTGTGCTCGGGTGAGCGGAGGATCTTCTCGGTGAGGTACTGTTTCGTCGAGCCTGATGTTCCTGTCGTGCTCTGGGGCGTCAGAAATGATGTGTCGGTCCTGATGGTTTTGTGGATTTTGAGGCAATATTGGGCTGTGGTGTCCCAGTAAGTCTTGCTCCTGCGCTCTTGTGTGCGATTGGGTTGTGTTCGCCCTGGAGTTGGCTTGAGATGTGAAGGCCCCACGGCGAGTTCGGGACTCGAGGATGAGCGCCGGCGGTTGTCGTTATGGCTCGTGTTGCGGCTCTTGGCGTGGTGTGTTGCAGTTCGAGGAATTGCAGCAGTGGTGCATCGAGAGATGCTGTGATTATGGTCCGATGTGACACTCACCGAGTGTGTCGGAGGCACTGACCTTATGGAAGTTGTAATGCCCTGGATCCTTGGTGGATCTTTGCTGGATCCTTTGCAGGTCTGGTTGGATCTCTGTTGGATCTTTTGGATCTGTTTCGGATTGGTTTCGTTGAGTTTTGGTTCGCTTTGGTGGCTTCTGAGTTGAGTTTGACGAGCCGTGTGGGTTTTTCGCAGGTACTAGTTACGGAACCCTATGGTGAGTTTATTTGTCAATTCTCGAACTCGTGGATGCTTCAGCAACGATGTACTCTTCGTGCCGGTCGTTTTGACTATTTTTACGTATTTTTCTGAATTTGTGCATTTTCGACGCATTTTCAGAATTTTCAAAAATTAGAAAAATTTCCTAATTTCTTTTCTTTTTTATTTCTTTTCCTCTCTCTCTCTCCTCACTCTCGCCGTTCCTCTCTCTCTCTCCCGTTCTCTCTCGTTCTCCCTCCCTCTCGCCTCCGGCTGCAGACGGAGCGGTGCAGGGGCTGGGTGGCGACGTGGCGGAGCTGTCGAGGTGCGCGATGGGGCGAGGATCGGATCGATTCTGGCGCGATCCCGAACGGTGGATTCAAAGCCGGTGAAATCGGTTCGTGAGTGGATTTCGGCGTGGTTTAGTCCCTTCGGGGCACGATTTCTTCGGTGGAGGTAGGGTGACTGATCCTCACTTCGTCCTCTCCGTTTTCCCTGCCATTGCACGTTGTTAGGCTAGGAAATGGTCGTGTTTGGGCTGGGCTTGCCTAAACCGTGATTTTCGTGGTTTTTAGGGTCGGTCGGTAAATGGCGACTGTTTGCGGCGTAGTTAGTTTCTAACTGACCGCTGGGATGTCAGGATCCCATCCACGTTGATTTCGTGTGGTTTGGTGTTCATCCGAGGCCGGTAGAAGCCCGAGAACCTCGGTGACCCACTTAGGGTCGATTCGTGGAAATCGCCCTGATCTTGCGTTTTTGAGCTTGCATGTGGGCATTTTGGCCCTCTTGTGTTGTTTTCCAGCGTTTGGGTTTGTTTCCCCTGCGCTTCGGCGTGAATGGGGCGTGGAACGGGCCGGTTTGGCCATTCCTATGTTTTCCCGCAGTAGCCGGTGTGGCGGTCGTGCCAGCGACCATCACTTGCCTCTGACGGTCCCTCGATAGACCGTTACTTCGTTTGAGGTTTTAACGTTTTATGGCTTCTGGGTGTGTGACGGCCCTGGTCTGGCGCGTCACACCCATGTAACGCACCTGAGCATGTGTGTTACATGACGTTTGTCGTTTTGCGGATTGAGTATGGCGGTTCCTCTGACGGCCTGGTCCTGGCGCGTCAGAGTGTTGTAACGCGCCCAGGTTGGGCCGTTACATTGTGTTTGACCGAGCTTGGCTGGCGTTGACCGTTTAAGGCGGTTGATGTAGCGGTCGTGTCCCCGTGCGTCACAGCGTTGTAACGTGCCGTGCTTAGGCCGTTACATGTTGTTTGGCTGAGGGCTAGGTGGATGTGTGCTATCTTGTGTGTGACGGCCTTGCCCCCGTGCGTTATTTGGATGTAACGCGTCCTCGTGGGACCGTTACATGGCCTAGCTCAACCTTTGTTTTCTGTCTTCGGGTTATGTTAGTAACGCGCCTGCCCCTGTGCGTCATTTGGTTCTGGCGCGTTTCCCCTGCCGCGTTGCTTGCTTGTAACACGCTTGGCCTTGTGCGTTACTTGGCCTTGATTCGTGTGTTTATGTTTTAGAGTGGTTAGGGTGGTGTGTGAGTGACGGCCTATCGTCCGACCGTCACTTGGTGTGTAACGGCCGTGGTCTAGACCGTCACATGCTTGTAGCGGTCTAGTGGTGGTGCGTTACATCCCTTGTGCTTCGATTTCCGTGATTTCGATTTCGGCTTGTCTTGGCTTGTCCTTGTGGTCTGCCCGTTGTCCCGTGGATGTCTCCCGCCATCCTATGAGGGCTAAGACTACGTTGTAAGGTGGCCAGGCGTCTTCTTGCTTGAGGTAGGATTTCCTATCCTACCTTTGCTTGTGTTTTGGTCTGGTTCCGGTCAACCCGGTGTGACCCAGTGGTTGACATGTGATCTTGTGTGTGTGTGTCTCGGTGGTTGTGCCCGGCTCGAGACACTGCTTCTGGATGTCTCGAGGTGTTGTTCTACCGCGGTTTGCGTGTCCAGGCGTGTCTGAGGGTTCTTGGTGTTTCCCTCAGATCTCCGTGTGTTATTTTCTGCGGAGCGTGGTTTCTTCTGGCTTAGGATTAGACCGATTGGCGGCTTGTTCCGCTGTTTGTGACGATCTTGCCGTTGAGTCGTCTGACTCAAGGATCGTCACGTTGTAGGTCTAGTTGCCTGGTCCTGAGTCTGTTGGAGGTTGTTTGGCTGCCTTGGTGCTTTGTTGTGCACGAGACAGGGCTTTTATTAGAATGTCTGTGCTTTAGCACCTGTGTTTCGGAGTCTGTGCCTTGTGAGCCTCCACTAGTTGTAGCCCTAGGCTTTTGCTGACCCACCGGGAGTGGTGGAGGGGTGTTTCCTGTTGCGTTTGGTACGTATGGTTCTTAAGCTAGTTCCGTGGGCCCCGGCCAACGGTAGCATCCTACCGAGGGGAATACTAGCTAGAGGCCTGACCTAGGAAGAGGTCGGTGTGTGCACACATGGTCAGGGACTGGGGACTTGCGCCAACAGGCGTGGCCCTGACTAGTCACTCGCAGTTGGTGCTATAGTTTCGTGCTGTGGTACCTTGTTTCCTTGGAATTGTTGTTCCTTGGACCTGGTTCTTGGTGTGTCTTGTCCTTGAGAGACTTGACACTTGTGGCGCAGTGTAAGACGTCAGTGGACGCATCTGGCTGTTCTTCTGGGAGGAGGGTGCTCCTGTCACTTGGTGCGGTGACTCTCGGCGTTTTCTTGCGCGCTGTGACCTTTTCGAGTTGCCCGCTCGTGGTCGTACTCGAGGTCAGTGTTTTGTCGTTTGCATGACGTTCTAGTCATGCGTGGGGCTGCGTGCACGACGTTTCCAGTCGTGTTTGTCTGTGTTTTCGGCATCGGCGTCTGCCTTCGCCTTTGCTTTGGCTGACGGACTGGGTTACCCTACTGTGTGAGTTTGGGGTCGACCGTCTGTTGCCGTTTGAAGTAGCTTAGGGTGCCGAGTTCTCCTCGGTGGCCGTTGTTCCGTGTTTTACGGCCTCGCTCTTCTTTGTTGTTGAGCTCCCCTTGCTCTTAGCCTGTTCCCTACTCCTGTTGTACCCTGTCTGTTTACAGGTTTGTAGTGTAGCCTTTCCTGCTTTGCTGCACTCGTTGTTTCTGTTGCTTCCGTTGCACTGTGTATTTTCCAGTGGGGATCCCCGTGACCCCTACTGAGTTTCTTTTTTGAGACTCACCCCTACCTTTCAGGTGGGCTTCGCCGCTTGCCTCTGCTGTTCCTGGTGGAGCGCGTCTTTGTAGCTGCCAACTGTACCTGCGTCGGGCTTCTCCCGACTCCTGTGTACGTTCTTTTCTGTCAGACTGTACTTGTTGTTTTTCCTTTGGACTAGACTCTGGTGTATAATTGTAAAATTTGAATTATTAATGAAAAAATAATTTTATTTCTGCTACTCTAGCAATCTAATCTAATGAAATTTAATTGCTTACTATTATATCTGCTGGCTTCAATGTATTCCACACACTCCTTTTTCCCTTCGGCGCTTTCCCGCGCTTGGGAGGCCTCGCGGGTCCCATGTGGTATCACGTGTATTCGGTATTTATACCGGGTGCACCGGGTATCCGGAATCCGGGTCGCCACAGCTGGTATCAGAGCAGTGTTCTGAGATGTTGGGAGTTCTTTTTCTGAGCTATCAGATCATTATCGTGTGAGATACATCGAAATCCAGATATACAGTTACCAGAGTCCTTGAGGTCCAGTACAGTCTCTTACTGGCGTAGGTGTTGCGATGTTTGTCGCGGTGTTTTCCATGTGTGGTCTTGTGCGTGCTTTGTTGGCACTGTACGAGATGGTTTTGCTCTCGTCTGGGTGTGACGAGGTGCTTCATTTCGGTTTTAATGTTGGTCTCGATCGTGTTGCACTTGGCAGTGTTTGTCGGTTGGCATGAACCTGCAATGCATTGTTTGAGCTGTTTCTGTGTTTCGCACAGGTGGCTTATGACTTTTAGCGTTGGTGTGATGGCCATGCACGTTCTTACGTTGCTTTGGTTGTCCCGGCTTGAGTCTGTGTAGCTCCTGATGTGTTTTGCTTCTGTTGAAGTGCTCGATTAGATCCCGTGTTAGAGAAGTTGCTCAGGCGAGCTAGGATTCCCCTTCTTGGTGAGCTTTTGTGGTTGAGCTTCTTGCTTCTCGTCCCTTCTGGTGGATTCTTTTCGAGTGTTGCTTTGGAATTGCTGTCTTAGTGATGCCGTTTGTCCTGTGTCTGCTTAAGTGTAGACAGCATTATTTTGAGCCTGATCTGCTCCTTGTTTTACGGTTGCTTGGCTTTGGACTCCATAATGGTGTTAAGAGCTGTCGTGTACCATATTTGTCGTGCTGTGTCTGACGGCCGATGTGTTGTGAAGGCTCATTTGTCGTTCTAGGACGTGAAGGTAAGCTGAGATTGCTGCTTTCCGCGTGCTTTGTGCTGAAGCTGGTGCTCTTCCTTTGTTGCACATAGGCTCTTTGTCATCGGTTGTTCGCGTGATCAGTACTCGTGGTGTGTGGTTTGCGATCTTTGTTGATTGCGATGGCGCCTGGTATGTGCTGAGATGCGATTACCGATGTTGTTTTGTTGCCTATGTGCATTGTTGAGAGTACAGCTGAAGTGTGTGGGTTGGTTACCCATTTGTCGAGAGGTTTTGTTCCTTCTCGATGTGGCTTTGTCTTGGCTTCCTGCGCCTTGACTTTGCCCGTTGCCGTGCCGTTGTTTGTGATTTTCTTGTGTTGTCATCGGCATCGTGCGAGTGTTGGGGAATTTGTCGGCATTCCTTGCTGATTGAGTACCCTTTTGCTCTGCATTTCTTTCTTGGGTGTTGTGCTCGCGAGGTGTATTTGTAGTCCTTGAGTTGCGTTCCCCGAGATTGTTGTCCTTTCTCGTTGTTGTGGGTCTTTTTCTTGGTGAGCAGTCTGATGCGTGACCCGTTCCTTGTGGTCGTGTGCTCAGCTGTTTCTGTGCCTTGATGTGACCCTGCTTGCAGTGTGTTCCATGGTTCTGTGTGTTCTGCAGACCTGGAATTCTGCAGGTGTTACCGTTGTGTTGTTTTGGCGCTGTTTCTTTATGATTTTGTGTCTCTGCCTTGGACCATGGTCTTGTCTTGTCAGTTGGCTTGCTGTACTCCCTTTCCTGGTAGAGTTAGCTTGCGACTTGATCACATGAAATATCTGAGTGAGTGCTGACTTGATTGTGTTTGTGGTCCAGTGTTGTTGTTGTCGTTGGTGTCCTGTGTGCCAGGTGTTCCCTGTTACCTTTGGCACTGGAGCCGATGATGTGGTCGAGCTGTCAGCAGTGAGGACTGTGTCTCCTTGTGTAAGCTGCCGCTTGCCATGCTGTTGTTGTGTTTCTCGGTTGTCTGTTGTTGTGGCAGTCGTGTCTCCGTTCCTGGTGAGACGTAAACGACGTTGCCTTTGCTTCGGAGGTGTCAGATGTGTTCACTTTGGTGTCATGCTCGTGCTGTGGACTTACTGTCTTGGAAGCTAGAGCGTGTACCTGTAATTGTGATCTGACGGTGTTCCTCTGAGCTGTGTTTTTCGAGATTTGTGTCATTTTATCGTGATTGTGCGGTTGGGTTGTTCTTCCCTGCTTCTCCTTTATTAGTCCTTAATTTCGAGGGTGAAATTTCTTAAAGGAGGGGAGGATGTAATGCCCTGGATCCTTGGTGGATCTTTGCTGGATCCTTTGCAGGTCTTGTTGTATCTCTGTTGGATCTTTTGGATCTGTTTCGGATTGGTTTCGTTGAGTTTCGGTTCGCTTTGGTGACTTCCGAGTTGAGTTTGACGAGCCGTGTGAGTTTTTCGCACGTACTAGTTACAGAACCCTACGGTGAGTTTGTTTGTCAATTCTCGAACTCGTGGATACTGCAGCGACGATGTACTCTTCGAGTCGGTCGTTTTGACTATTTTTACGTATTTTTCTGAATTTATGCATTTTCGGCGCAATTTCAGAATTTTCAGAAATTCGAAAAATTTCCTACTTTCTTTTCTTTTTTATTTCTTTTCCTCTCTCTCTCTCCTCACTCTCGCCGTTCCTCTCTCTCTCTCCCGTTCTCTCTCGTTCTCCCTCCCTCTCGCCTCCGGCTGCAGACGGAGCGGTGCAGGGGCTGGGTGGCGACGTGGCGGAGTTGTCGAGGTGCGCGATGGGGCGAGGATCGGATCGATTCTGGCGCGATCCCGAACGGTGGATTCAAAGCCGGTGAAATCGGTTCGCGAGTGGATTTCGGCGTGGTTTAGTCCCTTCGGGGCACGGTTTCTTCGGTGGAGGTAGGGTGACTGATCCTCACTCCGTCCTCTCCGTTTTCCCTGCCATTACACGTTGTTCGGCTAGGAAACGGTCGTGTTTGGGCTTGGTTTGCCTAAACCATGATTTACGTGGTTTTTAGGGTCTGCCGGTAAACGGAGACTGTTTGCGGCGTAGTTAGTTTCTAACTGACCGCTGTGATATCAGGATCCCATCCACGTTGATTTCGTGTGGTTTGGTGTTCATCCGAGGCCGGTAGAAGCCCGGGAACCTCGGTGACCCACTTAGGGTCGATTCGTGGAAATCGCCCCGATCTTGCGTTTTTGAGCTTGCATGTGGGCGTTTTGGCCCTCTTGTGTTGTTTTCCAGCATTTGGGTTTGTTTCCCCTGCGCTTCGGCGTGAATGGGGCGTGGAACGGGCCGGTTTGGCCATTCCTATGTTTTCCCGCCATAGCCGGTGTGGCAGTCGTGCCAGCGACCGTCACTTGCCTCTGACGGTCCCTCGATAGACCGTTACTTCGTTTGAGGTTTTAACGTTTTATGGCTTCTGGGTGTGTGACGGCCCTGGTCTGGCGCGTCACACCCATGTAACGCGCCTGAGCCTGTGCATTACATGTCGTTTGTCGTTTTGCGGATTGAGTATGGCGGTTCCTCTGACGGCCTGGTCCTGGCGCGTCAGAGTGTTGTAACGTGCCCAGGTTGGGCCGTTACATTGTGTTTGACCGAGCTTGGCTGGCGTTGACCGTTTAAGGCGGTTGATATAGCGGTCGTGTCCCCGTGCGTCACAGCGTTGTAACGCGCCGTGCTTAGGCCGTTACATGCTGTTTGGCTGAGGGCTGGGTGGATGTGTACTGTCTTGTGTGTGACGGCCTTGCCCCCGTGCGTTATTTGGATGTAACGCGTCCTCGTGGTACCGTTACATGGCCTAGCTCAACCTTTGTTTTCTGTCTTCGGGTTGTGTTAGTAATGCGCCTACCCCTGTGCGTCGTTTGGTTCTGGCGCGTTTCCCCTACCGCGTTGCTTGCTTGTAACGCGCTTGGCCTTGTGCGTTACTTGGCCTTGATTTGTGTGTTTGTGTTTTAGAGTGGTTAGGGTGGTGTGTGAGTGACGGCCTATCATCCGACCGTCACTTGGTGTGTAACGGCCGTGGTCTAGACCGTCACATGCTTGTAGCGGTCTAGGGGTGGTGCGTTACATCCCTTGTGCTCCGATTTCCGTGATTTCGGTTTCGGCTTGTCTTGACTTGTCCTTGTGGTCTGCCCGTTGTCCCGTGGATGTCTCCCGCCATCCTATGCGGGCTAAGACTACGTTGTAAGGTGGCCAGGCGTCTTCTTGCTTGAGGTAGGATTTCCTATCCTACCTTTGCTTGTGTTTTGGTCTGGTTCCGGTCAACCCGGTGTGACCCAGTGGTTGACATGTGACCTTGTGTGTGTGTGTCTCGGTGGTTGTGCCCTGCTCGAGACACTGCTTCTGGATGCCTCGAGGTGTTGTTCTACCTCAGTTTGCGTGTCCCGGCGTGTCTGAGGGTTCTTGGTATTTCCCTCAGATCTCCGTGTGTTGTTTTCTGCGGAGCGTGGTTTCTTCTGGCTTAGGATTAGACCGATTGGCGGCTTGTTCCGCTGTTTGTGACGATCTTGCCGTTGAGTCGTCTGACTCAAGGAACGTTACGTTGTAGGTCTAGTTGCCTGGTCCTGAGTCTGTTGGCGGTTGTTTGGCTGCCTTGGTGCTTTGCTGTGCATTAGACAGGGCATTTCTTAGACTGTCTGTGCTTTAGCACCTATGTTTCGGAGTCTGTGCCTTGTGAGCCTCCACTAGTTGTAGCCCTAGGCTTTTGCCGACCCACCGGGAGTGGTGGAGGGGTGTTTCCTATTGCGTTTGGTACGTACGGTTCTTAAGCTAGTTCCGTGGGCCCCGGCCAACGGTAGCGTCCTACCGAGGGGAATACTAGCTAGAGGCCTGACCTAGGTAGAGGTCGGTGTGTGCACACGTGGTCAGGGACTGGGTACTTGCGCCGACGGGCGTGGCCCTGACTAGTCACTCGCAGTTGGTGCTGTAGTTTCGTGCTGTGGTACCTTGTTTCCTTGGAACTGTTGTTCCTTGGACCTGGTTCTTGGTGTGTCTTGTCCTTGAGAGACTTGACACTTGTGGCGCAGTGTAAGACGTCAGTGGACGCATCTGGCTGTTCTTCTGGGAGGAGGGTGCTCCTGTCACTTGGTGCGGTGACTCTCGGCGTTTTCTTGCGCGCTGTGACCTTTTCGAGTTGCCCGCTCGTGGCCGTACTCGAGGTCAGTGTTCTGTCGTTTGCATGACGTTCTAGTCATGCGTGGGGCTGTGTGCACGATGTTTCCAGTGGTGTTTGTCTGTGTTTTCGGCGTCGGCGTCTGCCTTCGCCTTTGCTTTGGCTGACGGACTGGGTTACCCTACTGTGTGAGTTTGGGGTCGACCGTCTGTTGCCGTTTGGAGTAGCTTAGGGTGCCGAGTTCTCCTCGGTGGCCGTTGTTCCGTATTTTACGGCCTCGCTCTTCTTTGTTGTTGAGCTCCCCTTGCTCTTAGCCTGTTCCCTACTTCTGCTGTACCTTGTCTGTTTACAGCTTTGTAGTGTAGCCTTTCCTGCTTTGCTGCACTCCTTGTTTCTGTTGCTTCCGTTGCACTGTGCATTTTCCAGTGGGGATCCGCGTGACCCCTACTGAGTTTCTTTTTTGAGACTCACCCCTGCTTTTCAGGTGTGTTTCGCCGCTTGCCTCTGGTGTTCCTGGTGGAGCGCGTCTTTGTAGCTGCCAGCTGTACCTGCATCGGGCTTCTCTCGACTCCTGTGTACGTTCTTTTCTGTCAGACTGTACTTGTTATTTTTCCTTTGGACTAGACTCCGGTGTATAATTAAAAAATTTAAATTATTAATGAAAAATTAATTTTATTTCTGCTACTTTAGCAATCCAATCTAATGAAATTTAATTGCTTACTGTTATATCTGCTGGCTTCAATGTATTCCACACACTCCTTTTTCCCTTCGGCGCTTTCCCGCGCTTGGGAGGCCTCGCGGGTCCCATGTGGTATCACGTGTATTCGGTATTATACCGGGTGCACCGGGTATCCGGAATCCGGGTCGCCACAGAAGCGATGGCTTTCCTTGGTGCTGGATGGTGCTGTTTCCAGCATGCGTGAGGTTCGAGGTCAGGTCGACCGTGGAGTTCTTCCGTTGGTCGGAAGTGCGTTTGGTCTCCCCTTTGGTTGGAGAGATTGTGTTGGGCTAAGGTTCGTCGTCTTGCATGAGTACCCTGTTCCTGTGTTGGAAGCAGTGTCAGGCGTCGGTGTTGGACCTGGATGGGGTTGTTGAGGATGTCGCCTGATGATGGTCGAGGACGTGTTGGTCAGAGTCGGTGGCTTGGTGTCTGACTTGTGTTCCCAGTCGTGTCCTCGGTTGAGATCGTGTTGTGAGGAAGTGGTCTTTGGCAGACGATGGGTCCTGTTTGGCGGCTGTGTGTGGCTGGTGAGCCTAACCGTGTGACCGACCACATCAGTGTCTGGTGGTTCTACGTTCTTGTCGGATTGTGACGGTGAGATGTATAATTAATCGGGGACCCAGAGTGCTTTGGTCGTGGTGTCGGCAACTAGGTCGCCGTGAGCACTGTTCAGGTGGTGTCCCGTGGCTCTGTGGTAAGGGCGGAATCGGGATTGGCAGGTGTCCACTTGGATTGATCAAAGGATTTGATGAGACCAGATGGAAGAGTGACGCCTTTGGGCGGAGACCTTTTTGTGAGATTGGCGTCGGATTGGTGGTCCTTGATAGGATGGTGGTGTCGCAATGGTTATCCCTGGTTTGGTGACCAGCATGGGATGGTTCCCCTATAAGTCTGAGTCCAGTGAGGTGATGACTGAAGACACCAGGATCTTATCATTTGGTTTCATCGTGCTCCCCAAGAAGGTCGAGTTGATGTGATGATCGAGATCAGATGCGGAATCCGAGAGGAGTGTGGCTCGAGTTGTGGTAATTGTCTGTGTGTGAGTCAGTGGATGACCTGCTGTGGGGCTGGATCGTGCCCGTTGGGCCGGTGGAGGTTTCCCGTTGACGTGTATCTGGCGACCAGTGGATGGTCTTTTCACAGACAGAAGATGCTGGTTGTCGGGGCTCGAGTGTGGCGAGAGCCGTGTGCCAGCGAGACCTTTGTTGGTCGTTTCTGTGATGTGCCTTTCTGGATGGGATCTGGGCTTTGTCGAACTTTGTCTTCTGACAAGAGTTGGCACAGTGTATGTCCGGCTTTCGGCTTGCCTTGCGTGGAGTGTTTCTTGGTGTTGAGCCGATGAGCTGGTTGCGGTCTATTGAGAGGAATGCTTGAGCTGGTAGAGGCTCTATTTTGGTTGCTCTCTTGAGGAGGGTGTGCGACCTGTCAGCTGGCTGTGAAGCTGATGTGCGATTTGTCTGCCGACCATAGGATGGATCGGTAGCTGGTTCTCGTGGCGAGGGTTGTGATTCCTCGGTGAGCAAGATTGTGGATGCGGCGCCATGGTGGATTCTCGCGTTGTCTGCGGTGATGCCGAACTGTGCCCTTTGGTATATGCCTGCTCTATTGGCCAGTGTGCTCGGCGCGAGGAGCGAGGTGTTGTGTGTGATTGTAAGTCTGGTTGTGTCCCTCAGGATTGGTGTTTTTGTGAGGATCGAGGTTTTCTATACTGGGGCTCTGACAGCGTGTCAGTTCGTTCAGTGTTCTTCCGCTGTGACTTTGTGCTTGGTCCTGAATTTCGGGGATGAAATTCCTTTAAGGGGGGAGGGCTGTAATGCCACAGGTTTTTTGGATCCTTCTTCTCGGGTCCCAAATCTGGTTTCTTAGAGTATTAGACTCCGTTGTGTCCGGAATTTTATTTCGGACATCTTTCATGTTCGGATCGGCGCGATCCGGAGTCGTTTCGGAGGTCGGAAGAGCTCCGCGGCTTTTCCGCGTGTGTTTTCCGATTCCCTGTGTGTGTTTCGGAAATTCCTTCGGAACCTCGTTGCGGGTGAACCGGGCGGTTCACCTGGACGCGAGACGTACCATTGTGATCAGCGCGTCGCGAGGTTCGAGGAGGTGTATTTTTCTATTTTTTGGAATTTTCTCGATTTTTCGGATTTTCCTATATAAACCCCCACCCTCTCTCTTCCTCTCATTTCTCACTCTCACCCTCTCTCTCTTCTCCCACTCTCTCCTCTCACTCTCTCCTCTCCGGCGGCCGACGGACCGAGGCGGGGGCGAGGCGGGGTGATGCGGGCGAGGAGGACGGCGAGGATGGGTCGAGGATCGAGGCTCGAGGGCGCGGTGAAGCCGGTTCGCGGGCGTGGAGGCACCGACGGGGTTTTGGAGGCATTTCTTCGTGGATCGGCGTCCACGGTGCGCGAAATCTTCGGTGGAGGTAGGGATATGGACCCCCAGCTCGTGCACTTCCTTTCCCGTGAGTTTCGTAGGCCGTGGTGAGCCGAGCGGGTGGAATCGGGGTTTTTTTGGGCTAAACCAATGTTTTAGGGCTTGTGGGCCGATTTCTCGTTTTACGGCGTTTTTCGCCGATCCAGGGGTTTAGATGCATGCCTAGGGACTTGGGGATGGAATCCCCTTTGTTTACCCATCACCCGGGGGTGAACGGGGCGTGGATCGGTATTTTGGATGGTTTCCCGCCGTAACGTTCTCGGGAGGGTGTGACGGTCATTCCAGTGACCGTTACATATGTGTAACGCGCCTGGGCAGGGGCGTTACATTCCCTTTGCTTTGGGCTTTGGCGTTCGTGGGTGTGACGGTCCCACGATAGACCGCCACAGCCGTGTGACGCGCCTGGGTGGGTGCGTCACATCCCCTGTTACCTAGCTGAGGGCTGGGGGTGTAACGGCCCCCGACGGACCGTTACATGCGCGTGACGTGCCTAGGGTGGGCCTTTTGGGGTGTTCCAACCGTTGTCGTTTGACCGTTGGGTGTCTGTGTGTGTAACGCGCTGGACCAGGTGAGTTACATTCGTGTAACGCGCTAGGGTAGGCGCGTTACATCCCGTTTTCACACTAGGAGCGTGAGGCGCGTGTGACGCACCAGGGCAGGCGCGTTACATTTGTGTAACGCACTGAGCCAGGTGCGCTACATCCTGCGTTCCTATGGGCCGTGTAACGGCCTGCGTTAGGCCGCCAGGTGGATGTGACGGTCCAGCCTAGACTGTTACATCCCTGTGACGGTCTAGGGCTAGACCGTCAGGCGTTGTGTTGCACCGAGGTGAGTTTTTGTGTTCTCCGCCTTGTTCCGCGATGTGTGGGTCCCCGGTCGACCCGGTTGGGACCCAGTGGTCGACTTGCAGTCTCGTGAGTGCCAGACACCCATAGGATTCTGTGTCCGTGTTTTGAGGGTGTCTGGAGGACCGTGTTACCTCATTTAGCGTGCCCATGGGGTTGAGAGTCCGGGTGACTTCTCGCGTGTTGGGCTTTCGTGTCACACTCGATCGAGTCACCGTGCATCGGTGTGTGTGCAGTGGGGTCTCCCCCACATGTCGTGGGTTTCTTTGGAAGGCGATTCCCATGTGGGCCACGTGTTTGGCCTTGGACTGCGAGTCCAGTTATTCGGCCTGGGGCTGGAAGTTTCCCTCTTGCCCTGAGATGGGAAATCGACAAGGTGGCTTGTGTGCTGCCCTGGGAATCGTGCTTCTGTGTTTTCCGTGTGGCCCGTGTGGGTGGCCTTAGTCCCTTGCATTCCCTTCCCGAGGGTGTGGTCTTGGCGGTTTGTGAATTGTCTCGGTACTCGTGCTACCGTGATTTTAGACCTAGAGATTAGACTGGATTGACGGCCTTGTACTGTTGCGTACAACGGTCTTGACCCCGAGTGTAATGCCCCGGGTTTTTTGGATCCTTCTTATCGGGTTTCGGATCTGGTTTTTTGGAGTGTCTGACTCCGTTGTGTCTGAAATTTCGTTTCGGACATCTTTCGTGTTCGGATCGGCGCGATCCGGAGTCGTTTCGGAGGCCCGGAGGCGTTCCGCGGCTTTTTCTGCGTGTGTTTTCCGATTCCCGGCGTGGGTTTCGGCTTTCCCTTCGGAACCTCGTTGCGGGTGAACCGGGCCGTTCACCAGGGCGCGAGTGGTACCGTTGCGATCGTTACGTTCCGAGGATCGCAAGGGTGTGATTTTCTATTTTTATGGATTTTTCCGAAATTCCGGGTTTTCCCTATATATAAGCCTTTTCTCTCTCCCCCTCTCATTTCTCTTTTCTCCCCCTCTCTCTTCTCACGCTCTCTCCTCTCTCCCTCTCTCTCCGGCGGCCGACGGGGCGGAGTACGGGCGAGGTGGGGACGGCGCGGGCGAGGCACGGGCGAGGATAGATGAGGATCGAGGCGGTGGAGGCGCGTGGAAGCTCGGCCATGAGTTCGTGGAACGGCGAGGCTTCAACGGCGTTTTCTTCGTGAATCGGCGTCCACGGTGCGCGTAATCTTCGGTGGAGGTAGGGTGATGGACCCTCAGCCCGTGTACTTCCTTTCCCGCGAGTTTCGTAGGCCGTGGTGAGCCGAGCGGGCTAAACGGGGCGTTTCGGGCAAAATGTGTGTTTTCGGGGTGTGAGCCGGATCTCCCGTTCTCTGGTGTTTTTGGGTGATCCAGGGGTTTAGATGCATGCCTAGGGGCTTGGGGAAGGTTTCCCCTTTTGTTTCCCATTCACCTGGGGGTGAACGGGGCGTGGCATTGCTTTTCCCGCGGTTTCTACCGTTTTCGGGCGCGGACTGAGAACGCGCTATACTCCAGTAGCGTGTTCTTGTTCGTCGCGCTGCCCCGTCCGAGCGCGTTCATCGGAGAAGATGAACAGTGAGGCGGTTCCCGTCGCGCTATGGTGTCCTAGCGCGTTTTGCGTTGTCGCGCTAGGGATACCTAGCACGATCTGCGCTGTCGCGCTAGGGATACCTAGCGCGATGATCCTTGTCGCGCTAGGGATACCTGGCGCGATGCTCCCTGTCGCGCTAGGGTTCCCTAGCGCGTTCCGGCTTGTCGCGCTAGGTGATCCTAGCGCGATCTTACCTGTTGTCTTGTG